>CM033028.1:18858165-19577964 GCA_019207045.1 Branchiostoma floridae x Branchiostoma belcheri | reverse complement strand
GGAGGACAGGAGGCGCGTCAGCACCCCAGTTTACTGAGGCTCAGAATGACCTGTTCGCCAGAGTGCATGACACGTATCTCCCCTAAACTTAATTAATTGCCCGCTTGCTACTAGCAAATGACAAGCTTGCGATTTCTATGCTAATTAATCCACATTACAAATTACGTGGCTAAATTCCACCCATTGTACAAATAGTTTTCGCCAATGCCACTACTCAGTCTAAAATAACCAGTTAAGCGGCCAAAATCATTCCCTTGCTAGGTTGCACCAAGCTCCTTGATTACACACATTACCATAATACGTGGGGTAAAACTGGTAAGTTTACATCTTGTTCATAATGAACAAATAAGGAGAGTTATAAGCCGTTATAAAGAAAATAAACACCGTCTCCCTTACTCTACACCCTTGTGCCCGAAGTCACACGGTTGATACTTAGGAATTCAATATTAGAGTAAAACTACACGGCTTATTGTTTACTTGCACCTTGAAACGAACGCGCAACAGGGTTTATAACTTCGGTCTAGCTGACTGACAAAGAAATTACAAGCCATACTTTACACCCAAACGAGTTTATTGGAAATTGGCATCTTATCCAGATACTGCATGGTACTTTCCAAACACCGTTTATTTGATAACAACGGGTGTGAAAAATATTTCAGAACACAAATCAAGTCCATTACCGTTCCGTCGATACAACATGAGCGCGAGATACATTCGTTCCAATAACAAAATTTCACTAAATGTGTGGTGAACATCAGCAGAGTACGCACTTCAAATAACATTTTCTTCCAGCACCTTTGAATTACGGAATTTTTAGTCTATCTCTTGGGTATCACAAGCGCGAGGTAACGCCATATTTCTTTTCATTACGGGGTACCACAGATAATTCCATCCAACGTCATTAATATCATGGAGGTACAAACAACTGTCAGGGCTACGAGTCTTTCATTAGTCCAAATTAGCCAAAGCGAATTCCACTCACATGTTGAATATAAAAAGAAATCAAATACAAAATGTCAGCACTATTCATACTGTTATTACCAGTTCACCACAGAGCATGTCACCCCCTATGTGGAACATCATAGAAAACAACATACAACATACCAGCACTATAATACTTTCCTTCCATGTTCATCACAGAAAATTATACTCAATATGTGGAACATCCTAGACAACTAAATACAAAATGCTAGCCCCTATTACTTTCATTACTGGTTCATCCCAAAGAATATCACTCCGAATCTGTGGAACACAATAGAAATATCACATGGCAGCGCTATCATACTTTCATTATAAGTTCACCACCGAGAATGCCACTCACTATGCGGAACATCATAGAGATAGAAATGTCATCGTTATGATACTTTCATTACTAGTTCAACACAGAATATCACTCAATATGTGGAACATCATAGAGATATCACATACCAATGCCAGCGCTATCATACTTCCTTTACTGGTTCACCACAGAGAATGTCACTCACTATGCGGAACATAATGGAACTACAATTGCCAGCACTATCATACCTTCATTACTGGTTCACCACAGAGAATGTCACTCACTATACGGAACATTCTAGAAATACAAATGCCAGCACTATTATACTCTCATCACTGGCTCACCACAGAAAAATGTCACTCACTGCGCGGAACATCATAGAAATACAATTGCCAGCACTATCAACTTCCATTACTGGTTCACCACAAAGAATATCACTCACTAAGCAGATCATCATAGAAATACAAATGCCAGCACTCTTATACTTTCATTACTGGTTCACCACAGAGAATGTCACTCACTATACAGAACATCATAGGAGCACAAATGTCAGCGCTATGATAATTTCATTACTGGTTCACCCCGAGAATGTCACTCACTATGCAGAACATCATAGAAATGCAAATGCCAGCAGTATCATACTTTCATTACTGGTTCACCCCAGAGAATATCACTCACTTTGTGGAACAACATAGAAATGCAAATGCCAGCACTGTTATACTTTCATTACTGGTTCACCACAGAGAATGTCACACACTATGTAGAACATCATAGAAATACAAATGCCAGCAGTATCATACTTTCATTACTGGTTCACTACAGAGAATGTCACTCACTATGCAGAACGTCATAGAAATACAAATGCCAGCAGTATCATACTTTCATTACTGGTTCACCACAGAGAATGCCACTCACCATGTGGAACATCATAGAAATAGAAATGCCAGCAGTATCATACTTTCATTACTGGTTCACCACAGAGAATGCCACTCACCATGTGGAACATCATAGGAGTACAAATGTCAGCGCTATGATGATTTCATTGCTGGTTCATCACAGAGAATGTCACTCACTATGTATAACATCATCATACAATACCACATACAAATGCCAGCGCTTTCATACTTCCTTTACTTGTTCACCACAGAGAATGTTACTCAATGTGTGGAGCATCATAGAGAACAAAATACACAGTATCAGCGCCAAATTACTTCATTACGGGTTCATCAGAGGCTTTCACTTAATACATGGAACATCATAGAAAACAAGATACAAAATGCCAGCACCAAGATACTTTCCTTTCCCAGTTCACCACCAACAAATCTCCCTCAATATGCGGCACATCATGAAAAACAACATACAAAATGCCAGCGCTATTGCTTCCTTTTGTTTCGGTTCATCCGAGAATTTCACTCAATGCATGGAACAAAATACACATGTCAGCGTTATAATATCTGTAAACCACGGATAATCTCATCCAACATGTTGAAAATCAAGAAGCACAACATAAAATATACCCATGGCCCACTTCTTTCAATATTGGAGAATATCTCTCTATGTGTAGGAAACCATCACACTGTTATGCAACATGTATTCAAATCACAGGCTTTCGGCCTCTGTTTCCCCTAACTGGCATACGCCCTCTCAGCAGCGGGCACCGAGCCCTGGAATGGCCCCATTCTCGGCAGAAAAAACATTTTCCGTTAAAGACACCACCCCCTTGCTGCTGCTCTGGGGGCCCGTATGGCGCCTGCTGCATGTACGGAGACGGAGCTTGAGGAGGAAAGTACGGTGGTTGCTGAAGAGGCGCGTAAGGAGGTTGCTGAAGAGGCGCGTAAGGGGGTTGCTGAAGAGGCGCGTAAGCAGGTTGCTGGAGAGGCGCAAAAGCAGGTTGCTGGAGAGGCACGTAGGGTACTTGTTGCACAGCTGCGAACGGAGCAAGTGCGCCTGCTGTACCGGCGCCTGCTGCTGTACATGGCCTCCCTGCTGCTCCTGAACACCCCGCTTCTCCGCCGCGTTAGACATCCTAGAGAACTTTGCACCTATTCTTTCATCTATTTCTGACCCTAAAGCTTGTAACACCATTTCTCCCAAAATGGAGCTTGAGGCATACATGGTTGAATGCCTGAGGGTGGCCGAATACTTTGCATGATCGGCATGTCCAGACACCCTAGCCCTCTCCTCCAAGCGTTGCAGCGCAGGAATAAGGAGTGCGCGGTTCAGCTCAGAGGGGGTTTTGGCCAGGTCGAGGACCTGGTCCAGGGCGTCCGCTACCGCATCTTGGTGATGGGCTTGCTCCAGCAACTGTAGCCTCTGCATGAACATCGCACCATCTCCCTACAAAAACACAAGCCCTCCGTTATTTCACACAGGTATGACATGTTTTATAAAATGCCCACCATCACAATCTTTCTCAGGATGCACCGCCCAACAAAGGCCTAATTCTGCTTCATCGATTTGTACCCATCCGTCTCGAATGCTTGTATCCAAGTTTCACAGCTTCCCAACCTTTTCGAAATTGCACCATATGATGACATTATTCACTGCACACTGATTCCCTCACTCCCCTTGTATCGCTCACGTGGCACAAAACTAATTACTACACGACACTTCGCATAATTTACCACGTGTGTCTCCCACGTTTCACTCAAACCAGTACTGCTCAACAATTCGTTTAGTTCACAAGGACTGTTACCACGTGGTATACAGCTAAATACTGGCCATGTTCCAATCCATCTCACATTTCCTACACGAACTGTACAATGGAGTTACATTGCGATCACCGGGCATTTACTTTCGCCCCTTTCCCGCTTTCCAAAATAGGATAGCGCTCACATCTTATATCATGCACGGACCATGTCTCGTCCAATCCATACGCCATGCTACAAACTCGGCACCGAATTCATATTCAAAATAACCGGGCCTTCCTCCTGCCCACCTCCCGCCTCCAAAATGGAAAGCGCTAACTCTCATTACTGGATAATTCTCCACCGAATTCAAATCCAATGTTACACACGTGGAAATGAATTCATATTAAAATCACCGGGCAACCATTCCGCCCAATTCCCGCTTCCAAAATGGAAAGCGCTAACTCTCATTAATGGATAATTCTCCACCGAATTCAAATCCAATGTTACACACGTGGAAATGAATTCATATTAAAATCACCGGGCAACCATTCCGCCCAATTCCCGCTTCCAAAATGGAAAGCGCTAATTCTCATTACTGGATAATTAAGTAATAGCCTTTATTGCACATTCATGCCCTATCGGGCTAAGTACAGGCATATTGATACAAAGGGTAGTAATACAGTAGACATGGTTTCTAATACTAATCTAAAACATAGATTCTAAGTCTAGTCTAATACATTTGTTCGACTTCTTCTCGTTTCTTAGTAATGTTAAATATGTAGCTAGAGATGTGTTGGTATAATATCGTCTGATCAAAACTCATAAGAAAAATGAATTTTTCAACACTAGACAAATATTCAAAGCGAGGGAACTTTCCTATAATATAGCTAAAAAGAATACTTCTATCGTTACTATATAAACTACAATCTAATAAAAAGTGGGTTTCATCTTCGACCTTGTTCAGGTTACAGAACTGACAAATTCTTTGCTCCAGAGGTGTGCGGTTGTGCCTCCCTGATTCAACATCCTCCACCGAATTCAAATCCAATGTTCCTCATGTGGAAATGAATTCATATGCAAATCACCGGGCCTACTGACGCCCATACCCGCTTCCCCAAGACAGGAGAGCGCACACTTTAAGCAATTACTGGACTCCACGCTCGTACCCAGCGCCGCGAAGAAGCCATAGGTTTAGATTGTGGGCTCAACCAATACACAAATAAAACTATATGGAATCCACATCTGTCATTTTGTTTTGTTTTGTGTTTGTCTCAATTACCTTAGCAAATCGTAAGTTGTGTGACTCTTGTGTGCGTCTCTATACAACGTGAGACTGTACCCTAGTTAGCTAGTATTTTCTACAGTTACCGAGGCGAAAACAAGACGAAAGTTTACTATTTCGGGGGTAAAATGTTGCCACAATGGTGATACGTTATATCAAAGGGAACTTTAAAATGTACCTAATTTGGTGGCGCTGCGAGGGTGTTAGATTACCCTTCTAGATTGCCGAGAGGGGAGTTATGTCACGGAAGGGAGTTTGGTGACGGTAGCGCGTTTGGCCTTCTCCGCGATCCACACAACATTCACGTCCCCAGGATACTACCGCCCTCCCAGCATGCTTCGCGCAGAAAAATACGTTCTCTGTCCCAGGGCTGTCTTTGCGAACAAACCGCTAGTAGCCCCCATGCGGCCAAAAAGTGAATTGCATAAAAGACTCGCACACGCATATTCAGTGGAACAAGACAATTTATTACGACGCTGTGAAGGAGCGTGACTGGACTCTGTACCGTCCCATTTACTTCTTAAGTTACACATTCGGTACCAAATTTACACTAAAATCACCGGGCAATGTCACCGCCCACTATCCGCTTGCCTACGTGAGAGCACACAAATAAACAACACATTTACATGCTGCTTACATATGAACTTCATCAAATATTGGGCCATAAGTTCCGCCCACCACACGCTTTCTACACCAGAAAGCACACACGAAATCACTAAATCGTATCCAAAACTGTGCTCACCTGTTGAGCATTGAATCCAGCCTGCTGTGCAGCTTGGCCTGGTACTCCACCAACACCTTGTTGTTGTCCAATCTGTTGAGCATTGACTCCGTGTGCTTGAGGTGCCGCTTGGCCTTGTTGACTGTTGTTGTCCAATCTGAGAGAGACGCAAACACTAGTTAAAGCCATTGCCGTACTCCCCATTCGGCACAATTCGCTTAACACGTTTACTAACCATCTTCCTAATACGCCAAAAACCAAAACGACTGAAGTAAAACCTGTTGAGCTCCCTGCACTGCTTGGGGTGCCGGAACTGGAGCTGGTTGCTGCAAACCCGCAGCCGCCGCTGCTACTCCTTGTAAACCTGCAGCCTGCCCTGGGGCCAGGTGTGGCGCCGGTATCTGTAGCTGCGCTGCCGCCTGCCCTGGGGCCTGTAACTGGGCAGGTAGCTGCTGAGGACCACCAGCCTGGACGGCCTGCTGCTGAGCCGGTCCTCCCTGTCCTGCGGCCACCCCTTGCACACCAGCTTGCATCGGGGCACCCAAGGCCGCGGCGGGCAAACGTCGGGGTCTCTGGGCCATCCTGGAGCTCTTGCCCTCTCGTGACTTGCTGCTCGGATGTCTCGTGCGCAAGACAATCATCGCTTACGTACCCTTTTATAAGTACATAACATCTCTAATTATCACCTGTCTGCTTTCACCTGTGTTTGATTGAATTGTTTCCACCTGTCTCCACTTACGCGAGGACTACATGATTAAGATATAGTGGTATCAAAGTCTGCAACATACCTGAGATAAAGATTTCAAGCACATTCAAAGATACTTAATAAGAAACTCTACATTGCTTAAATTGTCAACTGCAACAAAAGAAACCGTGCATATTAGGTTGTCATACATTTTTGTTTCATACTAGGCTATAGCTTGCAGTAAAATGGTTCGTAACCCCAGAACAAGTTTAACAAAGTTCCATTTAGAAATATAAAAACATCTGGACACAAAAAAGTCTTGATAACCTCTAATCACTTGTTCCAAAACGACTCTCAGTTTTACTTACACAGTAAATAAATGCCAAGATACATGTTCTTATGATATGGTGTAATGTTACAATACATAGTGATTCCTTGTCTTTGATTGGAAGTCTACACAATATATTATCATTCCATGTGTTTGCTTTGTTATATATATATACTCTAATAACTTTGTTTCAGAATAAAAATACAAATATCTTCTTTGGTTAAGTGTATGGCTTAAACATGTCTTTGCAACAATATGTGTATCCTGAAAATAATACCACATCTTTATGAGTTTCTTCTAATGTAGCTTCTACTGATACAGAGACATTCCTGAGATGTTTATATACAATAACTAACAACATGTCCAGTATAAACATAGCTTCAAAACATATCAAATCATATAGTCTCTTCTGTTAACACCTGCACAAGTGCTAGTTTCAAAGAAGATACAAACTTACTTGTGCGTGTAGTGTCCAGATTTTTCCATGACCAGAACTGACATAATACTAGTACATGTACCAGCAATTAAAAAGCCAAGTCGGGAGAATACATCTCCATGACTTTCATATGTATAAGGTTACACTTGCATCTGCAAAGAAAAAATTATCTAGCAGTGTGTGAGTCTGTATGACTTAATTGAGTGTGCACAGGTGGAAGCGCTTAGCTATGTACCAGGAAGCTGCCCAAAGCCATCCGACAAACAAGTCTTTTAATTTAGCGAGAACCCCTCTCCACTTCTGACCAGGTAGGACTTGGCATTGATGGGGCTGCCGTGATGGCCAGTGACATCAATGGTGTCACCGGCATGCTTCATCGTGACAACCCATAAACAGTGGCTATCCACTGTGTATGCCACCGACTGCACCTGGTTGTCTCACAAGCAGCCAAAACCATCCAGCCAATCCAGAACGCCCATTGATTGGGAATGTGTACCAACAGGCTGGCCGAGGTCAAGACTCTGGTAAGATAAGAAACAAAATAAAAACAAATAAAAAATCAATATGCAGACCAACACATAACAGTTACACTGTATTCTATGATTCCAGGTGGATGTCAAACTCAAAATGTGTTTGAGATCAGGTGGCTCAGTATGGGGGAGGCTGTCCACAGTGTACTGCACTGGCAATGTACACTGGGGGTGGGCAGCAGATGGAAATCCAAGCGCCATCGGCATCCACCAGCAACTGAGCAACTTTCTGCCTGTGGCCCTCCTCCACTTGCTGGCGGATGTCCTGGATGCAACAAACCATCTGTCCAGGTTGTTTCAGTATCGGGACATCTCCTTCTCGTCACTCGGGTACATAGAACAGATAACTAAGGTAGCCAGAAGACAGAGCAACTGCAGCAGGAAAACCAATTCAACAATTTAAGGTATAAGGCAATCATTAAGGATCTGCTACAGTTAAAAAAGATCGTCTGTGATGATGGAACGCCAGTCACCGAGGCAGAAGATCCCCGTATCCTATCACATATTCAGCAAGACCCTGGCTTCTCTAATGCGATTCACCACATTCGGAATGACCTTATCGTTCCGGGCTACACATACCACACATGGAGACTACAGAACGCGAGTTTGACATGTTAAAAACATCTCTCTCTATATATAAATATATATATATCATATATTCATTTTTTCAGCTATGGCATGGCAGTATCCCCTCCACAACATGAAAGATAATCAAAGATTACATACTTTGTCCAGATGCGGTCCACCCCCATTCCTAGTGAAGGACAGATATGTGCGTACGACAACCTTAACATCATGGTTCGGGTACAGCAAATCAGAAAAGGTACACTAAAAAAAATAGACGTATATTTTGCATTATTCTTAAAAATTAATTTTTACCCCTCTATCTGTATTTTGTGACTAATTTCATTTCTGTTTCACCATTAGGACAAGTAGTTGTTTGCAGGTGAGCACCAACGGCCGGGACGCCCAGAAGACCGGGGGCCGCGGCGGCAGGAGCAGCGGCTCTGAGGACAACAGTGACATCAGAGGCACCGTAGGCCGCGGCGCCCGGAAGACCAATGGCCGCGGCGGCAGGCGCACTGGTACCAGGAACAGCAACAACATAATCAGCGATGGTGAGGCCAGCAGGGAGATTGCACTTTATATATCATGGAGGGGACTCGCTATTAAACAATAGACTAATTTTAAAATGACAAGTAAATGTCTACATAATTATGCAAGTGTAACATGGCTGTTCGACATATTTTTCAATCTTACATCATACAGAAACATAAACAAATTATGGACTTCCCACAATCGTTTACATTTAGAGAAGATGAGCTTCTCCACCAGTGGAGAATCTACATGCTTCCACCAGTCGGGAGCAACAACAATGTTGATGTGATGCTGCAGCTGGTTGGCGGGAACCCGACTAACATCAATGTCAGGTAGGTTTCAGGTTTTGAGCAACACTGTTGCATTTTGAACTTAATGTTTTTTTTTTTTTCTGAAATATCTATCTTGTATAGTTTATGTGAACCTTTGATTCAATGCCAGAAATTGTGTAAATAGCTGAAACACTAAAGGTACATCCATCTTGTTAGAATGCCATTCCTCTTTATTGGCTAATTCCCCTACTCACCATTAGTCCTGAACTTAATGACTGTTTGATTTAACAGTAAACAGTTGTTTTCCAATCATGTCCTATGGACCTTGAAATTACTGAACACCAAGGAGGTTATTGCTGAACACACAGAATAATTGTATATTAATTTGGAGCAGCTGCATCCAGCAACAAAACATGGAAGCAAAGCTCATTAAGACTGATGCTTTCAGTTACAGAATGAAGCTGACATATGGACGTATCACAGTGGCGCTGCAGGGGGAGATGACCCTGGAAACCTGGGAGGTAAAAGGCTTGACAGATGTGATATCAGCCCTTGACATGTACCGAGAGGGTGTGGCCAAAACCCTCCGAATACATCATCCAACATTTCATGATTTGAAGGAATAGTCATTTTCCTATCTGCCATGGCCTATTGATAGTGCTTCACTCAAATTTAGCTATTTTTATGCAAACCCGAACCAGGATTGAAACTGACAGATGACATGTTGTGGTAGTACTTGTAGTAGAAGTGTCCAGTTGACATGTAGGAAATACATAGCAGGTTTCTATTCTGTGCTTAGTAAAAGCACTTTGTTCCGGTACGGTTGTTCTTGCAATATCATGCAGACAACTGTTACGTACTCAGGGAAGTATTTGTTGCAGTAGAACTCTTATAATTGTATTCCATTGCCATTCAGACAGTACTACAGGAATTTAGCTATTTTTATGCAAACCCGAACCGGGAGTGAAATGACACGTTGTGGTAGTATTTGTAGTAGTAAGATGTCTATCAAGTAACATTCAACCGAGCTCAGTGCCCGTTGAGGCGTTATCCTACAGGAGTGGACTGTGCCGTGTTTGCGCGCCAGGTGAGTATTACAAGCCAAATATGAACATTATGAACGTGTGCAATATTGAAACAAGTAAATTTGGAAATATTAAGCTGTGTCTAGACATCAAACACTTTCTCCGTCGTTACTTTTCAGGGATCGGGAGTGGCAGTACCTGAAAGTTATTGGAAACAACAACCTGCAGCCTATCTTCGGACGGGTGGGGGCCATGAGACTACTAGAGCTGGCATCATGGGCCAACACTAATGTCTACATTATGAGGTGCAGCCCCCGGCACAGCCCCAGCCCCCCACCCAGGGACAGCCCCTAGATGCACAGCCCCAGGCACAGCCCCCGGCACATGATGGAGAGTCCACAGATGATGAGCAGGTGAGAAAGTGGGGTTGTTTCTTGCTATCTACAATCAGATAAGGTAATCTGTGATATAACCTCCTTGGTTTCATTTACAGTAGCTTAAAGATTATCGACCATAACTGAGTAATTCTTGTCAGAATTCTACGATCTCATTCCAAGTGTAATGACGACTGGGATGGACTGAAGGAATTTTACTTTGACAGAGACACCACCAAGCTATCAGGAATGATCTAGTGACTCGGTACCAGAATGATGGAATTAGAGACCGTCAACGACATGATTACATTAAATAAAAACCTTGTCCACCTGAATTCCATGACTAAGCAAGTAAAAGTACTACAATGTATTACACTTACCATTTCCATATTACTGTCTTCTACATTTAAGTACCTGTAGTTAGGCGCTGACTATCTATTTGTCTCTGCACATTTTAGGGAGCGTTTTTTTAGGGAGCGAATGGATAGCAACCTGCTATTGTGCTACTGGACACTGAACGAGAGGTACACCGAGGATGACCTTTGATGTTCCCTGACGGTAGCTGACGAGGAATTAAGGCTTCATCGGCTGAGATTCCGGTCCAGAGAGGACAGCTCCATCATCGCTGCTGGCAGGGCTTTCCTGCCCGTTAAGAACAGGCCCAAACTGAGACAGAGTTTTCATAAGTTTGCCGTGGGCCTACCACTAGTGATAATTGCTGTTCTCACTGTCAGGAAGAGAATGAAGCGCATGAGGGCGCGTATGTGCTGCACCCGAGACAGGTCATCGTACAAAAACCAAGAGCAACTAGAAAAAGGAAGCGATTGGATGGAGATGCCAGACACCTCGAGTCCAACTTGCATGCACTAAGAAATGAACTGTTCATGAGTGACAGTACATAGGCTCCTAAATATTGGAACAAAGTATACGTTTGATGTGACAGTACATTTTTCCAAGAGGTGTCCGGAGATTTAACAAGACACCAAAGAAGTTTGGGCCTGAAAGCTGACTGGGAAGAATTTGCTGGTCATGACGTTGATGAAACTGAGGCTTGGCTTACTGAATGAAGATCTGGCTGACAGGTTTGGAGTATCAACAGCAACCTGCTCCCGCGCACTTACAACGACACTGAAGTTCATGGCCTCAAATATTGAAGCCCAGCGAAGAAGTCATGCGAGCCAATCTGCCAAGAAGGTTTCGAGACTCCACCCCCCCCCCCCCCCCCCAGTACAAAAATGTTCGACACATTATGACTGTACAGAATTCTTCATAGAAACACCCACGAATCTTGAGGCAAATGGGTAGACATGGTCCAACTATAAGCACCACCAGCCTGGCAAGTGCCCTGCCCCGGTGTCTGTCACACCAAGTGGATATTTGAACTTCGTGTCTGCAGTCTGGGGTGGGAGAATCAGTGACAAGGAGCTGACCCAGAGATCTGGTTTCCTGGACATTCTATCCCGGGACGAGGTAGTCATGGCTGATCGGGGCTTCCCCATAGCTGAAGATGTTTGCTGATCCCACCGTGCTGATCAACACACGTGCCGATCAGCGAACTAGTGCTGGCGCCCCCTTCGATTTATGGCTACCAACGGTAATTCTTTGGTCATTAGTTCTGAAGTTTCCTTGGTTGACCGAGAAGTGTGCGAAGATAGTGAAGTTTCTTTGACTGCAAAGCATGAACACAGCAGCTGCTGGGACGTTTCTGACGGACACTTTTAAGATAAAGTAAAAAAAACGATGCTGTACAACAGGCAAAAGCTAGTCGAGTGAAGTAAGTGTCGGACATTCACAGCCAGCTGCAGAAGCAGTGACGGGTTGTTCAAAACTGGATACTTTATAAACAGTTAAATGATGCAAGACAAGCTGCCGCCCTCCTGGATAACACCACGTTAGATAACAAACTAAGGCTCAGGGAGCCGGAGAGGGACGATGGGTGGAAGGCACATGACCTGCGTGTAACCAGAATGCAGCAGGAAGCAGACAGGGATATGATGGCTGGAATGATGTTCCAGCAGTTCATGGCCATGTTTGGCCAGGGAGCCATGCCTCAGCGCCATGTTCGGGCTGCGAATGCGGAGACACGCTCTCGTCCCATGAGGCCGGACAGACAGGGAACGACTGTCAGGGGGTCAAGAAAGCTCCACCGGTGGGTCTGGAGGCCCCCGGGTCAGGAAGGGAGTATGATGGAGGCCCTCACTCGGAAAAAAAAGAGGAGCTCGAAAAGGCGATATAAGAGGCCGAGCTGAGAAAGGATGTCGCAGCCCTGGAAACGGGCGCTTCAGCCAGGCCTTCCCGCAGAGACTACCACGGGCGGTGTCGGCAATAATTTAAATGTATTCATAAAAACAACAATGGTAGTGGAAATAAATTAATGACAGTATCCTTTCCAGAATTACCCTTTGTGAAAGAGCAATGCTTTATGCAAGTCGGTGAGACTGGGAAATGTGGCGGGGGATTTGAAGCACATCCACGTTAAAGTAACACTACGCTACAATTCATGTGATAATGTTACAACTATGATGAGTAGGCAAGCAATCAACCAGGTTTTTAAATTACCCTTCAAAGTTATTATTACTACACCCAAAACTACAGAAGAGTAAGAGCCAAAAAACACCATCATGAAAGAGGGATTAATGTCCGTGTTTCTCTGCATGCACGTACCACATAGGGTAAAATATAGTGAAGTCCGAGTACTTCGTCACCCGGCTACAGCAAATGCTAGTTATTGAGCAGGATTTGGCTGCAGAAAACCCAGCCAACAATATGGTCTAACTTTCAAAAGATGAAAAAAAATGGAACGTGTACTGGAAAGGTGTCACACACCTGTATAAGAAGAACCTCAAGGAAGGCGAAACAGAAAAAGGAATCAGACCAATCTATGTCGAGAGGGACAATGTTTGGTGTGTCCTGAGGGACAGGATCAAAACTGCAAAGCTGCAGGTTTGGGTAACTGGAGAAGAAAAATTGTGGTCGACAATGGGGGACCTACAAATGATATGTTTCGGCTGGCAGTTAAAAAAATCTTCAAGAATTCGGGTCTGTTGGAAGAAGTAAGACGGGCTATCTGCTAACTAGTACCCCCATTGCTATCTGTGAAAGAGAATACAGATATGTATAGGCATGGCCATTTCCTATCTGTCTTTCTTTGGATTCTTCCGCACAGCCGAGGAGCCGGTGGGAGCGACCCTTTGTTCCGGGACGGCATTTTTTTTTTGCGGCCACGTTTTGGTTTGGAGTGTGCAAGCAAAGGTTTGGGGGGAAACTCGGAATTCTTCTCTCTTTATCGTTGGTTGGCTTGTTTATTTTTCAACAGACGTACGGAGAATACGAGATTACTACAGACGTCAGGGACGTAAGGGGGCCCAGAGGATCAGCTCGATGGTCTGACGTTCATTATTGAAAAAAGCGCTGATGCAGAACCACTTTTAATTTTTAAACTAAGAAACATCTCCACAGATGGACACCATGACGAAACAGGCGATCTAAGTAATCCTAGCTAACATGATAACTGTCTATGAGAGAAGGTTTCACAGACAGCTCCGTGGAGAATACAAAGACGCCAGCAATGAAATACAGGCAAGAGACATAAAAACCTCCAAACAATCAATAAGCATGATGGACAGTGGAGCGTCAAGCAGTGTTTAAGAGAAAAGAAATCAGTGTAACAGAAATGCATTTTGGATTGTTTTCCCTAATCTTTCAAGGTGTTCTAGCCCTAACAATAGTATTCTCTTAACATTCGCTGAAGGAAAGTAACAGTCAATCCAAATGCATCTGACAATATCCACCCTCAGCAAACACTGCTTCTGTCAACGTCGTAAAAGACTTTAAAAAGTTCTCAAGTCGAAGAAGAACAAGGTCAAGTCCAACGATCAAGTAAGAAGTCAGCAGAAGATGGGGTCAAAGAAACCGATAAGCCAGCTAAAACCACGCGGAGTCAGGAATAGAAAAGAAACCCTAGAGCGAAAGCTTGATCAGGCGATCAAATATTTTGGCAAGGATATGAAAAAAGCAAAGATATGTAAGGCTAATTGGCGATGGGATTCTAATACAATGGCGAAGATAATTAAAGAGGTACCCTGTGGCAGACGTGTGAAAAAGGTGGAATGTGTAAACAATATTACCTTTCGAAACTACAGAAAAAAATTCACAGCCTGGTTGACTCAAACCCGCAATTCAAAGGCCGTAGTGGTTTAACCCAGCTCCGTATCAAGAAAATACGTGCTGGTGCAAGAGCAGCCATTAGAATGCAAAGGGGACACAGTTTCCTGGGATTTTCGGAGATGAAAATGACTCTTCCACTGTAAGCTTGTGCATAGGGCCAGTAGAAAGGGAGCGTCTTATTATGAAAGACAAGGTAATAAGAGTTCATATTAGTGACAGTACGAAACGTGTACACTATCTAAGCTTCTTGAGTAATATGATAGATGAAAAGTGGGATAGGGCTCAGGGGAGTCTTGCTGGGTCAGGCTCCAGAGTTTTGTGTACCCTTTGTGAAGCAGTGAGGGATGGGGCACTCCATAAAGTAGGTTCATACAGTATTTCATTACTTTGGGGATTTGAATTGTACAAGTTGCTGGAAAATAACGTCTTTAAGATGGATCTGCGTCTTCAACGCTACATTCAAAGAATGTTGTTTTTTAATTCAATGAATTTTCAGATTGTGAGAGTGGATTCTCAACTATGAAGAGAGTGAAGACTCCTCTCCACAACAGGATGAAGGAGTCACCGCACAACAACCTGTTGATGATCTCAGTGGAGGCTCCAGCTGAGGAGTTTGACTTCAACGCAGCATCTGACAAGCTGGGGAAGATGGCGAAAAGATGATTGAATGGCATGTCATAGAGCTATAACCTTAGTGTCAATAACTATAGCAGAATGTTTTTTTGAGTTACTATGACCCGACCTTTACTCTCCCTTAATGATATTCAAGCATAAAGGCTTTTTTTCCTGAGTTCATGATGTTCAGTTGTTCTTGAGCTGCAGAACAGTGTGTTTTTCTCCTGATGCTCAATGTGAACACTTTTAAGTGAATATCTGTATATAAGTATGATGAAGCAAGGAGGCTGTTTTTAGTTACCATGACCTGATCTTTACTCTCCATTCATGATATGCAAGCAAAGAGGCTGTTTTCCTGAGCTCATGATGTTGTTTTTCTCCTGATGCTCAATGTGAACACCATTAAATAAAACATTTAATATCTCTATTCCTGGTTTTGTCTGAGTCTGAATATCTCTGACAAGGTACCTTGTGAAGGTGACACACTACCAAGATCCAAATGTGGAAAAATTACCCATTTTAACTACATGGTGTAAAAGATTCAATTTCCCCCATGGGTACCCCTAGAATAGCCAATTTTTAGCTAAAATTGTCAAAAGCTCCGTACTCGAAGAAAGTGATCACCACGTGAATACCTGCGACGACAGCACAGATACAACAGAGCATACAGCATCCGTGATTAGAACCATGACAACATATCTGAGAACCAAGACCATTCCCAAGAACATCAACTATCTGGAAACAGTTGAGCATGAGTTGCTGACTCGTTCCATCCACCCAACGGAGGAAGTCTGTAAACTGTGTGAAAATAGACCAAAACTACAGGAAGAGCTGGCCACGTCAAAGACAAAGTTCATTGGCTTCCAGCACATAACAGGTAAGACATATGCTTTGGAAAGTGCTGTACTATTATGTGGCAGCATTACTGTGTTAAACTAACAGTGCACACCAATGGAGATGAGAATGGCCATTTATCTAAGTCTATTGTTTCTGCACTTAATCAAGGTTTCTATTGCTTAATTCTCAGATTCTCAAATTTTTCTTTTTATTAATTTCGGATATAGAAGTTTTCGTTCGGAAGTGTCCCCAGTGCTATCACTTCTTTCGTTATCAGGAGTACGAAGATGGACTTCTTAACTACAACAAGACGTGCCTCACACTTCAATGAAATTCCATGGTGTGTCGAAGAACACGTTCACAATCAACATTGACGCCGGGCTGAAAACAGAACGACAACTATTCGATAGGAGGAGTGAACTTATTGGTAAGTTGGCTAAGTTGGCAGTTGTTAAAACTTATTTGATCTAATTCATTGACAAAAACTCTAAGTATTGTGTTAAGCACGCAAAAATATTTAGGCGTTATCAATTTGTCCATGTGTAACACATAAGTTGAAATGTATAAGTCCCGAAAAATGTATTACAGAACAAAAAACATCAAAGATTATTGCGCGGTACACACTGCAAAGGGTACATAGCACAATGGCCTAGTAGCGTATAGAATAGTAGACACATAAATGAAAAGCATAAACCAACCCTTCTGCAAAGCAAAGGCTGTCTGCGGACGTAGCTGCAAGAACAGCTGTAGCTGTAAGGATTGACAATAAGCAGTAAGGATAGGATAAGGGAACTCCATGCATCAAGCTAATCAACGAGTATCTTGCAGCTGCGGAGCTGCATTGCACAAATAGAGGTAGGTGCAAAAGAGGAACATTTCTTTCCTTGTGGCAGAGTGTCGTATGCTCTAATAATCTTTATTTCCTACAATTTAGAAGTGATTGATTACCGTTACGATTATCGTCTGATAGTATTTTCTCATTCTCTTTAATTTCATTAACAAGTTAACATTAGAGGAATAATTTACTTTAATTATTCTAATGGTCCGTTATGGCTCTATTCTGCTGTTCGAAAATGCACTACTCATGCCTTTCTCTAACATGTTAATTCACTCTGCTATTCTATATAATGATTATCATAAAGGCTAATTGCAAAAATACATATTTGAAGTTACAATAATGATAACCTCGAGGACACTCTTCTTACTTCCTGGACTAAACCGCGAGGACACTCGTCCTACTTCCCGACCGCGTTTCGTAGGCTACTGCCGGCGACCCGCCCCGGACTACCCCTGCATGGACTAGACAGGGGATCGACACCCAAGTCATTTGAGGACAATGGAAGATTTGATAAGGACAAAACCAGGAAACAGTTATAAAGAACTGAACATGTTGAGGGCACTCGAGTGTACACGAGTTGAGCAAACACTTGTTGGCTGCGATATTGGAAATGGTTCAAGGTTCGAGGCGGTGAGCCTTAAGACCTTAGGAGGCAACGACATGAGGAAGGAGCACGCCAATGCCAGCAGTGTGATTTACATAGGTCATAGATCTACATTCCTTGTCACATACGTTTAGAGTAGGTGGCTATTGTCTTGAAGTGAAGCAGCAGGCAAGCCACGGAGGGTTTCCCTTTTAATTCTATAACATTTTGGCCAAAGTGATCCAGTAGAAAATATGTTATAATGTAGGAGCACAAAGTTTAAACTTATCAATTTAATACCTTGGCTTCGTAGGTTGTATATCATACAAAGTAGCAGTTATCGGTCTCCTTGAATATAGTAATTAAGATAATATTTCTTTTCCCATGGCTCAAACTTACGCTGTGATGGCGATTTGATGCGCCATGACCGCCACTTCCATAGCGCTGTCGATCTTCTAGTAACCAAACGTTCGCAGTTCAGCAGTTGCAGACTTTGCCAACAACGCCCAGATTTTGGACGTTTTCCTGTCAGAATTGGAGGCTGTAGATGTCGACAACATGGTAGAGGAGGTAATGTATGATTTACTAATAATTAACAATATGACCGTATATATATATATATGCAGGTATGAAGACTCACTTCCACTGGTCCATGAAGACCTGCGATGGTGACCCAGACCTGCTGTGGTCTCGTCTGACAACTTTGTCCGACACTACCAGGTAAGGAGACTGGGGATGTTTCAACTTTATGTTCATGGAATCATAGTTCACTTTCATGTAGTAATGAATGATTGTCACTCTCTATGTTATAATGAACCTGTATATTTTACACCTTGCCCATGTCCCGTCATGATCAGTGAAATATTAGCTCTCTACAGCTACATTGGGTGAATTGGTGCTTGGAGATTCATTACTATTATTCCCACCTACGGAATGCACATCATTTTTCAGGATGACCACAGAGACTGCTTTGTGGGGAATGTCCATCTTCCGGCGGCGCGATGCAAGACGGACCCTAACTATAAGCCAACCCGAACCACAATCAGCAACCCCATAGCAGTACGGCTGCTGACACAGTGGATCCACAAAACAGCAATATATAAAAAATCTTCTGGACTATGTACACGTAATTTAATTCTTAATTTTACATCGATAACTTGTGAACATACAAATACATACGAACATGTAAATCCCTGATATAAAAAGTAAATGGTACACTACATCCAAGAGTGTAATATTTTTCTTCTTGTATTCCAGTGTGCAGACACCCACTATGTTGAATCATTCAACAACAGTCTGCTCCAGTACCACGATAAGAGGATCGTGTTTGACAAGAGCCAGCACACCATGCGTAGCTATCTTGCCATCATGGACTGGGCCAGACTTTGAAGATGTGTATGTGTGTGTATGTGTGTGCCTGTGAAAGGTGAATCTATACGAGCTCTCCCAGTCCTTACTGAGGAAAGGGAGCACACCAGATGTCTCGAACCATAGAACTCATACAGATTGACTAAGGCTTTGTGCACCAACACCAGGCGATGGGAACAGCTTTTTCTGGGCGATCAGCTGCAGCGAGAGGCCTTGAGGCAGGAAGGTGTCAGGGAGATGACTCAAGAAGAAATCAGGGAGGATCTTACATAAAAGGCCATCCCAACATGGTATATAAGTCCTTTGGCTTCTAAGATGCTGCTGTTCTTGCATTGTGACATTCCTTATTAGTACATTTCATATATTTTATATCACTGTGTAACTAAACCTCTATTTAGGTCTAAGAACAAGATGTTACATTAATTGAATCAGCCTACTAGCTATGCAACATGTCACAAAATAGATCAAGATACTGCATTTGTGGCGGCAGTTCAGGGAAAGCTAATCGCGGGCAAACATGTGGTCGTTGATAAAATTCGCTATTCCCGAAGAATTGACGACTGTTATAAGTTTAGAATAGAGTAGGATAGAATACATGAGAAGAGCAGTTGTAAGGTATCCCCTCCCCGAAAGTTAGAGAACCAGCACCGGAGAGACAGGGGTAGTCTGGGAGAAACTTGGTCAGCAAGTCAGTCTAGTTGAGGAACCCAGGGAAGGAAGTCTGGACAGGAGGTCCGGGAAAGGAGTCTGGATTTTGGAAAGATTGTAACATCTTGGACAGAGTGGAATAAACAAGTGTGAACTGCAAGACGTCTCCGAAGCTTCAATCGGAAAAGAACCTGAATCTAACAACGATCACCTCGAGGACATATGGTCGATATGCAGGACAGATGGAGCTACCATGAAGAGAGAGGTACAAAATAACAATGCAGTGACACATCAGCAGGCAAAGGAAGCCGCTATGCAGTTGACGGGAGAATGGGAGACATGGCTCCGCCCAAGTTCCGCCGGGCCCTTAAGCTAGGAGTAGTAGGACAAGTCGGGTTGAGCAGTTGCTAGATCGCCATTAGAGATGCTGAATATTAATCTGCAGATGAACCAGACTTGCAACCAGTCCCGCAGACCAGAATAGCTTTATTTGTTACAGTAAGCTGCATTGATGGTTACCACCTTCTCACCCGATGGCGAGCACATTGTGCAAGGGGAAACGTGAAGAGAATCAAAAGGGACGCCTGGATCTAAGTTGCCAGGGAAAGAGCAACAAACCTGAAAATTAGCATGGTGGGGGACATGCTGGATGCACAAAGTGTACCTATTGCATGCACATTTGTCAGGTAGTCGTCAGCGGACTGAGCAGGCGAGCGAGGCCTTCCCCCCAATTCACCATGTTCGGTAATGAGTACTGCTTGCATTGAAGTTTCGGTGATCTTGGTTCACTACGAGTGTGAGAATTGCAACATCATTCACAGCATCCTTAACACCTTTTATTTTGTCCATACAGTTGATTGCTGGGATAATCAAAGACGCTTATGGAATGATAAGAAGTTTGTTGGAAAGAAGGAGCACAGGGGTCATATTCTTCCATCACTACTGCACATCCCATTTGACAGAATAGTCCCGGATGTGCTGCACATGGTACATATTTATAAGGAATTGTGCATAGAGAGTTTTTACGCTTAGGGGATGATAAGAAATTTGTTGGAAAGAAGGAGCACAGGGGTCATGTTCTTCCATCACTACTGCACATCCCATTTGACAGAATAGTCCCGGATGTGCTGCACATGGTACATATTTATAAGGAATTGTGCATAGAGAGTTTTTACGCTTAGGGGATGATAAGAAGTTTGTTGGAACGAAGGAGCACAGGGGTCATATTCTTCCATCACTACTGCACATCCCATTTGACAGAATAGTCCCGGATGTGCTGCACATGGTACATATTTATAAGGAATTGTGCATAGAGAGTTTTTATTTGAACATTTCTTTTTAGCAACTTTTCTTCTCTCAATATCAATAATACCGTAGAGTAGTGCAGAGCCAACTATTGATGGAAACATTACGGTGCGGCGTTACTAGACCACACCTGTGCGTCCACAATCGCCTTATTACCGACGAGTGGGGACACCCGGACCACGTGTGGAAACAAAAAAACTGGACCAACAGATCTACAATGAGAGGCGTCTGCTTGCAGACGACCACCAACTCATCCAATGGGACCTCCGGTAAATGGGCGGAAGGAGAGTGCACCCAGAATTGTTCGACATTATGTACGGGATGAGTCCAGGCCTCGCACCTGGAGTAGGCGGTTCGGGTGAGTCCAATAAAGAACGCTGGTCCCATAAAGCCAGGCGAAAGGCCGGCAGGAGTGGACACCGTGAGAGTTTGCCAGCATTGTTAGTCCTTGGGTTCAGGGTTCCTTGTAGGGGAGAACCTAACCCGCGCTGAAATCAACGAGGTGTTCTGCGATGTTCATTGGGCGGCCCATACAGATTTGGACTGTTTTGTGGCATACAATATACGATGGCATGTTTCTGGATCTGATGAAATACCTGTCAGCATCAACGACATGGACAGGTCAGGTCTGACAACTACCCGTCCCTGAGTAACACGACAAAATTATTCTAAGTGCACTCATGATCATGTCAGGGTCGGAGAAAACAAAAGGTTATTGGAGTTACTTCAGTGACCCAGAACCGTGCATAGTAGCAAGTGCCTTGGTCAGTGCGTTCCGCCGCGAGTATGAAATGAAGTTAAATCAAAAGGAGAAGGCTCAAAAGGAGAAGGAAAGTTACAGAAGGCAGATTTTGAGAAGTGTACCGCCGGAGAACTAAAACGCTTTAATAGAGATGTACCAGTCTCCACAATTTTGACCACAAAAAAGCGCCTTTTAACCTCATGTCGGCAAACCAGCAGATTGGTAAAAGCATTGTGCTCCATGTGCTATACAATCAATTCACATCTGAGTTAGTGTACTCTAATTCTAACTCTATCTCCCTTCAAAATGTAATTAATACACCCTTCCACAATCTATCTACCACAAGAAACGAGATGTGTACCACCAGTACAAGAAATGGACAGGAACACCAAACCTTTCTATTTCAAGCAACTCAAATCGTATTCTGTATCCTTTTGACAATGACGAAATGTGCTTAAAGCTACCGAAATACTTAATGGTGTACACTTTATGGTGTAGCAGTGATAACTGGAGCCCCTATGCCCTAAGTATTGAATCGCCCCTTAATGGAGCCCTCTCCCCGTCATTGACTGAAAATTCCCTGTGGCTGTCGCACACCAGTAGGGTGACGCGTCTGTATGACGTCACGATGTAAACAAGATGTCAACAAGACACGTGGGTGCCGGTCTTCTAACCAATCGCTGTTTAAAAGATCTATTCTGTAAGGCGTTATGCGAATCAAAAAGCCCGTGTATCGGGATAAAGAGTAAAATGTTATAGTTATGGTCGCGACTGTCGTCCTGACAGTCTTGTCATCCCAAGCGACAGATTACGGTGAGCTTTGAGTGTTCTGTTATGAGCACTTGGCTGGTCTTAGTAATGTGCGGTCAGTCAAATCCTACAGTGTTCTTTTGGGGGGTCCCGGATAATTAGAAGCCATTGAATATTGAAGTGCGTATTGTATTGTGATGTGACTTTTGCATTGAGTGTGTATTGTACACTCTCTTGTGTGAAACTATGTTTGTGTAACCACCGTACGAGTATTAGAATAAAGGAATGTGACTGGTAATTGCACCATCTAGCCTTGGTTGATTTAGATGTGAGAGAAATGTATGATCGCTAAATCCTGATCACTAGTTCTTGACATGAGCGTAGTTAGAGTTCTGCCCTAATTCAGTGCCTGAGTCTTAGAGTAGAGCGTAGTTCCCAGTAAGCCAAGTCAAGCCCAACTCTAAATGGTCATATTTGTTGGGAACAAAACACCCTAAAAATAAACATCCAACAAACCCATCTAACTAAGCTGAACCAGCCCCCACTGAGCCAGAGGCACAGTCCCCGAAGTCTGGGTTTCCAAGAGGCTGGACAGCTGTAACAATAGACCTGACTAACAAACCCTGAGTAAGGTGGATGTTCTGCCATAAGCCAAACAACTAAACATCGATGTCATAAGTGATGGGGGAACGTTTCATTGTGGTTGAATATTGTTTTGGAAACCTCCTTTTTTGATCATATGTTGCAATCTGTGCTGACTTCATTTCAGAAAGATATAGGCTTTGTCAAACAGAGTATGGCACTTCTGTATCGGAGTTGCACAGCTGTCGATGTTCTGTGTGGTCTGCATTGATGTTTGCCACATCTCCGGAGCTTCTGTACAGGAAATACAAATTAAGAACCAAGATTAGTTGTGTACTAGTAACAATAAATTTTCTAAGAAGGTCTACCGATAGCTGGTATTTCTTAGCCAGCAGAGATAAGTGCAGCCAGTTGATGATAAACAGTAGAGATATGTTTCATTAAAGATAGATAATCCAAACCATGAAGAAATTTTCATGTATTTGTTTAACATTATTACAATATATAGCACGAATACGATGTGTGATATGTTCAACCAGTTGGAGAATTTTTGATGAGTAGACCGATCCGGTCCTCCAACACGTAAACAAGATAATCCATCACAGATGTCAGCCGTGGTCGGCCTCACACTTTCAATTCTTCATCAATTCTCTGTCACAAATTGCGGACGAAAAACAACTTAATATCGTCGACATAGTACAAGATCCTGGCTAGCATCATAAACTAGAAGTTCGGGACAAAACCTGAGGGTTTGGACAAACTGACGTGTTGGTTGCGAGACACATTCCAAACGCTGCCTCATTACACAACATGGCGTGGATAAAGAAATTATACGGCAGAATCAATCGATGTTCCTAACCAAGATTTCTAAAACATAGACCCACGGGCAACCACAATCTTTAAAAATATCCTTTTTAAATAATAACAAAAATTCCAAGACAGTTTGGAAGGAAAAATTACCTCTAACGGGGAACCTACCTCTCTCCATTGCCCTTCTCCTCCAACTGAAGCAGCGTGATTGTGTGACGGGAAATACTGTACATATCCATCCGCCGTCAAACTGGCCAGCTATATAATAATACATGGTGAACATTTTTTTTTTTTATAATTCTTGGAAAATATTATACCAAAGCAAGAAATAATACCAGTGATCTTAAATCGAGCTCTTATTCGATGGATGCTCCCTTCTTGTTATGAACTATTTTCTGGCGGCACTTGTGTACATCTTGTCTGAAGACGGTATTGGGTGTCTCGGGGTTGGGTCTGTAGGGTTTGTCAAACCGGAGTGGGTTTTGGATAATGCAAACTGGTTTTTGTTTCGTGACTTTAAGAGTTGTCTCATACAACCTAATTATAACACAGCTTGTTACGATATGTGTAGTCACTTTCAACTGCCTTTCAATACTACTTTTACATATATAACGTTATATATACATATTAGAATCAAGTATCTGAGTCTTGGGAACGAGATGGTGCACCTTTATGTTTTTGGATCTTTGTATCTGGTATGGATTCCTGCCATCTGTAGGTTGTCCTCTCAGACCAGACAACATGTAAGAGAGTCCGTGGAGCCAAGCGCTTTAGGCAGACCGAGTCGGACCAAATACATAGCCTGAAATGGGTGTAAGAAACACCAAGTAACGTTACATTTTCAAATTTATTTTTGCTTTTTTGTTTTATAAGTTAGTTAACTCATAAGTTAGTTAACTCATAACATTTTCATTCAACAAATATTCTTCTTCTTGTCGACAGATGTGCCATTTGTTACTTCAGTAACATTTGGTACGATGGAACTATGTTACGGAGGCTGGACGATCCATCCTTTTGGCGTACTGGACCTGCCCAAGGAATCCGGGCAGTATTGCGCACTTGAGGGACTTGTTGAATCCTCGCACAGTGTACTCGACAAGCAAGAACTTCAACGTCATGGATGCGTTACATCACCATGCAGAAGAGGCACACCTCACAGCCACAGCACGGACTAGAACACCATAGTGTAGGGACCAGGTCATTGCAAGGACCTATTGTCATAGCTGAAGAACAAGAACTAATGAAGCTGAGAGTTAACTGTAAAGGCACAACTTTTTGAACTCCAAAAGAAGCAGGTCAAGTCGCTGCAAGACTCAAGGTGCAAGCCATAACTTTAACGCACTACAACTTGATAACATCATAACCTTGCAGGGGTCCATATCTTCTGCCTTGGAAAAGCTGGAGGGGGCGTTGCAGAAGGTGCTGCGATGGTACCCATGTCCGGAAACGAGAAAACAATCCAGAAAAGCCAAGCAGCAACGACGTAAGAAAACAAAGAGGAGGAAAAATCGGAAGGATAGAGGCACTGGGGAGATATTGGACGCTATCGCCCCAAACAGGCAAGATGACCCAGTAAAACCTGCTGAAATCGACGCAGCTGCTGTGAAACAGTTAAGCCACACATTGTTCCTGCGTATTTTCAACGCTCTGGAGCATGAGCAGATGATCACGGAGAGAAAAGAAAAAAACCTCCTGCAGTACTTAAGCAACACGTGTCGAAGAATGGCGAACAATATAGCATCCAAGGTACCGTTGCACGCCGCCTTGGATATTGCGAAGCCGATGAACAGTGCCCAGTGAACTGCAGAAGGGGGCATCAGAAGTCAGTCAGTAGAAGGGGGCATCACCCATCACGGGGAAGTCGCCACCGCAGACGAGGAAGTCTCCCCGTCTCTCGAGAACATGATTGTCTTGCTCTAGCTAAAACTGCTTCATCCAAACCTCCCGGCGCTTGTCAAACACCAGTAACACCAACATTGATCAAGCTTCAGCCGTAACAGTACCTCATTACAACTATTCACCATTTCCGTTTTTCCTTTATGATAGGTGGCTATGCTGTCCAGGAACGTACTGAGATAGGTTTGAAATCCCAGGTAAGTCTGACCATAAGATGTAGCACTTATCAAATAGAAAATGAAAGGTAACCTTGGGACATCGACAATAATTGACATGATATTGATATCATAGTAGCAATTTCATTGTATCGTTTCATCATCAGAAGGACTTAGGGATAGAGCAGTACAGCTTCAGCTGAGAATGCAGCAGATCATTGGACAATTAGACTTTGTTTAGTATGCCAAAAGCCCAGCTCAAGGTTGAAATCAGAACACTTTTCTCCTGAGGACCACAGCTACTTCTATCAGGTGTCATCTTATAAATATCAATATAAACAGTTCATGCACCATGACATATTTGGGAATAACTACAGGCATGCCCATGTCAACTTCGCTACTGATTACTATAACACTGTTTCATATCACACTGTTTCATCTGTTACATTCCACATCTCACTTGAAAGACACCTCAGGTCCGTTGTATTTGTCTATGCAGTATTTCTGTCGCAAATTGCAATAAACCCGTTCGTCTTTACAACTCAATAGGAAATATGTTTATGTGGCCTGTGTGTAATAACTTGTTTCCATACATGATAGATTTCTCTCTCCATATATACTGACAAGAAAGGTCGCATTGGAGCAGAGAAATCCTCCCCATTTCGACCAATGCGTTTCTGTTCCTTTTGTTGAGACTTTTGAGTCAAGTTGCCTGCAGTATCATGATGATAAAGTTCTTTCATTTTATGTTTTCCTTGGGATTTTTGTATAAATTTTCTATACGTATATTAGGATGTTTTTCGTGAAGTACGGGAAAACTTGCTGTAGTATTATGTTTTAGTGTCCTTACTGAAAAACCATGTAAAGCCCCGGTCACAAAGCGCGTACGATCTCTTGCAATAGCATATTCCGTATATGAAGCAGTGACGGGCTGTTCAAAATTGGATACTGCGCGAACATGCCAGCCAGCCAGACAACCTACCGCCCTCCTGGATAACACCACGGTAGATAACAAACTCAGGCTTGAAGTCTGTGCTATTTGCTCCACTGCCAGCCCACTGTCATCAACAATCACAACTGTCTCTGATGCTCAGAACACCATCACATACCTGGAAACACATGCACCCATTCTGTATGATCGACTGATGACCAACCTAACTTCTCCAACATACATAAGAACGTCAGGTGACAGATCGCAGTCTGTCTCTATGTTGACCAAGGACAGCCTTGACACTCACGGCTGTCCTTACTCAGCGAGTAAAATACAACTTCCTTTTTTGAGGAGGAAAGAAACTGGTTATTTCATCTGATATGTAATAAAGCAATTTTTGGTAGCTTCTGTTTATTACATATGTAATAAAGCAATTTTTGGTAGCTTCTGTTTAAGTGGAAAGAAACTGTTTATTAACATCTGTTTAGTAAGAAAGCTACATTTTGGGTACTTTTTGTTCGGTTGGAAAGAAACTGTTTATCAACATCTGTTACGTAAGAAAACTACTTTTGGGGTACTTTTTGTTATGGTGGAAAAATACTATATTTTACTGTATCTCAATCTCATGACATTTTCTATCTCAATGCAGGGGGCTGATGAACGCCCTGGGAGTGAGGATTATTCATCCAAGGTGCTCCACAACAGGGGGAGGTTTAAAAGAGGAATTCAAACCATAAAGTCAAAGGTTGCTACCTTCCTAGACTAGACAGTGGTATGAAGATGACACCACGGGAAGTGCTGCATAAAGCTCTGGAATCTATGACTACAATATTAAATAATGCTCAGATGCAATGCAGCTATTTGCTATCTGTTATAACTGTATTCTTAGATTTGTGTAGAATTCATTCTTGAGCCGTAAGGTAACCATGTTGTATTTGCATTGTAAATGCATTTAATTTGTCCTATATTAGATGAGGGTATTTCCATTAAGGAGTTTACCAACTCAAGGCATTCTGAAACATTTTGCAAAGGTAGTTTTGTTTGATAATCTTTTCATTATCAAAATAAGTACACTTGCCAAATATAAACACCAAGAAACTAAGACTAGTGTTTCTACAGTCAAAGACAAATAGTACATTTATCAAGTATTGAGGTGACAATATATTACACCACTATGATTACTCTTTGAGTAGTAACAATAGGCAGGGTTCATTACAAGCTATCAATAGGAAGTCTGTACAATTAATCTACATTGGATGTCAGCCGGTTATGGCATATCCGTTCTTTGAAGTCATTTTCAAGTAGTATTACGATGGGTGTACAGAAGAAATAGCGATGGTAAAGCATGAGATGTAGAATGTATTCCAACACTTTCAAAACCAGTATGACATAACAGAGCGTGCCATTGCAGAAGCTAAGTCAGTAGCAAAGACGACCCGATGAGTGTTGGCAAGTACGCAGTCCCAAAGGATCTCTCTACGAAATAGCGATGACTTCCTCTTCCTCGTCATCCGCCGTCCGCATGGACTGACCTGACAACAGCGGCCATGGGGTCACCGTCCGCGAGGACTGGCCTAATAAGTGCGGCCATGGGGTTGCGGTGTGCGAGTAAGAACTCATTGGAAGTGAATCAACAACTGTACAGTACAGTGTCTTCTACAGTTTTGTTCATATGTTTGCTGCCAGTGCAGTACTTCAGCTGGCGTACAGGAAGGCTGTCCACTACTTCTGCTTGGCTTTTAACAGGAACCAGTGGCCGAACAGCATGGAGGAGCTGCTGGAGTATGGCGAGGAATACATCGAGTTCCTCGCTGTCTTGAACAGGTAAATAATTAATAACATGATTGTTCTGTGTTGACAAGAGAAATCTATGAGGTGAGCATAACCCAGTAAAAATATCAAACTTGATAACATTGAAATTATTTACTTAAAGTTATTGTCCATTCTGAATTCCATGTCTTGATTCAGGGATGGCTGTGAAGTGGACAAGTGCCAGGCGGGGTTCAGGACTATGAAGATTACTGTCTGGCGAGGGTTCCATAAGAACAAGTCATTCAACGACTTATACGAGGAGCTCCTCACCAGAGAGCCATACTGCACAGAGTACAAGGTGAGTGTTTTTCAATATTACTTAATGCAGACACCAGTTCATAGAAAATAAGTTACTTTCATCACAACAGACTTAGTTCAAGTCTTGAAATGAGTTGTGATCTCTGACTTTCTGAAGTTCAAGTGTGAGGTCCAGCCAGGTGTGGTGCACTACTGTCTACAGCTACACTAACAGGGACATGTCTTTGAAAGTTTCTGACCATCTTTTCACTTTTTCTAGAACATCCTACACCTGGTGCAGATGATGCTGGTCCTGCCCATTTCATCGGCCCAGTGCGAGAGGGGTTTCTCGGCACAGCGCAGGATCAAGGACTCCACAAGGGCCAGCATGTCAGTGGAGACGGTGGAGAATCTGATCCGCATCTCCGCGGACGGCCCTCCGCTGGAGGAGTTTGATGCCCTCCCAGCGGTGAGGAAGTGGCAGACAGAGGGCACTAGGTCCAGGAGGCCTAGCTTCAGCCGTCCGTCCACTGCTCAGTTAGGACTGTCATGATGATGTCATTGTTCAGTTGACTTGTTCAACAGTTATCTCTTTTTATTTACTTTCAGTGGAGTACTAGTCTAGCCTAGTTGTATGTTGACTTGTTATTCACAAGTTCCATGACTGTGTTCTTAGTCATATAGACTAGCTATAGTATGATAGAACAGGACAGAATATCAGTCTACCTCATGCTGTATGTACAGCCTATGTTATATAGTAGTACTGTACAGAAGTTCCATGACTGTGACTGCAGTGCTACTATTATGTATTTTCAGTTTGTTTATTTCTCTCAACAGACTGTCAGTTGTGACTCACTGGTGTTCTTAGACTAGCTGTAGAACAGGACAGAGTAATCAGTCTACCTCATGCTGTATGTACAGCCTATGTTATATAGTACAGAAGTTCCATGACTGTGACTGCAGTGCTACTATTATGTATTAGTTTGTTTATTTCCCTCAACAGCCTCTGAGAGCTGTCAGTTGTGACTCACTGGTGTTCTTAGACTAGCTATAGAACAGGACAGAATAATCAGTCTACCTCATGCTGTATGTACAGCCTATGTTATTTAGTACAATAGGCTCGTATGACTGTAACTGGTACTATTTTTATTTATTTCTCTCAAAAGGATGATTTTAGCATTCATGAAGAAAGGTGCAAACTAACAAACAATTTTAACAGGATCAATGCCTTTTCTGTTATACATTTGTAATCTATGCAAATACTTAATTTCATGTTAAAAACATTGATTAATAGGAGTAATACTTTGTATGACTTAACATTTGCTTGTGCTCCCAACCTTTCATAGTGGTGCTCCTAACTTTTTTCTGATGCTCCTAAGTTTTAGGAGTTAGGAGCGCCATTCTCCTAGGTGAAAAAGTTAGTCTGGAGCCCTGCTCTACCAGTGAAGTAAGTCCCCATAGGCCAGCTGTGCATAATTCTCAGCAGTCAACCTCCTCCTCATCCCAGGTGCCACTTCATCTCCAGCCAACACGGCCCAAGCTACGGGAAGTAGCACATCTTCGCCAAAAACACAATCTTGAAAGATATCTTGACGTATCATACACTGACCCACAAACGAAGTCTAATCAATCTCGGCAATGCAATAAAACTCGATGGAGCAAAACGCTGTTTCTCCTTTCTGTTTTCAGCAGCTGCAGGGTTGACTATTTGTAACAGACAGGCAGAAGGCTATCTATATGTGGATTAGAGAAGTGCAGAACGACACTTAACATTTCTATGACTTGCGGTACGTGTGTAAAAAAAACCTTGTCATAGATCTACAGAAGAAATGTCAGGTGATTAAAAAGTATTTTTTTCCCTATAAATTTCGTTGAACAATGTCAAATTTGTATATGTTCCAGTAAGGTCCTAGTAGAAATGGATAAAAACAACATTTTTGTTCATTCAACCATTAAGTTACAATTAACACACAATACATCTTTAAATATCCAGGATGGATGTTGACTTGAGAACGTTGATCTTCCCTCAGATATTCCGACCTCAGGAAACTCGATGGCCAGCACTGACGGTGAGTGGTGCAAACTGCACGAAAAAGCGAATATCTGGGTCGAATACTCCGGTACATTTGCCAAGATATTCAAAATATGTGGACGTTAACGGGTATATCCCGCTTGATGTGTCTATATGAGAATCGTAATTCCGGACTCCGAGCCATGGTTATCACAAACAAGCAGACAACCACTGCGTCAGAACCGAACCCCCACACCGTCAGTAACAGGTACACAAGATGCTGACACTCCTATGGATTTAAAAACCGTTATTCCTGACACTCAGTACGAATGAACAGTAGAAACACATGTACACTTGCGCAAATAGTAAACACAAAGCCGCTTAGACTTTTCTCATCTTTTGTACATCCTTACTTATAGTTTTCTGTGTTATCTTATGTGTGATACTTTTTCGCATAATGGGGACATTTTTGCAAAATGTCATTTTCAAAATGTAAATAATAAGCAAAACCACTTAAATTAGAAAAGAGAAATTAAGAATCTGTCATTCATAACCTTTTTTATATGTTTGTTAATTTTAACTTTTTAGTTTCTTGATGTTGTGTCTCCACACATGTTTTTCATACATGTAAATCATTTAAATGTTTGCTTACTTTTATGGTATTGTGTCTTTGTGATTTAATCAACTAGCTTGCAATGTCGATGACAATGCTTTAAAAGTATATCTCCAATACAGTACGTCTCACTCTCCCGCTAAAAAGCCCAAGTTAGTTAAGTGCGTTGGAGGAACTCTTTGCCGATGATAGTGATGTTGTTGTGACACATACAGAGCCAGCTGTGCCACTTCGGCTCAGAATCCAACAGGAGCTCGTTAAGTTTAGGGCTTTGCCAAAGTTGAAATCTTCTGATGATGTGCTATCTTTTTGGCAGGGCAAGGCTGAAGACCTCAGCAGACATGCTATGAAATACCTTGTGGTGCCAGGCACAAGCGTGCCAAGTGAGCGGGTCTTTAGCACAACAGGGGACATAATGTCATCTGAGAGAGCCCGCCTTGAACCTCTGTTGGATCAACGTCAAGGTCTAGAAGTAGCTCTCCCCCACGACACAAAACTGCGGGTCGAGAGTCAACACCGAAGATACAAGACAGAAGCTTCCACAGTGTTAGATAAAGTTGTAGAGGTGATCAGAAAATGTGTAAAAAAAAGAAGTCATCAAGCCGAACCAGATCAAATGCCTCATAATACAGAAGCTTGTCAGAGCAGCACTACAGTATTAGTTTTCTTATTCTAACTTGTTTTGTTTTAATATATTCATTTTTTTATGTTATGGTTGATCAAGGTTTTCGAGGCCCATAATATGTTTTGATATGTCTATTGATCATCTGTGGCTGTTTTAAGTCCATATTATCAATACATACTTAACAAAAGTCTTGTAAGTAATGTCTAAATAAAGGTTGTTAGTAGGCAATGCTTTTTTTTTGTCATTTACTTCATTCATAGGCTTTTCCACACTAGTTCTGTTGCAGAAGAAATGTTTTTTTTAATCTGTTTTGAGACTTTTGACACTTGTATATCATCTAATTTTTATGCCCAAATTCCTTCTTTTTGAAACCTTGATTATTTCGACCCGTTCTCTGTCATCCACATACATGACATTTTAGGATTAAGGACTTTACTGGTTAATTAGTTTACAAAGGTCTTGTAATTGTCTAAATAAAGCTGCTGTCATGCTTAAACTTACGATGATTGTTCTTGTCTCAATGAATGAATAATGTAGACATAAGCATGAAAGTTCAATAGGACAGCCCGACATGCCCAAATGTACCGCCTGCAAGAAACTTTCAGCACACATTCTTCATCCTCACATGACTCTCACGTTCCGCTAGTGAGAAGAACAGAAGAGAGACAAGAGTGATCACAGGCAGCTGCTTGATCTACAGAAGAAGCTGTCGACAGAGAAACTGCAATGAAGATTGAGAAAAAATCATTGAAGACAAACATCAGGGAGCTGTCCTAGGATAGAAGTAGAATCACAATTTGGATGGTGGTCTATCCTAAAACTAAAAGCGCTGTCAGGATAGACGACAATCTAGGATACAACAGTAATGTCACGAACAGACAACCAGGCCCAGCAGAGCCTGTCTCAGCCAGGTTGGGCAAAGAGTCAAATGTAGGAAGATCAACCACTCACCCTCCCTCTCAAGAAAGGCTGAGAGGAGACATGTTTTGGGAATGAGAGAATTCGGTACAGTCAACAATTGACCCTGATGATGACTACACTGTTAAAGCAGCTTCTTCAGCAAAGAACATATAGGAGAATGAAACTGGAAGTCGCCCATCACCATCACACCCAGGAAGACCAACCATCCACCCTCCCCCTGGAGAGCTGAGAAGAAAATTGTTATGGGAGACGAGAAGGCAGTATGGTCCAACACTGATCATGACTATATCAAAGCACGAGAGGATAAGGGTGTAGATGTGGAGGAGGTTGGGGATAGAGATGGACAAAATGAAGGAAGAAATTATGAAGTTGAAGAAGGCTACCTTGAAACAAAGAGGAGGTAAAATCGGAAGGAGAGAGGCGCTGGTGAAATGTTGGACGCTATCACCCCGAACAGGCATGCTAGGCAAGATGGCCCAGTAACACCTGCTGAAATCGACGCAGTGAAACAGTTAAGCCAGACTGTTCCTGCGTAATTTCAACGCTCTGGAGCATGAGCAGATCACCATTAATGAAAAAAATCCTCCAGTACTTAACCAACACGTGTCGAAGAATGGTGACCCATTTAGCATCCAAGGTACCGTTGCACGCCGCCTGCATTGGAAATTGCGAAGCCGATGAACAGTGCCCAGTCAATGGCAACCCCGACCTCTACACCAATATAACAGTGATGAGATGATTCACTTCCTGAAGCCCCACCGAATCAAGGCCTACGTCAGGCGCGTCACACGAGTTGAGGTATGTTTAAAGAAATGTGTGCATAAATAACATGTGTATGGATCATGAATCACCATTGATAATCTTCTTTACTATACTTATGTATTGACTTTGACTTTATGTATTCAAACATCTAACCATGAAATATATATGTAACCATGCCCGTAGCCAGGGGGGGTTCGGAAGAACCCCCCCACGTGCTCAAAGGTCCGCTTTTTCACACTCAAAGGTCCACTTTTTCATGCTCAAAGGTCCACTTTTTCATGTCCAAGATTTTTTTCAAAGGCATGACTGATTCGCATTATTCACCGATAGACATTTCATTCAATCCTAGTGAGTCTATCAGCAAAATTTGCTCCCAGAAAGTGCAGGAAATGGCTTTTCAGAGGGTCCAGATTTCAAAATTTCCCCGGACCACCATTGCAACGCCTCCCGCCTTTGGTATCAGACATGGTGAAAATATGTCGGGGGAGTCGGCCTCAAAGACTTATGCCAAAAACCTTGTGTATTTTAAGAGAAATTCCATTAAACTTAGCCAGCGAATTTCGCCCGTCAAAATGCAGGAAATGGCGTTTCAGAGGGTTAAGATTTCAATTTTTCCCGGGGGAGCATGCCCCCGGACCCCCCTAGGCAGCTCACGCCTTTGGCGTGAGTCTAGCGCCTGCGGCGCTCGATGGTCCCTCAAGTAGTAAAAAGAACCCCCCCAACCAAAATCCTAGCTACGGGCATGGTAACTATTGATTTTATAAGTAAATGTTACAGGAGACTATGCCAGTGGTTGAGGCCATCATCGCTGAGTTCAGTGGAGCAGCTGGCCTTGATATTGATGGCATTCCACTCTTCAAATCAGCAGAGGCCGTGGATCACCACTGGGCAACTGCAAGCAAACATCTCAGTTGTATGCTGGTGAGTTATCTCCCCGTACTGATTATCATTATTTGTACTGTATCATTATTTGTAGCTGTTTCTATATCTAGACATTGTATATTCATCTTGACACATCTGGCAATGTATTGTGTCCTACAGGATCCTCCTGGCATACAGCTGTATGTAGCAGTGAAGGAAGTTGTCCTGAACGGTGTGCGGTTGTCCAAGTACAGGTGTCGACGAGGCAGCAACTCTCTGGATGGGCTACACTCACACCTTTACAACGCCGTACCATCGTAGAGATGCGGAATCATGCCATTCCAAGTAAGTTTTGAAAAGTAAACAGTACTTTTTCCATTGATTATCCATAATACATGAAGATAGAGAGGTGTCCATGTAAGTAAAATATACATAGGCCATTCACAGTTGTTCTGGTTACAACATGGTGCCATCTGTGCTTCGAGTTCTGACTGTCCCTGTCTTCAAATCAATACGCATGTCAGCCATCTCTGCTATGATACATCCTGCGTCCAGCCAGACCTGTAGTACGAGAAGAGCGTTGTCAACCAGCAGATAAAGAACTATTTCTCCATACACTGGTGCAAAGGACACTCTGGGTAATCTTGAGTATTGAAATGTGGGGTCTTAGAATTCTTGTTTTACATGTTATCACCATCCATGATTACAGATACAGGATTGAGTATACAGCACAGACTAGGACAGGGTTGACACAACATATGGGCAGGCAGTGTGAATAACATCACTTTTCTGACAGAACGTGAAGAGATCCAAAGACAAGAGCATTCAAAGGCTCTTGGTAAGTTCTCCCTTCCTTCTTTATTATTCATTTGTAGTAAGTTCTTCTTTTGACACTTAATTCATGATATTGTCGTTGATTTGTTTGGGCGTATGGCATTTGTTATGGATCGAGTGCTAAACATTTCACCCAAACACGTTGCCTTTTTTTATCTCCCTGTCTTAAACTACTCTTGCTTTAAAGAAATGTGACTATTAGTATTTTGACCAACAGGCTATTGAGATGGAAGTCGGTCAACAGGAGGGTCTTAAAGAAGTGACACTTTGGTTTAGTGTTTAAGGTGCAAGTTCCTAATAAGCATGGTTTCGTGCAGTGGGGCCGTCTTAAATACTAGTTTAATACAACATTATGCTGATACCGAGTTTCACAAGCAGTAAAGCCGAAAGCTTGCATACAACGGGCTGTGATAAGGTGTTTGCGATGATATGGACGGATAAAGGTCACAACAGAGGAGAGAGAGGGACGAGTCGTCAGTTCGCACTATTTCCTACATTCTGATTGTTATGCACGTTCGCCACCTCTGCAATGACAAACTGTTCGTCAATCTAGTTGCTGTTTAAAAATGAGGTCTTGACATTTTCTGTTTTTCTAATAATTCAGAGTATCAATATGATGGTCCACCAGACCAGCGACAAGCCTGACATTGTGAGGGAGTTGATCACAGCAGTGAGCAAAGGAAATTTGGATCCTAACAAGGTAACATTCAAGGTCAATCTAAAAACTCTCCAGTTCCTAAACCCCAGTGACATACGGGCCATTCGGTACTCACAGATAACAATGTACTTCTGGAAAATTATCCTGAATAAATGTGGTGCATTAACAATCAGGCTGCTGAGTGGGTGGAAGGTGATTGGCTCTGTCTTGGCCACTGGAAACAAAACAAAGCTGATGCCAGGAAAAGAGTCCACGACCATATTTGCCATCCCATCTGTACCACGGCTGCTCGGGGGAGGCTGATGGTAAGAAATTGTACTTTCTGTAGCAACAATGTGAAGTGCAAATGAAATTGACATTCCTTCTTGCAATGAATCACGTTTGGCACTGACAAGGTAATCGATTGAACCTTCCGTTTCATGCTTCTATATTTAAGTTTTAAAATGGCTACCGTCATGCACAGCGGTACGAAGTAGACCTCCTACTGTCTCGGCTCGAACTTAAACACAGAAAATGTCAGCAGTTTGATAACAAACTGTCCAAAAATTCTACTTGAACTCTAATGCACGAGACCTGCAGGCGAGAGCATCCGGGAGCAGTACATCAACGGCCAGTGACCCTGGTGCGTTATTGGCATGCGATTGTTTATTGTATCAAGAATTACCTCTGATGACAGAGCTCAGCCTGTCTGCCAAACTGTATCTGGAATCTTTTACATTCTGTATGCTACAATGTTTTTTTGTATCTTTGCCTATTTCTTGTAAATTCATGTTCATATCTTTGAATGTGATAGACGACTTTGTACCTTGTACAATTGTTGCGCACTAAAGTTACCTGTGATACAGAGGTGATATTTTGAAATGTACTCAAATTATTGTTCAACATTTACTGCAGCGTTTATTATAATGACTTAGACTACAATGGCATTACGGCGCGGTGGATCGACATGGGCAAGCGAGAGCGACATATCCCCAGAACTGATAAAATTGCTGGGACTGTCGATCGAACGCATACCAGTGATACACTACAGTAACATAGCAAGCTTCTAGTCCTTATAAAGCGTACGAACACGTGTCAAACTTGTTTACTTTGCAACGGAGCACCTGGTAGTGAGGAGTAAAACTCCGCCAGGTGGTGTCAGTTTGCTGGGATCAGCTGGAGAGACATGGCAGGGGCCACCCTGTCACCCCAGGACCTGCACAGGGTGGCCGTTACCTACCTGAGAAACAACCCTGCGCTGGTAAGTGCAACTACATGTATCTAGTTTTCTTTGTTAGCATTTTAAACATTCACCTGGTTGTTTTGTACATGTGACTAACGACAAACATGATTATCTTATATGAAGTAAAATATTGTTTCTGGGCAAAAAGAGGTTAATCAACATTTCAGACACAATTGGTCAATTACCCTTTTTTCTTATGATTAGCACATACGGACCTGCTGCAAACTAATTTGAGAGATACCTACGCCAGATGTAAATCCGGAAGAGAGCACGTGGGCCGACCATTTGACGCTGCAGGCGTTATCAAACATCTGGCACGTCAAAGTTTGCACAGCGTCCAGTTCTTCGGTAGGAAAGACTTATGCACAGACCTCTCCTTTTTGGTGTTTCTTTTCTCTACTCTTACCTACTATAACTTTTGATAACGAGACAAACGGCTTGAGGTTTACTGGGATTACGGCTTGGAACCTATCGAGGATGTAAATGTTTAAAATAGGAACGCCAAAGGCCCAGGTAGTGGAAAATTACAGGGGTGGGATCCTACAGTGTTTGCCGCAGAAGGTCCTGCGCGTTTTGTACTTATTCAGAGAATAAAGTCTAAGTTTGTAAAAGCTCCTGACCGAGTTCACAAACAGAATTCACTCCTAAAGAGAGGCCATATCAATTATTTTCAAAAATACTAACAATGCTTGCTTTAAGTTTAACCTAAAACAAGTTCAAGTACAACTTGCATAAGGATGGAGAGGCAATAAAATATACGTATGTGTATGTTTTATGTTTTTACGTACCACAGACACAGCAATTCCAAGTATTCTACACATACCTTCCACACACAAGATTTCAACCCGGAGACCATCAAACAGTGCATTAAAAATCACACCTGACTCGAACCTCTGAGTACAGTTGGCACAAGGTGGCTTGGCCACACAGAGAGAGCACTTAGTGTGGTGGACAGAAGATATGTAGCAATTATCACACGCCAAGAACAGGTAGCGCAAAAAAAATACATATGGATACGCAGGAAATGGGCAATGCATAACATTACACAACACAACATCTCAATCTATATGGTTATGCAATATTAGAAGACTTCTGGTCTACTCTAAAACCCGGATAAACCACCGACACTCATTTCTACTTGTCACCGCTCGTGCACATGGAGTAGTATCTCAGATTGTGAGGAGCCTATCCCAATTTGTGATTCTGTAGGGAGAAGTGAGAATGAACAACATTGGTTGAAGCAACTCCGTTACCACCAGGACTGAATGATGGGGTAACAGCTGTCCAGGACATAGCCAGCAGTGTCCTACAGGAAGATGCAACTGAAGCTGGAGTCCTATCTACAGCTAGAGAGGCTTCGGAAGACATATGTAATAACATCTATCTTAGAAGTAAGAAAACATTTTTAAGCACTAAGAAATTTTGTTCTTGAAGTAGGAAAATTGTTCTTGGTGGAACTCTTCGTATCTACTAGTATGCTAACTGAAATTGTGCTGTTATGAGACTTCTCAACACAATACTCCTATTCCACTAAATCCCCTTTAGCAATGAACCAGTCAGCTCACCTGGTATACACAAGAGTTTGATAAAGATGACAAGAAAGCATTTAGTTCTATTTCAAATGCCATGTCGAGGATTTACTACCATTGTCTGTAGGATATCGTTTTTATGTAAATGGTGAGGAAGCTATTCTAAGGTGCTGTAATTGCTTAAGTGCAGACACAAATGCCTGTCTGGACTTGGCTGGTTTTACAGAAAGGGTTGAATTTGCAAACCTGAAGTGCCGTCATTGTGAGTGCCGTCATCTGAAAATATGCAATATAACTTTCACGAGACAAACTTCATTCTACACACACACATCACAAACATTTGGCTCGCCTCGATCAAATTGACAGAGCAACAACAGTCTGATATAAAGATAACTACATGTGGCTTAAACAGAGGAAGCATACTTCTCGACATTTCGATGTAAGTTAAATGTTGCCCCAAGATATAATGCAAGTAATCTTGGAGGTTGTCATTCCCTATGAATGTAGAGAAAATTTGAGAAAGTTGATATTTGCTTATAAACAATAAAAACATTTTTGTTTGGTCAGAAAGGACAGACTTGGTTCTATTCCTAAGTGTATCTTCCAACAAGACAAAAAATTAAAATTGACAGCTGATCAGACGTGGATTTTTATTCTGCACTTGTCCATTATGTTGGAACTTTAATTCATATATGGTGTATTAGGTTTGAAGGAAAGCACATATTTTTTTAAAAGCGGCTCGAAGACAGAATTATGTCAACATCCCAAAGTCCTTGGCACAGACAGGCTTACGAAAAAAAGGCGAGTGAGTCAGTTCAGCCAAATCATCCTATTTTGGCATCAAAACGCAAGTTCGGACCCAGCAAGTTACTTCCAGGGGGTGGGGGGTGGGGGCAGTGTTTGCTCAGTAGAGAATGCGCCACAGATTCGGATTGTTATACAAGCAGCAAGTTTCAGACCCTGACATGCCTACAGGACTGGAAATTGTTGGTATTACTAATATCCTGGATCATAATGTGTACTACAAATATAGGATCCATGATAAATCTATTGTGCCATTGAAGTATGATCTCTCATCTGCCATTGATGCTTGGACAGGGGCCTTTACCCAGGAAATGCCTCCAATGGCAACAGCACAAGTGGGGCAACTTATGTTCGACTGTGACCCGACGCAGCGACCAAAGTGTACGAAGAATCTATCAGAACGAATATAGTTGCTTTGTGTTAGGATGACTTGTGAACTGGAAATATGATGAGAAAGTGGCTGCTAAATTGGAAAGTGAACACACCAAAGTTCAAGAAACTGATCATATTAGCTTATTGATATTCATAATATTTTTAACACGCCTGCTTTAAGCTGGATCTATTGAATAAAATATCACATGACGGGGACATATATTTCTATGGCAGAACTAGGCACTGCACAGTTTGGGATACAAGCTAAGCGCCGACCACATTGAGTGAATGTGTTCTCAAGGCAACAAGTTATCCAGTTGCTTGAGTAACAACTTTTTTGTTTTGGCGTATTGTGTCGTCTATTTTGGTCAGTGATAACTTCTGAAGATAATTCTGTTCTGTGTACTACTGGTTATGAAGCAACGCCTCGTGCACTTCATCAATTAACCACAGGTGAGGACTTCCACAGTATGTCGAACAATCTGATGTCTACTGTAGGGAATATGCCATGCCCTTTATTAAATCAGTTTATTACAATGAAGGTTTTTGAGGGCATGTTGGATAAGAGGCACCATGTGGATGCCCCCCTTTCAACTGTTATTTGTAATAATAACGACAGTGCAATGAGTAATGATGAAGAGCAACAACAAGATTGCCAAACTGTATGCAAATAGTTTGGGGAGGACAGTCCCATCCACCCCAAAATGCGCAGTATTGGATCATACCGTCCGCCACTAATGACGCTACTCTCTGGGCCGTCGTCTGCATAGCCTTTTTCACCATACTACGTAAATCCAACCTGGTCCCGAAGACCCACTCGGCCTTCGACCCTGCCACCTCACCTCACGCGAGACCCTGCCACCTCACCTCACGCGAGACGCCATCTCCATCACCGAAGACGGTATGATCGTGCGCGTCACATGGTCTAAAACCGTTCAATTCCGCAACAGAATCCTCTTGCTCCCGGTGGCGGCGATTCCGGGTCACCCGCTCTGCCCAAAGCAAGCCGACTTCAACTTGTGCTCCGTCATCCCCACGGTCTCGCCCCATGCTCCGGCTTTCCTAGTCCCCAGCGCCAAGCACGGCCTGGTGTCTCTCACCCACGACTCGCTAGTCAAACACCTCAAACTTCTCCTCACCTCCGCGGGCTTCCCAGCCGCACAGTACTCCGGACACAGCTTCCGCCGAGGCGGTGCCACCTTCGCCTGGCGCTGCGGGGCCGACACTCAGCTCATCAAACTCCTCGGCGACTGGTCATCGGACGCCTTCGAAGTCTATCTAGACTCATCTCTAGCCCAACGCAAATCCTTCGGCCTACTGATCGCAGACAAAACTTTTAGTTACATTTGTATATATCATATATACTGCACGTGTAGGAGTTGTACACCATGTTTTAACTAGCAGTCCTTTAAATGTAACCTTGTATCTACTAGCTATAGTTTGCAAGGATATGAACTTGAGAGGTAAAGTCATTGAATGATGTACAATTAAGCAATGATGAAGAACACTTTGTACTGACGGCTTTTATCAAGCCAGGACTCCTGTTGTAAAGCACCCCCATCTTTTCGCACTATCGCAATGTGTGCAGTTGCTGCCTTGGGAGTGGAACATTCACAAGTTTGTTTTTTTTTGGTAATTGTAATGACCTATGAGTGTATGGTGGTGCTGTAATTTTCCACACCACAGGCATATCCATGGAAGAAAAACAGCCCAACTGTGTATATTAAGTAACCAAAAAACAGTCAAATACGGTCCCTGCATAAATTACGATAATCAAGCCTAATCTCTGCTAATTAGGCATAAATTATGCAAATTAATGAAAATATGCTTCATACGGACATACCCACCAAGTTGGAACATCATATGACCAAGTGATGTTAAGATATATTGATCCAAGTGACAAAGCAAATTCTTGTAATGCTCCCCATTGAAAACAATGGGAAGACGGTTCCGTCCTTGACCTCATTGAACCCATTGTTAAGGCCTTTGTTTCTTGGTGACCCAAATCCCCGATTTCCAAGAAATAAAATTCTTGTAACTCCTCAATCATACATCATAGAAAGATGAAATAAAAACTATTGTAATCGTCAGATCTAGCTCTATGATATGATATACGTATCAGTACCCTAGGACAAAAGACAAATTTTGACCTGAACACCCTTTGATGCATTAGAGTTACATTGCATTAGCGTTTACATTGAACATGTGGAGCTAATTCTTCCATCGTCAGGCTGCGGCTGGGGATTGCGACCTTGGATTGTTCAATGCAATATGATGTTCAATTACAATATGATTTTCAATTACAATTATTATTATTCTTCCAGACTGTGAACGTGGATTCTCCACAATGAAGAGGATAAAAACACAGGCCAGGAATCGCCTGAAGGAATCCACCCTGGACAACCTGTTGATGACATCCATCGAGTGTCTGCATTATGACCGCGTGTTTGCCTACATTTCTGATTCTGGGCAGCATCCTACTAACCGTTCACTTTATAGTCATAGTTATAAATCCGCACTACAATCCCTCCCCTTTCACTCCCTGGTATGAAGGCAAACCACACAACCTTTAACAGTCCATTCCAGCTAACTCCTCTGCTGGACAACAGTTGTGCCAATCTAAAATACTGACCAAACTAAAAGAAAACACCGTTACCTACTTTTTTGCAATAATTAATGCCTAAACTTATAAAGTTTTAGGAGGAGGAACGCTGTGAAGACTTGAACTTATAAATCATGTGAAGTTTTACACTACAGGCTGGGCAGGTCCCTCAACCACTGGGTGGACCAGAACATGGGGTGCCATTTATCCCCATCTTCTGACTAAAGCCAGGAATAGTGGTAAAACCCCTGAACTGTTGGGATTACACTTTACAGAAGAACTGTTTAATGGCAACCTTCGAGGAGGGGGGAGCCGGAGTCATCAGGCCCTGAATCCTGCCTAGTTAACACCAGACTGATGGAGGTCCTCAATGTGGTGAGGCGCGATGCCCCTCTGCCGGACGACAGCCAGCTGGCCAGTTTGATCCGGAGAGAACAACTGCTGCGTACCACGGGATGGGTGGTTAACATGATTGTAGCCGACTTACGGAGAAACCCTGAGACGAGCTGACCAGGGATATACCTCCCACATCGTAGCAGTAACTCCTGGTACGTTTGGTTCTACTTGGCCCTGGACTTCAACCCGTTAACAAGACATTCCCGCCTCATCAAGACAAGGGCACATAATTCAGCAGACGTAGTTGTCCTGAATGAGTATTTGAACGACACTCATTCGCTGGCGCACATGGATGGCATAGCATTCGCGTGTGAAGGCACTCACATCTGTGTAGTTGCAGTCGACGGCAAGCTTGCTCTCAACATGTAGTCCTTAAAGAGAGTGGCAGACGTGAAAAACGAAATGGGAAAACGGAGTCTATGTTCGAATGTCAGCATGAAATAGTTCAGGGTTCCACCGTGCACTCAGTGGCCTCTTGTCATACGTAGGTAGATTGCTTCAAAGTTTTCCATGGGAATCAACTATATTTTCCAACAAATTTTAATCCCATTAACGGGGGCCGCCCTAAGACGGTTCCCGTCGTAAGACGGAACGGATTTTTTGCTGATCTTATCATCCATAAGTACACCGTGTTTGTTGCCACTGACTATGCTGATTACAAAGGTAAATAAATCAAGTCCATGCACACAGCTTTAATTCGGATTCCAAGTATACTTTAACATATTTACTTCATGTTTAAAAAAAAACAGAATTCTAACAGTAATGTTGACAGTGCTGAATCACTGCGGTCACCGGCCTTTGCGTATTGGCGGCTCGTGTCGCTAACTATACGAACTCTTTCAAGCAGTCACACAACTGCCATGATACACATAAATAAAGCTCCATAAAACACTATGAATATGGGTCTTCAAATGTCTGTTGAGTAGAAAAGCAACCAAAAGGAAGCGACATAAACATTGCCACCATTGTACTCCCAAGGGAGTGTGGCCGTGAAGGTGACAGACTAGAGAACGCTCCAAAGATTTGTTTGACTGTAACAAATGATACGTGCTGTCTATGAAAATAAGACTTGATAGAGAGATGTAGATGATATTTTCATATAATCAGACCGAGTTTTGTTGATGTTAGCGGTGTCTTTTTTTCGTAATGGTTTTTTTAGTCGGGCATTCACAATCAGTGCATTCAGCCCATTGCCCGTAAAAACATGAGCTGGATTGTTCTAGGTACAGCCTTCCTCATGTGAGACAAGAAGTACATACAGTCAAGATTTTACTGTCAAAAGAAAGCTAAAATATCATATTATTAATTTTTTTCTGTGTACTTAAATTTACCACTTACTTCTGAAGAGAGCAAAATGTAAAAAAAGCGTACCGAGTTAGGCACACTGTCCAGCGTAGCACAAAATTGGAAGGTTACATACACGAAATTGTCTCACAGTGTTTGCCGCTTGTAACATGCAGCGCGAAAGGTTCATGAACCACATGAATGCATTTCTTATTCAAGTATGTTGTTCAAATCTATGTGAACAAAATTCAGTCATCAAAATTTGACCACTCTCAGGCAACTAGTGATGGAGCGCCATGAGTTTGAGCGCAAGAAAAAGCGTACCGTGTTGGGGCACCTCCCGTTATATTCTTTGGGGAATTCTGCTTTGTTTACAACAATAGTCCTTGGTTTGTTCTAATGAAAATATTTAGCATCAATATCCTGTGATAATGGTAGTTCAAGCGTGAAGTGTGGATTACTTGTCCTTAGAGAAGTCTAATTCATTTTCTTTCATTGGTACACATTTCCTTCTAATGTCCATGACTTCATACTATATTATTGTTCTGTCCCAATTATCCATTCAAAGATAATTATTTTGTATTTTCATTAAAAGAGATATTCATTGAACACACTTATATGTCACTTGCAGGGGCTTCGACGCGCTCCTCCAGGTACCTACTACGTGTACAGCAGCGAGCTGGTGAACGTCGTCCGGGAGTGCTACCCGTCTGGCGACGACGTTGCGTGGCTGCTGACCAACAGGAACAAAAGGCCAACCGTGGACGTGTCCGATCTGTTTGAGGACAAGCCTTGAACAACAGGCTCCACCACCAGATGTCCATTGTTCTTGGACTCTCTTCGCTAAGAAGTATTAGTTTTTCTTAGGTTTTAGACATGTAGTAACATATGCGTAAAAACTATTTTTCAAGTAACTGAATATAATTTTGGAAGAGGCAGAAGACACGCAAGCTACCGGCTTGTGCAAAGAGCTACGTAACTTAAGTTTGCTTGCGTACAACACATGTTGGAAGACGTCTTCGAGCAGCTTTAACGGAGTAGGTGAGGCCCTAGTTTGTCCTCGACACCAATGTGGTCGTGGATAACGATTAGGCCATCCTCTTCCCCTTCAGCCAAAGTGAGGACCGGCATCTCAAAGCAAAGCTTAAGTTATTCTTCAATAGCAAAAGCTAGTGTAAATGTTTTCTTAATAGAAAATAGTCCACTTATCGTCAACCAGGTCTATGTATCTATGACATTTCCTGAAATAAAAAGTAAAAAAATACATATTCTGAGATAGGCAAATTGATTCACGTTATAATTAGTTAAAGTGCACAGGTTTGCACAAGGCACCTTACAATCAACTGGAAATTATTGGCTATGAAAAAGTTTAAGAAGTCAGTGTACATGTATATTTTCCCCATGTTGCCATCCGGCTTTCGTCGACGGTCATCACTTCTACATCAAATCTATCAGGCAAGTGATGCAACTTAAAATTCGAAAACTTCATGACAGAATTTTGACTCAACAAATTAACAAGATACACCAACAGACAAGTGGACAGAAGTTCTTGGCTTAGTTTACAAGTGAAACACCTGCATAAATCTGCATGAAGGCATTTGGAAACATGCCCAATGACAATGTCATGACTTATCCAGCAGAAATCTTCGGAATTTTTTTAATGGTGTGTACAATGGCAATGTGCGTTATAATGGTAGTGGCCGTAAAGGGAAGAAAGACTTCGCTTCCCTGAGATATTCAAGTTTGCACATATGACTCATCCTGTAAGTATGATCAACTTTAAACTGACTATAAATCCCAAAGCCCAGCAAATTTTGCAAAGGTGCCGTAAAAGTTTTACATGATCGGTGAGGCCTGATGAAGACTATGAGATGCAAAAACATTCAAGTTCTCAAGAAATCAAAGGAAGGAAATGCAACATCAAACTCTAATTTAAAGTAGGCAACAAAGCTGTGCAAGTGTTCAATGTCAAGGATCTGGAAGAAGGGAATGAGGATTTATTATGTCAAGTCTTGACCTTGAACGAAGAGAATAACATACTGTATTATCCACTGTCCAAGCGCACTGCTTCGTCTTTTTAAGCACCAGGGAACAATAAGCACAATACTCAAACGCCCTCACCAGTTGATGCTGACAAATCACCTGTTCTAAGCTACGATTAGCCAAATCTAGCCACTGCATATCGAATTTACACTTAAGTGCACTAGAAGACGCGGAACCGAATGTGAACCAAAAACAATCAACATTTTAAAATTGGAGGGTCTACAGGATCTCAAATTCCTGAGGTCATGTTTGCGACAACATAAAACGACATACTGTCCGCACTTGGCCTACACTACCTGAACACTGCCTTCATACCAAATTTTAGATCATTTGGTCGTAATACAAGGGCATGGGAGCCCAAAATATGCATGTTTTGTCAAAAATTGCCAAAAATAACACTTCTTTGAAGTGATGTATGAAAAAAGTGTTGATGCCATTCTGGGAGCACATGTCCAATGCATCTCTATACCAAATTTGTGGTCAATAGGTTTTAATATATGGACATAGGAGCCAAAAATATACATTTTTAGGCAAAAATATGACCTTTCATATAGAATATTAACGTTCCTAAACTGTAAAATATAACACATCAAAGAACAAACTTCTCTCATGTAATATAATAAAGGTAACTTTTGGACCTGTTTATATATATATCTACACATCCATGCAATCAATCTTGTTGCTTTCCCTAGAACAACATCCCAACCAACGTCTATGAGGTTGAAAAGATCATTGCTGTGGACACAAACCAGGTAAGCACATCATACCTGGCTAAACCAAATGGTCTCTCTTCTATATATAACCCACATTCTTCTACACAACAAACCTTAGAAACTGCTCATGCAAAATGTTCTAGGTGCATTGATGTTACACTATGTATTGATATCCAAACAAGGTGCATAAACACAGACTATCCACTACACAGACAGAAGTGCCCAAAACACCAATGACCTGTAACCATGCACTACTTCTTGCAAACAAACAAAATAACCACATGAACAAGAGAGCTATATATATATATATATATATATATATATATATGTGTAACTACATGTTATATATATATATATATATAAATATATATGTATATATATATATATACCTCTTATTCAGGGCCGGCCAAAATACAAAATACGATGGAAAAACTACACCAAAGAAGAGGACACATGGGAACCAGAACACAACTTGGTGGCCTGCAACGAGTTGCTGAAAGAGTTCAAGTCAACACAGCCAAAACGTAAACTGGGCCGGCCCAGAAAAAAACACTAGTCCGTGACTGTGCAAATTACATTTAGTTCATCCAGCATGCATGTTTCAGTCAAGTGCAAAGGGGTAACTGTTTTATGCTAACTTGCAGCGATGTACAATCATTTGAATAGAACAGTCGGGGGGAGTGGTAAAATGACGGCAATCCACAGTGAGCACTTTAGTCCGAGCATGTTATAACTTTGTAAGTGCGATTGTGATTGTTCAAAGTGTGCCAAGTTGCTTAATTGAAAATATACCCATCCTCAATGGTGCTCGAGGCATATTGTTGTCTGTATCGAAGTTGGAAAATGCATTTGGCGCCAGTGAACTCTCTTCCTTTCAAGTATAGATGCATCACTACCTAGCCGTCAAGGCAAAGCTGGAATACGCAAAAAGTAGAAGCCCACATACTTTTTGTTAGTCTGATGACTCCACAGAGGACATCAAGTAATTGTTAAGTCAAAACATGGGGTTCAAATGACTTTCTTGTCATCGCTTTCGTGTCAGCCTGAATGTTGCATTAACTCCAGACTCTATGTACATGGAAATATTCATAGAGTAGCTTTAAGCATCAAGAAACAGACATGTCTAAGTCAATACTATAGATATCACTAGTCCGGGACTGTAGGGGAATGCTGATAAAACTGTGTAATATGTATGTAAAACAGGGATAGCCCTTGTATCAACAGTAGAGATATCGTTATTTCAAAATGTCTGTTTAAATTCTTACTTTCTAAACAAATTAATTTCTAGCGACAACACCTAAGATCAAAACTCTCCATGTAAGGCTGTACCCAGTCCTCCTTCAACCGGGATATCCTATCTCAGTATCCAGTGGCCCTGTGCACTGAGTTGATTTTTGCTTGGAGTTCAATTCCAATGTCTTGGATAAAACGATTCATGGTCTAAAGCATGGCTAACATTGGGCCATACTATAGCGTGTTGTAGCTAAAGTAATACACGGTATATAGAAAACAAATCTAACACCATAATGCATTGCCTTGTATAAGTCCCATTTCTCCTTCTTGGCCTTTCCAGACAAGAATAACAACCAAGCAGAAGTGTCTTTCTAACATGTCGATGGTATACATGGAGCAGAATCTTAAATTACAGGTAACCCAATTTGGAATTGAACTCCAAGCAAAAACCAACTACTTATAATATCCTCTTGTTTTTGTCTTAAGTTTCTAATCTTAGATTAGATAAGTTAATAGAGTAGGTTTTGTTGTTTATTAAACTTGTTGTACTAATTTACGTTATAATTAGACTCAACGTTGACAGGTAACTCTTATACTTGCCTAGTTCCTGTAAGTAGATGTAGGAACGTACTGTAAATGGATATAAGTTCACGGGAATTCAGTTTCGCAGTTAGTAAGCCAGGTAACACCTTAGACGGCAGCCTAATACCATAATACAAAAATGTTTGCGGTGGTTTTAAGTTCGCGGTTAAGTAAACACCGCAAAAACCGCAAACATACAACCACCGCAAACATTTCTGCATTTACAATACCTTTCATTGTTAGTTGCAGGTGTTAAACTTTCCCTACAGACACAAGCCAAGTAGGATTTTAATTCAAGGTCCCTGACTACCAAAACACATTCAAATGACGTAAGACCAAATGATCTGTAACAGTACTTATTATCCTATTTATCAGAACTATGTTGTCATCTTTGTAGGGGTATCAAAATCTTGAACACTCACATTCTATAGAAGTGTTTTTTGGTTACTATTGTTCTGGCACGTCTGTTATAATCATTTGTTTTCCTCAATAAAGTTGTTTGCATGGTGCACACATGTTTGGAAATAGCATTGGAATAAGCTGATACATTTAGTATAGGAATAGCTATAGTATATCAGCATCATGACCATCATTTAATGTCCCAGGGGACATGCTATGCTTAAACTTTGTTGAGAAATTCCTATATTTTACATGCTCTTCCTTCACTGTTGTGCTCACAGGCACTGCATACAATGGAAATTGCCATTAGTGTAAAATGACTTGACAGGGAGGATGGACTCTTTGCGATATACACTGTATATAGAATACAACACAGCATATACTGTATCACCAGAGGTACCAACCCAACCGCTGGCAAGATCGCCAAAAACGACAAGGTGGACTCCACCTGCGGGAAGCATGCAACTAAGGGTGATGCAAATACAAAGTGTTGTCATACCCATCAGAGAAAACAGCTCATCCATCACAAACTCCATAAATAAACACCAATTTCCATTCCACCAACATCCACATAACCTGCCCACAGAACATACACCCAACCAATCAACCTCCAACCATACCACAGTCTACAAGCAAACCTGATTATATTTGCTCACACAGCCAATATTACACTCTAGTTTTAGCATCATCATATTGTATCCCACAAGCTGTACCCGCTCTGTATTCTTTTGTATATACTAAAGTATGTCTACTGGTTTTTAATTGTATGTACTAATATGAGCCTGTAGTGGCTGAAATAAAGAATAATAAAAATTACGACCACCACCTAGGCACACACCACCACGAACGATGTCATTTCCCTTTCTTTCAGTGTAAAGACACACACAGTCAATCCAACATTAAGACATTATACCAGGTCTGCAAGGCCATTTATTGTAAAATTCCAAATCTTACTAGAAACTCTCCAGGTCCTAGGCCTCAGTGACGTACGGACCATGCGGTACTCACAAATGACAATGGATTTCTGGGAAAATATCCTGAATAAATGTGGTGGATCTGCAATCAGGCTGTTGAGTGGGTGGAAGATGATTGGCTCTGCCTTGACTAGTGGAAACAGAACAAAACTAATGCCAGGAAAAGAGTCACACACCATATTTGCTATCCCATCTGTGAGTGTGTGTGTGAAATGCGTGCTCGTGTGTGTGAAGGGAAAAACATCCAACGACGTCGGTGGTCCCGACGAGGGCGGGGTATCTGTTGGTACCAGTACCAGTACCGAGGGGTACGAAGGGCATATAAATGAGGACCGATGCAACATGGAGAGGAAAGAGTACCACTGTAAGAAGTGTAGGGTACACGGCGTAAAAGTGCCACAAGTGTCCATGGGAGAAGTGCGGATGTGACAGGGGCCTACAAGTTGTGAGCTACCGGCGTCAACACGTACACGACGGTCGCGCCATGACAGCCGCGGAGGTGATTGGCATTGCAAACCTCACCAGAAAAGGAAGGCCTGTGACAAACAGCGCGACAGCCAAAACCAGCAGAAGACAGGAGGCGAGGGGTGTCCGAAATACCGAGATGTATCGCGTAGCTGAAGCACCAAACACCAACGGTGTATCATGTGCACAACATTTGGATTCCACCGCACAGCAGGCAAAGTCAAGGGCAAGGCGATGCCACCCAACAAATACACTTATGTGCCCACGGCCGTCCACCAGTCTTATCCCGTCAAATCTGGATTTCCACGGCCCCAGCGGAATATCAGAGGAGACAACGCGAAGTGCTAGAGAGACTTCAAGGTGTTGATGTCATAGCAGATGACATCCTCGTGTTTGGATGTGGCGACACGGAAGCAGACGACATCCAAGATCATGACGAGAATCTACACAAGCTCCTAGCAAGAGCAAGAGAGAGAAACCTGAAGCTGAACAAGAAGAAAATGAGACTCAAGCTGAAAGAAGTACCTTATATGGGACAGCTACTGACAGCCAACGGACTCCGACCCGACCCAGAGAAGGTATGAGCCATAAAAAAAATGCTGCAACTAGAAGATGTGCGAGCAGTGCAACGTTTTCTTGGTATGGTCAACTACTTAGCGAAGTTCATGTCAGCGATCATAGATGAGGCCATGCTACATGAAATCCGGAACAGCAAGGCAGTCTCCCTTATGATAGACGAGAGCACGGACATTAGTGTGTCAAAGAACTTGCTCACGTTCATTAACTACTTCTGAATACTACAAAAGCTTTGCCCCGACTCTTGTGGTGAGCGACTCTTTGTTTTACATTCTATTAGGGTTGTTTCTAAAGTCTACGTTTAAAGATGGGGACTGGAGTGCGACCTTTCACATCATTGCTGTCGGTGTTGCCCTTAACATTCCAATCCATCAGGACGGTTGCGCAGGAATCGCTTTACCCGTGACATTTTGGGGCGTAACGTAGCTGTGCTCAATGCTGACACCGAGTCAAGGTCACGTGTACCATTTGTTGTGGACGTAATCCTGAGAGTGACTTTTACCCTGACCACTTTGTTACCTTGTTCCCTCAGCATCTTCCCTCTAATACTACAACTATTGAGGTTCAGCAATCCACAGAACACTCACCTGGACGACCCGCATCATCTTGTGAGGTCTCATCGCCGGAGAGTCCACGTCAACCCCACATGGCAGAAGAGACAGGTGTAGAAGAAGAACCAGGCACGTTGTGCAGTCCTCCATACGATCCACCATTCAGCATGGGATGTGGAGTAGCGTGTGGAGTGTAACGAAACTGATTTGGACATGATGCCATCTGTCCATGACCCTGTTCCAGCTGATGTTGGACACGATTTGCCCTTCCCAGGTGGGTTCATGGAGACCGACCATGTTTTCGACATTCTGATTCTGAGCGACAGACATGAATTACGTATGTTTACATTAATCAATGATTTGTCCTGATGGTAAGTTGAAGAAAAAGATCTAATGTCAGTTCATCTTTATGCGCGAAGTAACGTAGTACTTATAAGGCATTTAAGGATATAAATTGTATTCAAACTTGAAACTGTCTAATTGATAATGATACTCTTAAATATGTGGTCTAAAGTCTCTGAACTAAAAACCCCGTCAGACTTTCACCCAAATTATTTTTTCTGTCTGATGCCAACACCTTGCGAAGTTGTAAACTCGTACAGACACTGGAGCGAAGCCTTTAACACAGCAGGCGCCACTGTGGTCTCGTACAGACACTGGAGCGAAGCCGTCAAAATTCCAGCAGTAAATTCACGTTGCAGCTATCTCTATGGCACTTTTATTTAGATGATAATCATCTAAACACATCAAAACAAATGAACATTCTTCTCGAAAATGTTACTGTGACGATGTCAGGTGTATGTAGACTGAGTGTTAATCGTCAAATGCACAGCACTAGCCAGGATTTATGTCATGAGATAACTAATACAAGATCGTCAACTGCTAAAATACAACCGGTAGCATTTGGATGTCTTTTGTAGGATAATCCTTTTGTAATAGATTTTTTTCCAGTAAATTCGAGTTGTCGTGCATGTGATTATCTCAGTGAATGCCTCAGAAGAGAACATATCCCAGACTCTCTAGTTATCTTGGACCAACCCGACAGCAAAGCGATATGCGTCCTCCGTTCTTAATGACTGACTCTCCTTCCGACACTCAAAAAGGGCGGACAAGGAAGGAAGGAAGGGAAAAGAAATAGAAAGAAAACGAAGGACGAGAAGTCTAGTTCTGGTCGAATATCTCTGTTTTGCTTTGAGTTTTCTACTCATAAGGCTAAGAAGCTAATCAAAATGTATCTACCTCTTAAAACATCAGAGCTTAGGCATGACTTAGTAACTATCATAAGTCTTTACCTTCTTACTACTTACTATACATCGTTGTGCATACCCAATGCAGGACATGTGCATTATGTGTACCTGTTTGGGGGCTTCTGTTTTGGGAAGCCTGACATATGAGCAGTATATGGATCTGAGATCGCTCCTCGGTGGAGATAACACTGTAGCGTTACTGCCCACAGGACATAGAAAGTCCCATATCTACCAGATTGCACCGATTGTTGCCGGAATTCTGGTCTCGCGAAACAAGGTACCGTGTTGTCTTGATGGGGTCAAGAACACGGTCTTGGTAGTTGTTTCGTTGCCTATGTGTACTGCTCTGATCAGGGAACAAGTTGAGGAAGTCGAAGGCTATAGCTAAAACTTTATTCTTATTTCTTACTTTATTCCCAGGTATGGCTGAAAAGCTGTCACCGCAAGGCGATGCAGACTTCGGTGTCTTGTTTGACGCGGACACCATCAACTCGCCAGACGCTTCCGACAGCATGGGAATCGACCAAAGTGCAGACGTGAACGACACTGTAGTGGAGTATGGATTTGAAAGTGACGCAACATTTTGCTCCGAGGTTGAGTGGGGAAGTCTTAGAGAGATTGACCCACCACTACTATCCTCTAGTACTACAGCACACACGCCCAATCCGACTGATGACAACATGGAATGGAACAGTAGCGCAGACTTGTTCGCACCTATCGCCTCCAAGAACCCGGAATGTGGCACTAGTGCGGACATGTTTGCGTCATCGTCAAGTTTTGAGGAGTCGTTGCCTGTACCTACATTGCCCGTAAACGCTGTTGCTTCACAATCAACTACGTCAACAGTAGTGGGACCAGACAACCGGCAGGACCATGGCAAGCCTGTGGAGTAGACTTACTCGAACCTTTACCGGCCAGAGAGAACATACTTGTAGTGAAGTATTACAGCCAATACTTCGAAGTCGCGATTATGAAGTCAACGTCAAGCAGAAAGGTTATCGAACAGTTGGGAACAATATTTGCCAGGTTTGGGAATCCAAACACGCTTCGGACAGACAACGACCACAGTTCAAAAGTGCAGAGTTACTAGAGTTCCTGCAATTCCAGAATTTGTGGAACACTTTCATGTCTAGCCAGACCAGATTCCACGCCCTTTACTGCAAGTTTGCAACAAACAAGGTTTTAAGGGCCCCCTAAAAGAAAAAAAAAAATCAGTGAATTCCCCCTGTGACAGATGGAACTACAGACGGAGCTATGACTGATGCTGAAGAGCAGGTGCCAACGTATGTTACAGAGTATGTCCCACATGCTCTATTGAAACACTACCATAAACACAACAATAAGCTTGCCAAACTCTGAACTGAACTTTTGACACAATGGCAAGTAGACGGTGCAAAACAAAGGTGGAGGAGCTGGTAGACATGGTTGGAGCGTCCAAGTACATCACAGTGATAGACCTCACCAAGGGCTTTTAAGCCCCGTTTACAAATCAAGATTTTAGCTCGGCCAAGTTGTCAGCGATCTCTAAATTACGAGGATGTATGACCCTGATGCCGACGAAGAAACTCTGCCATTTGTTCGTAGGCATCAGGTTCATGCCTCCTCGTAATTTAGAGCTCGCTGACACCTCGGCCGAGCTAAATTCTTTATTTGTAAACGGGGCTTTACCAGATCCCTCTGACGGATGCTGCACGACGTAAGTCCGCCTTCCAAACAGCATTTGGACATTTCGAGTTCACTCGGGCTCCGTTCGGCTTGAAGACTGCATTTTAATCCATGCTTGATATCACGGACCAGAACCTGACACGTTCCTTTCTTGTGCTTGAAAACATCACAGAAAGTGCCAAGGGTGCAGATACAGAAACTGGAGAGCACTCTAAGAAGGAAAGTGATGCAGAGAAAGTGACTCTCACCAAACGTAAGCAAGGACATTGTATTTCAATGCAAGATTGACTACATTTTAATCCATCGTCGAGAGTGATACGTGGGAAGACCATCTTCTTCACCTGGATGAAGTACTTTATCGACTAGAACTGGCGATACTCACCATCAAGCCGTCTAAGTGTACTATTAGTGTACCGAAGGCCGAGTACCTGGGGAAAATGATAGGACAGGGAGAGGTCTCCCCTACTACCAGCAACGTTGCGGCTATACAAGCCACCCCAATCCCGAAGACCAAGAAGGGGGTGCGCGCCTTCTTGGGAATTGTGAACTACTATCGGGATTTATCCCTAACCTGGCCACCATATCAGCTCCCTTAACTGATCTGTTGAAGAAAGGCCAGTCCAATGTAATCAACTGGGATGAGGATTGCGGAAGAGCCTTCCTGAAGCTGAAGGAAGTACTAAGCTCCACCCCGGTGCTGATCATGGCGGATCACACCAAGCCGTTTGTGGTGCAGGTAGATGCCAGTGATACAGGCAGTGCTGTCTCAGGTGGATGACACGGGGCGAGATAGACCGGTGGCATACCGAAGTAAGAAGTTGAGTGAAACGCAACAGAGATGGTCCACCATCCTTCATCCTTTTCAAATCTACAGAACAAGGAGTTTGCAAGATTGAAGGTTGTCCGCCACCAACCATCAGAGGCCATTGGACTGTGTATGAGACGCCAGATGAGGAACAATCTATACTACTGACTCAAGTTTAATGAGGCCAAACCACGTTATTTAGATACTTTCTTTTGTCCTCATACTGGTGCCAAGACTTAACACTCATTATCTGTAATCAGACAAATAACACAAAAACCTCAAGCGTTACATCAATTGTTTTGCCTTAAGCTTGTTACTACCATTTACCATTAATTAAATTTGTTAGATCAGGCAAGTATATATACGAAAAATATGATAGTTGTTGTCCCTATCTTGTGATAGTTTGATTCTTCTAGCCAATCAGTTTAATGTAGTTTGTAATTGTCAGTTTTAAACAAAATGGCCTTACATGCTATGGTGTAGGACAACTTCGAGGGCGTTAGGAACAATTATATAGAATTGGTTGTTCCAGTGCACTTCAAATAAATATCATTTCATCAAACTTGATACATCAGTGCCAGCGGGGTATTTATTCGTTACCTCGACAAAAATGTCGTTCAGCGAAAGAATGGAGATCACAAATGAATGGCAGACTGGCCCGTGAGGTTGTTAAAATGGAAGTTCGAAATATGTTCACTCGCTGCTTCCCTGGTGATATCGAGGGATGCAAAGTCATCACTCAGGATGATTTGGATCAGTCGCTCTAAGGCTTCCTGAGTGGATCAATAAAAGAGAGGCATCAAACTTACTCCCTTGTCCTCACTCGGGTACATTTTTGTAACGTTGGATTGACATTGTTGATCTCTCAAAACCCAAAATGTTATAACCTGGAAACCCTCACCAGCTGTATATCAGAAGCATACAAGTACATGGCAGACGTAAGATATTTATTGGGGCTGTTTGTTACTTGTTTGTAAATGGACCTAAAAGAAATAAACACAAGAAGGCCTAGCACTTACAATCAAATTCATCGATTTTCACAAAGCATTCCATTCGGTGCGTAGAGAGACACTTAGGAAGATTGTACGAGCTTTTGGCATACCTTCGGTCATGTAGTTCTACAAAGTGTGTATTGTTTTCATACTTTGCAGCGAACGGGAAATGTGCCTCAGGGATACTGTCACAAACTTTAAAAAAGACTAAAATCAAGAAAGGCGAAAAGTCAGAAAAATGTTGCCGTAAAACGTCGCCAGTCCATTTCACGACAACCGTACACTGGACTCAATCCTTAACTAACCGACATCTATCGCACCGAAGTCATCCCACTATAACACATTTGATGCCAAATATATACAATATACAATTTGCATTCAACCAGGAAATAATTGATTTCCTTCAATTGTGGTTTACAGATGGAAGCGGACCTGATGACCAAGCAGCTGTCCCTCATGCTGGGATACTGTCCGACTCTTTTAACATCAATGGACGTCACAGTTTTTGATAAAACATCAACTATCAAATGTATCCTATTGCACATCATCACTGTTTCCAGAGTTTTACACAACCGTAAATTGTTGTCGCGGCTCGTTTGTGGGTCTTCAAGGTCGAACCTTCGTATCCTCGTTCACTGCGACAACGTGGCCTGCGTTTGCGTGCTGAATTCTGGACGATCCCGAGACAAAATGTACCTCCAGCATGTTTGTTTATCTTTTGAATGTAGTTTCATCGTCGAGTCGGGGTAGAAGAAAGAAGGCAGAGACCCTCCAGGACTAGGAACTCTTCGATAAGATCAGGCACAATCGCCCATTTGCGCGTAACAATAGGCAGAAAGAGAACTCAAAAAAACTCGAAGATGGTAAGTGGCCTACGTAGCGTGTGTTTGTGTGTTATCAGACTATTATCCCAGTTTACATTACTGTAGTAACTAAGAATGCATGTATGGATGACATGTTGGAAAACATCGGATTAGCCATTCCCATATTTCACTGCTCTGTGCACAAGGCTTCTAGTCAGGTAATCTGATGATTATCAGCAATATGTGTATACTGAAAATGGCTATCATCTTTGGTAATAGTTTGTGTCGATGTTCTCATCACTTTTCCCATTTTCTGCATCTTCTTTGATTTTTTCATTACAGTGATTTGCATCTTGTAAAAGACAATGCAGTGCTAAGTCAACGCAAAATGGTAAACGCCTATAACTTTTTATTAACAAAAAGTATTGCCACACCCAAAGGTCATGGATATGGAAAGCAGCACTGATAATTCCATAAGACGGATGCTTATCGTGAATTGGGCACCTGAAGGCTCTAACAGTAAAGAGAGTCAGAAAGATGTCAAAGAACGTTAATGTCTCCCTTAAGGACTTCCTGAAGTTCTTTACTGCGTTTGAGACCAAGCCACTAACAGGATGGAGCCATGTGAGATAGGATTCAAAACAAAAAGGCGGAGGCATAACTTGATCCAGAAAGCACACGACGAGCCAAGTGAGCACAGTCTGGTCATTATCTCTACTGACCCTGTACTGTAAAACGCGCTGGAACAGTTCGTATGCCATGGTGGCTTGCTTCCTTGAACAGCCTCCTTGGATGACAGGATAAAGACCAAGGACGGCTTCAAGAAGCTGCAGATATGTAATGATGAGGACATTGTAAAGATGGAAGGATTTGCCAGGGTAATGTTCAAGCCCTTTCAGATAACAGAGGCAATGTCTGCAGAGCGCCAATGATGGACAAGCTGAGAAACCACCTATGCACCTATGATGCAAATGACACTGAGTTCACTAGGAAGATAAAGTGATTGATCTGGGAGGATCTGAAAACACGCTACCAAGATCTAGAAGTAACTAACTTCTTCGAGGAGGCAATTGCGATTGACCCAAGATTCAAACTCAAACAGAAGAAGTCTGGGCTTCCAGCCTTCCAACGCCACATCCTATTACAACTTCCAGACTTCCTACGCCACATCCTATCAGGACTTCCAGCCTGAGAATGTTATGAGAACTTGACGTGACTGTAAAAATGTAAGCTGGTTACATAATTCACATGTCCAGCCATGACAAGAAGTAGATACTGAAATGTTGCTATGTGATGATTTCATAAAATTACTTCCCTGTTCTGAGTGCCAGTACACAGTACGATTCTTTAATGTGAATACACTTCTTACAATCTACAGTTCTGATCCGGGCACCCTGGGCAAGTTGCAGTGCCAGCACCTGTAATCGCACAGGTCGCTTCCTTTGAATCCAATCCCCCAGAGAAGTACAGAGCATCGAAAGTCAGAGCCCTGATGTGTGTGGAGTTCAAGTCAGACCAAATGGTATCTAACAACACTGATGGTTCTGAGTCACTAGGCCGTATTGACCAGAACAAGCTCAACGCTATCAGAGGTAAGGTTTTAGAAATTATCAAGGTAGCATGAATAATTAGTCCATTTTGCCTTAAGTTTGTTCTAGATGATGTGATGATGTATACATTTTTGTTTATCTATAGATAACCTCACCAAAATACACAAGGGAGACCGGTCACTTTCTGTCTTCACAATCATCCTGTCCACCATTGCCAATCATAAGAGCAGGAAGGCAAATGCACTGGAGACCATCACTGGCCAGGACAGCAAGTGATCAAGTTGTGTGTCTTCTATCATAGTATACTCATGTTGCAACTTAGTTACTAACTTAAAGTAGTTGTGATGATATATTATACATGAAAGCCACATGGTAGGCTAGATAACCCATTGTCCCATTCATAGTATTGTTTAAATCATAGTAATATTTATGTTTGTTTCAGTATGTCTGATACATGAATCTTCCCCTTCACCTACAGTATTGCAATTTTCTTTCAACTTGCTTATTCCAGATGCTCCCAGAAATTCTGACCAAAAGGGATGAAAAAGGGGCTGAGGTGCTCGCATATAGGCTGAGTGCAAGTCTAGCTTACCACATGAACTTCACGCAAGTGATTACTTCATAGATGTAAACTGCAAGAGCAGCGAGCCGGCAACACCCTCAAGACAACTGGACGGCAGGCAGAGCAATGCCATCCAATAATTGTCTCAAACATTAACGTGTCATGATATGGTACAACTTCCTTTCTCCTTCTAATACAAACACACAGTAGGAAAACACACAGCAAGAACAACAATTACCAACAGCGTAGCGTAAGTAGTTCAGTGGTGGACAATCAGACTAGTAATGCGGCATAAAATTTCATTACTGTTAATAATTAATGATGACAATGACAATGACAATGATGACAATGATGTTTATTGCATGTTCATGCCCCAATGGGGCTAAATGCATTAAGTTTGATATAAAGTTAATGACAACAAATAAACAATGATATATCCTAATAATAACTATTTTCTACAAGCTTCGTCCCTCCTCTTAAAACAAGAGTAAACGAACTTACACAGTTCTTCCAATATGTCATAGTTAGTTGATGACATCAGATATTTAAACAAGTCTACCTTTGTTATGTTTGTATATTTCTCTTTAACACGTTTAACATTAACAAGGCTATTACGCATATCATTGTACAGAGAACACTCTAGTACAAAGTGCATTTCATTTTCTATACATCTGACATTCTTATTACAAAACATGCATATTCTATCGTCAGGAGGAGTTCGGGTGTATCTGCCAGCTTCAATTTGCAGTGGGTGATCGCTGATCCTTAATTTAGTCATGGCTCGGCGATAACTAAAATTTGTTATCTCTAGGTACTTTTCTCTTTCATAAGTAAGCTTGAATTTTCTGTAGGTTCTTAACTTATTACCTTGGTTTTCCTTCATGCCAGGAGAATTCATTTCGGAGTAAAAATTTTGAACAAAGTTGTCTTTCAGTCTTTGGTTTACTTCGGACTGAGCGAAAGATGTGTTGCGATCACTGTTAATCAAAAGATAGGCAAAACCAGACTCCTCCAGGATTTTACTAACATTGGAAAACCAGCATGGTATGTTGCGACTGTGTAAGTCCTGCTGTACAAGAAAAGCTTCAAATTGTAGACTATTTCTTGGCACTTCTTTAACTAATCTTTTGTAGTATGAATACAATCTAGTATATACTTCGATCCACAGAGGATACCTGCCTAGTTCTGCCCTTGTTGCAAGATTACTTGAATTTTTTCTTACGCCTAATAACGACTTGCAAAACTTCAGATGAACTTGTTCAATGGGTGACTTATCATTTAATCCGATTTTGCCCCATACCTCTGCACCGTAAGTCAATATTGGGACAACGCAGGCATCAAATAATTTACAATATACTGAAATTGAAGGATTGGTTTCTCCTAGTGTTGTTTTAATACTGAACAGAGCTCTTAGCGCCTTCTTTTGTAGTGTTTTTAATGCTGTTGTGAAGTTGCAACCTGTTGTAAGCACCACTCCTAAATAGCAATATGAAGAAACTATCTCTATGTCTTCGTTGAGTATATGAAATTTGAGATTTGAGAACATATGACCCTTTTTGTTAAATACGATTATTTTTGTCTTATTTATGTTAACTGATAATTTCCATTTGTTGCAATAGAGACCCAGTTTATCAATTGCATTTTGAAGACCATTTTGGCTAGTTGATAGTAGGACAAGGTCGTCGGCATAAAATAAACTGGATACTTCAGATGTATTTAGCAAGGGCGCATCAAAATCTCCTGTATTCAGTTCGTCTGCTAAGTCACTGATATATAGGTTAAATAGTGAGGGACTTAGAACACAACCTTGCCGCACTCCTATTTTGACAGGGAAATTTTCACTTAAACCTATATTTGTTTTCACACTCGCTGCGGATTGACTATATAAACTTTTAAGCATATCAAAAAATCTACCGGAAATGCCTTTTGATATGAGTTTGAATAATAGGCCCTCGTGCCAAATTGAATCAAATGCCTTGGATAGATCCACAAAGCAAGCAAATAGTTGATTTCTTGACTGTGTATATTTGGAAATCAACGTTTTCAGAACAAATATGTTATCTGACGTTCTGTAATTCTTCCGGAACCCTGCTTGATTAGGTTTAAGAATTTTGTTTTCCTCGAGAAAAGAGGAGAGCCTTTTGTTTAGTACAGAGGTAAACAGTTTCCCGAGACAGCTCGAAATGGAAATCCCGCGGTAGTTGTTAGTGTCGTCTTTTCTCCCTGATTTGAATATGGGCACTATGTAGCTTTTTGACCAGGTTTGGGGGAATTTTCCACTAAAAAGGGTGCGATTGAATAATGCAACAAGAGGCTTTAAAAGTAAGCTGTGTCCCGCTTTCAGCATTTCGTTAATTATCATGTCTTCGCCGCTCGCCTTTTTGTTTTTGAGAGCCGTTATTGCACTACTTATTTCAGCCTCCGTGATTTGGCAATCAAGAGGCCCTTGCTCTGTGTTGCAATTTTTTTTAAACTGTATAACTTGCCGTGTGATCGCTTCTTCTGATCGTCGTTCGTCATTTTGTCCGCTTGGGTCCGACGCTTGAATCTCTGTTCTCAGAATGCCAAATTCGATTGAAGTTCGAGAGATAATAGGGTTTTGGTGAAGTGTTCCAAGTATAGTAAGTCCAATGTATTGATGCGTATCTCTATGAATGCAAGAAGAAGCAAGTTCTAAGGCCATCTCTTAAAGATGATGTGCATATATTCTAAGGGGCATTGGCGTTCCCTCCTTGAAACGTTATTAAAAATCCTTTTTGATTTGTTGTGTTTTTGTTCAACAGCAGGTGTGTCGTGGGGTGCGGATTTGCATGTGTCTGCTTATTGGTTTGACGGTATGTGCGGTTGAATTTGGTTGGTAGAATGTGTGGAAGTTGTTGTGAGTTGAGAAAGTTGTGATGTGGATTGTGGTTTTTTTTGGACTCTTAGTATGGCGGAAGCTCACGGTGATTTGTGTGGTCAGAAGAAGGAGGAGAAGAATGGGGCTGAGCGACGACGTGTGTGCTAGTTAAATACAGCGTTGGAAAGACTGAAGGTTGTTCTTCGAAAGGCTGGAGTTGAGACAGGCAAGATGCCGAAGGTTGATGTGATCAATGCAGCAGTCAGAAGGATTGAAGGTTGTAAGGTTTCAAGACGAGTATGTTTGATGCTTATAGGTTTTAATCCATGGTGGGCACAATCAATATTCTTAGGAAAATTTCAAAAAAAGTCTTTATAATGTATGGTCTATGAATCTGTACCACCTCCAGAAGGCCATCTTTCATTTGCAGTGGTGAGTCTGTGTATGTTTTAGGTGATTCTAGTTTTTTTATGTAGGCAGGTTGGAAGTTAGCAGCACACCTTAATTAGATCTGTTTTAAGATTTCTGACAAGGATATCAATACTGTGGATATCCGACAAGTAAAGACCTCTGGATCTACGATATCACCACTATTAGGTGCTGCTGGCTTTCTACTGGCCCATGGAGGGTTAGATCGTTATTTTTGGTGGATTGAGTCTTTCAAAAATGAGCTGATGGACGAAGTTATCAAAATTTCCCTACAAGAACTAAAATGTACACGAAGGGGCCTGAAATGACAGCTATCGTCACTCGCTATCTGTCTACTCTCTCTCATCTTAGTTTCAGCAGGAACTGTCATAACAGGTGACAAACCATTGACACGTATTGTCCGCTCTTACAATATACACACAAAGGTTCAAACAGACAACAGGTGAAAAGTGCCTTTACATTTACAATGTGTGTAATAGGAGCTGGCAAACATCAGCTGCTGTCATGACAGAGTGGAGGGCCTACAACTCCTCTACATACATTGGCTCCACGCAACTACTTATCATCCTCGGTGGTCTTATTGTGGTACGGAATGCCACCACCTACCATCCTGTATCAGAGGCAGAAACTGTTGATGTTGACTCTAACACCACAAGTTTTTGTTAACAGTACGAGAGTGCCAGGAAATGTGCTACACTTACTAACTGGAGTTTGCGTGTCTTTGGTGGTTTGTGTCAGAAGCAGTCTGTCTACTCTGGTGCAGACCTGAAAGATATTATTAGTCATGCTCTTCATTTCATTGATATCGCTTCATCTTCATTTCAGGCCGTCGAGGGAAGTGAACACTCAGGCTGACGAGTGTGCTTTTGATAGATGTAAAATTGCCACTTTTCATGGCAGTGAAGTGATTTGGGTGGCCTGTGTATATTCCGTCTGGGGAGGGTATTATTTATACACCCAGAACAGTTGCGAGTCTGCAAATGCTCTCTTGAAAAGATGACAGTCATTTGTACCGCTAGACTAGTAGATAAGTTCATTCAGACCATCGGAAAACTGGTTTCCTGGCCAGAGGAACAAATAGTCCTGGCATATCTAGGCATGTCTGATAAATGGGAAGTGAGGCACGAGTTAAAAGGGAACCAAGTTGATTGCTACAATCAAATACGACAAACAGGGGAGACGGAAAGAAACGACTGCTGTTCGTGAGGATCCACAACATAACATTGCTAGTAACAACACAGAAAGTGACAGAGATCAATTGGAGAGACATTTGCAAGAAACAGTACCACATGTGGATGTGTGTACATAGTGAGGCAGAGATATCATTGTAAGAAGAGAACTGAAATTTGGCGTACAGTATTTCAACTTACTTAAACGGGCTTATCTCAGACCATTACTAAAGATATTTTAGCAAAGGCAAAACATATTGTATCAGCAGGGCAGGTTAGAAAGGGCTTCAGTGGGACAAAAGACCGAATCGGAGCAAGCCAAACATCTAGAATCCCACACTATGTCGAAGAAACAAGAACAGGGGGGGGGGGGGGGTCAAGTGTGACTGCATGGGATACAAATCTAACACATTCTGTGCGCACACACTTGTATCAGCCTATGACTGCAACTACCTTAAAGTGTACAATGGCAATCTCCTAAAAAAGGAATTACTACAAAATTCACACCCCTTTGCTCAGGTAAAGCCTCAGATCCTGGGAAAAAGAAACCAGTCACCAGAAAGATAAGACTAAATTCGCCAACAAGATCAAACCAACAACGTGAACAAACAGTACAAAAAAAGACCTCAATAACTGTTAATTCCCCAAAGCCCTGGCTCTCCCGCAGTGCCCCTTGGGAAAATCCTTAACATCACAAATTGTAGGGCTAAACTATGTGCAGGATGTAAGCAACTGTTTTGAAAAGTGAAACCTCCATACAGAGTTATTCTTCACCACTTTGAGGCCGATTTCAAAAAGGGAACAAAAGACAAACATTGCAGAGCTACAGAAACCTGCGGCTGCTCGGAAAGCGCCACCTATCGTGGTGAAGGCAAAGGTTGTTCCTAAGACGCCATTTTGGGAATCCTTCTTCGCAGTGTTTGCATGTGGCATTTACCCTAAGAGATTTGATATATCAAGTCAACTAACTACAACACCAGGTAACGTACCTATTCAAGTTGCCTATTTGTCAAGCATTTGATTGTACACGAAATTTTTTGTTTATGCAGGAACTACATATCTAGTCTGCAATGTTTACAGCCTGCTGCATTATGCAGATAATGTAAGGGAGTGGTACCACTTTGAGCAAACTCTTGTTTTTACTTTGAAGATCTAATTGGCCAGCTCATTCATCTGGTTCCTGGGACTTAAGTGCATGTTGCTCATTCTGTGGTGGCAACAAACAATTCCCTATTTGGACAACATAACCTTGAATCATTGTTTGTATTCAGGTTCAAGCAGTGGTGTGTTGTGGCAGTGATATTGATAACCAAGGAAGTGAGTTCCCATCTCTCACAAAAAGACTACTGACCACATCCTGGTAATTGGTGAGCCATGTGGGAAATTGCCAGGAAAGCATCAAAGAAATTGTAGAATTATCGATAAAGAGTAATATTAGTACATCTAATTGCCCTGTCTAGATGAAATAACTAAGCAGAAAAGGGAAAGCTGACTTCAGAGCTGCAGCTGGGGAATATAAGAGGATACAGAATGAGGACACTGATCTTTCTGAACAGTTTGTAAAGGAGGCAGAAAACACACTAACAGTAAGTCTGCAAGACCTGGGACAGGAGGACAAGCAATGGGAGGCCCATCAGATGTTCAAGACTGTGTGTGAAACTAAGTGAAGTCTAGAGTCAAATAAAATGAATTTATTAAGATAGGTTGGTGATTTATCTTTTAGAGTGTATGTTGGTGTCATAGAAGTGTGCTGTCTTGTGACAACAGGTGATAAGGTCGTTGAAAGTTTGGAGGGTAGTACTGAATGTCGGTTATATTTTGGTTGTAGGGAAGATGTTTGCGTTATTAATTATTTCACAAGTGTAGGAAATGTTTGATTTGAGGTTGTTGTTTTGATGAGTTAGAGTGTCCAAAAGTGAAGAGTGCAGGGCTACTGCAGAAGGTTAAGTTGAAGGTAAAGTGCAGTTCGGAAAAGCTATAAATTTCTTGAGATCATTTGCAAATTTGGAAGGCAGTAATGAACGTGCATCACATTTAAATGATGTATGGACACAGAATTCTAGGATCATGGAAAACAGGTTTCTCGTGCTTTGACAAAATAGAATCCGCTCAACACCAAGTACTCCTGGCAAGGTGGCAAAGTGTTGGAGGCAGTTTTGACAAGGAACAACACCTCGGAAGTCAACAAGACCTTGAATACAAAAATTAAGTAACTTGGCACCTTTTCTGCAGCTGTAGATAGCCGGGGGGGGGGGGGGGCTACAATATAAAAAATACTTCTGTCGAATGATGTAGTCGATCTGTAAAGTGTAATTCTGAGTTTGACCAAGATGTTCTGACATGTATTTACATAGCGGTAAATCTACATTTTAGAGGGAAGTGAAACTATGTGAATACTCCGCCATGTTGTCATGATTTCCTAAAATTCCTTGTCATGTTCTCATCCAAAAGTCTTGTTAAAACTTTCTAGCGATCTAAAAATCTTTGAATATGTAAATAGTTGTCACCACTTCTGGAGGGCAACTAGAAGTGATGAAGGACAAGGAGGGGGCTACAGACATTAAGTGCACAGACCAAGAAAACCTGGTCACAATGCCCCCATTTATGTGGTTTATTTTCAATAGTTAGCATAACACCAGGTACAACACAAGAGCAAAAGGATTAAATATCATTTGAGGCCTTGACATCCAGCAAACCCATCTGACTAAGCTGTACAAGCCCCCACTGTGCCAGAGGTCTGGGTTTCCAAGAGGCTTGACAGCTGTTAAGTTCTGTAACTGTAAGAACAGACCTGACTAACAACCCCTGAGTAAGCTGGATGTCCTGCCATTGTCAGTAGTTTTGCTCTGTCTACTAAGCTGGAATCTGGGTGTAGGGAAGAATAATTGCACCCATTGCTCTTGCTCTCTGACAATGTTGTCTCAGCATTCTGCTCTGGATATTGAGGTGATTTTACACACTTGCGAGACACCGCAGAGATCATTCACCAGACCCGTGTGCCATGCTATGCACCCCTGGGTTGACCTGTGGGAATGAAATACATATATTATAGACAAGAACGTAGAACTAGTAACAAATTTTCGGTACAGGTTTGGATAAATATTCGGTACTTGTGTCCTTAATGTAACGTAATGCACTGTTGTCCTCACTAATCAAGACGGTTTACAACATAACACAAAGAACGTGTGTGACCCGACCAAGCAATACCGGTCATTTTTTGTTCGCCCACACCAGACTCGGAACGTCAGTATTAAACAGAAACGGACTTTTACTCAAGAAAATCGTCCACAGCCTGTGGGTTTCACACAGAAATCCCTGTGGGTTTCACACAGAAATCAACAATAAACGACGCCAGATAAAATATTCCCGCACAAACGGCCGCCATGGCCCTCACAACAAGAACGCTTTTCCCTGACACCAGTCATGCCAGTGGTGAGTTGAAGCTTCAACCTGTGTACTACGTAACGACCGAACTAGCTATACTACAAGACAACGACTAAGATTTTGTTCGGGAGAGAAAAATACAAAGACAAATTCTGTTGTTACAAATATGCACCCTCACCTAACAATGGCCGCCCTGCACTGGACAAGCCAAAATTGCCACACTGAACAGAAGCACTTCTCTTGTATCAGTGCGCGTAAACATCTGGAATGTCGCTAAACTACTACTGAAAGACTTGCGTACATCTTACTTCGTCAAAAAATTACAAATATTGCAATATCGTAGTCAAGAACAAAGAAAACTGTCCAATGTAACGACATATTTATCAAACATTTTTTTCTTGGCCGGACTATTTTATGGCGGCGCTTGTGTATATTCCGTCTGGAGAGGGATTCGATGGAGCCTAGATGATGACGTAATTAGGCACACAGAGGCTTGGTAGGGGGTTTTCGAAGCACTGCTCTTTAATAAAAAGGACCCAGACAGTCCTTTGTCACTATGTCAGAGAACGGGACGGGCCCCGGCAGTCTCGGATTATACGATAAGCTGTAGACTTTCACAAACGATATCGACATACGGAAATTCATGTATACTCCGGTTTCCTTTTCAGATCATACCAGTTTTAGTTTTTACTTCCAACAGGGAGTAGAGATCAACAAGGGTGTCTGGAAGTTGAACATTTCAATTTTAAAGGATAACTTTTAAACTACCACAAGGGACGAGTTTGGTTCGGTTTGGTTTGAGTATACAGAGTATGGCTTGGGCTTGAAAGCTGGCGGTATCCTCACAGCGTCTGAAAAGTTCGGCACGCTCTTTTCTATCCGCTTAGGCCAGCTTCTGTTCTCTTCGGCGGAGGAGTGTCGAAGTCATTGCAAAAGAAGGACTTGAGCGTGTAAGAGGCTGTGAGCAGTGTCGACACACTTAAGAAGTACTATCGGCGCCAGAGAACGGAAGAGTCGTTTGACGCATTCTACGCGTCATCGGTGGAGAAGGCTCGAGAGCTAAACATCGATGAGTAAGTGCTTCCACGGTACCCGGGCGTCACTGCCGAGGCGCCTGGACGATGGAAGTGAGCCGCACTTAAATACCTCGTCAGGTTTTCTTCCAGGCATGTGATCTCCTGATAGGTGAACTTGCAGAGAGATTTGACCAGGACTTCCTGAAGGGCCCTGAAGCCTCTCGTTGCCACGGAGAAGCTCCTCATGAACGCGGCCAATGGAGATGACTTCACAGAGAAGATGGATGAAGTAACGTCATCTGTCTTTAGGAAAGACCAGGACCCTCCGAAGCTGACACGCCACCTCTTCATGCTGCCCGACATCATAGAGCACTTTCTGAGGTGAAGAAGTGACGAGTATAACTAATCTCCAAGCAGATCTTGCTGTGGCGAATGGGAAAGAGTTTAGCCGGCAGAGGAGTTATTGGCCACAGTTGTGGCCAATAACTCCTCTGCCGGCTAAACTCTTTCCCATTTGCCACAGCAAGATCTGCTTGGAGATTAGAGTATAACCATTTGTTCCGCAATGGCCACAGCCTCACATCGGTCGACATTCTCCCCAAACCACAAACTGCTCCGGCTCTATCTCACGGTACCCATCACTTCCGCCACATCTGAGGGAACATTCTCATCAGTGAAGAGACCGCTCACATACCTACGCTCCACAATGACAGAACAACGACTAAACAATTGTATGCTGCTGCACGTCAACAAGGACATTGTTGATACTGTAACATGAACCTGGCAGACATCGCGGCTGACTTCGCGTCGCTGAATGAAGATCGAATGCGGTACTTTGGAAAGTGAAAAAAAAACAAGTGAACAAAGAAGTAGACGATTCAGCATGAAGGAACTTTATTTCTATGTTGGATGCGCATGGTACACATTTAATAGTATGTGTATAGTACTAGCCTTCGGCGCTCGATTTGTTCACATGTACTGCATGTAATTTTCGTATTTTTAGTATAAAGCCATTATAATGTATAGGTGCGTATAGGTAACTTAACGGCTATTGTACATTCACTGTAACGTGTGACTAACTAACGACGTACCGACGCTGTGCATGTCAGGACCATGTTAGCACATGGACCACGATCTTGGAATCTTGACACACAGTGTATTTACCTGACGTGGTTGGGTCATTGTTTAAGACATGTAATTGTGGCCTCTGGTGCATTTTACCTTGTACCTTGCTTTTTGCCCTAGGCCTGGTCTCTTAACACAGTTTGATGCTTCTTAACAGTGTCAAAGGAAGCATGTGATTACATGTAAAGAGCCCCTCGGCGTAAGTTCGAAGAGCCAAGAGAGGGAAATCAAAGCGTTTTCCTTTCTTTTCAAAAAGAGAGCAGAAAAAAACAGAGTTTTAAACATCGAATTACTGAATTGGTCTTTCTTCTATTAAAAAAACACTACATGAGATTTGTCTAACAAAGAAAAAAAAATGTAGCAAGTGGGGTTCGAACCTAGGATCTACTGAAGATCAGGTACCGTGCTGTAAACCGCTCTGCCATGCCTGCTCGATTACGCAATACAACGTATAGAAGGGCTATTTGGTTAAAGTGACCCATCCATCAATCCATGCATGCATGCATGCATGCATGCATGCATGCATCCAAACACCCGCTTCTCCCGATGCTCGATTTCTCTGCAGCTTTCGACCTTGTTGATCACAACTGTCTACTTTCGAAATTAGCATGTTATGGCTTTGATGAATCTACCACCAAATGGATGGCAAGTTACCTGACGGGAAGAGAACAATGTGTTCACATCAATGGAACAAACTCTTCCTTTAAGGAACTGCCTTGCGGTGTGCCCCAGGGGAGCTGTTTAGGGCCCCTTCTTTTTACCATTTATACTAATGATCTACCGCTTGCCATCACTCAGGCCACAGCGGATATGTATGCTGATGACACATCAGCCTACATATGCGCTCCTTCTATTGAAACTATCTCACATAATCTACAGACAGAGGTAAACAACATCTGTAGCTGGGTTAGAGTGAACCGGCTTTTCTTGAACACTTCAAAAACAAAATGTATTGTACTGGGGAGCAAGCCCAAAATGTCTGCTAAACCCAAACTCACACTAACTGCAAATGGTAAGGTTATCGAACAGGTCTCAGAGGTAAAACTACTTGGTTCGACAGTAGATGAGTGCCTTACCTGGAATACTCACACAAAATTAACATCTAAGAAAATGGCTAGATCACTGGGGATGATCAAAAGATGCGCATACCTTATGGATCAAACATTGTTAAAAATTGTAATAGAATGCCTTGTACTATCACACATCGATTATTGCAGCCCAGTTTGGTCATGCACAACTAAAACTAACATAAACCTTCTGCAACGAATGCAGAACAAGGCAACTCGTCTGTTTCAGTCGAAGCCACAGTGGAAACCTGTGCACACGAGATTGTCAATAAACACCATGACAACATTTAAAAGGATAACACTCACAAACGAACCTATTTGTATCAGTAGGCAACTGCGTTCGGTCAACAACTTGCATAGTTACAGAACCCGTTTTGCTGCTAAACAATCTTTTCTGTTAGAGAAACCTAGAACTAACGCACTGATGAAGTGTTTCATGTACAGGGCTGTCAGAGTGTGGAATAACCTTCCAATTGTCATGCAATCCACACAATCCCTGAGAGTGTTTAAGGATGGTTTGCACAAATACTTCCACCAGTAGTTACAAGCACTGTGCGACAGGATTGTCAATTTTTAAATTATGTATATTGTAAATATGTTATTGATTTAGATGTGTTTGTGACTTGTCTAGTTGCCTACCATGTTTGTATAATGTATTGTCTCTGTGAATGAATACCAGGAAGACTAGCGGTGGACCCTAGGGTCCACCGCTAATGGTTATTCTAATAAAGTTTCAAAGTTTCAAAGTTTCCTGTCTCAGAGCTGGTGCTACGCACCAGCAAAAAGTGCACAGAATAGAGGTAGAGGTCTCAGGGCATGAAGTGGAAGTGGTACCAAAGAAACATGTTGTTACCGAAGAGGCACCACAAGAGTCCCAGGGGAAGCCAAATAATCTAGATGATTTTAATCTGTCCGAATACATGGTATTTCTTTTTGATACCTTGCGCCCTCCTGGAAAACAGACAATGGGCTGTCCTTGGTTTTTAGTGTGTACTATGTATGTATTCATTTTGTGTGGAGTAAAGATGATTTTTAACCAATCTAATTCTATGAGGCGAATAAACTCTTTTATGATAAAGGCCACCCTGACTACAGAAACACGGGGAAGAAGAGCCTGATTGTGCAACAGTTTTGCACTTGAGTCTTAGAGTGGGGACCAAAGGTAAGCCCTTCCCTTTTTGTGCCCTATATCATTCATTTGGTGGAGTTGAAGTGTAATACATGTAATTTGTTTCATTATTGTTATTCTCTGCTCGTCAAAAGGCTTCGGTGCTTCACTCCTGAATGTTACATTAAATATGTTTCCTGCCTTTTGGGGGCACAGCTCACACTGTGGCTGAAGACATCACACAGAGATTCAAATCCCAACGAACGGAGTATGTGAAACTGAAGAGGACGAATAAAGCCAAGTCAGGGTCTTGCAAAGTATCTCTTACCAGCCTACGACACTGGAAGCTGGATAGGTTCCAGTTCTTTGACCCATACTGTATGGATCACCTGCGACAGGACATGGGATCGGTAACCATTCGCATTTTTCAGTAATGCTGTAATGTGATATTCTATCCCGTAGGCGGATAAAATGATTCTAAAACGATTTCTCGTCTAAACCATGTGGCAGGTTCCTGGCACTGTAGATGAGATAGAGAATGGCGACGAATCAGAGGATGAGAAGCAGGTGCCTGGAATTTCGACAGGCGGAGTGACTCCCAGTTGGTGATTTGGTCAAGTGGTCAGAAGCGGTCCAATAATCCAACACACAAAAAGAAGAGTCCAACATCTTCCAGCGTATCACATATCCTGAAAAGTTTTTTTACAGGAGTCAGATAAGCCTGAGAAGAAGATGGCACATCATGAGGTCAAACTTGAGTTTCTACTGTATCGCGTTCAATATTTAGCTTACACGGACACCTCAGTACCCTTTGCCTGTTAGAATATAAACATTGATGTAAGTATTAGTATTCTTACCCCGGACCATTGCAAAACATCGCTCATCACGACCAATAGCCTGTCAACGAAAAGGCTTCATGGGGCCAGTACTGATGTGCACTTGTTTCAGGATCCCTTCAAAGCCACTTCTAGCATTATCAGCGGGAAACCTTCGACGTAACCCTCCGCTGGCTCTCCGAGGAACCAGCGGGGCGGAGCGCACCCCTTCCAGGACCACATCCACAAAGTCTGGCCCCCAGGCAAGTCTACATGCCCTAGCCCCTTCAATTTTTAATTTATATAAATGAAATCGACCAAGACAACTCTTCGCAACTTAGGCTTTTTGCAGACGACTGATTTACCGACCAATAAGTTCTGAGGAAGATCAACAAAATCTACAAAAGGACTTAGATAGACTTTGTGAATGGTCAGATACATGGCAGCTTAGGTTCAATGTCAAGAAGTGTTGCATTATCCATGTGCGTAAGTCTAAGCAACGAGCACATGTCATGTACACAATGTTCAGAGAACCACTTGAAGTGACCACCCAGCACCCATACTTGGGAATCATTCTCTCCTAGCATCTTAAGTGGGCAGCTCACATCACCAAGGAAAATACTACACTGGGTTTTCTCAAACGGAATGTAAGGGGGCAAGTAGAGACGTCAGGGCAAAAGCATACACAATTTTAGTTAGATCTAAGTTAGAATATGCATCCATAGTCTGGGACCCGTGTAAACGACAACATGCTCAGTCAAACATATAAGATCATATAAGAGGAGTGAATGAAGCTGTCCAGAAAAAGGCGGCTAGATACGTAGCCAACGACCACTAGCGTATCACAACTTCCGAGCGACCTGGGTTGGCCCATCCTCAGTGAAAGAAGAAAACAGGCACGCCTAACGTTAACTCTCTTCTACAAACCATCAATGGTATAGTAGCCATACTTTTTCACGACTACCTTGTCATGAACACAAACCGGTACATTACCCTTGCATGCAAAACAGACACAAAGAGAGCTAGCTATTTCCTACAAACAATTCCTGAGTGGAACAGTCTACCACCACATCTAAGTATATGGGCCTCCCCCCGCCCAATAGATCATTAGTTCGGCCATCACACACTGGAAAACAACTGGAATAATTTCACAAAAGGACTAAAACAATTGATTATCAAACATGTACCCCAAAAAAAGACTCTCTAGTAAGAATCACTGTTCCTGGTTTAATTAACGCATAATCAAGAAGAAGAAAAAAATTCTACAAAAAAAAAAGAGAAAAGTACAATGGAAGAACAGGACTGGGAAAACTTTAAGACCATGCGCTGCCTGGCCAAGCAAAAATACTCAGAAAAGCGCACAATGAATACCTAAAAAATTCTAGATGAGGCACTGGAAAACCCAAAGAAATTCTGGCAATACGTAAATAGTAAAAAACAGACTGCGTCTAGGGTGGCCCCCTGGCGCAATACTACTGGCGCAACATGACAGGCGGAAGGCAGCAGGGAATACGATTCTGTCTTCACAGATGAAGATATGTCCAATGTGCCCGACCTAGGAAATAGGCCGTACCCAGACATGCCCGAGGTCGAGGTGACTCTGCTATGGGTACAAAAACTCCTACAGGGGATAAATCCTGCTAAAGCCTGCCAAATACCTTGTAGAAACCTTAAAGACTATGCCATGGAGATCGGCCAAATTTTACATATCATTTTAACCAGTCCCTTGCAACTGGACAGGTACAGGCTTTAAAAAAGGAAACAGAAGCGATCCCACTAAATACCGGCCTGTGTCTCTTACGTGTGTCTGTTGCAAACTATTAGAACATATAGTTTTTTCAGCCACTATGAAACACCTAGAAACAAACAATATTCTACTCCCTACCTAGCACGGATTCAGGGCAAAGTACTCTTGCGAGTCACAACCGATGATTTTCACCGATGACTACTTTTCACGATCTAACATCATGGTTTGACATGGCCATCCTGTATTTCTCTTTTGACAGCGTACCTCACCACCGGCTCCTACAAAAATTGCTCATCCATGGAATCAGGGGGAGAACACTTGCTTGGGTAAAAAAAACTGTTTGCTGGACCGTCACCAACAGGTGGTGGTCGACGGGGGAAATCGGGTCCTGTTAGTGTTAGATCTGGAGTGCCACAAGGAACGGTGTTAGGGCCGCTGTTGTTGCTATTAAATCTACATTAATGACATCAACAAAGATTTAAATCTCAGATCCGACTCTTTGCTGATGACAGCCTTATATACCTCTCCATACTCTGTGATCAAGACAAGTACTCCCTACAAAATGATCTAGATAACCTTTGTAAATGATCAAACACATGGCAACTGCACTTCAATGTCAAAAAATGTTCCATCTTACACATCCAGAAGCTCTCATGATTTTTTGTACACAATTTTCAATGAACCACTTAGCTGTAGCAGTCAGCATCTCTACCTATGTGTCCTTTTCACCCACAACCTCAAGTGGAAGGCACACATCAACGACATATCAGCCAAAGCCAACAGTACTTTGGGGTTCGCCAGGCAAGTTAAGAGGTAAGAGCCAAGGCTGTATACTTCCCTAGTTCGCCCAAGCTAGATATAGAATATTCATCCTTAGTCTGGGATCCCCACAGACTCAAACATGCACAAATAAACGACCTTGAAGTAAACTGGAACCAGTCCTGCGTAGGGCTGACATATCTGCCACAGTACAAACGCTCTACCAGCAACACATCATTACAACAATGTGCGCCGAAGTTAGGTCCACTTTGATCTTCTTGGTACTTGTGAATGACGCGGTGCCTGCTGCACATCAACATCAGACACCTCCAAGTATGTCGACGATCTGTCGTTGTCGGAACCACGCCGTACGTGCTCAGTAGTACGCCCACCATCCAAGACAAGACATCGACGGCTTAGTCCCGATGGACTGACGATAACCGCATGACTATCAATCCGTCGAAATGTAAAGTGCAGAGGAGACAGCAAGCACGACTCATGTTCAAGGCAGTGACAATCTTCTCGCCATACCTATTCACTGTATTCTTACAAAAAACAACAACACCATAAGAGGTCACCACCATCGGCACGGTTTCCGCACCTTACCATGTTAAAATGAAACACACAGGTCAAGCTACTTCTCCCGCACAGTTATATAGTGGCACAGCCTGCCTAAACATCTAGTAGATGCCACTTCTGTAGAACAGTTCAAAGACGGAGTAGCCAAGCATTACGGCTACCCCAGCTCCGTCCAGCTGTAAGATAAAAGCTCCTTGGTAAGACCTAGTCGTGCCCTAGAAAGATATCATGTACAGCACTGCACTTTTTTTGTCGAATGCGTTTGCTTTTTACTTTACAATTTCGTCTTTAATACCACCACCGGTCATGCTAGGGCAACCTCACTCCCCTGGCACAAAGTCCCGCGAAGGGCATTGCCCAGTGCCATGCAGATGTAGATGTACAGTAGAAATGAGACAAGAGTCATTACGTGGTTTGCGATTTTTAAAGAGCGGTGCATCAGAAAACCCTAGCCGCAACCGAATACCCTTCCGGGACTAATGTACACATACGCGCCATAAAATAGTGCGGCCAAAATTGAAATCTAAAAAAAATGTATATTGTTGCATTTGACTAGGCTGTCTACTCTTGACTATCTGACTGTAGTATTTGTAATTTTTTATTATGTTAGCTGTACGTAAGTACTTCATTTAGACTTAGGTGGCATTCCAGATCTGTATGCGCACTGATATCATACCAGGGAAGTGCTTCTGTCCTGTGTGGAATTCAGTCAGTGCAGGGCGGCCATTGTGAGGTGAGGTTGCCTATACCTTACAAGAAAATTCTTCTTTCCTGTACCTTATTTTGTCTCCCAAACCTTCGCGGTTGGCTTGTAGTATAGCTGTTTCGGTGGTGAGTTAGCACATTGCAGTTTGAAGGTGCGAAAGCTGTTATTGATGGAGAAAAGTTTGTTTTTTCTGAGGATCATGGCGGCCGTATGTGGGGGAGGGGGGTGTTTGGTTGGCTTGTGGCGTTGAATGTCTGAGTAAAGTCTGTATTTTTCTTATTTCTTTATTAGTGGTTTTTTGGCCGGTGAGGTGTAGTCACTTTTGATTTTTGTATGTAGCATGGAGGCTGTAAACCATACCTTTGTATTTGTGATTTTTAGTGAAAAGGTCCGTTTCTTTCATAATATCACGAGTCCTGTTGTCCTTGATAGGACCGTGATGGCGTGGTCAGGTCCCACGTGTTGTGTTAACTAGAGTAAACCGCCTTGATCCGTTTTTTTATAGTTAGAGAATGCCTATCAACTTATCAAGATCATTCGTCCGTTTGGTCTCGTTTTACGGTCTCGTCTGCTTTAATGTGTTTTAACGAATATGTGTGTTTCTCTCCCACAGGTCACCACAGAGCTTCTCAGCATGGCACATGGTCTGGTGATCTCTGAAGTGTTCTCTACAACTTAGTACAAGTGTGATAATTCATCTCGATAATGTACAGCAGGATGCTGAGACAACACAGTCTGCACGGCTGGATGAGAACAGCAACAGCTGCTACAATATATTATATACTCAATTTTCCCAAATAACGCCCCGACACAAGTGAAAGAGCAGAACAATTGGCAACGGCAGAACATCCAGCTTGCTCGTGTTGTTAGTCAGGTTTCAAAACTATTACAGCTGTCAAGCCTCTTGGAAACCCAGACTTCGGGGACTGTGCCTCTGGCTCAGTGGGGGCTTGTTCAGCTTAGTTAGATGGGTTTGCTGGATGTTAAGGCCAGAAATAGTGTTTCATTTTGCTCTTGTTCTTGACAACTTTCTGTAAATTTTTTGTTCAAAGAAAATAGAACTCGGTGCAATCTTGAGAGAGAGGCGTCTGTGGTATCCTATACTAGAGGACTATAACGCAGAGAGCACTGCACACACGCGTCCATCTTCTACTAGCTCTACAACTTTAATCTGCACTCCTACTGTTACATATCTCTGGGGGGTCTGTCTTGGGAGGGAAATGTCATTCTGTGTACTAAGAATTCTTGGAACCAATATGCTCTGTCTTCGAGGCTCTTGTCAAAACATTGTTCTCCTACCGAGTGGGTTAACTAACAGCCTTCCCACATCATTTTCATTGTTTCTTGACCCGTAATTGGTTTTGATAAGCATTCTATATTATATATTGCCCTGAAAGGATGATACCGATTTTTCTCTTGTACCACGATTCCGTCGTCTTGCTACTTTTCAAAGATGGTGCATGTCACCTTGAACGACAAGCCTTGGTACACGTATTTTGTAGGCCCTATGCATGTTCCCTCATGTCTGTTAAGATGACCTAGTGTGTGAACTTCTTAAGCCCCTTTACAAATCAAGAATTTAGCTCGGCCGAGTTGTCTGCGAGCTCTAAATAACGAGGAGGCATGAACCTGATGCCTACGAACAAATGGCAGAGTTTCTTCGTCGGCAACAGGGTTATACCTTAAATCGTAATTTTGAGCTCGCTGACAACTCGGCCGAGCTAAATTCTTGATTTGTAAAGGGGGCTTTACCACACTTGGGACAGGACTAGGAATTTGCATATTTTTTAAAAAGGAGATTATATAGCTTAAGCGTTCTTGGTATAGATTCAGATACATGGTGTCTTTATGCGTTGCCAGGGGCGCCTGAACAGTGCATCAATGGTACTTTGATCTTTAGTCGTCAATTACATACTTTTGATCTTCTCGAAGGGTGACATGTTGTGGTCTGCGCGAGATGTCGAGTCTTGCGTTTTTAGTCAAAGACATGCTGGACAGGAGACGATCCGACTTTGCTCAAATCATTTGTGACGTCTCTATTTTTACATCTGAACCAAGTGCTAGAAGCTGTACGCTTCTTTTTGTGTGTCGGATTATTGGACCGCTTCTGACCCCTTGACCCAATGGCGGAAGACCCACAGGGAGTCACCCCGCCTGTCGAAGTTCCAGGCACCTGCTTGTCATCCTCTGATAATATCAGACATAAACTTTGTTCGGATCACTTATGATGTTCTCTATATTTATGAATCAAATTTCCAAAACGATCCAAACAGTACATGTGTGGCACTCACTTCACCATCACCACAGTATCAAACTCAATAACTAAAAATGACATACGGGTTGTGGGTGCAACCAGTTTTTCCTCCAACAATTCCAGCCCCAAGCTGTGTAATTTGTCCTGAAAGCTTCTGAAAGCCTCTGTCACAACCTAATAGGCTATGGGTGCTTTGCTCCCCCCAAATCATACAAATAAGTGCAAGTAATATAACCTTTCTTCTGGTGGATGAATTTGACTGCAGATGTGGTCTTCTGACAGATTGTGGCACTACTTCGGAGTCTGAAGGGAATTGGCATATCAACATACTGATCTCTCCAACAATTACATAATTCGTGGCTTGCAGGTCCACATTGAAGTCTCCACATATCATCTTTGGTTTGGTGATGTGATATCCATGGTGTTGACTAAAGAACACGTGTCACTAATCAGTGCCATATTGTTGGCCGGTGGCCTTTAGTACACCAAGATGGATGGTGTACTGAACCGGATGCAGCGGTCCTTGTTGCCTCCACCGGACGCCAGCAAAGGGCGCACTCGCGCACATGTGTTCAATGGCAGACAAAGTGATACCCGGCTCGTAAAAGCGCGTCATAGCTGATTGTGATATTACCATGAGATCACCTCGGGACGATTGTCGGTCTTGTCGCTAATTATGTAACATGTCCTGTGTTATCATATTGTCTAGTCCCAAGCAACAGTTGGGTTGAGAAACGTCTCTGCAAAGTAGACGATGTCAGCATGGGTCAAGGACTCTGATGATGAGGTCTTGTAGATGTTTACGGTATGACCGGACAATATTCACTGGTTCCTTATTCACTTATTTTATCTTCCTGTACTTGGTCGTTACCAGCTTCAGTACTTTTTCTAATTACTGGTTTGGAGTTGAGTTCTTTAACTACAGTGGACCCTACTGTCCGTTTATTCAGCTTGCCGGGATCCTTGGTTGCAGAGCGATCTAGTTTGGATTGACCGTAGGATTGTTTGACCTCACATCCTGTCCTGCATCACGTCTACAATACCTCGATATGTGTCCTACCTCGTCGCACAGATTACAAATTGTCCCGAAGGATCCCACCTATGTCTAGGGAAAGACCCTGGCCGTCGACCAGCCTGATTGCTTATAGTAGAAGGGTGCACAGCTATTCTAGAGATCTCTTTACGAATATCCTCTAGCGCCCTTTCAGTGTCTCGCAATATCTCATTGTTCACATTCGTCCCACTTCCCACGAACATTTGCTGGGCCTGAACAGAATTTGTGCCCACCCCCCATTCTCCACTAAGATAGGAGGCTTCTTCTTTAACTTCATGGAACGTCCTAAGGGTTCTCTGCGGGTGCTCTCATTACTTCTCTACGTATCTGACGGCGAAACCACTCATATCTAAGGCCGTCTAGAAACCTGTCCCTGAAAATGCTATCACTGTCAACTAGCGGACCTCCCCTTTGCCAGTCTGCCCTCTTGAAGAGTTCCTACAGTGCCAGGGCATATTCTTTTAAGGTCCTGCGAGGGACTGGACCCGTGAATAGAATTGGCCCATGATTACGGATACGGGTGCAGTGTCCCCTAATGCTTCTATCAGCCTCTCCTTCAATCTGTCTAAGTTTGCCCTGTCCTGAATGGATAAAACTGCTACCTGTCTCTGGGCTTCCTCCCCCAACAGGCCGTACAACAACCCGGCCCGATGGCCTTCTCACACATTGAACAACTTAAACAACCCCTCTATCTCATCAATCGACTCATCTGACATCTCATTAATAGTTAATAAAATGCCTGTTTCTTGATAAACTTAAAAGCATTTAATGTATGAAAAACATACAACAAAAGCAATACAAATCTGATGGCTATCGCTTCATACCAATAGATACCAGTGTTTCCCACTCTGGACGTTGATAAGCACAAGGACCTTGTCCATCTTAGAAAAATCCATCTGCAAAAATGGTAAAGAGGAAGACAGAACAATATAACAATCAATCATGCGTAACAAAATGATACAGATTAGATACTACTTGCTAGAATTACATTCATTTGTATGTAAAAATAAATGGACTGGCCATTACCCTGCCCCTGATCGCGTAAACTTGGGGCGCTTTCAATTTTTTGAATAATTATAAAAGAATTTAGAAGAACAGACAAATGTACAATAAAAAAAAAACTTGCAGCACCATGAAATGGTGGCCTTTTCGATTGAAATAATCTGCGTGACCATCGGACTACAATTTGACTGGTATGTGGCTCCAATCCACTGCCCCTATACCCTAGGGGACGTTCCTCTGTTCAGAAATTCCATCATGTATCTTTTCGTGTAATGCTTTGGGCCATGAGATGTAGCGTGGCACAAAAGTTAATCTACAATATTTTGGCAGAAATCATGAAACGATGAAACGGAAGCAGTACTGAGACCAAAGAGGTCTGCAACAGTTCTGAGCAAGTCTCCAGAAGCTAGCTAATATAAGGGCGACTGCTACTCGTTTCCTGATCGGTATCTATGTGTGCAAGGTACGGTCCCAGGTCGTCACAGATCTGTAGGAAAGGTTTTTTTCACGCACCCTTCTTATTGAGCAAATATTTACCATGTTAGTTCTGTCGCTCGCCTTCTGCTTTCATGCGGCGCCAAACCGTTAGATATCTTATACGCATGACATGTTAAAGATTGCAGAACAAGCTAAATATTAAAAGCCCATAGGACAGTTTAACTGATAGTCTGATAGGAGCAATTCAGAATGCTTGCAGCTTGAACAGAACCATCTTTGAGTTTTCTGGGCCAGGCTTGATTCTGTCACATAATAAATGCGCATTCCCATTCTGGTCCCATACACAGAATAGTAGTATTTCCTCTGACGAAACAAACAATTGTTGCTGAACCTAATGATATTAGTTGTGAGTTCTCTTCAACCTAAACACCCCACTTCTCCAGACATGCGCTCTTGTTATGGACATACAGTTTGTACTTGTGTCACAGTTAATCAGGTACAGAAATCGGACATTTTATCTCCCGGCATCCCATCCCATAGCAATTAATGACACGAGTACGTCAGGGGTAGCATGGAGTAGTATTTCCTAGGGTAATAGGGTGTTCATTACCTTTGAATAGACCACACTTATTAATCTTGAGGTAGACAGGGTTAATCTCCAAGCAGATCTTGCTGTGGCAAATGGAAAGAGTTTAGCCGGCAGAGGAGTTAGTGGCCAATAACTCCTCTGCCGGCTAAACTCCTTCCCATTTGCCACAGCAAGATCTGCTTGGAGATTAGACAGGGTTAGGGTTAGGATGTTGTTCACTTTGATCGTAGCTTTTTCCATGAAGGCTGTGCAACTGTTACTATGATACACTGCCCCACTGACGGACGCTCCTATATGCCCTGCTCTGTGACGAAAAAAAGCCAGGAGCTTTGCTTGTGTCCTGGTATCTCTCAACAGTGTTAATATGGTTATCTGATAAGTTGGTTGTGGTTATCCGGCAGCCGCTGGAAGCAATACTCTAGTACGTGGCAGTGAGCGCAACAAAGCCATGTTGCCGGCAAGGAATTCCTCTAAGGTCAAATCATCGTACTTTTTTTCCCTCCGCTGACTCATAATTGAGCACGAATGTTTCGGGAGAGAGGTGCTTACCTTGCAATTGCCTGGCTTTGACCGCTTTCTCCTTGTTGTCGAGGAGTTGGCCTAGCCTATCTAACAGAATAATAACAAATCAATAAATAGTACAATAACAAATCATAGATGCATAGCAAAATATTCTAGAACGAAAACAAAAAAAAACAAAGAAATGTAGCAAATTAAGTACCTGAATGAACATACGTTAAATATTGTTAAATGTGTGGCCTTTAGTTTGGGGCTGGGAAATGAGGGAGAGTAGTTTTTGATACAACGCTTTAAAACTTTTCATGGACGTAAAACTTTTCAGGTGGAGGGGAAGATTGTTCCAATTTTTTACACATTTAGATCTAACACTCATTTGGGCCTGAACGGTTCTTACTGGAGGAATATGTAAATAGCGACTTTGTCGAGTTTCGTAATTGTGGAATTGTGAATTAAGAGTTAGAAAGCCTTCAAATGTGTCTGGAAGAGAATTATTAAAAATTACATTGTAAAAAGGGTGAGGTGAAGTCTATTTATATAAAAAATGTTCAAAATCCTTAGCTTCGTAAATAGTGGCACTAAATGGGCGAAGAAATGGGAACCAGTTGCGGTGCGGTGTTATTTCTGTTACTCAAATATCTATTATGTTTCTATTCATAATGGAAGCTTTGAAATCATGAGCTACCGTTGAAATACATATACAAAAAATGTCGACTTGTTTCAACACACACACAAGGTGATTGATTCACCCCCGGGACTTTCATCCTTGTTCACGCAAAGATTGGAATTGTTAGCTTTCTCACATAGTAGTCGTACCTTCTTCTCAACACCTGCCCCAAACAACTATCTATCATGCCAATCTAGAACACAATGAAAAAAGTTCAAAGCCGCAATAATGATTGAAGACATTTATTGCAAATTTTCGCCACACCGGGCTAAGTGCAGGTCAGAAGAAGACTTGAAAATATTCCGTTAACAGATGCAAAATGAAACTATCGTAGGATAAATTTAACTTCTACATATCACATGATGTTGGATACTCTATTTTGTAATGTCTACGTACTCTGACAGCCCTACCTCTAAGTGTGGATGAAAGCATTGTTATCTACTATCGGGTTGTCTTTACAAGCAAATCTGCAGACCCTTCGGGGTAGGAAACAGTCATTCGCCCAATTGCCTTTATAGTTGTAACACATCTGGGTCCGTCTGGCGCGGGTGCGACGGACCGTCTCTACCAGCCTCGTCAGGGCCCCTTGCAACTTCGCCGGGTACCCGAGTATGAGCGGGTCCAGGCATATCTCCTTTACCCTGTCGACTTCACGCTGTTCAAAGCGCTTCGTCCTGAGAAGAAAAAAAAACATGATTTGCATCAACCTCTCCGTCACAGACGTCAGTATGTTGACCTGTTGTTGTAGTAGCTTTAACGGCTCTCCCTCGTGTTGCGTCGGCAGTGGCGGTGGAGAGTGTCCCCCCGCGGGTTGCTATTGCCGCCAAGGCCCTGTGGGCTTCATCTGCGAATTGCCTCTCCTTCCGAGTCATGACCATCCTCTAGATGGTTTTGCCTATCCCGGGGAGGCGCTGGACAAGAAGAACAGTTTGATCTCTTTCAACCTCTGGTACCTTTTATTTTTTCCCGCCTTCACGACCTTCTGCAGGGCGTGCTGGAGCCGGCTGGGATGTCCTCCCTCGGTGGCATTGGGGGAGGATCGTTTGGGTATTTGGGTGGGTCTTTCTTAGAAGGGTCCGCGGTGACTCCCTCTCACCCTGTGTCATCCTGGATTTTGTGCGTTGATACTGTCCCAACCTGTGATCCGAAACCGCGCGGACTTGCAGAGAGGCGAATTCTGCTTCCTTCTTTAGTAGATGGACAAGCATGTAGAATGGAACCTTGCTGCTACGGCGTGCCTGTTGCTTCAGCCGTTGAGCCACCCTTCAACATCCCTATTTTTCCTAACCGGGCGCATGAAGAAACTCCAGTCTTCGACTTTCTTTTCCAGTCATGTGATTGAAATTAAATGGGGAACCCCTATCAAACAATTCAACGGTGCAATCCTGTGTCAATTCCAAATCCCCGCGCTTGCTTACAGTGAGAAGTTTTTGTTCTGTCATGTCTACGTCATTCTCAACTATTGTAGCTGTTACATCAATAGGCTGGCCATTGTAGTGTTCAATAATCGAGGTGTAATTCACATTTTGATTTGTTACAAATCCAATGTATCAGTTGAAGTGGAGACCTGTTTTCTGACGTCCTCATTGGTTTGTTATTAAAAGATAATCTTGAACTCTCTAACTCAGAATTTATAATAGATAGATATGCAAAATAGAGAGCAAAAATACCAATAGAAGAAGATGGGTCCACGTCCGAGTCTGACTCCGAGCTGCTGGCCGGGTCCCTCCTCGACTGCTTCTTTTGGTGGGGCTGTCGCTGGCCTCTTCCCGTCCCCCGCTTTCCGGCCAAGGCTGGAGGTCGACGGACCATCTTCGACCAGAACGGCGGCGGCCTGGGCTGCGTCCTTGCTGGCCTTGCCATGATGGATGGGTTGGGCCTCCAGGATGTTGTTGGCGGCCAGGATGGCACAGTGTGCCCGCTTCAGCATGGAGATCGGCTTGGGATCCAGGCCGGCCATCTCCATCAAATCCTCCGGGTCCTCCCCGGTCAACGCCCCAATCCGCTCCGACCGGCATTGTAGGCCGAAAGAGGCTTATCGGCCTCAAAGCGAGCTAGCTGATCCTCCTCAGGTGGAGCGTCGGGCTTTCGCAACTCACTCAAAAGCGGGACAATGCTACGGCCCACCAGGGTGGCGTCCGCGCGTAGAACCGGAGGGGAAGACATGACTACCGTTCCGTCGGTCGTCGAAACCCGAGTGACATATGGTGTGTTCTATACCTAGTACCTGGACCCTTCCTCGTGCAAAGCATCTCGGGATAGTCCCAGGTACACACATGTCCTGCTGTAGCCGTCTACTGCCCCCTGAATTGAAATCTTCCATCGACTTTGATACACGCTATATGGAAATCAAAACCAGCATTTGTTCCTTCCTCTCCAACTGTCAACCACAGATTGTCTTTCATCATTACATGTAACGCAAGGAAAGGGATAACTATGACTATATGAAAAAATTGCACTTTATTAAAGGTTAGCAGTTTACCAAGTATACACACTGCGGTTACAGTTGAATGCATTGAAATAACAACAGATGCGACGGTACATGTAATCATATTGAGTCTATCTCTAAACGTTTGTTCAATTCAATGTAATATAATATGCCAAACGTATGGCTGGCCTGTTGGATTAGGATAGAAAGTCCTAACCATGTCTTGGGCAACACATCCCGATGGCACATGTGGAAGCCGTCGTCTAACATTCTTTGTGTCCTTCTCCGCAAGAACCGCTCGTCCTTCCACCCGCCAAGGTTGTTGATTTTGCCCGAGTTTTTTTTTTTTTTTTTTTTTTTTTTTTTTTTGCCCCTCAAAACACTAGCATTTTTGGGGTTGGGTTTCCTCTGATGTAGCAAGGCATAGTGAAAACAAAAGCTACAACTACACAACCAAACTACTCTTGTTACTGTTATTACCTTAGAATGATTGTAGCGTACACGTTGTGTTTTTTAGATTTTCGCAAAAGTTACGTATAGCTCTGTGTTACAATACTTTGGGCACATGTCATGTACAGTTTCAAGAACACCTTGTTTTTTTTTACATTTTCATACAAAAATACTTCGGTCATATACAGTTTAAGTCTTCATCGAAGTGACGATGGACATCCAACATATACAGTTTTACAATAGTTAAATACCTTGTGTTCTTTACAGTGTTGCAAAAGTAAAGTATAGCTGTGTTTATAAAAATAATTCAGGCACATGTCATGTATAGTTTCACAAGAGTTAAATACCCTGAGTTTTTACAATTTTACAAAAATAAAGTATAACTGTGTTCACAAAAAGCTGTGTTGGTGGAAGTGGAGAGTCAGGATGGCCTAACTCGCCATCTCCCTCATCATCTGTACATCAAAGAAAAACAATGATAGAACGTTAGATACAAACCCTTTGTGAGGAGAAATACACAAAATAGACACAGTGAACACAATGCAAGCTTAATAGGTATGTACTTAAAATTATCATCAGTTTTTACACATCGATGAACTGTTCCTCAAACTGACGTTCATTGGTATTCATGAGTCAAAATATTTGAACGCAAACAGGTTCTTTCATATGGTTACAAACTTTAAAATGACAATTATTTGTATTCATGTCATTGATAAGTCGAAATACAAAAAGTTTCAATCACAAGAAATTGAATGCAAACCGGCTTCTTTCATAATGGCAAAATATTACAATGTTCATGCGTAAAATATGCAAAATCATAAAAAAATGATGGTCTGAAGGGAAGTTAAGCCTTTGAACAGCGATATCTACCGGTGTCTGGGTCATCGCCCGAGTCTGCTTGCTCGGTGCCCCCCTCCCCATAGTTGGCACTGTCGAGGCTGAATGCTGGGGTCTCTCCCCCAGATGCGATGCATTTCATCGTAGAAGAGGCAGGTTTTGCGGTTCCTACCACTCCTGTTGTTGTGGTCGCAAACACCCTTGTATTTGCTCTTGAGGTTTTTTAAAACTTTTATCCGGCACTGCTTCCAGGTTTTTTCGAAACCTTTCCTGGCCAGCTCGGCGGCTACCTCCACGTAACATCGATCCTTTCAACTTCTTCTGGATTGCTGTGTCCGCGAATATAGCCAAGAGTGCGCGTTCCCCATGCCACTACAATGGGGCATGTGTCATCATGGCTGATGGTCACCAGTGTCTCATAGTTAGTTCCCCATTTGCCACTACAATAGGGCATGTGTCATCAGGGCTGATGGTCACCAGTGTCTCATAGTTGGTTCGCGATAGGCCACTACAATGGGGCATGTGTCATCAGGGCTGATGGTCACCAGTGTCTCATAGTTGGTTCCCGATAGGCCACTACAATGTGGCATGTGTCATCAGGGCTGATGGTCACAGTCACAAGTGTCTCATAGTTGGTTCCCCATAGGCCACTACAATAGGGCATGTCTCATCAGGGCCGATGGTCACAAGTGTCTCATAGTGGACCGGCAGTGCCGGCAGTATCAACCCTGCATAGAAGTTGTCTGTCAGTAGAGCCTTCATTGACTGGAGGAATTAAACCCAAAATTCTTTATGAGCGGTAGATACCTGGTCCTTCATGTGGTCTTGGAGGATATGCTATCATATAATGCACTAGTGACATTGTTCTATATCACTACATATTTCATAGCATGTGTTGTACAGTCATGATGTTTTTGTGCCAATACAAATAAAAGTCCATAACAATGCAATACTATTTTACTTTACATTGTGGAAACGATTATTCACCAATAAAAGACAACCTAGTACCTATTCTGACCTATTTTCAAAATGTTGAGCTGCTCCTTGGACAGCTGCTCCTTGAAAGTGATCGCTATTGAAACCGCATCAAAAGTGTTGACCTGCGTATTGCACAGGTAGTGCGTCTTTACTTGTACCTCAGGTGACAGTAAGTTGATGTAGGTCAGCAGGAGCTTCTTCACGGAGATGTCTGTCGACTCGCCCGTCATGGTGCCTATGTAGTCAGAAGTTGCTATCTTGGCCAGCAGGTCGTCACGCAGCACGTCGCTTATTGCAACCTGCATGTCCGTTACGATATCCCAGTGTGTGTATGAGGCATTTGCTGACACGCGTAAGGCAGCAAGGGCACCGCAGCCCTGCATCTCGCAGAGCTCGTTGAGACTTTGACACTTGACTGACGAAATGTTCTCTTTTGCCAGGTAGTAAATATTGCGCATGGCGATAGCCAGCTCTCAGGCATCCAGCATCCTGTTGACTGCAGCCGGCACGTTGTTTGGCCTCAGGTTTTTAGCTTGTAACGCCGCTGTGTGGTCTGTTATGTTGACATGACCCTCCAATTAAGCCAAACGGCCGAGTCCTGCGTTCCTCGCGTGAACACATTGTTTTCTTTTTTTTTTCATCTAGACAGGTTTTGCAATACATCAAATTGAGGCGTGGGTCGTAAACAAGCCACTTACACTTCTTTAACCAACTTTTAACGAACATTTTGCTCCTCGTCTTAGTAGCGTCATCCTTCGTCGTCGACTTGAGATTGTCGTCAGCTTCCTTGTCAGGAGGATCATATGAGGCTGTGATAACTGCGGTCGCCGCTGTAGGCTCTTCGGACTTGTCAGCTTCCTTGTCGAGAGGATACTGTGAGGCTGCGGCCGCCGCTGTAGCGATAGTAGACAGTAGACCGTCCACTTCGACTATCTTGTTCAGCGCCCAGACATCATCTTATCATATTGCTTCCCAATAACCTCAGTTTGGGTGTTCAAGATAATCATGTTGTAAGAAGAGAACACATTATGCCAAGCCAAGTTGTTAGGCATCAAAATACTCAACATTGAAATGTAATTTGGTTCACAGTTCACTTCAACTATTTATTTGCTAATGCCATTCCAACTGAAATTCCTCCCCGTGTAGACTGACCTGGTTGAAGCAGCTGACAGTAACTTCTTCTACCACTTTGATGTGTTCTGGATCGTCCCAAGCAAACCCCATGGTGGTGGTGTTCAGAAGATCGCTGGCTTTGGCAGCTGTTAGTTCTGCAGGAGAGATAAGATAATCCTCTTAAATCAGTTGTTAAGTCCCAGTTTATTTAAGTTAGTTCTGCAGGAGAGATAGGATAATCATCATATAAACCAGCTGTTAAGTCCCAGTTTATTTAAGACCTGATTAAAAAAGAAGAAGATGGCCGAATAAATCCCCAAGAACTCAGATCGGCAGCAAACGGGACACCGTGAAGTTTCAATTTTAATTCGGCGCCCGCAAAGACGACAGGCAGGAATGGCGGCAAGGGTAAACGCACACGACAGGTGGGCTATCCAAGCATGGTTGGCGGGAGCCCTCCATGCTGTAACACATAGCTAAAAAAAAATCCCTAGAAATTCTGTTCGGCAAACGGGACACCATGAAGTTTCAATTTTAATTCGGCGCCCGCAAAGACGACAGAGGCAGGAATGGCGGCAAGGGTAGACGCACACGACAGGTGGGCTATCCAAGCATGGTTGGCGGGAGCCCTCCATACTGTAACACATAGCTAAAAAAATCCCTAGGAATTCAGTTCGGCAAACGGGACACCGTGAAATTTCCAGTTCCAGTCGGCGCCCGCTAAGACGGCAAAGTCAGGAATGATGGCAAGGGTAGACGCACACGACAGGTGGGCTATCCAAGCACACAACACAGGTGGTTGATGTGTACTGGATGGCGGGAGCCATGTGTGGCGGCGGGGCTGCATGAGAAAATTTAGACATGATTTTTGTTACATCAGAAATCTGTTCTCAGGATAAGCAGTCTGTACTTTCTCTTCTTGATAGGAAATATACATACATGATATCGGTTGACAAGATTCCAAGATAGCAAGTTGCTTCAAATTCAAAGGATGAAATCCTAAACAGCAAGAAATACAGTACAATAGCATCAAGACATGCATTCGCCCAAATATAATGACTTCAAGTTTTAAGCGGGGCTAATACGACAATACTTCAATTCAATTGATTTTAAATCCTTGATAGCTCACCGAATTGTATCACAGAGCAGGTCACAAAAGTCTTATGACTAAATTTAGGTGATTCTATTCAGTGGCCCACCCGTGGGCGACAGATGACATAGGACAGACGTTAGAAAATAAGGAAAAAGTGAACTCACTGTGTAATAAAACCGGATCATTGCATGGAAGCTGAATGATAAAAGAGAAAAAGAACAGTTAGAACATAGAAAAAGCTTGTTTACAGTTACTTAGTGTTGTCCTGGGAGTTAATTAATCTCATCGAAGGTTTCAACGTACACATTCAAGCTTCCTCTGCGTTCAAACTGTTGATTAATAGAATAACATGCACTTGACTGTGAACGATTAACATTAAAAAAGTGATTATTTTGGTTTCATGTCACCGCCCGTGTCAATTTCTGAAATGTTTTCCCAGTGGAGCCACTGAGAGATAGAAAGGAGGAAGTAAGCTTACAATGAAATTATAGTGGTTTTACCCAGTGTGAACCAACCCAGACCAAAGCTAACAAAACTTGGCTACAGGCTAATTTTTCAACGTCTGAGTTCACCCCGTGTGGAATTAATAAGCAGCAGTCGCTTCTTCAATGTTTTAACTGTTACACAGAAGATATTTCCACCACTAGACATCTGTAATGGTCAGTAATGTATCCATGTCAATGTTCGCGGGCAGGGATTACTGGACAATACACAAATGTTTGGTAGCAGAATTTAACCCGAACATCTGCTTCAAAATTCAACGAGTGAGAAATTACTTACCATACATGTAGGCATAAGGACAGTTGGCCTCGTGGGATGCCAGCTCGGAGGGGGGCATAATGTGTGCTGCACTGAAGCTGCACCTCACAAGCGGTGGTCCAGTGTAGTTCTATAACTATAAAAGAGATTGAAAAAAGTTTTGAACAAAACTGGCGTCATTATATAACGAGATTTGAGCAACATGGTGTACATGTTACAACTGATATAATGTTGATTACAATATTTTGGCGCTGCGAGGCCTGTCTTCCAGTGGTCATTAGGGGAACAAAAGTTAAGTAATTTTATTTATTTTTTAATGTCAGATATCTGAAGGTGATACATAATAAAAGGAGAAACTTACCCTCCTAAACTTCAGGATGTGGCGCACGAACCTCTCGCCCTTAACGACATGATTCTGGTCATAAGGACAGCGAATCATCTGATTTGGGCCACGCCCAAATATAATGACTTCAAGTTGTATGCGGGCTAATACGAAAATACTTTCCAATCCCATTGATTTTAAATCCTTGATAGCTCACCGAATTGTATCACAGAGCAAAATGCTCAAGATTCGAATCCAATTTGCCTTACAGTTGATTTGCAAAGTTCACTTCAACTTTTCCTATTTTCTAATGCAATATCAAGTAAAATTCCTCAACTGTCGTTAAGATTTGAGTTATCTTCCAGTGTAGACTGACCTGGTTGAAGCAGCCGACACGTCTTCCACTACTTTAATGTGTTCTGGGTCGTCCCAAGCAAATCCCATGGTAGTATTTTATAGAAGGTTTGGTAACTGTTAGTTCTGCAAGAGAGACAGGACAATCCTCATATAAACCATTTGTTAAGTCCCAGTTTATTTAATGTAAGACCTAATTAAAAAAAGAAAAGGGTTGATTAAAATTTCTCCTTGCAGACAACTGAGTCAGCACATCAACTTAAAGGTCGTTAACCATTATCCACCCAGATATTGAGTCGACAGAACACGTTCAAATCGCAACATTTTCAAGATATTGCAGTTCGATACCTGACCGTCCATTGACTTCATTTCACTAAACACTCTTTATAGACAACGGATGTAAATACCCAATAGATGATGGTAATCTTAGCATTACAATGTCCTATCTTACCATGGTAGACCTTCTCAGCCCGCAGCAGTTTCTCTGCACATGTCAGCGCTCTTGTTTTGCCGCAGCAGGATTCCCCATAGGCCAGTACAATGGGGCATGTGTCATCAGGGCTGATGGTCACAAGTGTCTGATAGTTCACCATAGGCCAGTACAATGGGGCATGCGTCATCAGGGCTGATGGTCTCATAGTGGACCGTTGCAACACGGCCGGCCAGCAGCATCAACCCTGCTTAGAAGTTGTCTTTCAGCAGAGCCTTCATTGACTGGAGGAGATTTCTGATACTATCTCCATCGTCCACATCTGAAGCAAAAGGAAAACATTCGATACGTTAATTCCTCTGTCAAGTTAACAAGTAAACAATTTTAGACTAAATCTAAATTGTTTTTTTTTACTTATAAAACAGCTAACTTGAATTAAAAAATGTGTACCATTTTGATCAGAAAATCAGTTACATGCATTTCAGGATGTGCACCTACCATCAACTGTCCGGTAGTACTGTCAATGACGACATGCCTCTGGTCTTCTGGCGGGATCAAATGGCCGTCACCGTCCACCTGGACTTTCCTGTTCAGCACCCAGACATCATCTTTCCCCTGCTTCCCAATAACCTGAGTTATGTGGTGCAAACGAGCCGTGGTACCTTGGCGGTGGAAAGCGAAATTTGACGGACTCGTCCTGGATTGGATATAGTGAATTTGGTGGTGGTGAACATCCTGGAGGTTTCAACAACAGAAACATAAAAAAAGGAGAAGAAAATAACTTACACTGAAGTCCCATCAGTCAGCGTCACCTTCAGCATGGCTCCTTGACGCGTGAGTAGTCGACTGGCTCCGTGGCAACACCCACAACTTCAATGTTGAGGATACCTTGAGGATGTAGAAGGCATACCGCCTGTTGAAACAACCTCCTTTCTTTCCAGGTATCTCATTTACTCCCAATATTTATCCAGCCTTGTTTTGAATGTGTTCACACTATGGCATTCACTACTTCACTGGGTAAAGAGTTCCACATCCGTGCAGTTCTTGTCGAGAAGGACTGACGTCGTACAGTGGATTTGGCTAATGGGACCTTGACCTTATAGCAGTGACCTTTAATTTAATGTTACATACAGCAAATATGTTCTGAGAGCACAGACTATTTCAGGTTTAGAAACAGTTGCTGAAGGATAGACATGTAAATTGTTCTTAAGCTATGGACCAATACAAAGTGCTATCTTCGCATGTATTTCACACAAGTGAAAATGAAAATGACTTCATACAATATAGCAGCAGGGATGCACCAATCCAGACTTCTAATGCTTAACACTGTGCTTTAATTGCTCTTAAAGATTGCAATATGGTCACCATAAGGGGCCAATACACTGATTCTGCGGTTTCTCAGCCCTGCCTACTTGGACACTACCCTGTCATAGTCATGTGGTCCGTCAATGCTAATGGTCAGCAAATGGTTCAGCACGGAGTTGCTAAGTCGGCTCCGCAGCCTTGTCTTTATCCTCTTCAGTGCTCTGAAAGAACTCTCACTGTCGGCAGTGCTGACTGGAATGACCATTAACACTGATGCCAGCAACCTCATGTTGGGATACAACAATGCCAGGGTGGCCAGCCGTTCCTGTGACAAGTGGCCCTTGCCCTGCCTTATGTACTCTCGCAGGCTCTACTACGCATCGTCAAGAGCAACAGGGTCAACAATCCCCTCGACCCCGCCACCGTATTGTGTGAACCTCGGCACGACCATACTCCACATTTATGGGGTAGTCAGGCACCAGGGAAAGGTCCAGTACCGCAAAACTGGACAGCAGCTGGGTGGAGGCAAACCGCACCTGCAGGTTCTCCAGCAGGTGGTCGATGAAGGGTTCCCTTACCTTCCGCTGCTTCAGCTCAGGTGACACGGAGATGGAGAACTGCGCCATGCGACCACCTGCTGCCATATCCTGCTCCAGCTTTGAGAGCTTACTACCAGACGTGCCCTCCCTTATCCGTCTCACCACTGCCACCTTTGCCTGTACAATTCAGTGTATCTCCAGCAAGTTGATCTTTGATTGCTGGAAACACAACGAAAGTGAAGTCAACTGTGGCAGTACATCACAGAGCAGGTAGAGGGTGGCCACAGTCTTGTAGCTCTTCAGCCAGTTCAGAAGTCCAGACGCCACTGCATTGCCGTTCTCCTTCGCCTCGTGGTCCAGGCTGATGATGGCGGCTGGCAGACTTTCGTACAGAGCCTTGCAGGCGAGGTCGTGGCTCAGCCATCTGGTGTCTTTCGCCTCTTTCTGCACAACGTTCATCATCTCCTGCAGTTTGGGTAGCTGTCTTTGTATTGACTGTCTGCCATCGCCTGTCTACCAACACGATCGCTGTCAAATGTAACTAACACAGTATGTATGTCATTCTGTGTATTGTTAATGCCCAACATTCCCTAAGGTACCGTTTACCAATAATCCATTAGGGACATCGGTGTTGACGGTCACCATGACCCTGGCACCTACAGCGAGCGATACAGTCTCTCTTAAACCTCTGTCGTTAGACGTCTTGCATGAACCAACATCTACTAGGCCTGTGCATATGTCTTTCTTTGTGTCAATAACTGGAATATAGAAATGCTGCGTGGAATGTGTCTGTAGATGGTCTTTGTTGTGGTCATCAGCTTACTTGTTGGTTTTGAATACAAGTAAAACTTCTGATGGGTAATTAGGATCTGTTTTTGAAATGATCCTTTAACACGGCTATGTCATCTTCCATACTTTCAGCTGTTCTCATTCTAAGTAAGAGTTGTGCAAAGTCTTCCTTTCTTTGCCTCACACATTCTGTCAGCTCCATAATGGTGTTTTCCTCCCATAGAGATCCGTGTAATTTGGCATAACCGCGGATAGATGTACAAAGACATAAACCGAAGATAAAAGTGAAATAAGGAACTCATAAGAAAATTCTTTGCACACGCAAACACATGCACACATAGGGAAAGTAGCACACAAACAATGCCAAGTGGAAATGAACCCTTCCTGGGGGTGGTTATTACCCTCCACGCATGGGGACCGACACTGAAGATGTTTGCTCGTATGTTACATGACTGAACAGTTCTCCACATCTGGTCCACCTGGAAGGTCCCCCCAGTCCATGGTTGCAAGCATTTAAAGATACTAATATTGTTCATGACAAGATGATAAGGTCCCCATTCTTCAAGTCTTTCAACATGGGGAATTCCTCGTCGGGCTCATTGTCATCATCATACACAATATGATATGCTGTCTTAATTTCGTCTTCATTGCTGGAAACAATTCCTGTGACCTTTCCCAGAAGCCACTTTTCCACCTCTTGGCCAGTAGTAGGGTCCTCAGTATATCACTAACTTAGTTTACCGGGACTCCTGTACTGGTTTATACTCAGGCTGGGATAGATTCCAGAGACAGCTAATTCGATGACACACAGACATCATTATCACAAAGAAATCAGTGATTAAGCAAGGTTTCTGTAATTTTAAAACATTCTTCATGTTGTTGAATAGGAAGTTTCTGTCCTTTACATTTAACAAGTGTCATTTGCAAATGTTCATGGAAAAAAGTGTAAAAGAACGTAGTATGTACATGTTGTGGACTTGTTGTGGACACATACCTATACATTTGTTGATCTTTAGATCAGACTTAGTGCGAATATCAGCTGCAGGGCATTTGACTTCGGTTGCCGCCATTGCACTGTCATTTTCCTTCATCCATCACCCCTAATACAATCAGGATATTGAATAGCACAGGGGTTCGCTCTTTAACCTGTTCCTTCATTTCCATCGGAGACAATTTGGAGATGGCCTCCGCAGTTTGTGCGTTCATTGTCAGGATGGAATCCTTTTTCACAAGGGATGTCATTTCTCTTTGAAACAGGTTTTTCGGGCGGTATGGTCGGGGCGGCCCCCAGGCTGCCGGTGGTGGTGGGTCCCGGTGGCTCTGACCGCAGGACGGCTGGTGATTGCGGTTAGCGAGCGCTGTCTTTGCTTTGTTGGCCTCCGCCATGAAACGACGCTCCGTTGGCGTCATCAGGAGGATCCTGACTTCCTCTCCGATCCCCTCCTTCGAGGAGTTTTCGAGGACGAAATTCGCCAAGTTCTTACAGCGCTCCACAACGCTCCTTTTGGCCCCCACCCGGATGGCTTTCTCCTGCAGGCGCAGCAGTGGCCTGTGGAGTTTTGCGGGGTAGCGGTGAACGAGGGGGTCCAGGCACGCCTCCTTTGCCTTGTCTAGTTCCCGTCGAAGCGAGTCATTCTAGAGAGAAAATTAAATAAAAACCAACGTCAGGTTTATTTGTCAAACTGCTCCAATTTTCCGCTCGTTGCCGCAATCATTTGGGCTTGGCGGTTTTGGCTGACACATGTTAGCGAACTAGGGACGGTAGGGAGTTTTTGTCGGCACTTGACTGTGACGTGGTGGAATATCAGGGAATAACGAAAAACTTGTTGCATGCTGCGAGAGCACGTTGTTGACACCTCGGTTTGTCTATCGCTAGGCCTGGATGTAATTAGGAGCCCGGTGGGGTAGCTGTAGTTGCACGATTAGAAAATGATAGCTACATGGGCGAGGGAAATCAAACTTAGAATTTGAAAAATGCGAGAAAACACACTGAATTACTCCTCCCTCTTTTAACCTGTACTTAGAAATCTGCACAAGCTAATCGAGAGGCGGGGGAAACCGAACAGGGGTAGGCTTTACCGAAATAATTAAAACCCGAAAGTTTTGTTTGTCTTGTCTGTGGGGAGAAACAAACTTCGTCATCTGTGTTGGTGCCGGCGGGGGAAACCAAACTTATCTGTGTCGTATTTGTGGGGAAAGTTATAACTTGGCTCCGGGACGTCGTATAGCATGTCTTCGCATCTGCTTCCAACATCTGACCTATCAGCTCCTGCCCAAAAAAGGAACAATTTTCAGTTTTCACCAGTACAGTGATCGCCAAGCAATACCAGTAATCATGTGTAAATAATGAATGCACCTGTATTCCAATTGTTGAAGCTAAAGTTACCTTCGTGTGCTCTTCAGGCTCGCAGCCCTTCGATTCTCTCGATCTCAGCGCTGGTTATTTATAATTAGGATGGCAGTTTAGCTCCTTCCACCTCTGCCTCTGTTGCGTCTCGCCCTTGTAGGAGGCCTTTGGTTCACAACAGGTGGAGGGTCCACAAGAGGCGGTGCTGCGTAGGGTTGGGACTCCCCTCATCGTAAGAGCTGGAGGAAGGGTTGTCTGTGCCCGTGCCCTCCTCTGCACCATGCTTCTTCAGTAGCCGCGAAGCAAGTTCTGGCCGATCCGAGGATTGGGCCAGGTCTAGCCGGCTGTCACGGCTCTGGTCAGAAGGGGGTATTGGCTGCTTTAAAACGTTCCCATCTCCACCGCTTGAACGTTCTGCCTGAGCGTTCTAGGTAAGTTGTGTGACACAGCCGAGAGTTTTAAAAAATGATATACATTTACAAGTAGAAAGAGGTAGATAAACTTTGAATAAAAGACATAGAGTGATTGCATACCATGGGTTTATGATTTGCAAACCATGATAGAATGTATACATTGGTTATAGATCTACGACATGTTTTCCACGGCAGCAGTTAACGAAGTAACAAAAAAACGAAGTATGTTTTTGGTGACTTAGAATATGATAAGAAGTATTCTTTTCTTCACAGTGGAGGAACAAAAAAACGAAGTATGTTTTTGGTGACTTAGAATATGATAAGAAATATTCTTTTCTTCACAGTGGGAGATTGCGGTGCAAAGTATTGAACAGCTTATTTACAATCGATACGCTGAGACGTACTTCTTGAACTCTTATTTAGCTGTCCCGTGCTTTAAGCACCTGAACCTTTCCTCCACATAGTTTGTTTCTAGTTAAGTCCACAGCGAAAACGTATTTGTCTTCGACTGTCTCCGCAGGCTTCTTGGTGGGGTGCACATACCACCTCGATATTCCATAAAGCTTACATCGGCGGTCAGCCTCCGTACCCACGCATGGCCCGTCGACCTGAAGGAGCTTTGATAGGTAAACGGTCCCCATGTTTTTTTTTTTTCTTCTGGACGGCGGGGGTAGAGCTGACCTCCGATTTCCTCTATCCGGACTGTCGGATGGGTTGTGTCCGTGTACGGGCTGAGGGGACGGGACCGGTACTGGGCGACCGTCTGCAAGCCTTTCTTTTCATGAATCAAAATGCATTACAATTGCTATAAACCAACATTTACGTGAACAGGTAGTGTGAACCCAATGATATTGAAGTGCTTTGAGGCCTTCTGGTGGTAGACGTAATAGAATAGAACAAGGTAGCAGGATGAGTTGTATCTGAATTCAGACGAATGTATGTTTCATTTTTGCATACTGCTGTTTATGTCTTTGTGATCTTAACTTCATATCACCTGCTCATAAGGGTTCTCTGGGGGCTCTGTTTTCTGTGTGTGTTTTTTTTCGTTATATACACGACCTTGCTTCCTCTGGCGTACATTCGGAACAACAACGTGTTCCCGGCCACTGCTCTGCCAGTGTAGAATAGCAGGTTGTTGCGCCTTTGCACTGTCATAAAGTCCCATGGCACATACCTGAAAAGTTGTGAGCAAACACGGTTGATGATTTGGAAATCTACTATGAAGTTTGATGATTTTTATTTGAAAGACGGATAAAGTAGATACATGTACTAGTAACTAGTAACATGCGGTTTCTCCATTGAAGCAGCTGTGGACTGATGCCACAAGGCCCAGGAACATTCTGCAGAGGACAATTTTTCCAATAAGTGTTGTGTGTATGTGTCTACATGCATGTGTCTACGTATGTGTTCATTCGCATATATGTGTGTGTGTGTATCAATGCATGTTTACATGCATGCGTTTTCATGCATGCATAGTTTTGTGTACACGTGTTTGTGACAATGCGCGTGTGCACGCATGTGTGTGTGTGTGTGTGATTACATCAGTCTTCGGACCTGTCCATAATTGGTAAATTAATGCACACTGTCCAGTCTTCAAGTGTTTGTATTGTGTAGATGCTAGTATAGCACCTAAATGTTTTAATGCTTTTAGGCTGCAGCTATGGATAAGATTAATCTGTGTTATAAGTTGTAAAACTCTGTAATTCCATTAGAAGAGTCGATAATAAGTAAACCGTTTTCCTTTAAATACGTAATCATGTATCCGTGGTGAATTTCGAAGCGACAATTATGTTTGTCCATTGAGGTGTAGCTTGTTGAAAAGCATGCAATATGCAAGCACATACATTTACGTTTGTAAATCCTTACATCTGGCAATACAGTGATTTCTGTGTTTGTGAGGTCATAGATTTTTGTGATTTTCTTATGTTGTCTTGCTATAAGCTGATATATCGCGATTGCAATTGGAGAGCTGTTCTACATAATGGATTCAAGCTTAAACCCACTGTTGTGGTAGTCAGTCTTTTCCAGGCTATGACAAACTACGCAAGAACTTGTGACACAAAAAAGCAATTAATTGATCATTCTTTTATCGAAATGTGTCATTTCTGTTATCGTATATATATATATATATATATATATATATATATATATATATATATATATAACCGGTATGCAAACGATCTGTCAATTATGGTAATATACAGGCTATGCTTATAAATCAGATCAAACTTTATTTAATCAACTTGGCAGTCAATCAGACTGAATTGCGTCGATTTTACAAGGAAATTTCAACACAAGTTAATGATGCAAATACATTGGCAATTAAAATAAAGAGATAGGTAGAATACATTTTTGAAACTATTTCGTGTGTCAATAAGTTAAAATCTCTTAACGACGTACATACCAACACAACAATAGCAAAACAACTGAGTACATGTATACGTATTAAGGCAAGCGGACGATATTGCACATGGGGGCAAACGATATTGCACATAGTGACATGGGACTCAGACTTAGTATTTATTTTTATCAGAATACATTTTGTATATGGTGAAGCATTTTTGCACACTTGATAAACCAATTAGGCCACACCAATTTAATTTCTTGGTTCACGAATGTCGAATAAGAATTACCACTCAGCAAATTTTCACCATTAATGAAACCATTCACCAACTTTCTGGTGTAGCAAATTGGCCTTTATATCATAAGCTCCTTAAAGTGTGGGTACAGGTGCTGTTACTGTACAAGAATAGTGTTTTTGTACTTTTTTCAATCTGAAAACTTTTTTTCTTTATGTTTTGGATTAGCCGTAACCTTTACCCCAACCATTTTGCAATTTTTATTTCGCCCTTTCGTTCCATATTTTTTATGAAGAAATCCGTGAACCAAGAAATTAAATTGGTATGGCCTTAGGTGAAAAGGATGCTATTCCAAAATGATGCTCACCAACGTAAGTATTGAGTCTTTGAATAAAGGCACATTTGCCTCCGTGCTAAGCAATGATTCACAAGGTATACATGGAATTAGCCGTGACACACTCCTCTTTTGAGCTATACTAGCACTTCAGACTCTGAAGTGTACAATGTACAATAAACGTCTTCAGTCATTCATTCATTGAAATCTATAGTTAACTGCATATGTTACAGGTATTTGAGTCCTATAATGGAAAACACTAAATATAGATTTTTCTCATTACGTATGCAAATGAAGTCCACATTGGCATATCTTGCACCTCATTATGTACGTCTCTGATACCTGCATGCTAAATATCATTGAAATCCATCATTCCTATACTCCGTTATGCTCCTTGGAAGATTTGACAAAAGTGTCCCTGCAGTTGCAGAGCAAGCCGCCAGGGGACCCTAAGACACATCACTACTTCCTTACACCACAACCTATCTGCCAAAAAATCAAGATCATAGCATGTCCAGGTCAAAATATACAAAAAAGTAAAGTTCTGCTGGAGTACCAAGGTCACACACCAGGGGGCAAAAAATTGACCCTGACCTTCAACTTTCCAACCCCTACCCATATACTAAATATCATTACAATCCATCCAGCGGTTATGGTGACCACAAATATCCGGAAACACAAACAAACAGACACACATACATACACACCAAAATATCTTTGGCAAAATATAACAAAGATACAGATTACATCATTTAAAGTCCGAATAAACATGTGATGGTACAAAGTACACAGCAGAGTGAGTTGGTATATCGTTCGTGTCCGTTCATTTGGATCATTTCTTTTACTTCTCTTGAAGGAAGCCAGAGTAATCCTAAACAATATCTTTTTCACAGCGCTCAGCTTATTTAGGCCTAAATACTTAGTTGTTTCGTCCATTGATGCGCTATTCCAACATGGCGGCAGTGTAATGTTAAACAGTTGATGATGATGAGTTTTTGAGGGAGTTAACAAATAAAATACATTATGTACTTGCTTTATTTTAGGGGCATGTTGTCTAATGGTGTATATGATAAGGAATAGATCATGAAATTTATGGTCGCTACGTATTTTTATTTTTTTGCTGATTTCAGGTTTCATGAGCGTTCCTGATAAGCAAAGTCCACAGATACCAGACAAAGGTCGGTGAGCATAGGTGTTTTCAAGTTTCTATTGGTTTAAGGTCAGTTTCTATTGGTTTAAGGTCAGTTTCTATTGGTTTAACATCAGATCAATCTCGCGTGACTCAGCTGTGAAGGCTTAAATCTTTCTTTGGTGAATCAAACAGGTCATTGCACAATGATCATGAAAAAAGGTTGTAGATGATTTTGTATCCACTGATTGACTTCTGGTAAGAGGTGCCAGCATGTCAGTTGGATCAACACACGCCAAGGTAAGTCAACTTGTCAGTACCTTGCCCAAGAGCCCAATGCCCATACCCAACGGCCGTACATTGTTAAGAAAATGAGATCGTACTTTCACAAAATGTTGCGAAAATAAATCATAAACACATTATAGAAGTGTGTTGGTTGTAGCAGACGTATAGCAGCGATGACTTTTATTTTCAACAATTGGATAAAATTTTCCAATGTTGAGTAAGTCTCGGCGCTGACGTGGAACTCCCTGTGAGAGAAAATAGCGAATCAGGAGAAAATAGGCGGTCTTAGATGTACACTACATGTCAAAATTGTCATAACTAGCGCTCTAGAAACAGAACAAAAAAAGGCCCTAAACATTTTGAGTCACCAGTAATACAGATTTGTGTATTGTGGTGAATATGGAGAGTTTCAATAGTATCCGATACTTGCTTTCTGTCGTATCCCCTGCTCAATATTACCGTCGTACGACTTAATTGGCGTCCATATGAGCGTCTCACCTTATCATTCTAAGATCATCGTTTTTCTAAATCGAAGTCACTGTATGGAGAGACAGTTTTTTAACTTGTTAGTATGGACAGAAAGTTTTTCACTTGTTCCCATATCCATTGTTTGGCAACCTCGCCACTGCAAAATAAAGTCCAAATGAATTCAACATGCGTGGTGGCGCCTTGTTTACCTAAGGCCATACCGATTTAATTGATTGGTTCACGGATTCGCTCGCTCCTATTTTTTGGAAAAAAATAAAATAAAAGTTACCACTCACCACTCAAATTTTCACCATTAATGAAACCATTAACCAACTTTCTGGTGTAGCAAATTGGCGCATGGTCTTTTTAGCGAATGCCCACAAACGCCCACTCTAGAGAAGTCCGCGCTGCACGAATCTCATTTTTTTTGCTTGGAATATGTCCACGTTGTGCTCCCATGTATTAATCCTGAGTTTCAAGTCAATCCATTGACCCGAAGTGACATAAATCAAAGTTTTCGATTCTCGATGGTCTTTTTAGCGAACGCCCAGCAAAATGTCTTTTTAGCGAATGCCCACTATATCCACAAAAATATCGGCCGTCGCGCAACGACACCTAAACCTACCGCCACAAACATATTCAAGATGGTGTCCCATTGATGTGTACGGAGTTTCCGTGCTTTACAAGCATTTTAAGTCCCTGTTTTTGGTCAAAATGTACGGCGACGATACTACCATACATTAACTATAGCAATTCAAAATGGCGGGCACTAGTCATGTGACCTCCTTGCGGGACTGTTCTATAAGTATCGCGAGAGGGACTGTTGTAGCATAGCTTCTCATACAACCATTTTAGAGTGAATTCTGAACAAGATTTTCAATTCATAGTGCTATCATCTGACTGATATTTACATTGTGGTCCTTTTTTCTGTGCTATTATTACCCAGGTTTGAGGAACTTAGTGAAAATATGGATATTGATTCACCTCATTGCCCAATTAATGTACAAAAGGCTCAGACACATTAGTGTTATAAACCTGACTAGGGGCAGGTAACCAATACTAGAAAAACATAGCTATTTATTATTAACAATACTATGGAGAAAAAAGACCCTAAAAAGACCCTCCCGCAAATTGGCCTTTATATTATAAGCTCCTTAAAATGTGGGTATTATTATTGCAGTTATATTTTTCATCCATGACGAATGGGACAAACATAAAAACTGACACTACTTTTGTAATGTTCAACGAACAGGTACTGTTACTGTATGGTAATAGTGTTTTTGTACTTTTTTCAAGCTGAAAACTATTTATTCTTAATGTTTTGGATTAGCTCTTATCTTCACCCCAACCAGTTTACAATTTTTTTTCGCTCTATAGCTTCATATTTTTGCCGGTGCATAGCACCGGCTTTGAGACAGGAGAAGCGGTTCTTTCAACCATTCGTTTGGTTGGCATGGATGCATGCATGGATCGGTCAATTTAACCAAACCCTTCTAATAGCCCTTCTATACATGTGATTATGCAATTGTGTCAGCGTGGCCGAACGGTCTAGGCGCTGGGTGCAGATAGTGTTTGCTTTTGCAGCCGTGGATCGTGGGTTCGAACCCCACTTGTAACACTTTTTTTCTTTGTTAGACAAATCACGTAATGTTTTTTTTTAATAGAAGACAGATCAATTCTGTAATTCGATGCTTAAAAACTATTTTTCATGTGATTTTATTTAACATCCAGGCTTTTTTTCCAAAATACGCACCGGCCAGCTTTTTTCAGAAGCTTTCTTGTTTATGATAAAAGCTGTGAACGAAGAAATTAAATTGGTACGGCCTAATGTAATTTTTAAAGCGAGTTCGACACAGTAGCCGAGCATACAACAATGTTGTACCTATGGTAGGGAAGGCCAAGAGAGTTCAAAATTGCCTCGTGTATATGTAAATGCAGGGTAATGTTACAAACATAGCCGACAAACAACGGACAAATAGAAATGGTTCATATGTGCTATTGTTGATATTTTGTAAAGAGTTTGTAGCCTCTACCAGGTTCCGTGGTTCGGTGGTCTAATTATAGAAATTGGACAAATAGGGTCAATAGTACGCTAGGGGAGTCAGCCGGCAGAGTAGAACCATTATCCGAACCACGTTGACCCTATTTATCCAATTTCTACAAGTAGACCACCGAACCACGGAGCCAGGTAGAGGTTAACAATTTTGACCTTTGGCCATGTGATGTAATCAGAGTATTTACTAGGTTAGACAATAAGGGAGGAGGGGCTTGCATAGATTAGCTGGATAGAAAAGCTCATCTATCCAATATTTGAATCGTATGGCATTGTATTTTTTACCTATGTTTGTAGGCTCTTCTGGATGCCTCAGGAAACGGAGACGAGAAGAATGTGGCTCGTCTGATACTTCAGGGAGCAGAGGTCAACTTCCAGGACGTGGTGGGAATTATGTGATATCTTCTTCTCAAAGACAATTACGAGAACACTCAATGCTTATTGGATGTGTAACGTTATAAAATAATTGTGTTCACCAACAGAACGCAAACTCATGTTAACTGTTCTGGAGCGCTTTCATATGTTTCCTTCTAGAGTTTATAGTTCAATTTCTAGATATTATAGTGTAAAGTATACATAACCAACAGTTTGCAACTCTGAACTACTTCACCCCATTATGGTCTAAAGTATTGTCATTTTCAACATCTATCTAATGTTGAGAATACGGTCGTGTTCTAGACCACATTTAAAGAGCACGTATTTATTGGTTTCAAGCTCTCTTGTGGTTGTCCAAATGAACACAGTGTTTACTTAGGGTTATTCGTGCATGTTTGTCTGATAATATCATTGAACCTACATATCAAATTGTACTCCAAATATATACTGCTGGCATGATGGTGGGCTTCAGATTTTGACGTTGAACCTGGAGTTATTTCGCATGAATCGTTGACAAATCCTGATGTTGTGCCTATGGGAATGTACGGCACTTAACATCAATTTCCTAGTCATGTCATGCATGCATCCCTCAATGACCTGAAATTCTACTCGCTTACAGACGGGAGCGACTTCTTTGTACAAAGCATCCTTAAACGGACATGTAAAAGTTGTACAGCAGCTGCTGAAGGCTGGAGCAGAAGTGGACAAGGCCAAGCAGGTAACATGGCTGTAGAATAGTTGCTGTCACTGAATGGAAGTCATACAGGTGACAAAAACATTATGTATGACTGACTGATGGTGGGGGGTGGTAGACTTAGTCACGTTTTGGGCCACATTCTGAAGAAGTTGATGCTGCACCAGCTGGTCGCGTTTATATTATCTATTTGTTTATTTATTCCACTTACAACTGCCAAGTAGGTTTCACACTCCTAACGTTTGGGACTGCATTGTTAACATCTCAACTAGGGCTGGGTACCGGTACAGAAAATTCAGGTCCAGGTCCGGTTCAGGTCCAAAGGGTCAGGTCCAGGTCCGGACCTGAACCTGGACCTGATTCAGTATGACTCATACCAATGGTCCATTTCACTACAAAGAAATCTGTTTGGTGGAGTATAAGACTTACACTGGCGTCTAAAAATCCTACAACACTAACTGCACCTGTACGATTGACTGTAAAACTTGGTAGAAATGACTATAAACTCTACTCTACTTCACTCTTGTTATTTTCTTCCACCTGCAAGCGCCAAAAACGTGTGAATGCCTGATCAAATTATATGTTAATTTTCTAACCGGTCCAACATCCGGTCCACCTAATTTTTTCAGGTCCGGTTTTTCTGGACCGGTCCAATAAGAAAAACCGGTTTTGTACCGGTACGCTGTACCGATACCCAGCCCTAATCTCAACCATTGTTTGTATATGTAAATAATTTGCGTTTGTTACCGCATCTGTATTAAAGTAGTGAGACATGTTGCTGCGGTACAATGTGAACCACTCAGAATTGCCTCTGGTAAAACTTCGAACGAAAGCTGTCGCTTAGTAAAAATTGTACCAAGTTTCTACAGTTAGAGGTACAGAGACAGTTAGCCTTTATTACATGGAGATGGGATTTTAAAATACCAGTGGGAGTCCAATAATCCACCAAACAGGTTCCTTTGTAGCAAAATTGACCAATTACCATTGTTTTGAGTATTGCCAGTTCTCAAGTTTCCACAGACAATCAGGTTCAGGTCCGGACCTGGAAATGATCCTCTGGACCAAAACGGGACCTATACCTGAATTTTCTGTACTGGTACCCCTCCTACCAACAATAGTTTTTTTTCTCTTTGTCCTTTCACATCTTATTCTTTGACTTATTTATTTTGACATTCTATGGCATTAGTTATCTGTTTCTAATACTTTTTTTTCAGTCTACGGAATATTTGTGCTCATTTTAGAGCTACTTTGCATTATTTATTGTGAGGTCGAAATTTTTTTAAACGGTCGAAAATTGATGCGAGCGCGGATGTCATTCATATAATCAAATCAATATGGCCTAAACTACAAATATTTCATTCGCAGGGTGGGGTCACCCCACTGATCATAGCAGCCCAGAAAGGACATGTAAACCTTGTACAGCATTTGCTGAAGGCTGGAGCAGAAGCGAACAAAGCGGAGCAGGTAACAGTAATGAACAAAAAGTACAACATTAAACATTGTCGTCATGCACGTTGTATAGCCTTTCTTCTTAAGTGCTAGGTACATAAGCTTGCTGAAAGCAGGCCTAAAACACAGAGGTCGAGCCCTTCCTGCAACTCCAGGAGCTAAGGACGCTTGCAGGATGCAAAGCACAGTGGAAAACGATGAAGAAAGACTACAGCCATAGGATTTTCCAAAGACTACAGATACAGAATGAAGATGATGATGAGGTACATTTTGATACGCCCCTTTGTGTCAGAGATACATTAAGGTGTTCATTAACATCCCAATTATATCTTGCTTTGTTCACAGGATGGATTTACTCCACTTTTCATGGCATCCCATAACGGGCATGTAGGTGTTGTGCAGCAGCTGCTGAAGGCTGGAGCAAATGTGGACCAGTCTGAACAGGTAAGACAGTTGAGAGTGTAAGAGCTCACCATTGTATAAAACATACGGTACACATTGTCATAAGTGGAAATATTTACAATTAGCTGTACAAGAGAAGAAACAAATTATACTCTCCTCTAGAGTGGAGCTACTCCCCTGTATATGGCAGCCCAGCAGCAACATGCTGAAGTTGTACAGCAGCTGCTGAAGGCCAGAGCAGACGTGAACAAGGCTAGACAGGTAACATATACGGACTAGTAGACAATATTCAAACGAGTGGCCATTTGTCTTGTATGGTATTTGTTTTGTGTTGAGTAGAAACCCTCGCACACTATGTCAAGTGGTAGGGCCCAGAGGGAAAGGAGCCACGGGGGCAAGGGTCAGATTAGGCGAGGGAATCGGGGGAAGTTGGCCATGTGTGAGGAGAGATGAAGAATAAAATGGACTATACCTAGATCGTGTGTTTGTGAACTTGAATGAGAACCTGTTACAGTATTAACTGGTTTATTACCGGTTCATGTCCTGAGTCTGTAAGAGAATATCATTACGTCAATTCTTGTTCTCGCCCAGGACGGCACCACTCCATTGTGCTTAGCAGCCCAAAAGGGACATGTACAAATTGTGCAGCAGTTGGTGAAGGCTGGAGCAGACGTGAACAAGGCTAGACAGGTAGTAAAGCGACATTTAAAAATGTGCAGTCTTCATGTGTCATAGATTTCCTCTTACCAACTATATTTTGACATACCTTAAGTCTAAACGGCAATTATCACATCGAATTTTACAGACCGGAGTCATTCCACTTTACATAGCAGCCTCACGTGGACATGTAAGAGTAGTGCAGGAACTTCTGAAGGCTGGAGCAGAAGTGGACAAGGCTAAGCAGGTAAACTGGCTCCCATGACCATTGCTCTGGATATGATTTATTACCTCCATGGAATGGAGGTTATATTTTCTGTTATGTGTCTCTGTCTGTGTACAAGATTACTCAAGAATGGCTGGATGGATTGGTTTCATACTTGTTGTGTTGGTGGGATGTGATGAAAGGTCGAATCGATGAGATTTTGGGCGCCGTATCTGTCGTTGTAATCGATGTAATAATATCAGAAATCACCTCTATATCTGCGATATATTGGAACAGGCATGTCCCGGGGCAAGGTGACGTATGTAGGTCAGGTAATTAATCACCCGTGGGCCATGTAGCCAGCAGCTAACAGTTGTGGCCAGGCAGCTGCTGTGATTAATGACAGTCTGGGCATAAGTGAAGCAGGGCTCTGAATCCAAACAAGCCCTTCAACTGTGGTTTGAAAAATAACCAGCCAGCAGTAAGTTCAAACTAAAACTTCACTGTACCTACATTTTGTAATTCTATGTCTGTATGTGCCTTCAGGTCAATAAGTAAAGCTGCCCTTAACCATATTAACATTTGTGGCAGTATGAAAAACTAAGATGCATTGTAATTATCACACTTGGCATTGATTATGCAAATTAGGCCCTTATTTGCATGAATGATATCTGTACATGTTCCACCTTCCATATATAACATATCTTACAGTTATCAAGGTCCTATTGTGGAACACATTGTAATAGTAGGAGATCCTCATCATAAATGCTAATCAACTATTAATTTCTATAAATTGCATACTTCTGCAGGTAAGACGTAAAGATCTCGGACTAAAGTTTGCCAAATCCCTTCTTCTTTCTAACTTTCCCAACTTCCTCCCACCATACTGCTCTGAGGCACATAGTATAATGTTATCTCATAATGCTGACAACCTTAGACAGTTTAAATGCCAAACATCACGCTTCAGGAACACCACGCTACCACATGCCGTCGACCTCTTAAACGCACATTACACAATTAAGTGTCACATTTTAATAATTACTTATCAGATGGACATTCTCTGTGTCATTAAATGAATACACCACTTCTTTCCCATAACATTTATAACCATTACTCTCAAATACAACCGACCATAAACATATATACCATCCACAAAAAAAGCAATAAATATTTCATGGAGGTATGAGGTCCCCGAACTCTAGTTTCAATAATATTGTATTCGCCAGTATGCAAATTTACTTCCTCACAGGATGGCTTGACTCCACTGTACATAGCAACAAAAAATAGACATGTGGAAGTTGTGCAGCAACTGCTGAAGGCTGGAGCAGACGTGAACAAGGTTACACAGGTAAGATGATTTAACTAAAATATGATGAAGCATTATGCCAAAAAGCAATTACTCAAGCAACTGGATATGGTAATGGAAACCGGTCAGACATTTCAAACAACATCCGTTATTTTTCGTCAGTGACACTAGCACTGGAGTGATCTGGAAGAAACTGGTCTATTATACTCAAACTATATGAATGCAAAGGAGCTGAATTTTGGGTATCCTATAGGAAAGCAGATAAGACAAAGTCAAACTGAGGACAATTTGGATTCCAATACTAGGAAACAATGCTAAGACAACGTAAATGAGTCAATTAGCTCCTGTTAAGTATGATATGATGTAGGCCTCTTTATATAGCAGCAGATACGATCCATGTAGACGCTGTGCAACAGCTGTTGAAAGTGCAGAAATAAACACTGTTGGAAGGGTACCATGGTTAACAGGACAATATCCAATGTCACGCCTTTGATGTCTATAGTTGTGGCATACGAATGAATTCTGACAACAAGGTACCATATCTAACTGTTACATCATCACAATTACATTCCCACGCAGACCGGAGCCAGTCTACACAAAGGTTTGTCTGCACGTAAAGTTCTACGGCGTGTCTGTGTGCTCCAAAATCCGTCGGATTCCCTACGAGTTAGTACAGAATGGGTACCACTTACGGATTCCAAAAGATTGCCCACGTTTTGGCATGTAGACAGCACGTATTTGCACGTACGGCGGGTTGTGCCCTAGCTTAAGGCTCGAGCAGACGTAGGCAGAGCTAGACAGGTGTAATGGTTCAGAGCGTTATCACGTTGATTTAGCATTGTAGACTCAACTGTTGCACCGAAATTGGTCCTTTCAGTTCATCATGTTTAACTCACACACAGGACGGAGCCACACCACTGTCCACAGCAGCCCAGAATGGACATGTGGAAGTTGTGCAGCAGCTGCTGAAGGCTGGAGCAGAGGTGGACAAGGCTATGTCGGTAACATGACAAGAAGTCAAGAAATAAACTGTAATTGAAATTGTGGCCAAGCACATTGTACATAACCTGATTTTTCATTGGCTTCCCCCTAATTGCTCTCTGAAAGATATGACTATATTAATCCATAACACATTCTATTTTGTCATAGAACGGAGCCACCCCCCTGTTGCTAGCAGCCTTAAATGGGCATATAGATGTTGTGCAGCAGCTGATGAAGGCCGGAGCAGGAATAGAAAATGCTAATCAGGTAGCACGTCCGAGCGAATTACTGTATATCTATTTACTCAACATCTCAGCCTTGCATTTTCATAGATTCCATTACTTTCCTATCGGAGGGAGTTGAAGTAGAAGAGGCAAAACATTTGACCAGTTGCATGATTTTATTTCAAAACCATACAAAACATTACCATTACTATATGTAGCAATGTGTATGGTATATACTTAATTGCGTTATTTTATGTATATGTTAACAATTGTTTGATACAGGCTGCTCTGTGTGGGTGAGAATATGTTTATTTAATTATCCTCGCACACAGGGTGGGTGGACACCTTTGGTCGCGGCTGCCGAGAATGGACATGTGGGAGTTGTGCAGCAGCTGCTGGAGGCTGGAGCAGAGGTGGACAAGACTCGAAAGGTGCCACGACTGATCAAATGAATTATGTTCGCCTTGTAAATTATACAAGCGAACGACTGATTGATTGATTGTAAACGTGGAGGTAATGATAATGTGTATAAATGGTATTTTGACAAAGGATAGGACTAGTCTTCCACACATCTATGCATAATTAAGGCACAGAAAACCATAGCTTAGATAGATTATGCTAATTACAGGTACACGTATTTGCATAATCCGTGAAACAAAATCAGACCAGAAATCTAAAAACAAAACACTCTAGGTATTGCACGGAGATATGAAGTCTCCCAACTCTTTTCTCGTCGCTTAGATTTTTTACCCTTGTGTGGAAATGTACAATTATTTTACTCAGGATGGAGTCTTTGCGTTGTTCATGGCAGCCCAGGATGGACATGTGGAAGTTGTGCAGCAGCTGTTGAAGGCTGGAGCGGACGTGGACAAGGCTAAGCAGGTGAAGCTACTTAAGTGGTTATCTTGTATGATAACCCATTTTATGTGACGCGAAAACGTTCGATACGGGTGTTCCGGACCTTGTGATAACTTCCGTATCACACAGGTTCTAAGATTGTATCACACAGGCTTCCTTCGAGTAAATCGAACTATTTCGAACGGGCCGAATACGGCACGGTTTGAAATTCGAATACCGGATTCGGACGTTAGAATTGCTGTTGTTACAATCTTTTGTTAGAGAACACAACATTTTCTCAACTTCTGGTGCATTTCGCATCGAAATATGTGTTTTCGCAGGTGGGCATGACATAAATAAAATACAACACGGTGTATTCCGCATCACCCTCAGTCCCAGCCCTCCTGTGGGTCGGATCACCCTCCGGCCTTCGGGCGATCCTTCCCGCGGTCTGGCAGGTACGTCGGGTGATACGGAATACACCGTGTTGTATTCTATATGAATTGCACCAGTTAATTTGATATCTTTAAGAAGTCGGCCTGTAACTTCCAATGGTCCTGCTTGTATATGTTGTTTGATGCTATTTCTTTGGTACGTTGTGAAATATGACAGTATGTTTATTTACATTCTTCTTGCTCACAGGACGGGTGCACATCGTTGTTCGTGGCAGCCCATATTGGACATGTAAAAGTAGTGCAGCAGCTGCTGAAGGCTGGAGCAGAAGTGGACAAGGCTAGCCAGGTAACATGGCTGACCAAATAAATTATATTCAACATTTTCACCGTACATTTCATATCGATAATTTAATGTCATAACTGTCTGCTTCAAACAGACAATTATATTAAATTCTCACACAGACTGGGAGCACTCCGCTGTTCGTAGCAGCCCTAAAGGGACACGTGGAAGTTGTGCAGCAGCTGCTGAAGGCTGGGGCAGAAGTGGACAAGGATAATAATCAGGTATGATGTTCACTACAAATTACATGTAGCATTACATGATGTGGAGACTACTCGCTCAAGAGATAGATTAAGGTGGTATCTCACTGCACTTGGGGCCCCGGTGCGGCACTACGGGGTTCGAAAGATTTCTTAACTAATGCCAGAGATAAAGAACGAATTTTCTTACGTTTTGTGTATTTTGTTGTCTTCTAAGTCATACTTTTACGTATTACGCAATATCTAAATTATGAAAAAAAAATCGGCAAATAACACAACAGTGCCGCAGTGAACGAACCCCGCAGTGCCGCACCGGTGCCCCAAGTGCAGTGAGATACCACCTTTAGTTAAATCTAAGATGTCTTCATCCATGTACATCGTTTACACAGTTTCATTCATTCAGTTAGGTATGACAGGTCGCTCAGAGTAATATAACAAGCTGCTGCCACGCGGCTAAGCTGGTGTGTTACACAGAAGGGCGGTTATACCGGCTATATAGATACAGATTCATATTCTTTTACGGAATTTACATGTTGATACGTGTTATAACTACTTCTTCTCGCATGCAGGTTGGAGCCACTCCACTGTACATAGCAGCTCAGTGTGGACACGTGAAAGTTGTACAGCAGCTGCTGAAGGCCGGAGCAGAAGCGGATAAAGCCAAGCAGGTATACATTTTCAAACTGTACGAGAAGAATTCGGTTTTACTGACTACAATGTAGGCCTTCCTGTAATAAATGAAATAGGTACAATACAGGCATCTGTAAAAGACGATTTTCTTCATCACCATCACATTCTGCCTGTGAACAGGGCGGAGCCACCCCATTGTTTATAGAAGCCCTGAGTGGACATGTGGAAGTTGTGCAGCAGCTGCTGAAGGCTGGAGCAGAAGTGGACAAGGCTATAGCTAATGAGGTAACATGACTTAACAAATGTCATATTGTGTATTGCACGATTTTGCCATTCCATGATGAGAATATTTGGAAACAAGCCTTTACCCACATCCTCCATATAAATCATTACAGGACGGAGCCACCCCGCTGGTGATAGCAGCCCAGAATGGACATGTTCGGGTTGTACAGCTGTTGCTTAAGACTGGAGCAGAAGTGGACAAGGCTATGCTGGTAAATGTTTGGATAAATAAAAGATGGGTTAGTTCTAGAATGCGTTGTATTTATACGCATGTGTAGACTCAACCTTCAGGCTCATATGGTCATTGTGTATGAAAGATACAATTATCGCCATTTCATATAAAATTCTCCTTGCTCACAGATCGGAGTTACCTCGTTGAACGTAGCGGCCCAGAATGGACATGTTGAAGTTGTGCAGCAGCTGCTGAAGGCTGGAGCAGAAGTAGACAAGGCTGATCAAGTAAGCAAGTGGCCTTATAGCCTTACTCATTGTATAGCGTCCATTGTTACCTCCTAGAATGGTATTAGTATTGTAATTACCTTTACCAAGAAGGTTTTAGGTGCCATTTGTTGTGTGGAAAATGAAGGTCAAGTTCGATGATGGGCGGGGTTCTAACTAAGGTACTGCAGCGGAACTTTGGATCTGCAGGGAAAGATTTTGTTTCAACTTTGAAAGAAAATAAATGACGAAGACGTTACGGATCGTCATATGCATGCTGTTTGGTATGTAGATAGCTCAAGTGATAATATAATAGTGCAGAATAAATGAGGAAAGTTTATAAATCTACTGCATTCCACGATAGGACTCTCAAACATGTGACGTGTCTAAATGAGAAAGGGGGGATATTATTAGATATCAATTCTTGGTATCGCGTCGTGTATCGGTACGCGGTAGGTACTAGTATTTGGCCCAAAGCCCAGATGTCGTAGGTTCCTGTCCCCTGATATGCTCCGACGTTGTGCCCTATGCCCCGTGTTTGAGGAGAGCCACACGAAAAAGCACGAAAGAAAAACACCACACTTTAGTACAAACCAAACAATTGTGTAAATAATGTCCTTATTTGCATTAGATATGACAAAATACTATAATTCAATATTTGTACATATTTCAGCCTTTTGGCATTGCGACGCCCAGTACAGGTGGCCATCATTTAAAATGAAAATGAAGGTCTCATGTACATGATCTATTAGGAAATGTTTCAATAATCTTCTTTGTATAGATACGACTGAGCTACACCCACACAGGCCGTTAAGAATACTTATTTAGAGCATGTGTCATATATCGTTGTATTGAAGCCTGTGCGTTTAGGACTCTTTAAAGAAATGACGAATGGATTCATACTGTAAGCAAAATCTCTATTTCTATCACTTACAGAGGGGAATAGTCCCACTGTACATGGCATCCCAGAATGGACATGTGGAAGTTGTGCAGCAGCTGCTGGAGGCTGGAGCGGAAGTGGACAAGGCTATGCAGGTAACATTATTGATAGGTAGGACAGTTTAAAATGAGATTATATCTATTATTCCGACTTTCCGGTGGTACATACAGTGCCCTTTCCAATACTCATTCTCATCAAGTTCTACTAACTTACAGGACGGAGCCACTCCACTGTACTTAGCAGCCCAGAATGGACATGTGGAAGTTGTGCAGCAGCTGCTGGAGGCTGGAGCGGAAGTGGACAAGACTACAGAGGTACATATATTAAAATGTTTGAGTAGAAATGCACTGAACTTTATTGCCCTGCACGTTGTGTAAATTGTGCTTTGCTTATCCTTGTGTGAAGGCAACAAAATTCACTAACAAATCTACTTGCCCTCAGTTTGGACTCACATCACTGTTCATCGCAGCCCAGCAAGGTCACGCGGAAGTTCTTCAACAACTACTGAATGTTGGAGCAAAAGCTGAGAAGGGTCTGCAGGTAAATACAGTGAACAATGACTTAAAAGAATATGCTGTAAGCAGTGGTTACTAGGACTGCAATCAAATGAGAAGATAAGTACTTTCGAGTACCGTATTACGTAATCTATTTGTTACCCGAAAAGTAAGCCATTAAATTGTGCTGATAGGCTACCTTGTAACAGTTCGAAGTCTCACATATCTTAAAACATTAAAGAACATAACCCTTCGTACATTTTGGCACCAAATGAGTACAAGTACATGTATGTATGTATGACATAAGCCGCATAACCGTACCCCTCCATATTGACTCACATTTACAAAACTTCACAAAGACAGCTTGCAAAGGAATATTTCCATCATGCATAAACCCGAGAATATTTGGTTTCTCTTTCAGGGCGCTCACGATAAGATGAGTTATGAAGGTTTAACAGCTCTACATACAGCGTGCATGAATGGACATTTTGAAGCTGCTCGCGTCCTGATCTTGAACAAGAAAGGTGCCATCAACCAGAAGGCAATGGTAAATGTATCAAAGCAGGATACCTCTAAATACCCTGTATCATGCACAGATTTTTCTGTAATAAATGAAGTATGTAATTATGTTGCCATATGTTTTAAAAAGAGAGAGGGAGCTACCAGAACTTGATATGCGGTAGTACATGTGTATAGTGTTTAGTATCATGTTAGTTTTTTTTATGTTTATGTGATTGTTATTCATTTCACTAATGTCCATTACACTAGGTACAGTATGGTCTCTTATGCATTTATCCCAGGGGGGACATATGTAATGAAGATTATTATTATTAAACACATAAAGGTATTAAATTAGTATCCCTGAAGATTGTTGTGAAATAAAAGACAAACGCTCATATGTTGACATTTGCTTAAAGCTGACTTACATTTTCAGATGGCATAAAATCACGCATGCACGCACACACTCTTATACATTAGACGCATGATAAGATAGATAGATAGATGGTTGGATGTAAAATAAGGACCTCAATAATAGATGCGTATTTTCTTTCTTGACAGCTGAATATCTTTGAATTCACGGAAGAGTACACAGATGTAACACCACTCCACATCGCAGCGGCACTAAGCCACCTGAACGTCGTGAATCTCCTTGTCAGTGCAGGAGCAGACACCGCATGTACAGGAATTGTCAAGGTATTTTGGAATGATTTCGAGAGATAATTGTTGATCGCAGTGAATCTCCTGAATGCACAATGCAACGTTCATGCCTTTGTGAACAATCATGTGCTCCAATTAAAGAGTAGCAACTGAAGGTACATTTAGTTGATTTGGCTCTACAGTAGCCTCTACCAGGCTCCGTTGATCGGTAGAATCATTATCCTCACCACGGTGACGAAACTTATTCTGGCCGGCTAACTCCCCTAGCGTACTTATTCTGGCCGGCTAACTCCCCTATAGTATAGACTCTATTTGTCCAATTTCTACAATTAGATCACCGATCCACGGAGTCTGGTAGAGGCTACTGTAGCCTCTACCAGACTCCGTGGATCAGTGATCTAATTGCACTGTACAGCACGCACAACCAGGGTTGCCTAACTAGCCTATGGCTACAAATGGCTACAATTAGTTGATATATATATTCTCTGCGGCTATTACACTTTTTTCTCTCATAAGTGGCTAGTCTGGTTAGACATATTGTCTTTCTTACATCTGACGTACCTCACTTTTTTTTTCATTTTTCAGAATAAAGAAAGTGGACTGACAAAAGTGCAAAGTTCTTATGACGTAGCTGTGGACAGAGACCAACACCTTACTGCTTTCACGCTCTGGAGTGCCACTGTTGGGAAGACAGCCAGCAAAGTACGTTGATATTTGGGATTTGATTTTCCTGTATACACTCGGTCTGTTGTATATTACGGGCCAGTTTTAAAATCTATGCTACCACATTGGCAGCATCTGTATCCTATCTTAGATATCGATATTGAAAAAAAATACGACTGCTTAGAGTCATTTCACATTAGAAGTATGCCCACTGAAACAAAGATGGCTGTCATGAAACTAAAGTGCATTTTTCGAATTTCAGGAAGCTGACGAGGAGTTTCCAACAGGACTGTTTGCCAGACAGGCCGCCATCAGAACAAGGCAACAGGCAGAGAAGGTATATGTAATTGTTCAGTTTATTTAGATTATATATTCTACAATTTACTGGAAACATTGCACGTGTAGATGCCAGCTGTGCTCAGGGACTACCAGTGTCAAAGCTCAAACGAAACCAATTCGTTAGTGATGGAATAGGATGCTTTAGACAATTCTAAATGTACATTGTGCTATAGGAATGTTTTCATTGAAGATAACAAAGCAATGCAGATCATTTGGATATCTAATACATCCAGTGATAGAGTATTGATGATTGTGTCATGCATGTGGCTGTTTAATTTCGTTGATCGTTGATATCAACGAATATAACATCAATATTCTGTACTGAAACCGTTAATTGCCATTCCTCAAGAATATCATTAGAAGGATCATCATAACAATGCTGAACGAACATGTGGGACGACGATGGCGGGAACTCGGCCGCCGTCTGGGAATCACAGAGGTTGACTTGGACGACATCCAGTACAGGTGCAACATCAACCTAGGAGGGCTGAAGGAGATGGCTGTGGAGAGTCTGCAGCTCTGGCTGGACAGACAACCGTACTGGCCAAACATCTTTGACGTGTGGTGGGCACTGCAGGACATCCACATGGCAGATGTGGCAGGTCAGTTGTTTTCTCACTGGAAAGCTTATACGCGTCAGCAAGGAAAGCGTGCAGACATTATTTAGCTTTAGTGACTCTGTATTCCAAGGCTCAATTAATTTACAGCGAGAAGGTTTTCATGGGACTGCATGAGAGACTCTACCATAGCTGTACGTACGCCTTTCAGTCTGAATTTTCTTTTATATCAAGATGTGCAAGTTGGAAGAGTATCATATGATGTCAATACATACAACAGATGTACCCTCAGATGAAGTTGTTAAACATCCATACAAGAATGGTTTTAGTAATATACGTTTGGTACCTTGCAGAGACCCTACTGAAGGCACTCGCTGATGAGCGAAATCTTGCTGGCGTTAAAGATGAGATTGACAAAGAGGAAGACGAAGGGGAGAATGATGGCAGAAACGACGACCAAAACAAAGTGGCAGAAAAGAAACAAGAGGTAAATCATTTGATTATTTTTTCTTCAAAAAATCTTTTTAAAATCTCTCCAGTTGCTTGATTTACTTAGTGCTAAGAATTGTTCAATGTAAATTGTTGTAAGACAATCAGATTTTGTCGTGGCGTTGCAAGCTTTCCTATTTCTTAATGATCACTAGTGATTTACGCCAGAGTAGACCTTTGAATTTATATTTGTGCAATAATGCTCTGTCATCAAACTGTATTTTGTTATGATCCTTCCATTTACACGGCAATGTATCGTAAAGACCGAGCAGAGGTGGGTCCATTTTGTTACCTACTCTTAACAAGAGAAAACAAGAATAAGCAAGAATGACCATTGATGCATTCTGTGCATGTAGCAGACTGAGTGTTTTAGTTGATCCTAAGCTTGTGATTCCTAAATTTATATATTATCTGTCCCTTTTCAGTTGGGAGTTGTGTCGGAAACAACTTCGTTCTTTGAGATGGCTAAGGAACTGTTATCGTCCATCTCCTCATCAGGTTTGTGCTTTTAATTGATGGACGTGTTTATGGCTTTGTTATATGTACTATGTCTAGCTATTTTTAACTTACGTCTGCTAATCGATATCTGGCAACGTAAAAAGTATCTAAAGATGCTTTGATATTGTTCGATTATGATCGGCTAGCAACACTAGACTACATTAGCCTAATCTTGAATTAAAAATATGTACGAGAATGTAACTATCCCCATACACCAAATAGCAATCAGTCAAGCAACAAGATATGACTTTGCAAACCACCAGACGTTTGAGGTAGCATCTAGTATCAGTAGATCAAAATGAAGAGATTTAGGGATGAAATTTGATCCTTGCGACGTCAACATTGATTGAACTTAACGTTGGTTGATAAGTAGTCCCAATTTTCATGAATATTTTCTCAACATGCATCTGAACCACTTGTCAAATAGTCACGTTTCAGTTCACATATCCTCAATCATATTCGTTGTTTAGCTTCCCCTTTATGGCCTAATAAAGGTAAGCATTTCAAATTGCATCAGTTAAAGACTCTAAATTAAATTCACCTTTTTTTAGTTTCCAATATGGTGTCTCGTTGGCTGAGGGACTTCGAATTCGACGCCTTCGTGTCTGCCAACCAGCGGGACTTCTCCTGGGTGAACGAGTGGGTTCAGCAGCTCGAGTCTCCACCCCACAACCTAAAGATCTGTGTCCACCACAGGGACTTTAAGAGCGGCGTGCCAATCTCACACAACATCGACTGGGCAGTGGCGAACAGTAGGAAGATCCTCATAGTTCTCTCCCAGAACTTTCTGTCCAGTAACTGGTGTAAGGTTGAGCTGAAGGCAGCCGTAGAGAAAGAACTGAGTAGTGACAAGTACTGTGTGTTGCCTATGTTGAAGTCTGAGTGTGAGATACCTGATGAGTTAGCTCACCTGACGTACCTGGACTGTACAGATGGTACTGTGGATGTTGCCAAGTTGGCAAATGACATCAAATCCAAAGTGAAGAAGACGGCAAGCATAGCCAGTTCACAGTAGGGGAAAGTATGTACATATATGACTACAGAGATAGGGAGACTTTAGGACACTATACTATAGACAAACTTTCATGTTGAAGCATTCTTTATGGATGATAAGACTTCAAAGCTTTTATTATGCTAACAAAATGTAATACATTGATGATAGTTACAATACCTGGTGATACTAATCAAGATATTTTGGCATCTGGCATTGTTTATGACGTCTTTTGATGTGGTAAGATATGAAAACATTATAACAAATGCTGTTTGATTCTGTTTATAGCAGTTAGCCAAAGTATCACAAATACCATTAGCAGCTCAGTTGCAGATTAAGTAGTAATACTGTATTTCTCTGTTCAATGATCTTTCCATCCATTGTCCAAAAAGGAGTTGTCAAAGGTGTGAAGAAAACCAACGTGTGTAAAAATTCAATGTCATGCAAGATGACGTAAATAATCCATTCACCCTAGTGGGAAGGATGTTATGAAAGGTCTAAGCAACTTGTTTTTATGAGTTGCATATTAATTACAGTTAATGTAAAAAAAGGAATGTTGTGGTGAAATTAGAGAGAAATGATTGTTTTGTATTTTGAATCACAGCTGTTTGCTTTTAGCAATGCAATGAAAGTTTGTCTTCTTTTCTTAAGCTTTACTCAAAATTTCAGTTATTGGAAGAAATATTAAATCAGATTAATCTTGGGTTAGTCAAGGACACGAACGTGCCGTTATCATATCATAATTATCACATCAATAGATGTCTATATACTCTTTGTGACCAACGCATATAATTTTCCTTTTCAATACAGAATTATTTGTATCAGCTACAAAACAACTGTAAATCAACATGAAGTACGCCAAGCATGTAAATAGCTATTACAATGTGAGAGACCCATCTAGGATATTACTAAATGTTTCAACATGAAGAATAGGCATCAATTAATGATTATGCCTTTTTGACATTAACTTTGTGTTCAGAATAATCATTTCATGACCTTATTGTACAGGTAACTTTGCAATCTAGTTTTAGGTTTTCACCTATAGCTAAATCCCATTGTAAATTCTTTTGTACCACAGGCTATTAACGCAATAAAAGTTGAACGCTGAAATTTGTCATTGTTTGAGTTTATTGTTACGGCTGTTTTTATACTCTCCTTTAATTTGGATCTCCACTTTGTTTACACCGATGGTGGTCTGGAATCTGAATACTGACAGGCTTTCGAGTTGCTATGGGTCAGGACAAATATTTGAAAAGTTAGCAATTAGGTCATCAGCGTTGGTAAGGATTATGGTACAAGACATGTATACAAGCATCGCAGAACTTTTAACACTCATAACTCGCCAACAACGCAAGCAATCTTAATTTTCAGTTGAAAATTTCCTACCAAGAGACCTTTGGAATGATACCAAGCCTGGCCTCAAAATCAAAGTTAGTATAGAGTGTTTTCAAGTAGGCTAACTGATATCATTCGAAGGAAGTTCTGAACTGAAATCCGTTGTTGGCAAGTTATGAGTGTTTCAACTTTCAAGTAAACCACATCTTAACACAACTTAAAATTAGTTTTTTACTAACCGTAATTTTAGGTTGTAGACAACTCGAGCAACTTAAATATCCTTTGTAGCAACATACAAACAAAATGTAGACCATTGTTTTGATGAGTATTGCACATCCACAGGAAGGTTCAGGTCGTTTGGACCTACACAATGCCTGGATCTATAGTTTCTGCACCGGTACCCACCCCTATGTAGTGGGTATGTATTATTCAAAGCTACATTTTTCTCACTCATACTCATAGCTCTTGTAGTTTAATTTCTGATAGCCAGACAACAAAACAATAGTACAACAATAATGTTTTTGTTTTGTATTTTCTGCACTTAATACGTTGATTGCATAAAAGAGTGGCATTCAAAATTTGCGAACAAACTTTTTACACCACAGGGAAGACACTACATCTGTGCCATAGTTTGCTTCAATGCTTTGCAAGGTGTACATCATCTTATACATACATGTATAGCAAACAAGTGTCCAAATTTGTAACATTCAGTCGAGCCACAATTGACAACAAGATTGAGGAAGATTCATTTCAATTTTTAACATGCCGGTTTCATGATTTTGCCATGTTTGCTTCGTTTTTGATACACTGTAGCCAATGTTTCACATAACACAAAATACTGGTTCTCCAACCATTTTGCTTCTCAAATATGATTGCAACTAGGATGAAAGCTCATCTGTGTTGGTATAATCCATATTGAAGTTTTTAACTGTCATTCAACACTGGAATTTGCTCACCTCAAATTTCCCTAGGTCACATGCTCAGAGTAATTGAATCACCACTCCTGACGAAGGTTGATGGATGAGCGACCGAAAATTTGAGGTGACCAAATTCCAGTGTTGAATGACAGTTAAAAACTTCAATATGATTACAACTATTTCAGGTTAGATTTTGCTCCCATCCAGAACTTTAATCTGTTGTAGAACAGAGACTATGTCAGATTTAAACCCCTCCGTGCTGCACACAGGGTTTCCCTCCAGGTCCAACACAGACACATTGGTGCAGCTTTCCAGCGGTGCCAGGACTTGTGCTTTGGCTATACCTGAGGAAAGAAGTTAAGGACTACAAGTGCAACTTAAGTACAATGTCATGTACCACAGCCCAACAAAAGCATTCCACTTATGTGAAGAAGGAACTGCAGGGTGATCATATGGCAATCATAGCATCAGCTATAAATACAAAGAAGTGGCCGTACGTAATGTACTCTTAGACTATGACGTATATATGGTTTCCGCCGCATCAGTTACAGTATAAATTATGCCGATGATATGGACAGTCCCAGTAAGCCAAATAACGATAAACAGAAAAAGAAAACTAAGCCCTAATATAGCCAATAGCTTACCAGGACAAAGTATATACTAGTGCTTGTTTATCATAACACTGGCTCTGACCAATGCAATGTGCTAGGAAGCCAGAGTCTAACATCTGTTTAGGGATTCCTCTACCGCGACAGCTGTTCTCACATAACCCCATATATGCTTCACGTAACATTTGCTTGGCAATATCCAATTACTGCAATGCCTAACATGCCGAAATAATGCAGACCTGTACCAATATACCGAGAGATGCAGGGGTGATATCTGAAATAATTATATCGATTATAACAACAGCTACCACGATAAAAAAGTGCAGAGGACATGCAAACAGAGGTTACCCTCCTGTCACAGAGTAATTACTTTTCAGGTCTACTTGCTCAGCACACATGTTGACAAGAAATGATATGTGAAGGTAAGTCCAGGGGAGTGAAAGAGGCCATTTACATCAGAGCCCACTAACCTTCTCTCAACCGAGACGGGGGCTGATACCAACTTCCAACCACCTTTGACCCTTTGCTGACGTCACACTTCTGGATGAATGTGTGACTTACTAGTAGGCTTTAAGTCATTTCAACGTGATAAGGATCAGAGGACTGATCAAAAGCTTGTTGGTGAGCGCTTTATTTTGAGTACGGATATAGAGTTTAAAACTGTTAAATAAGAAAGGATACGGTTGTTCCTGAGGGAAACCCTCCCCAGTAGAGGCATGTTGGTGAGTCCTGCTATACTCTCTATGTTGTTGTTGTCAGCCAGCAGTAATTTCAGACACTGCAGCATGTAGACTGGGATGTCCAGCGTGGTCAGCCGGTTGTTGGACAGGTCCAGCTGAACTACGAGGGTCATGTGATCCAGGTGACGGACACATGTCAGACCCTGACAAGAAATTCAGACATATAGTACATCCATTACCAGTGCTCTAGATGTAGATACACGATGTAAACAGTTAACCAAAGAAAACTTTTTTGTACATATGATGACAACCACAGACAACATTGTACAACACAAACTCTGTGAGTTTGTATAGTTTTACACGTTTAAAGAAAAGGGAAGAAGCATGTAAATGATAGATGTAGTGATAGCATAGCTCCAGATGTATTGTTTATCCAATTGTAGCACTACATGTAATTATACTACTTAGCCTTTTACGTTTAAGTATCCCATGTAACACAATTGAATTGCTACATTTAGCCCATATGTGCAGGAACATGCAAATAAAGATTATCATCATATAGCACATCAAAGATTATATTTCAGGTTCCAGTCATGCTGGGAAAAGTTCCATTCATGCAGGTAACTGGAAAATTTTTGCAATGATGATCATCACTGACAGTTAAAAATGGGTTCATAACTTTATCACAAGAAGGATACGAAGTTGACAAGTAATTAAGAAAAAGTAAACCAAAGAGGTGTTTACCTTCCCGGACAGGTCCAGTTTGTTGGTCCCCTCCTCAGACTGCATGACAGTGTTTTCTATGAGAAACCTGCTACTGAGGTCTGAGTAGTAGTTTCTCCTGTAACTGTCCAGGGATGTCAGCTTGTCCACATACTGTAGGGTCTGCTCCTGGTATGTGATGGGATCAATGGCCCTCATCAGCAGTACTACGGACAAGATGGCCCCTGTGGAAAACAGTCATAATAAAGCAATACTGTAAGTAGAGCTGTGTACCTAAATAAATTTTAGATACAGAGTTTCGGTACAAGTCCGGACCTGAACATGTTCCTAAACAAGTTTGATAAGTATCTGTATGTTATAGATATAGCCAACTGACTTTTATAGTAATAGATTGTCATCTTTGAATGAAGAATTACTTACTTGAACCTCAAAAACGATTTTTTCTGAGTTTTCAACTGCAAGATTATCACAATTGTCATCATTGATTCTGGATCAACCTATCTGTAGTCTTAGATTAAAAGTGGTGTCCACTAGTGCTTTAGTTAGTTTAGGTACAGGTACAGGTACACAGGTGTTTAGGTCCAGACCTGTATCTAAACAGTTTTACAGGCATGGTACAGGTATGGGTATTTTGGTACACAGCCCTAACTGTAAGAATATCCCAGCAGTCAGTATGTACAGCACAGTGGATCACTAGTGAATACCTGAGAACTACTGCAAGCACTGCCATGACCTAAATCACATAGAATAAGTCACCATAAAATCTTACATTTGTTATCAGGTTCAAGTTCGTGTAGCTGCTGACAGGACTCCAGTTCCTGTTGTAGGACAGAGGACTTGGCTACACTCAGCTCTGACCTGTGAAGATAGGATACTGAAGATTAACAAACAAGATTCTAAATGTCATCCAGGTACTGTATATCATGGGTTAGAGATTTGAACATTCAAGATGACTTTATTGGTTATGTTGATGAAGGATGGACCTCCAGGTAATAAGATACACCAAAAAGCAGTTACTCAAGCAACTGGATATGATTTGAAAGACACTGGATGGTGTCTGAAACATCTGACCGTTTCTAAAATCATATCCAGTTGCTTGAGTAACTACTTTTGGCGACTTTATACGTTTGTCGCAGTTACAAGCTGAATTAGAAAACAATGTTGAAACATCAGCTAAACGTCACTTTTCTCCCCAAAAATGGATTTACAATTTTAAAATTACCATAGGGGAAACAAGTAATTTCATCTATAACAGTATTCAATTACATGTAGAATAATGATGTAGGGACATGACAGGGACTTTGTCTTACCTGAATAACTCTTGACTTTCTGTGGTGTCTCTACTAAATACTTCAGGATGTCCTGTGGAGGAATAGGAAAATAAACTGTGTTAGCTTCCTTAACACAATACAAAAGACAATGTCTTTATCAATGGACATTTCATTCTTGGTAATGATCCATACCAGGGTTGTGGCCAACCTAAAATCATTTTCCATCCCCTCGATTTTGAATGGAACTCCTGTCGAGCGCCGAAGGCAACTTCCTCTGATTTTGGGGAGATGTTTGCAAAATTTCAAGTTTTTTCATATCTTTACATACATATCGATTTTTATCCGTCGCAGTCGCAGAGGACAGAATGGGCAATTTTTTTCCATCAACAGCTGCAAAATTCCATCAAAGGACAGAAGGACGGGTGCTGGCTACAACCCTGATCCATACCATATAAATTTTTTAGTAGTAAACTGGGAAAATCTGATGTAAAAGTCACCTTTCGAGAAACAATCATGAAACAAAAAGGATCGCAGAGAAGATCCAGCTTACCTGCTCCTAGTACACATTCCCTGCCCACCAGCCCAGCCTCTGTGTCTAACGTCACATGTATGTGCTGATCTCTGTCTGATGTCAGACTGTGTTCTGGAAACTCAAATATCTGAGGTGCAGTGGTTAAGGGGTACTCCATTGGACATTACATAAGGTTCTGTTTGTAAAGCTTGTAAAGTGCTTACTTTAAAGCAATGTCAAGTCTTGGCTTGAGATCTTCGAACATACAAGTCTGCCCTACAACATATCAGTAGACACCATAATAGCATCCCAGGACTGGAACAGATGTAACTAGACAAACATTCATCACAAGCAGTGAATGATTTGACGCCGTCACATCTTGCCTACTATAGAATCATCTGCAAAATATTAAATCAATAATTTGTACATTTCTCCACTCAACAAACACAAATGGCCATTAGCAAAGGATACCAACACCTGTTCAAATGTATCAGTACCACGTGGAGTGTGCCATCTTCCTGTGATGACCTCACCATCTTTAACTACATTCAGGGTTGCAGCAGATGCCTGAAAGGTAAGGAAAAACTCTGTTGTCAGTTGAGAAGGAAAACAAGATTAACAGTACGTCAATGAAGGTTCGGCATCCAGGTAATAAGATATGGCAAAAAGCAGCAACTGGATATGATTTTGGAAACGGTTTAGAAAAGAGGGCCTACGTATGGAACTTTCCGGCACTTGGGACATAGCGCTACCCATACATGTAGCTTGACTTTGTCTTATGTTTTTCCTATTGGACATCTAAAATTGTCTTCAGCTCTTTTGCATTCATAGGGTGTAAAAGACCAGTTTCTCCCAGATCTCTTCAGTGTCACTAGCGAAAGGTGGATGCTATCAGAAATGTCTGACCGCTTCCAAAACCATATCTAGGTGCTTGAGTAACTGCTTTTTGGTTTAAGATTAACAGTACTAGTAAAATAATGCTGTTAAGACTATAATTACATTAAGTCCTCTGTTGAATATTTTAGCATACAATACTTATACAATGTACCTTTAAATGCTTTGAGAAGGTTGCAACCAGCCGGTTTAATGGCCTGCAGACATGGAGACACCTGATAGACTGGTCTCTCTCAGCTCGACCAAGAAGCCACCTATGGTAGAACCAGGCACTTTGGTCGTTGGGATCTGTGAAGAATGCATTCTGGGCCAGCTCGTGTTCTGTGGAAACAAAGAAATGAAGCTATATGTAACATTCTGTTTCATGGTTAAAATCCATACAAACAATCCAAACAACACTTTCAACATTTAATCAAAGTCCACACCAACTTAATTTGTTGGTTCACAGATTTCTAAAAAATTAAAATATAGCAAGTGGACATCATAAAACTAGAGAGTAGGGAAGAAACTTGAATATGACCATATTCAGCCCATAAAACTGAAGCACAAACCTGGTCCTCTGGCTTTGTTTTCAGTTGAGAAGAAAAACAATATTAACAGTACTAGTAGAATCGTGCTTTTAAGACTACAGTGAAACTTGCATGAGCGACCATGCCCATAAGATAACCATCGACCTATAACGACCGCTTTTGGCCGGTCTGTCTAGAGACTTTCACACTTCCCATGGCATAATTTGTTACCCAAGGGTCCCGGAAATGGATGCTACCACAGTTGCTCAGCATGCGAAACCAGGATGGAACCAGCTAAAACCTTCAGTACGAGGACAGCAAAGCATTTAAATTATTGAGTTGTCTGACAAATATAGTACAGTTATTATTAGGGCTGAGAATCTTACAAGTTTTGTGGTCAGAAGTAACTAGCCAACACGTCACCACTGTGGCTTTTAGTTGGTTTCACAAGACAACCTCAAAGGTCATTCCGTCAGCATTCCGTCAGCAGACTTAGCTCTGTCCTGTCAGAAAGTGATTAGACCATGTCTTGTGCTCGGTTCCACACTTAACTACCATTTCTCAGTCTGTGATGTGCTTTGTGTTCTAAATTGGTGAAAACTGTGCCCTCTGACTCAGGTTCCGGGAGTACAGGGCAGCCATTTTGGGACCCTGGCGCAAAGAATTTCAAGAAGTGTGAAAGTGGGGAATGTAGTTTGAAGGAAGTGAAGAAGCCTGACCTTGTAGAAGTGCGGTCTCCTCCACCCCCTGGGGCTGCTCCGTGTCGGGGTGCACCAGGGGCAGCAGTTTGCTGCGGTAGTGCCAGGAGGAGTAGTTGGAGAAGTTGGAGCTGATCTTGTCTGTGCTGAACTTCAGCTCCTCCTGAGGGGGGATGTTAGCTCGACGGACAACAAACCTTCGGTAGTCCCAGCAGTGGACTGGAAAAAAATAAGTAAGGTTGAACAAAAAGTAAAAAATAACCATAGTAGGGGTGGGTAAGTTGGTACATTGTACCGTTACAAAACTGGTCATTCTTATTGAAACAGTCGAGAAAAACTAAGACCTTGAAAAATTTGGTGGACCGGATGTCGGACCTATTGGAAAATGAACAGATTATATGATCAGGAATTCACAACTTTCAGAGCTTACTGGTCGGGGAAAATGACAAAAGCGAAGTAGAGTAGAGTCTATGGTCATTTCTACCAGGTTTTACAGTCAATAATACAAAGGCCTTGTAGGATTTCAAAAGGGGAGTGCAAGTGGGAGTCTAATACTCCACAAAACAGATTTCTTTATTGCAAAATGGACCATTACTTTGAGTATCATCCATTCACAAGTTCTCACGTACTGAATCAGGGTCAGGTCCAAACCTGGACCTGATCCTCTAGACCTGAACTGGACCTGGACCTGACTTTTCTGTACCGGTACCCACCCCTAATCCAAAACAATCTCTCAAGGGACTGGCCAAATTTGACCACTATAAAGTATAAGCAGGTGGCCACTCTAAAGAAAAGGCTTATAAATTTATTGACTACAAGCAATAAGTAACAAATACCAAACACTACAGCTGAGACACATTTAATCACATACACAATCATGCTGAAGTGACCATTAAATTACGTCTGACTGTAGTCACAACGAGACTTCTCAAGGAGCAAAAAACTGACAGCTATACAGACTGAGAAAACTTACAATTCCTTTCATCATACTCCAGAAACTTGCTACAGAGCAGCAGCTCCCTCTGCCAGTTTGGTCGGGGCATGCAGTCCATGACCCAGCACCTGTGTTCCCACACACTGTAAGACTTGGGGTTGGATTTCAGGCATGTCTCTAGGAAGGACAGCTCATCCTGGTACAGCTGCTGCATCTCATCTGATGACCTGGGAGGGATGGAAACAAATAGTACAATGACTTAACTATAAACGACCACAAAAAAACATTATTGTATAAAGTTGTACCATTTGTGACATAAGTAGTCACAGGTAGGGGTGGGTCCCGGTCCAGACCTGAAACCTGAACCTGGTTCACTATGCGAAAACTTGTGAATGGATGATGCTCAGAACAAGGGGTCATTTTGCTACAAAGAAATCTGTTTTCTGGAGTATTCGACTCCCAATTTAGCGTTTTAAAGTCCTACAAGGCTAACTCCCTCTGTAAGATTGACTGTACAAATTGGTAGAAATGACTATGAATTCTACTCTACTTGATCCTACTTTGCTCTGATGTTGACCGGTAAGCCCCAAAAAGTATGAATGCCTGACCAAGTAAAAAATTTTTCAGGTATATTTTTTTCGGACCGGTCCAATAACCCACCCCTAGTCACATGTAAGCACAGTTATCTGTCTGTAAACTTCATAATGTATGGAAGCTACATTATCGTAACATTATCATCATGAAAACAATACATGTAGTTTCGAACAGGCTTGTAACATTGTAAACATTAAATTCCTTCAACTACACAGATGTATATGCTAGATGTCAGCACAATAACATTATAGGGAAGACAAGAAGTTGCTGTTTTACTTGTCCTTGTGGAAAGCCTGGAAGATTTCCTTCCTGTAGTTCCACATGGTGAGGAAGTCAGAGTTGTGAGCCAGGATACGACCCGTCAGGTCCAGGGCCTCCCCATCATGCTCAGCATTCTTTCTCTGGGTAATATCATGGAAAATAAGAAATCATGTGAGCAAAATGTCATAATTCAATAGCTTAATATGTAATAAAGTTTGCAGTAAAGCAATCCCTGGTCTGTCTGCAATAAACATCATCATCAGTTTTTAAACTGATATTCATCATTTCTTATTAGGCCATGTTGATTTGATTATATGGATGACATCCACTGGGAATCCAAAAACTGGTGCGAGCATGCGAATAAAAAAAAAAGTTTCACAAAAATAAAAAGTTGCCATCATCAGAAAATCTAAGTGGTCATGAAGGTTGAACAAGGTAAGTGACTGAACACAGAATATATAGTATACCAAACAATTATTCATTTTTGCTCTTTTACATTTTTGATTTTGGAATGTTCTTTGAAATTAGTATTCGTTATCTGATATTTAATCCACGGCATATATTTGCTTATTTTGAAGCTGCTTTGTACAATTTAGAATATGGTGGAAAACTTTTTTCATTTCTGAAAATGGCCGAAAATTGATGCACGCACAGATGTCATCCATATTCCATATAATCAAATCAACATGGCCTTATGAATTGATAGTACAAATGCAAAGTTCTAGATCCTAACCTTTTCAAACAGCCTTCCTGTAGCAGCCTGATACTTGCTGAGTTTCTCCTCCCTTTCTTTCCTCTTGGCCTCCTGCTGTTCAGCAGTGGTCTTCACCTTCAGGCGTCCATGCTAGATAGATGTACAAAGTTATAATACAGAGGACAGCATTTCTATCTAGATTTTGTAGTACTATTTTAAAGAAGCAGTAAAACAAGGGCTTCAGCTATTCGAGTTAGTCTATATGTTTTACTTGAACTGTATTATTGGTCTTTATTGTAACGTTATGTGGGTATCCAGATGTTTCAGCACATTTACTCTTTGGCCCCTAGCCAATCAGGACAGTTTTAAACCAGATTATGGATTCTGGACTGGGTGCTGAATAAGTCTTTTCATAGAGGTACCACACACGCACGTTTGAGAGGAACTCTGGGTAATATGTCAAAGTTGAAGGCCCTTTATAGACGTAAACAGTCTCGTCTCTACCATTGTTTGATTTGTGTAACAATGTCTGGAACGTAATGGCGCCTGGAAAAGGCGGAATGTTTTTGTTCTGGGGGCTTCAACTTTGACATATTACCCACAATTCCTCTCACCCGCGCATGCGTGGTAACCTGTGTGAAAGGGCTTACTGTTCTCATCGACAAGGGGTTGACCTGTCCGGGAACTGAAACGTCAGGAAATCTGGGTTCTTGTATAATAAACATCACCTGATTTACCATAATTTGCAATTATAGCAATAACTACTAGCATACTGTGATATTCATCTGCTGTTTTAAGTACACGTTAATCTTTAGGATACTTTAATAAAGAACAGCAGGTCTACATTATACTGATGACCGTGGTTTATCTGATATTTCCTGGATATTATGATAAATGCCAAAAATACATGTGACACCTTGTGACTGTCCTCAGCCAGAAAGGTTCAGCCAAGGTTCAGCATTTCTTTCTGCGAGATATATATCAAACTGATCACAAAATCCCTAGTATAATGCTTTTAATCCCCATACAACTACAAATTTTCTCTTCATCCTTAGAACGCAGCCCTTAAAACGACCCAAAGCAAATACACCTCGGCACACCCACCATTTTCCACTGCTTCCTGATTCTCCAGAAGCACACCTTTATGGAAGGGACCACTAATTTCTTTAGGGGAGGATTTGTGTTCTGTTTAGAGTTATTTTTTCCGTATGTCCCATCAAATACATTCATTACTACTGCTTAAAGTAAAATAAAATATTTCATACTCGTATTTTATGTATAGTTGGCTGGTTAACTTTGATTTTTGAGACATAGTTTAAATGTAAAAAGAGGGAGTTTCCTACACTATTTTTTGGGATGACCCTATGCAATGACGTAATCATCATGGCGGACGAGGGCGAAGAAAATCTGAGTCCGGCAGAAAAACTGGCCAGAAAACACAAGCAAGAGAGGAAGGAACTCCAAGGTGTTGATCCTTGTATTTTATAGAAACGTAGGAATCATCAGTGTCTGTGCTGTGTTAATATATCAACCGAGAAAGCTTTTAGCGACAGTTGAATTGTGGTGAATGGATGGGGGGGGGGGGGGGGGGGTATGACCGGCTTTTCATACTCCGATACCGGATACAGCACTAGAGAAGGCGTTCGTTCGTTTACAGCGGATGATCTGAATGCGACAGCGTGGTCAACTTAGACTAAATAGCACTGAGCTGTGTTTCAGATCTCGGGCTGTCTATGCATAGACGTCTACGCTGTAGTATTGGGCCGTTCCAAAAAATACCCCTATAAACTCCAATAGTCCTAAAAATTATGCTTCAGGTCAAACCCCCTACTAGTAATTCCAAGAGTCCAAAGGATTTACTAGTAAGTCCAAGGAGTCCAGTCTTACGTCGTCAATCCCCCCTGTATTTTTATTTTTTATTTTTGGAATGGCCGTTTTGGTGAGCTTCTGTATGATAGCAGTAGTCACGAGGTGTACACCTCTTATCTGTCATCTTGTGTGCCGTAGACATACACAACAAAGTGTGTCGATCGTGTGCAAGACATGCAATACTAGCCTCTTTCACAGACATTTTTAGAAAACCAGTTGCACAAAACTGTTGTTCAGATTGTACCCAAACAAAGTGCACTAAAAAGTTGCCATTTTTATCACAAGAAAGAGAAAAACAAAGAAAAATGCGTCAGCTGCTTATACAAACATTATGACATTTTCTACTCCATTAGCCAAAGTCCAACAGATGAAGAACTCCGTCCCTAAGAATGATAAGAAGAGGAAGAAACAGCTGACAGTGGAGATCGCACAACTGGAGGCTGAGCTGGATGAGAGACACCACAGGGAGGAGGAGGAACTGCAGGCAGGGTCTGGTGATGCGGGCGAAGAGGTAGGTATTATTAAAGTGAAACAATGGCTGGGCACTATCATAATGCACTGCGATGCACAGTGGAATCAGATTACATATTAGTTTTGTGGCTATGTAGATAACCTGGGTAAGAATCTGTGCTGTAAGATTGTGTCACATTATCAATAGAACTTCTTTTTTTTCAGGTGTAGCCAAAGCATATACCTGTATCTATATATCCGGCATGACTGCCCTTCAGCATAAACACCAGCTTCGCAGGCACACGGCAGCTAGTTATCTTACACTGAACGACCTGTCACCCTTAACCTTTGCACTTGTGCCAGGAAAGATGTTACCATTTGTGATGTTTCTTTTTTCAAATGACAAACATGTGTAGGATGTGACAAAGAAAACAATTGTTTTACTGTATCAAAGTGTAGGTAAGTATGTATAGAGATGACTTCACTTGTCTGTCCATTTCCTCAGAAGGATGCATGTTTCTTTTTTCAAATGACAAACACGTGTAGGATGTGACAAAGAAAACAATTGTTTTACTGTATCAAAGTGTAGGTAAGTAATAAAGTATGTATAGAGATGACTTCACTTGTCTGTCCATTTCCTCCGAAGGATGCCGTAACAGAAGGAATTGGTGGTCTACAACTGACTGACTCAGCACAGGGGCAACAGCCTCAGAAACAAAAGGTCTCCAAGGCACAGAAAAGAAGGGTAAATAACAGTAAAATCATTCTTTTGGTGAAGTCTGTTTTTTATGTTGTTACCTGTTCACACATTGCATACTATTCTGCCATTTTCAGGAACAAAATTTTTAATCTATGGCCTTTTGTTTCTAGGAAAAGAAGGCAGCTAAGGATAAGGAGCGTGACCAGCGTATAGCTGAGTCTGAGGTAGAGAACCTGCTGGGTGCCCGGCACCAGGAGACACAGAGGATCAAAGCACTTCTCAGAGACAGGCAGCTGGCAGTCAAGGAGGTACAGATTCTGGAGAACTTTCTGTTATGGCCATTGATCATTGCTAGGGGTGGGTACTGCTGGTACAAAACCGTTTTTTCTTGTTGGACTGGTCTAGAAAATCGGACATGATCTTTGTGGTGGAAAGAACTCCTCTGCCGGCCCAGCTTATGATACTATCTTATGCCACCGCAATATCTGCTTGCTTGTTTGTTTGTTTGTTTGTTTGTTTGTTTGCTTTGGACCGTACCTGGACCTGAATCTTCTGTACCTGTACCCACCCCTAATCATTGCTATTCTGTATTCCTGTTGCCAACAAATATTGTACAGTAAGAAATTTCTGCTTACAACATGTATCAGTGTTTGATATCATTGATAGACCACATATGGATAGACTGAAGCACAGTTTTGAACATGAGGCCATGTTGATTTCATTATATGGATGACATCAATTTTTGGCTGTTTCTAAAAATAAATTTTTCAACCATACTCTAAATCGTACAAAGCAGCTTAAAAAAAACACAAATATGCCGTGGATTGCACACAAAAAAATATCGGAAAACATTTACTTCTGTCATAGAACATTACAAGATCAAAGAAGAGGTGAAAGAACAAAAATGAACTTCAAGAATCTCAGTCAAACTTTTTTTCTATGGGCACTCAAATCAACATGGCCTGATTGCCAGTAAATGATTAAATGTATTTGAAAGTTGATAGAGTAAAATCTGCCACACTAGGTTTTGACAACATACATATTTTCATATTTTCTTTTCTATACCTTAGATCTCTTCTGATGGTCACTGGTAAGTCTTCCATGCTCTTACTTGTCATTGTCAGTCATCTTGTCTTCCAAGATCATACTTGTTCAGATTATGTGTGGAACGAATCTAATTCTCATTTTGAAATGCTCTAAATCCTTTTGACTTTAAAAAATTGTTCTGTTCATAGCTTGTACAATGCTGTTGCTGAACAGTTGAAGCAAGTTGGTGATGAGGTGAGTATACAACTCTTTAGATCTTGACAACATACTTCACGCAAGTCAAACGTACTGAGTGTACACCTTACTTAAAGGCAACCTAAGCAATATTAGCCTGAGTCAAGGTTGTAGAACGTCAATTATCAAAGTCAATTTTGGGGGGCACTTTTCTATGTAATAAGATGAAACAAGTCTATTCCATTCCATACCAGCATTCAAGGAGCAAAAATTCAATGCCACAGGGGTGTGAGTACAATATTTAGGGAATCCTGGCGCAGCTCAAAGTATGAGATAATGATGTAAATGTGGGAATATAGTGCAGTAGATATCAGTTTCATGGAGAATATTTCCACTTTTAATGCTCAAATATTGCTTAGGTTGTCTTTAAGGATAGGCATTATAATCAAAATATAAACGTCTTTACAAACCTTCAAATTGTTTAAGGATATGCAGCAATATATACAATTTTTTCCTGAACAGAAAAGCATGTCAACCCTTCGCCAGTTGACAGCGGAGTATATGAAGTCCCACACAGATGACTTCCTCCCTTTCCTGTCCAAACATGACACCGGGGACCCTTACACACCAGGTAAGGCCATGTTGATTTGATCATGATTACATGGATGACGTCCGTTCGCGCATCAATTTTCAGCTGTTTCCAAAATAAAAAAAAGTTTTCAACCATACTCGAAATCGTACAAAGCAGCTTCAAAATAAGCAAATATATGCAGTGGATTGCAAAAATAAATACTGGAAAATGTATACTAATGTCATAGAACGTACAAGGTCATAGAAGATGTGAAAGAACAAAAATGAAGAACCGTTTGTTCGGTATACTATATTCTGTGTGTTCAGTCATTTGTTCAACCTTCCTGACACTTAGATTTCATAATGAAGAAGGCAACTTTTTTTTGGTCACACTTTTTTTATTCTCACACTCGTGTCAGTTTTTAGATTCCCACAGGATGTCATGCATATAATCAAATCAACATGTTATCAACTCTTTACAGAATTAACTTTCCTTACATGTTCACAATCACTTTATTCTTCGGTGTTACGCCAACAGTATTTCACCGGCAAATTCTTTTTCATTTTCAGAGGAGTTTGAGGACTACTGTAATGATATTGCCAATACTGCTGCCTGGGGAGGACAACTAGAGGTGGGTTAAGATATGAAACATCAAATTCTTCTTGCAATTATATTATCAGTCAGTCAGTCACTCACTATCCATTGTTTGATTATACTGCTGCTGGGATCCCTGCAGGTAGGCAGCAGTGGGCTAGTCTTCATACCTTCACACAGTAGTTAACCCTTCAACTGCCAGTTTCAGCACTATAAAATGCTATCAGTGCCAGGGTTGGCTGCAGACCTCCAAAAAGAACCCCTGAACAAGGCCGAAGTCCCTAACTTCCAGGGTTTGTGCGCTACCCGAGCGCAAAGATGCTACTTCGGGAGTATACGCCATCCCAGATATATCCGGGTGCGGCACACAGGACATGTATGCCCCCCTATTTTAGAAGTAGACGAATTGTATTACCTCACTCTGGTGCTAAGAGTCCGGGAGGTAAGACAATAAAGTATGAAGCTCTTCAAAAGTCCAGTTTGCTGCTGTTACAATTTATAAAGCAAGAACTTCACAGTATATTGATTAAGGTTTTGCTTTGGGAATTACCAGTACCATTTTCTTAGCCATTTGCACATCTTCCTCTCCAGCTACAAGCGCTGTCCAGAATACTGATGTGTTCCATTGAGGTTATCCAGGCTGAGGGACCTGCCATCAAGATAGGAGAGGAGTATGATGCCAAGCTGCCAATCATTCTGACGTGAGTTGATTTTCAAGTTCCGATTCTTTGAGAGATCTTTTTGTATGTTGTGTAATACCTGTATCTTCTTATTACAAGATTCTAACTTTACAGTTGCTGAATGTCCCAACTAGGGTTGGGTACCGGTACACAAAAGCGTTTTTTTCTTATTGGACCGGTCCAGAAAAACCAGACCTGAAAAAGTTCGGTAGACCGGATGTTGGACCTATTGCAAAATGAACAGGTTATATGATCAGGCATTCACACGTTTCGTGGCTTTCCGGTCGAGGAAAATAACAAGAGCGAAGTAGAGCAGAGTCTATAGTCAGTTCTACCAAGTTTTGCAGTCAATAGTACGGAGGCAGTTAGCCCTGTAGGATTTTAATACGCCAGTGGGAGTCAAATACTCCACAAAAAAGATTTCTTTGTTGCGAAATGGACCATTGTTTTGAGTATCGTCCATTCACAAGTTCTTACATATTGAATCAGGTCCAAACCTAGACCTTATCCTCTGGACCTGAATTTTCTGTACCAGTACCCACCCCTTGTCCCAACGGTCCATTTTGTAATTTTCAATGACTAATTCAATAACCCTCAATGTGCTCTTGCTCCACAGGTACCACCGCCACATGTATGGCCTGGGTGAGCACTACAACACCGTCAGACCTTTGAGTGAAGAATTAGCTGAAGAGGAAGATTCCTAACATCAACCAAACTTGTAACAAAGCAATGTTGCAATACTTGTCTTGCACACAAAAAAATCTATGGTCAGTAGTTGTTGAGATAAGAACACCAGCCAAAGAGCAGTGATTAACAAGCTTTGTCGTTTTCCTGTTCAACAATGTTCTGCTCAACAGATACCTACCACATACATGTATATGTGATGACAGTGCGTGTTGTATTGAATGTATGGATTCTACAATGACTGTTTTAATTCAGAAGGCTCTATGCACAGAAAGCAGCTATGCCTGAACATTGACACTGATTTCTTTTGTGACAGACATCATGATCAATGCAAATGTATGTGTACGGGAAGAAAGTATGTGTACGGGAAGAAAGTTGTCTTCTGTAAAATATACTTGATAAGGAGTTAAAGAAAGATGTTTTTAAACATATAGTTGTCCCATGTAACTATGAAATGAAAGGTGTATGTTGAACTGTTACTATTTTTGACTCAATTGACACAAAGAAACGGGTAATAGGGACAATTTTTCCCTGGACGGGGGGAGAAGCAATTATAATGAGAGAGGCCATTTTCTAGAAGGGCTTGAAAAGGGACGCTCTATATTTGTATGATGTGCCATAGATAGGATTGTATGAAATATTATAAGAAGTACCGACCCATCGCAAAGCCATGTTTTAGCTTAGGGAAACTGAAGTCATGACTGCTCAGTTGTTGCTATAGTAACCCACCTTCCATAAATAGTTTCATTAGGTTGTCTGTTTCATTTTGTACTGGTGAAGGCGACAGATGGTCGTCAAAACGTTTTCGGAAGAATTAAAAGAAGGTTGTGTAACGAAGAAGACTTTGTTGAAGTAACCCACCTTTCAAATTTATATAGACATAGAGGAATAATTCTGTGTGAACAATGGTTTAGTACGTCTGAGCAATTCTTATTCTCTACCAAAATCCCATCACAGAAATACAAAATAACGTAGCAATATTAGTGAAAGACCATGTTGATGCATGAAGAGTGTACAAAGTATTCTGAGATAAGGAACAGTTCTAAAATAAAAGGAAGTGATCATACGAGCCTTTTGCAGAATTTAATCTATTTGTGTATTCCCTTTATTTGTAGACAAGTCGTGTGCAAGCATTTCAAATGAGTAATATATATTTTGTTTAAAATGGTCATATTCTGGGGACATTGGGAAGACTTACAATGTAGGTATGGACAAAACTTATGTTTTTATACAATTTTACTCTTCTATGACTATGACTGACTGACTGAGTCCTTTTAAGAACAATTTATGGGTATGTAAAGATACCCTAAAGTAAAAAAATTGCCATATTGGAACAATACAGTACTTCTTCATAATGTGCCATATGTCCATCCAACACGCTTACTCAGCACTGTAGGAGAGTCCCACAATGCTTTATCATGTTTCCATCATGCATGTCTAAATTTGTTTTCCAATTGTACCACTATTAAGAATCTGATCAATGATAGTACTTTTGCTAGCGTCCTGAATTTTGTACAAAATTTTTACTCGCATACTGGTACTCTGCACAGAAGCTGCAGTCATACAGAGCATACATATGACCCTTTTACTGTAACGTAACCAATGTTTATTTCTTGAACAGTTCTAAGGACATGACATATATCTGGTGGGTTTTGAATCCAATGTTTGATCCCGTGCCTGCATTGTTGTTGGGTTTGATGCCTATTTGTTAGCTGGGTTGTCTGGTCCGTTGGCCAGTTCTTCCTCCTTGTCCCCTGCTTTTGTATCATCTGGCCTCATTGCTGGGAAGAACAGCACCTCCTGTAGAAGGAAAAACACTCATCATGTCAGTCCAAGTGTTAGGTAAGATGACAGAAAGTATCACAGGGAAGCAAATCCTTCAACAAGGAGACAAAACATGTAAACTTACACCACAACATCCGTTAATAGTTTCATCAGGTTGGTACGTCATTGAATAAAGCAACTCTTTTTACACAACAATTGCTTTATTCTCACCAACGCTTCGGTGATTGTCCATCACCTTCTACAGAGCAATTCTGACTGGTTCATTTTGTACTGCAGGAAGGTGTTGCTGCTCACAGTTCAGATGCTATCACATGTACATGTGTACAGACAGCTTTATGCAAAATATTTACAATGCGGTCTCAAAGGGTTTACACCTTTGCATTTACAGTTCGAAATGTTGTTGAGAATGCGTAATAAGAGACTCTTTAGTCTGCTTCAATCATGTGTACAGATGTGTTGGAGAACAGTAGTCTGACCTTGATGTTGTTGGAGTCAGTGAGGAACATGGTGAGCCTGTCGATGCCCATGCCCCAGCCTGCTGTGGGGGGCAGACCATACTCCAGGGACGTGCAGAAGTTCTCATCAATCAGCTGAGCCTCATCATCACCGGCAGCTTTGTCCTGCAGAAAAACAACAGTCAACATTAGTCATTAGGGGTGAGAAAACAGAAAATTCAGGTACAGGTTTGGTTCAGGTCCAGGGGATCAGGTCCCAGTACGAACCAGCACCTGGACCTAATGGAGAAAACTTGTGAATGGGTGATACTCAAAACAATGGTCCATTTTGATACAAAGAAATGTAATTGGTGGAGTATACGACTCCCACTGGTATTTTAAAATCCTATCTTCATGTAAACAGTGCTAAGTTTGACTGTAGAAATTTGGTAGAAATGTTATTTTCTTCAATCGGCAAGCCCCAAAACCTACATGTATGACCGCCTGCCAATATAACCTTGATTTTCTAATCGGTCCAAGATCTAGTCCACTGATGTACACACAAAAAAACGGTTTTGTACTGTAAATTGTAGTGGTGTACTGTTACCTACCCCTATACACAAAATCAACAAATATAAGACTGACACAAGATATCCAATGGGAAATAATCATAGCACATGTACAGAGCTGCTGAGCTTTCAAACAAAAAGTCAATGTTGTTTTGTGCTCCAGTAACAAGTCCAGTAGAAAGAAAGTGACCAAAAAAGAATTTTATTCCTCTGAGTAATTAAGTACAAATTAACTACAAACTAGTACAATGTATACTGGGGTAGGAAACATGGAGAGGTTTTACAAAAGTTATCAGAGCCATCAGGCTAACCTTGGCTTGCTGTTCAAACCTCTCCCTCTGTACCATGGGGTCGTTCAACTCTGTGTAGGCGTTACAGATTTCCTTCTTCATCACAAACAGTTCAAACCGCTCAGTAAGGCCAGGGATGGAACGGTGCCTGTTGGGAGAGGAAACATTAGTTAATGTCATTGTCGATAAGGCGTCAGAAAGATGACGGCTGAGACACAACGGTTTACCGGTTTTGACCTTTTATTCAAAAGTCTTCATCAGAATTGGTTAATGTCATTGTTTGGTTCTGTAAATCTCAATCAAAGCACAGTGTACTTAATCATAGAATTTCAAAAGGAAGTTCATATGAAAAGTACCAAGCAATCAAACATGAGTCAAACAAAATCAACACAGCTGTGGTACAATGTCTTATGAAGAAACTGACAAATGCTACCTTTTGATCATCACTTTGACCGTATTGTTACAACAATTGTAGAAACACTACTAGTGGGAATGATTTGTTTAAAGTTAGCTGCATGGAGCAACATTTCAAAGCAGTTGTATACATGTAGGTGCATGGGTATGACTATACTTACCATTTAGCAAGTGGACTCATGATCTGTGGGTGGTTGATGATGAAGATGGGGCTGATTGCCTTCACTTCCAGGTAGTCTCCAACCAACTACAGCACAGCATAATATTAAACATTTTTGAAACAACACTTCTAGGATTCTAAAATTACTAAAGCAAAACAATCGGTTTCCAATGAAGGTTATCAATGACACAGTAGCTTCTTTCAACACAATCATATTCAAAAGAAACTGTCCGATTTCCTTCATTTCAATAAAACGTGGCTATGCACTAGCAGTACAACATATGAATAACAAGAATGTAGAACACTTCCATCACAATTCTAATTGTTATCCAGCAGTCTTAGCATTAAAACCCACAAAAGTAAGATGATTTAGTATGTGATAAATGCATGCACCAACCTTATCTAACAGTCGAGCTGTTGTTCTTGGGGGAGGGCACTCCACCTCCAGTCTTGTACACAAGTCATCAAAGAACTTCCTGGACTCTGGAAATGGATTACACTTCATTTAATGTTAAAGCATAAAGAAACATATGACAATATACTAATTTGGATGTCAAAGTTAATGTGGAGTTTAATCAGATTGAAGAAACAGCCATTTGGTGCTCTCAATGCAATGTACAGAAACTGTGAGCTTGGTTTGGTAGCTTAAGCATTTATATAAATCTAGTACCCTTGTTCAGTGTTCTAGCCAGCCTGAAAACTTTTTCCGTACCCTGAATTTTGAATGGAAATTCTGTCAAAGGCGCAACGCTCCTAGGGGGTTTGGGGGTATTCTCCTCAGGAAAATATTGAAATGTAGACTTTTTTTCTTTATTTTGAGGGGAAAGTTTTGCTGGTAGACTCAGCTTGGTTCAATTGATATCTTTATATGCCGAATTTTGTCCGTCCTCAGTAAAATTTGTGTCTGTCACCAGCAGCAAAAAGACGGGCGCTGGCTAGAACCCTGCCTTTGTTCCAATCACATATGAGTGACAGCAGCATCTGGAAACTTAACATCTTACTTTAATGATAAAACCAATTCAAATTTGGGGCCCAAATGCTACGTACCTCAACACAGAAAAGGTTAAAAAGCAGAGTGATGAGACTCTATAACCTTAAACTCTGTATCACAAATTCACCTTCAGTGTGCAGAGTGTCTGCAGCAGGTAGTTTGACCTTGAGTTCCTTCTCCAGGTCCCCCATCATGTCCAGCCTCCTGAAGGGCGGGGTGAAGTCAGCCTCCCACACCTCATCACTGTCCGCCCCCTCGGGGTGGTACTGGATCTTGTACGACCCTCCTGTGATGTGTTTCACCATGCCTGACAACAGCACACAACAATTAATGCCATTAGACCCTCCGGTGATGTGTTTCACCATGCCTGACAACAACACACAATAATTAATGCCATTAGACCCTCCGGTGATGTGTTTCACCATGCCTGAAAACAACACACAACAATTAATGCCATTAGACCCTCCGGTGATGTGTTTCACCATGCCTGACAAAAAAACACACAATTGATGTCATAATGATAAACCATTTCATGCCATTATGCAATGTACATCCATACTTTCTGTTATACAATTTCATAGGCTTTTCGGTTAGGACTGTTAGGTATAAAAATCTGAGGAGTGGGTAGCAAGTAGTGTCTACTACCAGTGGGGGTTTTTGACACCCCTCCTTAGGCTTTTAGCTATGATTTTTATCATAGGAGGTCCAAATTTCTTGTTGAGTAACGGCAAGTGATAAGGGCACAGGTACTGTCGGGGGGGGGGGGGGGGGGGGGTAGGTGCAGAGTTTTGGAGAAGGGCAAAATTAGTGTCAGAGAGGTCACAGTAGAAGACTGTGACCACAGATGACCTATTGGCATCCCTGGTCAATCAGAATTTCAATCAGTGCATCCAATTTCTTGTTATTTTCAGAAAAGCGCGTATAGATGCCATGACGAATGCCTGGCTAAAAAGTAAAAGCCTTCATATCCAAAATGGAAGAGCCATTGGTGCCATGGTGTCTTGAGACTGACATAAATATCAAGACGTAATTAATGGTCTTTACCAGACAGGAGGGACTCTGTTATTTTCATGAGGTCGTTGTAGTCTGCGTACGCCATGTAGAACTCGCAGGTCGTGAACTCGGGGTTGTGCGTCAGGTCAATGCCCTCATTACGGAACAGTCTGCCGATCTCGTACACACGGTCAATCCCACCGACAATCAGCATCTGGATAAAGGAGACAGTATTGAGTAAAAGCAACCAAGGGATGGTAGGGGTGGGTACTGGTACAACAAAATTCAGGTACAGGAAAGCATTCAGGTCCAGATGATCAGGTCCTGAACCTGGACCTAATTGTTTGAGAAAACTTGTGAATGGGCGGGACTCAAAACAAAGAATTGCTACAAAGAATCTGTTTGATAGACTATCCAACTTCTGCTGACATTTAAAATCCTAATATCTTCATGTAAACAACACCAATACCTCTGTTAACTTAGGCCAAATTTGACTGTAAAAACTTGCCAAACATGACTACTATATCCCCTCTACTATAATTGTTATTTTCTTGGACCAGTATTTTCTTGGACCAGGTGTTGACACTACCACTGTCAAGCAATGCCATATTAAAAATATTAAAAATACATGAAATGAATGTTTGAATGATTTTGGCCACCAAATTTTTATGTGTAAAGTTTTGCATTATAGATCTAGCCAGTTTGTACATTGTCTGCCTCCCCTTACCTTGAGGTAGAGCTCAGGAGCGACTCTCATGTACAGGTCCATGTCCAGTTCTTACCTTGAGGTAGAGCTCAGGAGCGACTCTCATGTACAGGTCCATGTCCAGTTCTTACCTTAAGGTAGAGCTCAGGAGCGACTCTCATGTACAGGTCCATGTCCAGTTCTTACCTTGAGGTAGAGCTCAGGTGCAACTCTCATGTACAGGTCCATGTCCAGTTCTTACCTTGAGGTAGAGCTCAGGAGCGACTCTCATGTACAGGTCCATGTCCAGTTCTTACCTTGAGGTAGAGCTCAGGAGCGACTCTCATGTACAGGTCCATGTCCAGTTCTTACCTTGAGGTAGAGCTCAGGAGCGACTCTCATGTACAGGTTGTTAGTTTACTTAGTTTAGAATAATCCACCCCCCTCACGAATGGTACAGTCCGGTTCTGGAATGTTCTTTGTGGAGTGACCTTGAGTGAATACACATGCAGGACTGACTCGTGAGTACGTGTGTCAGCGTGTTTATTGGACATCCATGTATATCCCTAAGTTAAGAGGGAGCAGGAAGTCAGATTAACAAATGGTAGCAGAGGGTGCAACTCTAGACAGTTAGAGTCAACGGTCCGGGTCGACAGTGCCCGATTTCTCGGACGTTTTCTGTGCACCGGCTTCGAAGACGACCTTTCCAAGATGGCGACGTGTGAACGGACTCGTCTCCCACTCTTCGATCTTACTCTTAAAACTTACGAGCAATACAGATTTGAAATCCAGTGTTGGAACCAGGTGACAAAGATTCCAAAGAAACAACGTGGCATCGAGATCCTTCTCAGTCTTCCCGAAGGGCCGAAGGATGAGTTTGGGACAAGGGAATTCCTCTCCTCCCGGCTTGCCATGGAGGACCTGACGGCCGAGGACGGCTATGACAAAGTTCTCGCCAAACTGGATGAACATCTCCGGCGTGACGATACGGGAAGATTATGGGAATCCTTTGTGAACTTTGACAAGTTTCAACGTACCAAGGACATGTCGGTGAGTGAATATATATCCCGATTTGACATTCTATATCATCAGCTAAACAAGACGGGAGACGTGACCCTCCCCGCAAGTGTATTGGGATTATTGCTTATCCGCCGGGCGAATCTCACCCCTGATGAATCGAAACTGGTTCTCACCGGTCTGGATTATACAAAGGAGGACACGACGCTTTTTGTCCAAGCCAAAGCCTCTTTGCGCAAGTTTTCGGACAGTCTTGTAGCGCCCTGTACGTTAGCCTCCAGTTCGGATATGGGTGCTTTTTCGATGCCTCGTGTCAAACAAGAGATCGTGAACGTGGCAGACCGGGTTCCAGACCGGGAGGTGTACCAGACCGCCCGTGGGGGGTTCACAAAATGGAGTCGGAAGCCAAATAAAAACAAGTCAGTCGGGAGGGGTCAGAGTGTACAAAATGGCGGCGCCCATACCACCCGTGACTCTAGGTCAGGGGGTCAGAGGTCGGCTAGACGGGATTCTGGATTTAACCCCAAATCAAGAAATGGGGACTATCTTCGCTGCTATGACTGCGGTTCGATCAAACATTTGCTCGACTCCTGCCCACATGCACAGGTACAGAAAGCGAATCTGACAGAGAATGACGCAGAGTTCGCAGAAGATCCACAGTTTGCAGTATTGTTTACAGGTGCTTCGAAGTGCCTTATGTCAGAACTGTCAACAGAGGCGTCACTTTGTGCTGTTCTCGATTCGGCCTGTTCTTCCACTGTCTGTGGCCTTTCCTGGTTGAAGAAATATCTATCTGCTTTAGGGGAGAAAGATCTAAAGCATGTCCAACAGGAGGCCAGCTCCAACGTGTTTAAGTTTGGCGGGGGCGAGAAATTGGCTTCTTTGGGCAAATATCGCATTCCTGCCAAACTGGCTGACAACAATGTACTGATTGTAACGGATGTTGTAGACAGTGACATTCCGCTCCTCATGTCCCTCGATGCTATGAAGAAGGCCGACATTGTGTTACACACGCGTGAAGACAGGGCCACCATCTTTGGTAAAAATGTCAACCTCAATCTGACCACCTCAGGTCACTACTGTGTGTCCTTAGTACGTGATCCTAATATCGAGGTCAGCGAGGTGTTGCAAGTAGACCTGGGAGAGGATGTGTCCCAGACGAAGACAAAATTGCTCCATCTACATCGCCAGTTTGCCCATCCCAATGCCGAGAAGCTGACTCAGCTGCTCAAGGGTGCAAATTCGTGGCGAAGTCATTATGCAGCCATTCTGCAGGAGATATGTGAAAGCTGTGATGTATGTAAGCGGTTTAAGAGAGGGCTGGCTCGGCCAGTGGCAGCTTTGCCCAAATCCACCAGGTTCAACCAAGTCGTGGCTATGGACCTAAAGAAGTGGCGTTCGCAATATCTGTTGTATTTCGTGGATGAGTTTTCGCGGCTGACTGTTGCAAAACGGATCGCTCGAAAACATCCCAGAGAGGTGGTCGATGCCTTTATGGGGCTCTGGATGGCCTGTGGATACGGCATCCCGGAACAAATCATGGTGGATAATGGAGGGGAATTCACAGCTGAGGAAATCCTGGAGTTCAGCAGTAGGCTGAACATAAAAGTGAATACCACTGCGGGACATTCACCTTTCTCCAATGGTGTGTGTGAACGTAACCATGCAGTGATGGACGTCATGCTGGAAAAGTTGGTTTATGAGAACCCCAAAACACCCATCGATCAGCTCATTGCATGGGCATGTACAGCTAAGAATGCCATGTGTATGTTTGCTGGATATTCTCCATATCAAATCGTGTTTGGTAGAAATCCGGTGTTGCCCGGTTTTGAGACGCATCCTCCGTCTACAAACGACATTGAAGGTGACATCCTGCTGAAACATCTGACAGCTCTTGCCGCAGCCAGAAGAGCATTCACAGAAGCAGAGTCCTCTGAACGAGTACGCCGAGCTTTACGCCACAAAATTAGAATTGCCGAACGTCACTATGCTCCAAACGACCATGTGTACTACAAGAGAGATGATTCATCAGAATGGTTTGGCCCAGCAAAGGTTGTAGTTCAGGATGGAAAAATTGTTTTCCTCCGACATGGCGCATACGTGATTCGGGTCCATGTCAACAGAGTGGTCTTGTCGGGTCAGGAATATGAGAAACAAACCCCCACGGCCGTGGGGACATCTCCACCTGCAGTGAATGATCCCACAACAGATGATCATGGGCAGGAACGTCAGAATTGGACCTTTCCCAAGACTGTAGATGACGTGGGTGACCACAGAGGTTTCCACGGTGCGGGTCAGACATATGATCCAGATGAGAGACGCGCAGGTGAACAAGGTGGTGCGGAATCCTGGAAACGTGATGAGCACGGCAGACTGTACAGTGTTCCCACTGGAGACTCCGAGTCACCTGACGTGTTGTGTGTGAGTACAGGCAATGTAGTGCTCCACACAAAACGGGTAGACATCAATGTCCAAAGGGCCAGAAATGAAGAACTGCAAAAACTGAAAGATTTTGAGACTTTTGAAGTCGTAGATGACGTTGGCCAAGAACGCATATCAACCAGGTGGGTTGATACCATTAAAGAAGATGGTTCGCGGAAATCGCGTTTGGTAGCGAGAGGCTTTGAAGAGCATGATCATATCCAGAGTGATAGCCCCACCATCAGTAAGTCGGTGTTAAGGGTGTTCATAGTACTATGTCATATGTATGGATGGACTGTAAAGACTATGGACATCAAGTCTGCTTTCCTCCAAGGAGAAACGCTCAGTCGTGAGGTCCTTGTTCAACCTCCTCGCGGGTATGAAATGGAGGGTAAGCTATGGAAACTCCGGAAATGCCTGTATGGCCTCAATGATGCTGCTCGGGCGTTCTACATGTCAGTGAAGCACACACTCCTACAGTTAGGGTGTCAAACCTCGGATTTGGAGCCTGCCATGTTCCTGTATCAAGTAAATGGGACCTTACGCGGGTTCATCCTGACTCACGTGGATGATTTCCTATATGGGGGTGATGACTTATTTGAGGACAAGATCATCAAGCCACTTTCCGCGAAGTATCACACCAGTAGACTGGAATCCGGAACCTTCAGATATGTGGGCATCAACATTGTTCAGGGAACTGACAAGGTAGTTCTACACCAAAATGACTACCTCCAGGGTTTGTCTGACGATGACTTACCCACCCCTACGCGTGAAAGTGACAGAGATCTCAACAGTGTAGAATATTCCCTATTCCGCTCACTGGTTGGCAAATTGAACTGGTTGTCAAATGGTACGCGACCAGAGATGTCATTCAAGACAATTGATTTGTCTACAAAGTTTGCACATGCCACAACCGCCCACCTGAGAGATGCAGTCAAGACTGTAAAGAAGCTCCAGGTATCAGAGGGACACTTGGTGTATCCGAGACTTAATGGCTTTCAGGATGTAGGCCTGACAGTTTTCGCAGACGCAAGCCTGGCTAACCTTCAGAATAGCGGTAGCTGTGGGGGCCACTTAATCTTCATGTCTGACTCCTACGGGAAATGTGCCCTTGTAGCCTGGCACAGCGGCAGGATTAAGAGGGTGTGCCGAAGCACCCTGGCAGCGGAAACCCTTGCAATGGCAAATGCGCTTGAAGAAGCGGTCTATCTTCGGGAGATCCTGCAAACAAGCACCGCGACAAATGTGCCTATAACCGCCATTTCGGACAATAAAAGTCTGGTCCAGGCAGTTGCGTCCACAAGCCTTGTACTGGAGAAGCGTCTGCGAATTGAGGTTTCTGCAATCAAAGAACTCGTGGAACTATCCAATGTGACCCTGAAATGGGTACCGGGAAGTCATCAGTTGGCAGATGTTCTGACCAAGAAAGGGGTCACTGCCGACTCTTTGCTAACTGTTATCACCACGGGTAACATGATCGAGTTGCCATAGAACTTTTGCATGCAAACAACCAACAAAACCAAAAGTGAGGACACTAGTGAAGATACTTTCTAGCTATGTAATCACCAGAGGGTGAACAGACATTAGAGGAAGGACAGTGAAGTTTAATGGGTAAGAGACTTGGCAAGAAGTCCACAAGTATCGCATTACTAGTGAAGTTTAATGTGTAAGAGACTTGGCAAGAAGTCTACAAGTATGGCATTACACTGTTGTGAAGATAATGAAGTTTAATGTGTAAGAGACTTGGTAAGAAGTCTACAAGTATCGCATTACACTGTTGTGAAGATAGTGAAGTTTAATGTGTAAGAGACTTGGCAAGAAGTCTACAAGTATCGCATTACACTGTTGTGAAGACAGTGAAGTTTAATGACTTGGCAAGAAGTCCACAGGCATTGTTATGTAAATCTGATGGTGAAGTTTGAGAAAACAGTTAATGTTTGTAACAGACTTCATCTACCACTTTATGTAGTTCATGTAGTTTACTTAATGTAGCAATAACGTTTTATGTATCTACTTTGTTATAAAGTTATTTAGTCTCTGTAGAACGCAGCCTTTAAATTCAGTTGATGTAACTTTATAGTCATGTAACCTCTATAGTTCTAAATATAGTTCTATATGCTCCATAGTCCTTTAGACAATGTTGAAAATGTTTGGTAGACTTCAATGTTTCAACTTATGTAACGTCATCTAGAGTAGAAAAGAAGAAAAAGGGGGAATGTTAGTTTACTTAGTTTAGAATAATCCACCCCCCTCACGAATGGTACAGTCCGGTTCTGGAATGTTCTTTGTGGAGTGACCTTGAGTGAATACACATGCAGGACTGACTCGTGAGTACGTGTGTCAGCGTGTTTATTGGACATCCATGTATATCCCTAAGTTAAGAGGGAGCAGGAAGTCAGATTAACACAGGTCCATGTCCAGTTCTTACCTTAAGGTAGAGCTCAGGAGCGACTCTCATGTACAGGTCCATGTCCAGTTCTTACCTTGAGGTAGAGCTCAGGAGCGACTCTCATGTACAGGTCCATGTCCAGTTCTTACCTTAAGGTAGAGCTCAGGAGCGACTCTCATGTACAGGTCCATGTCCAGTTCTTACCTTGAGGTAGAGCTCAGGAGCGACTCTCATGTACAGGTCCATGTCCAGTTCTTACCTTAAGGTAGAGCTCAGGAGCGACTCTCATGTACAGGTCCATGTCCAGTTCTTACCTTGAGGTAGAGCTCAGGTGCAACTCTCATGTACAGGTCCATGTCCAGTTCATTGTGGTGGGTCACAAAGGGTTTGGCTGTGGCCCCGCCAGCGATCATGTTCATCATGGGGGTTTCAACCTGCAAGTGTGAAGAAATTAGACCCACCACATTATTGCAGTTCAAATGTCTTAGTTTCTAGTTTCTAGCTGTTACAGTAATTTTTTCTACCTAATTTTCTGTTTTGTTTGATAAGGTCTTCCTCTATGTAGAGGTAAATCATCTGTTTGCAGACTTGGGACAACTTGTGTTATTTGATGGATAAAATCATTTACTGACATGCTTTATGCAAGTTAGGACCTTATTTGCATAATTAGTGTATCAGTTGTAAAAGTTAACATCACTTGGCAATCTATGAGTCCAGAATTCTAGGTTCATCCTTACTCCAGGATTACAAACAATATTTTCTGATACATGCTGTGACCTTCATAACAATAACAACATGGTAAAGAACAACAGTTAGAATATCTAAACTTAAGGTAAATGTGTAGATTTGGCCAGTCCATTTGTCTGGAGCAACCACTCTCCCTTAGCAAGTACTTTTCCACTGTTCTCAGTACTTTGAGTGGTGACTGAGTCCAGGTTTCACTGTACAATAGCATTCATGCCAATCATGGTACAGTGTGACTTTGGCAAGCTAATGATAAACATACTGTAAAATTAATGCAGAAACTTTTGCGGTGTTTGCTGTTTTTGCGTTTTTTGCGATTCACCGCAAACTTAAAACCACCGTGAACATTTTTCCATGACATTAAGAGACAACAGTGCATGGTGCTACTGCGAACTTAAAACCACCGCGAAAAGTCCTTGCTTTTCCCACTACCACGAAATCAAATCCCTACGAACTTACATGCACTTACAGTATAGTATTATTACTGATACCCTTATGAAAGTTTGTCATGTTGATAAACAACAGTTTCCATTTTCCACTGCATTGATATTTAGACTGATAGAACACTACCGTATATTCTCGAATAAAGTACGCACTTTTTTAACTTTTCAAAATTGAAAAGGTGCTACAAGTGTTGCCAAAGTTGGGGTGCGTACTTTATTTGAGGTCACTGCACTGAGAAATGGTAAAAAAAGCCTAAAATAAAACAAGGTGGAGCTTACTTGTAGTAATTTTTCAAAACATGCACATTGTTGTTGTCTTGTAATTGTCTAAACATGATTTACATAAGATTGGCATTTGCATAAAATCCTTTTGAGTTAGTGACTTTGACTTGTACAACTGGTTTTTCCTGATTTCTTCTACCAGTACACAGTGATTTTTATAATTGCAGTAGGCAATTCTCCAGGTTATCTTATGCAAAATAACCGGGGGAAAACATCATAAATTTGAATTTATCCAGTTAAAGGTCTGTTCAAAATTGGTGGAGAAGGGGTGCGTACTTTATTTGAGTTTTTCCATTTTACCTTTCAGTCCCAAAGATCTGTCTAAGACTTGTCCAAAATGAGGGGTGCGTACTTTAATTGGGGTGCGTACTTTATTCGAGAATATACGGTAGTTGAAATTTACCTCCAGGAATCCCAACTCATCCAGGAAGCGTCTGACATAGTTGATGATTCTGGCCCTTATGATGAACTTGTCCCTGACGTGTTCGTTGATGATCAGATCCAGGTACCGCTGACGGTATCTCGTTTCCTGGAATGGAGAGCTGTCAGTCAGGACTATTCCATTTACCGAAGTTTATCATATGTAACAGATTAATACATGTTATGAATGATAAATCATTTCCATCAATTTTGTAGATTTGTAAGTGCAATTTTAGATTCTACATGTTCCAACTTTCAAGGGTTTAGCAACAAGCTGCTATTCTTCTGGAAAGCTCCTCTTTACTCATGAACTACATGATGGGACTGTGCAGCGGCGCCCCCTACCTTGTTGGTGATGCCGAAGTGCAGGTGAGGCAGCATGTGCAGACAGGGGGACAGCAGCTGTATAGAGGTGGGGATGATGCTGAGTTCTCCCTTCTTAGTTTTACCTGGAACACAGAACACATTGTTGTAAGGTTGTTAGGATCAATGTCTACAGAATTGCTTTCTGGTATACAAGAAATCTTAAAACAGCATTCCATACTTAATCACTTATATACATATCCTTGGCCTAGGAAAACAAATGTTGTGTTTCCTGTTTCCCTACCTACCCTAGAAAAACCTGTCGACCCTAGACTTTTCCTGGGGTGACTATGTGCAATAACATAGTTTCTAGTTAGAATTTTTATTCTGCCTGCTTCCTATTGAAGTAAAAACACTGCTTGTCCTATCTAATGAATATGCACAAAATTAAAGTTTGACATTGAAAGACAAGTGTTCTCATGCATTTCAATTTACCTTGTTCAACTCTATTGTAATATATATATCACTTAGTCTAGAGTTTTGGCAAAAATTACAATAAAAAAAGATAATCCCTACCTATTTTCTTGGACTGAAACATGAAACACAACATTTTTTCCTAGGCCCTACTATAATCTTGTCTGAGCTGGCTGAAGCTGTAAATGCTGTATTATACATGTACAATAGTTGTGTTAACAACAGAAGCATGAGCGTACCAGGGTTGCCTATAACACCTATGATGTCCCCTCTCCGGATCCTGCCGTTGATTTTGAAGAACTCCTCCTCGCTGGTGTAGAACCTGGCATTGGCCATGACCTGAATCTTCATAGACTCCGCTCGCAGGTCATAGAATATCAGCTTCTGTCCTGACTCTCTCTTAGCATGGACCCGACCTGGACACAGGAGACACAATGTGACATTATGTTACACCACTCTCAGGTCATAGAATATCAGCTTCTGTCCTTAGCATGGACCCGACCTGGAGACAGGAGTCACAATGTGACATTATGTTACACCACTCTCAGGTCATAGAATATCAGCTTCTGTCCTTAGCATGGACCCGACCTGGAGACAGGAGACACAATGTGACATTATGTTACACCACTCTCAGGAGTCACAATGTGACATTATGTTACACCACTCTCAGGTCATAGAATATCAGCTTCTGTCCTTAGCATGGACCCGACCTGGAGACAGGAGTCACAATGTGACATTATGTTACACCACTCTCAGGAGTCACAATGTGACATTATGTTACACCACTCTCAGGTCATAGAATATCAGCTTCTGTCCTTAGCATGGACCCAACCTGGGGACAGGAGACACAATGTGACATTATGTTACACCACTCTCAGGTCATAGAATATCAGCTTCTGTCCTTAGCATGGACCCGACCTGGAGACAGGAGTCACAATGTGACATTATGTTACACCACTCTCAGGAGTCACAATGTGACATTATGTTACACCACTCTCAGGTCATAGAATATCAGCTTCTGTCCTTAGCATGGACCCAACCTGGGGACAGGAGACACAATGTGACATTATGTTACACCACTCTCAGGTCATAGAATATCAGCTTCTGTCCTTAGCATACACCCGACCTGGAGACAGGAGTCACAATGTGACATTATGTTACACCACTCTCAGGAGTCACAATGTGACATTATGTTACACCACTCTCAGGTCATAGAATATCAGCTTCTGTCCTTAGCATGGACCCGACCTGGGGACAGGAGTCACAATGTGACATTATGTTACACCACTCTCAGGAGTCACAATGTGACATTATGTTACACCACTCTCAGGTCATAGAATATCAGCTTCTGTCCTTAGCATGGACCCGACCTGGAGACAGGAGTCACAATGTGACATTATGTTACACCACTCTCAGGAGTCACAATGTGACATTATGTTACACCACTCTCAGGTCATAGAATATCAGCTTCTGTCCTTAGCATGGACCCGACCTGGAGACAGGAGTCACAATGTGACATTATGTTACACCACTCTCAGGAGTCACAATGTGACATTATGTTACACCACTCTCAGGTCATAGAATATCAGCTTCTGTCCTTAGCATGGACCCGACCTGGGGACAGGAGTCACAATGTGACATTATGTTACACCACTCTCAGGAGTCACAATGTGACATTATGTTACACCACTCTCAGGTCATAGAATATCAGCTTCTGTCCTTAGCATGGACCCGACCTGGGGACAGGAGTCACAATGTGACATTATGTTACACCACTCTCAGGAGTCACAATGTGACATTATGTTACACCACTCTCAGGAGTCACAATGTGACATTATGTTACACCACTCTCAGGTCATAGAATATCAGCTTCTGTCCTTAGCATGGACCCGACCTGGACACAGGAATCACAATGTGACATTATGTTACACCACTCTCAGGAGTCACAATGTGACATTATGTTACACCACTCTCAGGAGTCACAATGTGACATTATGTTACACCACTCTCAGGTCATAGAATATCAGCTTCTGTCCTGACACCCGCTTAGCATGGACCCGACCTGGACACAGGAGTCACAATGTGACATTATGTTACACCACTCTCAGGTCATAGAATATCAGCTTCTGTCCTTAGCATGGACCCAACCTGGACACAGGAATCACAATGTGACATTATGTTACACCACTCTAAGGAGTCACAATGTGACATTATGTTACACCACTCTCAGGAGTCACAATGTGACATTATGTTACACCACTCTCAGGAGTCACAATGTGACATTATGTTACACCACTCTAAGGAGTCACAATGTGACATTATGTTACACCACTCTCAGGTCATAGAATATCAGCTTCTGTCCTGACACCCGCTTAGCATGGACCCGACCTGGACACAGGAATCACAATGTGACATTATGTTACACCACTCTCAGGAGTCACAATGTGACATTATGTTACACCAATCTCAGGTCATAGAATATCAGCTTCTGTCCTTAGCATGGACCTGACCTGGAGACAGGAGACACAGTGTGGAAGGTCAAAATTACTACTTTGAGTCTTGTAGAAAATGTTACGCAAAAGAGGAAAGTAAGGAAAGTGTTTAATGTAAAAGAAAAAAAGAATCCAAAATTCTACATGTACATGTATGCAAAAAACGTAACTAAGCCTGGTGCACTTTACTTAACAATAAACGAAAGTTCAGATGGTCGCTAAGAAGAGGTGGACGCTTGGGCAGGTTTGAATTTACCTTGGAATAATACAGTAATGTTTGGAGACATCTTTTACTATTTTTAGAGAGAGGATATACAAGGTTGTGTAACTTTATATTATCTTGTGTTAGTTAGTAATCCTTTTAGTTGCAAGCTTTAAAACGAAAATGCACATGTACTAAAATATGGAGAAAATTAATAATTTTTTTATCAATAATAATAATAAGATTTCTTACAAGTACATGTACAGAATTATGGATAACTACAAAGGTAGTCATATTTTTCTCTTTCTTACACCCAATATGCAAATAAGTGCAGTGTAATTCATAGGAGGGGGTAGAAGTTGGTTTGATCATCATCTGAAATCAATGATAGTATTGTCCTACCTGCTACACTGAGAGTGACATCAGTGAGGTGGTCCCCAGCATTGAGATGGTGGTACTTGTCAATAAACTGCTTGAGAGACAGGTCCACATGGAACTTGTGAGGATATGGAGGCTCATCACCCTTCTTCAGATCTAAGATGGCCTGAGATCGGATCTTGAAGTATTGCTGGTAAAAGGAAAACATAAGAAGGTAAGAATTACACTAACCAAAGACTTCATTAGCAAAATGTTCAACATGACTTACCACCATCCATCTGAAAATAATGACTGTGGGGCAGACATCAAAATGGAGGCTGAAAATCATGCAAACACAAAATTTTATACAGCTAAGTTAAGAAGATATGCATCATCGTTCAAGCCAGCATCAATCCTTCTCTCTTTTGATGGTATTTTGCAGCTGGGGAGGGACAAAAATTATGCCCATTCCGTCCTCTGTGACTGACAAAAATTGGCATGTAAAGATACTAATTGATCGAAGCTGAGTCTACCGACAAAATTTGCCCCTCAAAATAAAGGAAATGGCATATCAAAGAGTCTAGATTTCAAAATTTTCCTTGGGGAGCATGCCCCTGGACCCCTTTGTTTAAACAGGATTTCCATTCAAAATCTAGGGGCCGGAAAAAAATGTCACGCTGGCTAGAAGTTGAACATTGATATACATGTACATACATTGGGATCTAAGGACTCCTCATCGATGGCATCTTGAGCTGGGCCTGCTGCCTTCTTAGCCACAACCTCCGCTGCCTTCTCCGCAGCTGCTTTGGCCTTTTCTTCTTTCTCCTTCTGTTTCTGCTGGGCCTTCAGCCTCCTCTTCAGTTCACTTGGGGTAAAACAGAAGGAAGAGATCTTCGTAATTTAGAAGAAGCATCTAACGTTATTTATAGCACATATGTAAACTGTTACAAGGTGAAAAATAAAAAAGGTTGGCTGGCAATGAGTACTGAAGAGTGCTGTGCTTATACTACACCTTCTATAGATTGTATCTAACTCATGTTTTAAACCCAAGACACTCTGACTGAGGGTGTCATTTATGTACATGGCCAGGTTTGTTGAGAAGCCACTAACTACAGATTCCTGAAACACCATCTTCTATAGGCCACTCCAATTTTATTTGTTATTTCTCGGATTTCCCGACCCTATTTTTTCCAAATTAAAAAAAAAAAAAAAAAACTTTTCAAACTGATGGCCACACCTTGTGTTGACAAAATTTCACTGCCTCTCCCTTCTCAAATTAACTATGGGACTCAAATTCCAGTAGCTGTACATGCCTATTTCGGACAGTACATTTATCATTTTTCTTCAAACTTTGAACTTTGCAACCAGGGACCCCCTAAATGTTGAAAATGTTATTTCTGTTGTGTGTCTTGACTAAGCCCCTCGATCTCTCCCACCTGCTACTTTTTGCAGTTTGTTTGTTTTTTTCGACGGATTGACCCAATTTTTTCTGAAAAATTCGAGAACAACAAATAAAATTGGTGCGGCCTTAGTTGGCTAAGACCAACGAAGTGTGTGTTAATTGTTGTTGGGAGCAGTCTCTCTAAGCGTAAAACAGAACCACAGACCACAACAGATGCAGACACAGTGACAAAACAGCACTCAAAACCAACCAACCTTTTATTGAGCGTGTCCTTGTGATCGCTGCTGTAGGTGGCCCGTGTGAGCCAAGTCCAAGTGGGCCACCTGTGGATGTGGGCTGGCTCATTTCGACCCACCATACCCAGTCTCACGACCCCTTGAACTTGACGGACAACCTTCAGCAGCAAGGACAACCCAGGGGACGCCATTCTTTAATTTGCACGAAGTTCCCTGGCCTTTTGAAATCTAGTCTGAGGTCCGCTAATACATTTATCACAGGGACCTATAAGGACAGAAGAGAGATAGAAATGTACTTTTTTGTCTGTATTGCTGGGAGATCTTGTTTCCCTTTTTCAGCCTTGTGCTGTAGTAGGCAAAATAACTGTTTGGACAGCAAAGAGCATCACATATACTAGTACAGTACAGTAGTAGATGCGAGAGTAAAAAAATTGGTTGTCTCAGTATTGCTAATATCTTGCACCATCATGTCAAGCTGTTACTGTGTATGTCATTGTGTACTCTATCTCATGTATCTGTATATGCACCAATTTAACATACCTCAAAAATCAATCAGAAATCAATCCGTACATATGTAATTTGTAACCTATGAAATCTCAGTACAACGGGTTATTTGACACCTTCATGATGATTGTGAAAATCATGATAAAACGTATGGTAGTAGAGTAGCAAATAAACAATAGTGGCTTTGAAAATACAGAAAACGCCTTGTTTTGAGTACTACGCAATCGTATTTTTTTGGCAGATGACATGTAATATTATGCAATCTACCCCACCCATGCCCCACCTCCATCATATCCACCCATGGCCCACAAAATTATGTTCTTTACAAAAGGGACCACGTGTGCAGTAACGTTACTTCAGAGCAAGACAAAGACAACAATTATCACCAAGTATTGACATTGAAACGTGCAGATTGCCCCCCCCCCCCCTACTTAACAGCAAACATATCCACTCTTTCTGGGTCAAGATATCTAAATAAAACATGTTTGTTTTCTCTGTGCCCTCCCTATCGGTATCACTGGCAAGGCGATTTCAACATGATGCAACGAGGCCATATCGCCAAAAATCATGTGCACACTATAAAATGCAATATTTTCCGCAAAATATTACACCAAGCCATATTCTAATAATGTCAAGCCTTGTGGAAAAGTATTATATACTATAAAAAGTAATCATATGATCCTAATTGTTAGAAAAGACCTACTTTTTACTGATTTTCTCTCCTTCTCCGACCACAGACGACGCAGTGTCAGCCATGTTGGATCCGGCTCAGGATCAGGTCGCCGCACCGCATTGTGGGTTCGCAAAGTTTTGGCGGGAACCGCTAGGAGCGCTCTTCAAATATTGGACCAGAAGAAATTCATCTTTGACCATCTAGTGGCACTTTCTTTTGATGACCATGAAGTTTAAACGTTTAAGGTGGCTTTCTGTATGTAGACATTACGTTTTCTCAAATTTTGGTCTCCAAGGACAATAGACAATCCAGTCCGAACCGTTTTCTAGACGTTTTCTTCGGAAAGGAAAATGACAGCAAAATGACAACCACATTACGTTTGAAAGAGCAAGACTTTATTTCACCGACTACTTTATTTCATCAGAAATTGTATTGAAAAGTCTGCGATTGGTATAATCTTAATCAAACGAGACTTTTAAACATTTCTGAATTTCCTTACTTCTTGCAATACGCACATGGCAAGTACATGAACTACAGTTGTATACTAAAACAGAAAATGTTGGATAAATGTAACGTTAACGTGTCGTGTGGTCCCGCATAATATGGAAAACAAGTAATATAAAGTTGTATAACGTTCTCTGCGCTACATTGTTTTGCTAACTTTCTATAACTTTTGCCGCAATATCTCCAATTTTCTCATGATATTTTACAAATATCAACAATATTCCCATAGGGAGGTACAGTGGCATGTTTGCGTAACTTTTGTACGAGTCATTTGGAACAACAATATATGATATATCATAAACAACAACAAAAAATCTTAAAGCAAATTCCTTATGTCGGACACCTTTTCATCCACATATCTGCTCTATCAATTTTGATACAAACCAAACTTACAGATGACTGTAGCATTACGCCAATTCTTGATTATTACATAACTGTAACTATAAGTTATAACTGTAACTATAGCTTTTAATTTGTTACAAATTGAGCACACCAAATGGGAATGAACATCGTCCTGATATTTCCTCCATTCATTTTGTTACAAATCTATAATCATAAAGATGACTATAACGTTACGTCAATTCTTGATTATTGCATAACAAAAGGTAACGTTAACGCTAGTTCACCTTTATCCGTGGGAAGACCTATATCCACTAAAAATAGGGTGCTTAGGAATATCAAGTTGATGTACGTACGGTAGTTTTAAACTGCAATATTTCTAAATATTGGAGTTTGCTACAACAACGGATGCGCTGGTAATACTCCAATATCTAAAATATTGCAGTTTGATTATACACCACGGATAAAGGTGAACTAGTGTTATATTTGTTACGAATTAAGCACAACAAGTGTGGATGAACATCGGCCAGAGATTTCATTGGCTCGGTGGAACAGTTGCACGCTTCCGAGTAGCACACACACAGCCTACGGTAACCTGGGCGATCTCCAGCCTCTCCCGGCACTTCTTCCTCTTACAGTCGTACCTGGTCAGGATAGGGAGGCTGGTCTTTATAGGGAGGCTTTCATAGTCCTTGGTGTTTTCCACGGAGACGCCATCTTTTCCGTAGATAAGACACCCGTCACAGAGACACTTCGCTTCGACATACGCTAAAGAGAAAACATCAGCCGGTCAACATACTAGTACAGTAGAACCCAGTTAATTACACAACGGACTAACGCACACTTCTGTTACCTGCATGGAATTCCCAAATCCCAAATCGGTAGCAACCCCTCCCTGTAACATTATACCCTGCTACCGTTAGGATTTATAAAACTTTTAGAAAACCTCTTTGGTGCTACTGAAACAACAAGGAAACTTCTTGCTCTGTGTGCCGCTCACTTCAAGGGTATGAACGAACGAATGGTCTTCTAAAACACGCAAACATAAATCTGCATACTACTGTAAAACCGTGCACAAAATCTCAATCTAAATTTTATGATTCTTCGATGTGACAAGTATTTTTCCTGAGATACTTACTGCCCGGAATCCGGTTGGCGGATTCGTTTTTGACGTAAGTCCAAGGAGACAGAGATCTCTCGTTCGGGTCTCTGCTGTCGTCATCTCTCAGATCTGCAACATCAAGAAATAATTTTTCTATTGCTGTATCTGTTATATAAGCCAGAGAAGGGTTAAAATGCTGGTAGGGAATGAAAAAATGCATACTGTTTGTGATCAAAATGCTTCATCTTTGATGTGTCATCCTACCAATCTCCAAGCAGATCTTGCTGTGGCATAAGATAGTATCATAAGCTTGGGAAGGAGTTTAGCCGGCAGAGGAGTTTCATTGTGATTGGCATGGCTTCGAAGCTTATGATACTATCTAATGCCACCGTAATATCTGCTTAGAGATTATCATCCTACCTATTCTTACCCAAATACTACTAGTAACCAAGATGGGAAAAGTGAAAATATGAACGTTACTTCTTTCCCCTGCTGGGCAGGTTTGTTGTTCTGTTTCTTCCAGCGCTTTCTTGATATTTTCCTTATGCACAGCGGTGTGATTCTTGAGCATTTCCTCAACGTTGTCCTTATTGCACCACTGCTTGTTCCTCTCCTTCCTACACGGCCTCGTCTTTTTGTCGCCCTTCCCGCGCTTTCGAGCGCGCCGCGCCTCTTTTCCTGCCGCTAGCATGATCACAAGCACCATCACGATCACAACAGTCTGCGGAGAGAAGAATATAATTGGTCACAAACTGTAGAAGAAGAACCAAAAATATTCTATGGTAGCGAACAGTCGTAATGAAGGTCCCATGTTTGAGGAGAGCCACACCTCAAGCACGTTAAAGAACCCACCGTTAAAGCTCGCTCCAGACCCTTGCCCCGCCTTTTGTAAGTTCCTCACAATTCAGCCCCTGGCTGCGAAGAGAGAGAAGTCGGCCCACCCAATAACAATAACAATAATTTTCCTTAAACTCGTCTCCAAGTAATGATATAGGCGCCGGTGGTGGAACAAATGATGTTACAAATTTTCCTGTCTACTAATGATAATACTATTACATGGCTCTTGTCACAAACACAGGGTATCTAAATGGAAAATAGAGATCTATAGTTCTAAAATACTTGTATGCAGTTCCATTTTTGTCTGCTGCCACTGGCCTGCGAAGTATAAATGGGCACAAAAAGCGTTCTCGGAGAAATACTGTTCCTTAAATCGGAAAAATCGAAATAAAGAATTTGGACTTAAACCTACCAGTCTCATCCTCATGTTTGTCTCGGTCCTGCTGGCTTCTTAAGTCTCTCCCCCTCTTACGGCAGGTGTATAACTGTCGCCGATTCTCCATAAGTCCTGCCTTTTATCTTGTTTTTCTAACGGAAATTTCACGCGTCACGAGAGCAGTTACGTTACATTTGTCGAGGAGAATGTTTCCTAATTTAAAATCATTTAAGAAGGGAAAGTTTTAGCAATACAGTTTCACTTGAAAAACATCACGCGTGTGACATCAGAGGATTTAAAAAAAGCCTTCGAGGTATGACGTAAGACGAAGTGGTGTTCGCGAACTCACGCGATAGGGAGAGTACCGCGAGAGTTCAGCGGAAATTGGGTTCTAGCAACACCTGTTTTTCAGGAACATTCACGTTATATCTAATACATGTCGTTTATTAGCACGGTAGGTCAAGTCATTGAGAATATGCTTTCATGTAATTTGTTTTCAGTAAGAATTAGAGTGGAAGTTTGGATGGGGTTTGCACATGTAATACCCTGTTAAATGCACTAGCAGAATTGGGAATTTAGACTCCGTTCCTTGAGGAAACGAATCGGATACGTCTCAAAGAACCGTGAACGACTTGCAAACTTCCTCCTTAAAGACAGGTCAGCGTGGGTATAAGAAAGGTGTGGTGCGGTTTGAAGAACATACAGTATACCTTTTTTATGTCACATATAAACTAGGATTGGAAAATGCATGCAAATAAACAAAATGGTTGAAGAAATTCGGGTGTGTGCAAGAATTCTTTGTACACGTGCATTTGGCATGAGCCCATGGGAACTATTACTAAGTAAGTTATCTATGTTTACTTCCCAAAATATTTTATATCCGTATTTGTCAATGGCAGTTGAAATTACGTGTTCGCCAATAATTTATCATCGTGCAAACAACGTTCACGTGTCTACCGTTCGTGTGTTTGATCACGTGACTGAAAAGGTGGGTTACGGAAGGTGATTTAACTTAAGCCGCAAATATTTACCTGACAGGGCAGGTCGTGAGACTCACGCTTAACGGAACATATCCAAAATAGTTTAGATTAATAGATAAGAATGGCATAAACACTCATAAATAGTTGGGCGCCAAAATATTTGTCAACAATAAAACTACCTTAGAACTAAATTGGTATTTTATCTTTTACCTGTTCAGTACATTGAAAGTCCAAAGCGATTGACACTACTTCAATGCAGGGATCTATGGATTTCAAGTCAATTTTATACATAGTTATTAAAAAAATTAAGTGTTGCAAACGCTTAATGATTCTCATATAAACATTAAGAAGGATAAATAAAGATTTGACAAAAAGTCTGAATTACCCGGAGCAGTTTTACCGTAACCCTTACTTTTCTATTAAAAAAACCTTAGTCTTTTCTTGCAATATGTTTGTAAATTACCGTGGATTTTTTCAAGGAGGTTAAATACCTCTTTGATCTTTTAGACACATATTTCGTGACTTCCTTCCTCCCAGTTTGCTAATGAATATTCCATGGCCACGCCGTACCCTGGCCTTCTCTGACGCGATTGAACCCTAACGCCCACAGTAAGGTCTTGACATCGGATAGGGTTGGTCTTCTGACTGCCAGGAGTGCATAGCAAAACCGGTTCTCATAGAATGCATACTCACAGACTCTGCTCACAGACCGTGTACTGTAAGCCGTATTATATACCAGACACCCAAAATAGACTGTAGACTCGCGACAAGGTATTGGGGGCAGATAACAACACATGTCTCTTCCTTGTCGGCGAACACACCCTTCTTTCTTGGAATCGCTGTCTCTTACAAGAAGTGACTGAGTCATATTTCTTGAGAAAGACCATTGTTGTTTTAACAGGTAGGCCTTTAAATAAGGCGTCAACCTATTTTAAGAGCCCACTGTGAGAGTTGAACTAAGCAATATGTCGGTTTGTTTTTAACGTAGTACATGTATGTTGCACTGGAGGCTCTTAGTATAATTTATAGGTTTTATTTAACGAGTTTGTTCAGTGCAAGGCCATTGAGTACTTCTAGCTAGGCAATGAACTACGCTCACTGTGGCAGCATCTCTTCTCCCTAAGTCAGAAACATCGAGTTTCAGCAAGCTCGACTAACTGATTCAATGGGCGAAGCAGGGCTTACGAGGCTGCTCGGGAAATTCCCTACCCCTCCCAAGTTATACTATAGCTTGGATGTCCTATATTACAGTTATAGACTAGCGCGGACCTGTAACACGTGACACTTGCAAGACACGCCGACAGTCCCTCTATCACATGCCCCGCCTTCTGCAACACTATTATTCTATTTCACTAAGTCTAATGGTCTGGGAAATGTTTTGAAGTTCTGCAAGAGAATATTTATCGACTTGATCTGTCCTGGAAGATTTTGCCGGACACCAAAAGAAGCTTTGAGAGGCTTTATTAGTCCATTAGCTGTGAAACAAAATTCTGAAATAATGTACACTACTAATCTTCCTGGACATATCTTAGAATTGATAGTTAATCTGTTTTTAGAAGTTAGCATGGTAAAATCTTCCATAACTATGTGTGATCATCATTCTGATGGAACTACTGGAAAGCAAAAAGAGAGATGTCAAACCATAACTCTATAAAAGTGGAAAATGAAACGTGAAATTCGTCGAGTTTGCCGACAATCTATTTTCTAAGGAATGATCTGATTCACAGTTGGCGGCGAAGCATGAAAATTGAAGGAGGGTGTAGAAAACGATATAAGATACTAGTAGTCTTTCACACGAGATTCGAAAAGTGCAAAAGGAAACTCTTGATTTCCATTGTTACATGTCTATAAAGCAGAGCTTAGCGCTCGTGACGTGGAGTTTGTGAGGAGACAGGAACGTTGCATCATTTCGAGCTCAGAGAGACAAAGCGGTACCTCTTTACATTTAGTGCGCGAAATTTCAGTTCTCTTTTTTTTTTAGGTCTAACTCACTTTGAGCTCTTTAACACACCCTCCATTTTTTCTAGGAAGCAGACGTCGTCAGAAAGACCGGGCAGGTATTTAAGTGGGCGTCATGTAGGCTGGCACTTCTTACAACGCCGACAAATGTTACATTCATCATGTTGTCATCTATTTGACAGGTGCTTTCGAGTTCTCGTATATTGGAGTGATGCCTACTACCGTTCCGTGCGTAAGATGTAAGGATTTCCGTTATTCGTGGCGTCAGCTGACGTCAGATGTGTTCAAACTAGTCCGTTTCAGAGGGAACTGGAAAAATCCGGAGGATGTCGTTTCAAGTCTGAGGGAAATCTCATCAGATATTATCTGACGTCAGCTATGTAGTAAATGTTCCCCCATGCCTGTTTCCAGGGCCTATAAAGCCAACCTCCTCGGCTCTAGGGCCAACATGCCCCCAAGGAGATTCTACAGCAGACCCCTTGAGTTAGACCCTGCACTATAGATATTATAGAGATCGGGTCGGGGTCTTGCATCCAGGCTTATGTTCAATACAAGTAGCCACAGGGTACAGTTTACAAATACCAGATCTGTAGCGCTTCAAATTAATTACAAATTGTATATAAGAACATTTTGGGTTGGTATAGCGGACATTCTGTTACTTTTCACATATGACAAAGTAGTTGCAACTCGGTAGGCTTTAGTCTAGTTAGACGAAGTTAAAATAAGTGTTAAAATCTTTTCAGACTAGAGTTCCAATGTTAGAAATCCACTCGTTGAAAGTGTTGATGGAGCCTGTAGATGTCTTCTGGAGATCGCATCGGAGAAAGCGTCAGCGCCTTCGTGACGTCATGGTCCTTCAAAAGATTGACGTATCGTGATGTCGGCGTTGTTGGACCGGATGTGACGTTGGTTGGGCCGGATGTTGGAGGCGTGTCTTCGTAGAACAGGTTGACGTACTGAGGGAAGAGGGAAGTTCATATCACAAATTTTGGGAGCGAAAATGAAAATAATGCATATAGCGAAGATCGAAAATTAGAAAAGAAGAGGGGCTTAGGGAAAGAAAAAGAAACGGAAGCTTAAGGAACAGAATCAACTTTACATGATGATTGAGGCGTTAAAGTAACGTATACTATCGTTTTCCAATTATGAGTCGTACATTACATTTTACAGCAAGATTTTAATGAATTTTGTAGGAAAATGTTGAAAAAACTGCGTCTGCAATATAACATCATCACTGGTTTTCACACCAGGGTTATTGGACACTACACAGGTAAGCACCTACCTGTTCCTTCTCATCCTGACAGATAGTAACGGTGTATCTGGACAGGCACTCCGTCAGGTACAATGGGCCATTGTTCAAGTCATACAGGCACCCTTCCACCGCAGAGCAGATACCTGCACAGGAAATAAGAAATATATCATCTGTGAGGGTGCGCGGGCATCTAATCACCTTTTAATCATAAGTCACGCCAACTACAGACAGGTTTGACCTAAGGCGCCACCTACCGATTTTTAGACTAATAACAACAGTGCGTGATTTATCTAGGCAATGAAAAAGGGAGATTTGTAGATATAAAAGATCGACATATACGGAACTAGAGACAGCTTGTAGCGTACCTAAAGATTCAATGATACAATAACAAGAAAGTGCACTCGAGGCGAACGTTATGATGCTGCGAATTTAGTACTAATAAAGCTCACAAGATACCAGTTATAGGTGAAATTCCCCAATCGTTTAATTTTGTTCTAAAAAATATGTATCTAATAAGCTTGCTGCAATGTTGGCTTCACGCACATGTACCAAGAAACTCTCATCTTTTAGGTTCTCGTTGTGTACAATATTCCATAATGATTTCATCCATTCTGTGGTAATTCCTCGGCGCAATCGGCGACCTGAAAACAATGATCACCCTTACTAATTCTAGAATATCATAACATAAGCAGTCAGCCTGTTAATCACCTCCATGAAAAATGGAGGTATGGTTTTTGGTGTGTCTGTCTGTCTGTGTGATTGTGCGTCCGGATATCTGTGGTGAGCATAACTCTAGAACCTCTGGATGGATTGTAATGATATTTGGTATGTGGGCAGGTGTTGGAAAGACAAAGGTCAAGGTCGATTTTCAGCCCCCTGGTGTGTGACCTTGATACTGCAGAAGAATTTCGATCTTTTGTATCTTTTGACCTGAACATGTTATGATCATGTAGGCAAATATATCCACGAATGCTTACACCGTAGAACCAATAGGGTAAACGACATGCTAGACCCAATATGTTGACTTATTCATACCTATAGATATCCATATATGTTTGTTTAGTTGTACTGTAAGTAGCTGTTATACATGTAGACCTTACGAAAGTCGCTGTACTTTTGCCGTATCTATAAAGATCATGTTATGTCTAGTGTTACCTCTGACCGCAGGCCCACTGTACACGGTGACGCCGGCCTCCATGAGTGACGTCAGAGGCACATCCTCGGCGTCCCCCACCCCACACCGCTCCCAGGTCAGGTCTGTGACGAACGCCTCGCCCTGTCGGCTCACTATAATCTGAGATAAGACCACACAGTGACGTCAGGGTAACGGACTACGTGTCTTACTCTCCCAGGACAGGTCTGTTACGAACGCCTCGCCCTGTCGGCTCACTATGATCTGAGATAACATCACACAGCGCCACTGATGTTAATAGATGTAAGAGAGATTAAAAAAAAGGAAAGAGATCATTTCCTAGAAAGGCAGTATCTGGAAAGAAAGTTAAGGAAGGAAAGAGACCACACCATCTAGTAAGACAGGAACTGTAAGAGAGAGAGAGAGAGAGAGAGAGAGAGAGAGAGAGAGAGATGGAGGAAAGAAAGAGATCACGCCACTGATGTTAATAGTTGGTCATAGCTAGTTGGTGAAAGGTAATAAGAGAGAGAGAGAGAAATATGGAAGGAAACGGTGATCACGTCCCGTATGTTGGTTTATGTTATGTGTAGTCAGCCTGACACCCCTATGTTAAGTTGGTTCAGTCCTCCACCTTTAGTCCGACCACCGACTCCTTCAGTTCAGCCATGTTGGAATAAAGCTCCTCAAGTTAGTTCCCTTCGTGAAACGAAGGGTTTGTTTTGAGTGCTGTTTTTTTGTGAGAGGGACGTTTGTCAGCCTGATAACTGGGGAAGGCATGGATGGATTGTTTTGATATTTGGTATGTGGGTAGGGTTAGACATGACGAAGGAATGGTAGGAATTGCGTTACGGCAGGGCGCTCTAGCGGAGTGTTATTGTACTGCAGCAGAACTTCCGGTTTTGATATTTTTTTTCGGGACATGTTTGGGTGATGATTTTTAAGTGGTAAGTAGCTGTATAAATGAATAGTAAGGTGTGTAAGTTTTGGCCACTTAGGGGTTTTGCTGGGGCGGTGAAAGTCATTCTTGTGTTAGGTTTTGAGAAGGAATTATGGAAGCAGGGGTCGATGGATCGGAATGACTGTAGGTATGCAGATAGCTTACTTAGTGATGTACATAATTGTATGATTGTTATGCAAATTAGGAGGTAATTAGCAGAATGCAATAGGTATGTGTGCAAACCGTTGTAGGGTACGTGTCTGTGGACAGAAAATCTCATGAACGGCTGAACAGATTGATCTGATATTTGGTATGTGGGTAGCTCTTGAGACAGTGAAGAAACGTACGTGGCGTTTTATCGTTTAGTGGCTTTTGACGGTTTTGCAGGGGATGTTTGTAGGTGGAAAATGGGTTTTACGCAATCGTGGGTATTACGCAATCGTGGGTATTACGCAATCGTGCTATATTTAGGTGATATTACGTCATGCCGATGGGCTTCATGCTTACCCCGTCCCAACAGGAAGTGATCCCAAAGGTCATAGTTGCGCAATAGAGAAAATGGTTTATAGGGACAGTACATTATACATGATGGGGTGTGCATGTTCCCCATAAGATTTGATAATCTGTAGACTAAGGGCAATGATGATATTGTATACAGGGGCGTGTATTACACGTTTTAAAAGGGTTGCACATGTAACAGTTACTACCGGTACAATACACTGATGAACAAAGCAGGGTTTGTTTTTCACAGTAACTTGCAGTCATTGATGAGATTGTTTATAGGGAGTTTACATTAGACATATGGGATACACAATGTAGTGGACTGCATTGTGAAACAAAGAATGTTACGACATCATCATTGTTGCAACCATTGATACATTTGCTTCCGGCGGTGGATTTGTTATCCTACCTGCTGAAATTGGACAAATTTCTTGTCGGGATAAGCATTTGGTCTCTCTTCCAAGGAAGAAATTATGCATGTTTTATGTTATCCCGGACAGAAAAGGTGTCGCGAGGCGTATAGTCCTATTGACTGACAAGCCCCGTGCGGGCGGATAAAGCGTTCCCGCCACGGCACGGCCATTTGTACTGATATGTGGCGAGAACGTTTGGGCAAGAGACACGGGGTCATGTCAGAATTTCAATGAGTTCCAAGTCGCAAGCCCAAAATGGAAGTTATACTTTTATGTCTTGTTTTCCAAGCGATGTAATGTAGAGTATATAGGTCACAACAAGGACACAAGTGGTAATTAACACAATCACGTCATTTGTACCGACATGTCGCGAGAACGATTAGGTGAGAGACACGCACGGGGTCATGTCGAAAGTTCCATGAGTCACAAGTCGCAAGCCCAGATGGATAGTTATACTTTGATGTCTTGATTTCTCTGCAATTAATCTAGGGTAGGTCGCAGGTGCTAGTTAGCAGATTCATGCCATTTGTACTGATAGGTTACTAAAACGATTGGGTAAGAGAAAAGGGGTCATCTGAAAAGTTCCATGAGTTCCAAGTCGCAAGCCCAAAATGGAAGTTATACTTTTATGTACCTGAGGAGGAGCATTCCGTGACGACACCAGCCATCACATTTTGGAGGTGTTCGCTGGGGATGTGAAGATCATTTATGTGGATCTCACCAATGACGGCGTTGATGTGGTCAACGTTATTGTTTTATGTGTTATTTTATTGATATTTTGATGCAACAGTCGATTTTAGCCCAGTCAATATAAGTCTTTATCTTCAAAAGACAATGAAAGGTATTTGCTTTGTCCATGGAAATGAATGGACAGGACAGTTTGTGTCATGTGCACAAACAAGAAAGGATGGATGATAGAATACTTTTAAAATACAGCTACTGCCTATATCACTTTTTTCGGCGCACCTTCCTATGTGACGGTCTCCATGCTTTCTCCCAAAAAGCGTAAGCAGGCCTTCTTCATCTCCCGTAAATCGTAGAGACACGGTTTCATTTTACACAGTTTGTAGCAGGCCATAACGTACACATACATTCCATTCCATAGTAAAAACCACAAACCCTTTGTCTTCGCATTATATTCTACAATTTCTCATTGCATTTCACAGATATAAACATTGACCACCTACTGCCAAGATTCCAAGTAACTTGCCTTTTAGATTCTTAATGACATACAAAAGTCTCCAATAATGTCGGCCTGACGTAGAAAACGCTCATCCTGACATGCACCTCACAGTTTCATATTTAAAACCAACAACATCCTCTCAACACCTCGCCTTCTCACTTCCACTTACAAGCGACGCTCTGTGGACGACACAGAACTAAAGCTAGCCAATGACACGTCTACATATAAACCCTCCACCACCGCACCATCACCCATTTCACGAAGGTTGAGTTCTGCGAACGCTTGTTGCACTTGTAATTGTGTCGCCCGTGAGTCGCTCCTTTAGCAGTCCTTCTACTAAGGCCACAGCAAGTACATTTTACGGATGGCATCAGCGCGCGCATTAATTTTCGCCTGATTTCAGAAAAAAAAAAACAGAATTTTTTTCTTCTGCAGGGATGGTCAACATGACGATAAAGTACCAAAATGAGCAAATATATTATGTTGGAGCCTAATAATTGTACTTGTAGAAGTGACACTTGCGTAGAAATGAAACTTATTGGATAGTTGTAAATGTGACACCAATATGGAAGCCATGAGTGTGGTTAACAACTTTGTTGGTGATGCCAGTCTACCACACTAGTGTCACTTTTACCACACCAGTACATGTCTTAAATACAGGAATGAATGCCTTGTTGGCTCTGATACAATGTTTTGTCCCTTTAATTCTTTTTAGAACAGTCATCACAGCTTTATGATGCCTATTTTTGAAAATGTAGCCATCTTGTTATTTTCACCCATCTTGTTTTTTTTCGCCCTATCGCACTATTTTTGCAGTCTGCAGAGGATGTCATCCATAAAATTTACTTGCTGTGGCCTAAACTGGCGCAGGGGCGTCAGGGTCACGGACTATGTGTCTTACGAGGACAAGGTATCTGTCAGATTATCTGCAATCGGAGAAATAGGATCATATGACGACATCAAGGTCACCAATACTGTACCTCACGGGTCAGGAGAATGGCAGATTATCTGATATTGGAGATATAAGGACGTCCAGGTCAGAGTTCCCGTACCTCAGGGGGCAGGGTACTCCACAAAAATCAATGGTGAATGAATCACACATACCGCATGACAAAAGTTGCCGTATATCAAGTCTGGGATCGCCAGCTTGCTCTTTTCATGCATATTCTACATAGACTTTGACAAAAAGGGTCAGTGGATATAACAGTAAGAGATCTAACGCTAATTTACCTTTATCCGCAGGGTAACCTATATCCGTTGCTTTAAAAAACGGGATATTAAGTCGACGGACGATAGTTTCAAACTAGATCAGTTTAAACATACTACAACTGGAAACCACCGTCTGTCGACTTGATATCCCTTAATATTTTGTTCTTGACGATTTGTTGTACTATGTAAATGTTGTATTGCATGCAAGGATGCATCTGTACCCAGGGCCTCCATGAAAACACTGTTAGCCACTGATGGGTGGTTACTTCGGTAAAAGAACACAGACATAAATAAACAAATAAATACAGTGCGAGTAAACACAACGAATATAGGTTACCCTGCGGATAAAGGTGAACTAGCGTTTCGCTCTCTAGAACTTGGCGCGATACTACATGGAAATATAGTTGGAGGATTCAAGTAGCAATTCAGCAACTTCGCTGGCGAAGCGTTCATGTAAGCCATCACGAAATCGCCGGCAAATGCAGCCAGGGGTGCGGGCAAATGCAGCCAGGGGTGCGGGAAAACTTCGGGCCCTATGACCGAACGCCCTATCCTCGTCATAGCCATAACATCACGAAATTGATGGCAAATAGCGCGTTAAAACTTGTAAGGCAGTCATGAAATCGCCGGGAGACGCGGACAGGCGCGCGGCGTATCAAGTGACCCACGCCTGCATGACGTAGTAAGGTGTGATTCTGCCGTAAAACAGGATTGAGACGAGCTAGGGCAAACGCATCACTACTCTACGGGGCGTGATAACTAGTGGTCCGCTGTGGTAAGGTGTGGTTGTTCGGTAAAACAAGACCGAGACGGGCTACGGCAAATGCAAGACTCCTCTACGGGGCGTGGTAGCTAGTGGTCCGCTGTGGTAAGGTGTGGTTGTTCGGTAAAACAAGACCGAGACGGGCTACGCCAAACGCAACACTCCTGTGCGGGGCGTGGGGGCTAGTGGTCCGCGGTGGTAAGGTGTGGTTCTGCTGTAAAACAGTACTGAGACGGGCTACGGCAAACGCAACACTCCTTACGGGGCGTGGTAGCTAGTGGACCGATGTGGTAAGGTGTGGTTATGTGGTAAAACAGGATCGAGACGGGCTACGGCATACGCAACACTCCTCTACGGGGCGTGGTAGCTAGTGGTCCGCTGTGGTAAGGTGTGGTTGTTCGGTAAAACAAGACCGAGACGGGCTACGCCAAACGCAACACTCCTGTGCGGGGCGTGGGGGCTAGTGGTCCGCGGTGGTAAGGTGTGGTTGTTCGGTAAAACAAGACCGAGACGGGCTACGGCAAACGCAACACTCCTGTGCGGGGCGTGGGGGCTAGTGGTCCGCGGTGGTAAGGTGTGGTTATGCGGTAAAACAGTACTGAGACGGGCTACGGCAAACGCAACACTTCTGTACGGGGCGTGGGGGCTAGTGGTCCGCGGTGGTAAGGTGTGGTTCTGCTGTAAAACAGTACTGAGACGGGCTACGGCAAACGCAACACTCCTGTACGGGGCGTGGTAGCTAGTGGTCCGATGTGGTGAGGTGTGGTTATGCGGTAAAACAGGATCGAGACGGGCTACGGCAAACGCAACACTCCTGGACGGGCGTGGTAGCTAGTGGTCCGCTGTGGTAAGGTGTGGTTATGCGGTAAAACAGGATTGAGACGGGCTACGGCACACAACACTCCTCTACGGCGGGTGTGGTTGCTAGTGGTTCGCTGTGGTAAGGTGTGGTTATGCGGTAAAACAGGACTGAGACGGGCTACGGCAAACGCAACACTTCTGTACGGGGCGTGGTTGCTAGTGGTCAGCTGTGGTAAGGTGTGGTTATGCGGTAAAACAGGCTAAAACAGGATCGAGACGGGCTACGGCAAACGCAACACTCCTCTACGGCGGGTGTGGTTGCTAGTGGTCCGCTGTGGTAAGGTGTGGTTATGCGGTAAAACAGGATTGAGACGGGCTACGGCAAACGCAACACTCCTCTACGGCGGGTGTGGTTGCTAGTGGTTCGCTGTGGTAAGGCGTGGTTATGCGGTAATACAGGACTGAGACGGGCTACGGCAAACGCAACACTTCTGTACGGGGCGTGGCTGCTAGTGGTCCGCTGTGGTAAGGTGTGTTTATGCGGTAAAACAGGATTGAGACGGGCTACGGCAAACGCAACACTCCTCTACGGCGGGTGTGGTTGCTAGTGGTCCGATGTGGTAAGGTGTGGTTATGCGGTAAAACAGGATTGAGACGGGCTACGGCAAACGCAACACTCCTCTACGGCGGGTGTGGTTGCTAGTGGTCCGCTGTGGTAAGGTGTGGTTATGCGGTAAAACAGGATCGAGATGGGCTACGGCAAACGCAACACTCCTGGACGGGGCGTGGTATCTAGTGGTCCGCTGTGGTAAGGTGTGGTTATGCGGTAAAACAGGATTGAGACGGGCTACGGCAAACGCAACACTCCTCTACGGCGGGTGTGGTTGCTAGTGGTCCGCTGTGGTAAGGTGTGGTTATGCGGTAAAACAGGATCGAGATGGGCTACGGCAAACGCAACACTCCTGGACGGGGCGTGGTATCTAGTGGTCCGCTGTGGTAAGGTGTGGTTATGCGGTAAAACGGGCTGAGACGGGCTACGGCAAACGCAACACTCCTCTACGGCGGGTGTGGTTGCTAGTGGTTCGCTGTGGTAAGGTGTGGTTATGCGGTAAAACAGGACTGAGACGGGCTACGGCAAACGCAACACTTCTGTACGGGGCGTGGCTGCTAGTGGTCCGCTGTGGTAAGGTGTGGTTATGCGGTAAAACAGGCTAAAACAGGATCGAGACGGGCTACGGCAAACGCAACACTCCTCTACGGCGGGTGTGGTTGCTAGTGGTCCGCTGTGGTAAGGTGTGGTTCTGTGGTAAAACAGGACTAAGATGGGCTACGGCAAACGCAACACTCCTGTACGGGGCGTGGTTGCTAGTGGTTCGCTGTGGTAAGGTGTGGTTTTTCGGTAAAAGCGGAATATCGAAGGCGAAGACTGGTTTTGCTCTGTCGGGGATAGAGCGCTACAGGCCCGACTGAGCAAAACCAGTCTTCGCCACGATATTCCGCTTCTACCGAAAAACCACACCTTACCACAGTGAACCACTAGCAACCACGCCCCGTACAGAAGTGTTGCGTTTGCCGTAGCCCGTCTCAGTCCTGTTTTACCGCATAACCACACCTTACCACAGCGGACCACTAGCCCCCACGCCCCGCACAGGAGTGTTGCGTTTGCCGTAGCCCGTCTCGGTCTTGTTTTACCGAACAACCACACCTTACCACCGCGGACCACTAGCCCCCACACCCCGCACAGGAGTGTTGTGTTTGCCGTAGCCCGTCTCAGTCCTGTTTTACCGCATAACCACACCTTACCACAGCGGACCACTAGCCCCCACGCCCCGCACAGGAGTGTTGCGTTTGCCGTAGCCCGGCTCGGTCTTGTTTTACCGAACAACCACACCTTACCACCGCGGACCACTAGCCCCCACACCCCGCACAGGAGTGTTGTGTTTGCCGTAGCCCGTCTCGATCCTGTTTTAGCCTGTTTTACCGCATAACCACACCTTACCACAGCGGACCACTAGCAACCACGCCCCGTACAGAAGTGTTGCGTTTGCCGTAGCCCGTCTCAGTCCTGTTTTACCGCATAACCACACCTTACCACAGCGGACCACTAGCCCCCACGCCCCGCACAGGAGTGTTGCGTTTGCCGTAGCCCGTCTCGGTCTTGTTTTACCGAACAACCACACCTTACCACCGCGGACCACTAGCCCCCACACCCCGCACAGGAGTGTTGTGTTTGCCGTAGCCCGTCTCGGTCTTGTTTTACCGAACAACCACACCTTACCACAGCGGACCACTAGCTACCACGCCCCGTAGAGGAGTGTTGCGTTTGCCGTAGCCCGTCTCGATCCTGTTTTACCACATAACCACACCTTACCACATCGGACCACTAGCTACCACGCCCCGTACAGGAGTGTTGCGTTTGCCGTAGCCCGTCTCAGTACTGTTTTACAGCAGAACCACACCTTACCACAGCGGACCACTAGCAACCACGCCCCGTACAGAAGTGTTGCGTTTGCCGTAGCCCGTCTCAGTCCTGTTTTACCGCATAACCACACCTTACCACAGCGAACCACTAGCAACCACACCCGCCGTAGAGGAGTGTTGCGTTTGCCGTAGCCCGTCTCGATCCTGTTTTAGCCTGTTTTACCGCATAACCACACCTTACCACAGCGGACCACTAGCAACCACGCCCCGTACAGAAGTGTTGCGTTTGCCGTAGCCCGTCTCAGTCCTGTTTTACCGCATAACCACACCTTACCACCGCGGACCACTGGCCCCCACGCCCCGCACAGGAGTGTTGCGTTTGCCGTAGCCCGTCTCGGTCCTGTTTTACCGAACAACCACACCTTACCACCGCGGACCACTAGCCCCCACGCCCCGCACAGGAGTGTTGCGTTTGGCGTAGCCCGTCTCGGTCTTGTTTTACCGAACAACCACACCTTACCACAGCGGACCACTAGCTACCACGCCCCGTAGAGGAGTGTTGCGTTTGCCGTAGCCCGTCTCGATCCTGTTTTACCACATAACCACACCTTACCACATCGGACCACTAGCTACCACGCCCCGTAGAGGAGTGTTGCGTTTGCCGTAGCCCGTCTCAGTACTGTTTTACAGCAGAACCACACCTTACCACCGCGGACCACTAGCAACCACGCCCCGTACAGAAGTGTTGCGTTTGCCGTAGCCCGTCTCAATCCTGTTTTACCGCATAACCACACCTTACCACAGCGAACCACTAGCAACCACACCCGCCGTAGAGGAGTGTTGCGTTTGCCGTAGCCCGTCTCGATCCTGTTTTAGCCTGTTTTACCGCATAACCACACCTTACCACAGCGGACCACTAGCAACCACGCCCCGTACAGAAGTGTTGCGTTTGCCGTAGCCCGTCTCAGTCCTGTTTTACCGCATAACCACACCTTACCACCGCGGACCACTAGCCCCCACGCCCCGCACAGGAGTGTTGCGTTTGCCGTAGCCCGTCTCGGTCTTGTTTTACCGAACAACCACACCTTACCACCGCGGACCACTAGCCCCCACGCCCCGCACAGGAGTGTTGCGTTTGCCGTAGCCCGTCTCGGTCTTGTTTTACCGAACAACCACACCTTACCACAGCGGACCACTAGCTACCACGCCCCGTAGAGGAGTGTTGCGTATGCCGTAGCCCGTCTCAGTCCTGTTTTACCACATAACCACACCTTACTACATCGGACCACTAGCTACCACGCCCCGTACAGGAGTGTTGCGTTTGCCGTAGCCCGTCTCAGTACTGTTTTACAGCAGAACCACACCTTACCACCGCGGACCACTAGCCCCCACGCCCCGTACTGAAGTGTTGCGTTTGCCGTAGCCCGTCTCGGTCTTGTTTTACCGAACAACCACACCTTACCACAGCGGACCACTAGCTACCACGCCCCGTAGAGGAGTGTTGCGTATGCCGTAGCCCGTCTCGATCCTGTTTTACCACATAACCACACCTTACCACATCGGACCACTAGCTACCACGCCCCGTACAGGAGTGTTGCGTTTGCCGTAGCCCGTCTCGGTCTTGTTTTACCGAACAACCACACCTTACCACAGCGGACCACTAGCTATCACGCCCCGTAGAGGAGTGATGCGTTTGCCCTAGCCCGTCTCAATCCTGTTTTACGGCAGAATCACACCTTACTACGTCATGCAGGCGTGGGTCACTTGATACGCCGCGCGCCTGTCCGCGTCTCCCGGCGATTTCATGACTGCCTTACAAGTTTTAACGCGCTATTTGCCATCAATTTCGTGATATTATGGCTATGACGAGGATAGCGCGTTCGGTCATAGGGCCCGAAGTTTTCCCGCACCCCTGGCTGCATTTGCCCGCACCCCGTGCTGCATTTGCCGGCGATTTCGTGATGGCTTACATGAACGCTTCGCCACTTCGCTGGTATCAAAATGCATCTTTCGGACAGGAGTCAAAATCCATGCCAAATGCCAGTATTATATTGCATGCATTTGTACTTTTGTCTGCAACGATATCGATTCAAATTTGAGACGCGTGTCTTCTCAAAAGTCTATACCGCAGTAATCAAGAGTAAAGTATACTGCAATATCATCTAAGCGTGTTTCATTAGGCTTATTGTGTAGATTAATCACCTCATAACTAAAGTTCCACAGGAGCTGCAGATGGATCGATACTTGGACGGACTACGCATCGATACGATCGTATCATGTGTCTAAAACGCCCTGCGGTTAGTTTATGAGTCCGTAACATCAAACAGTCTTGGAACAGAGAGTGTAAAATGTCGGTGTGTATTCCGTTCTCATTGCACTTGGGGCACCGGTGCGTCACTGCAGGGTTCGAAAGATTACTAGTACTCAACGAAATTCAGAGATAAAGAACGAATTTTCTTACGTTTTGTGTATTTTGTTGTCTTCTAAGTCATACTTTAACGTATTGCGCAATATCTAGATTATAAAAAAAATCGGTTAGAATAACACAACAATGCCGCAGTGAACGAACCCCGCAATGTCGCACCGGTGCCCCAAGTGCAGTGAGATACCACCTTTAGTTACGTTTACAAGGCACACAGGTCAGTTAAATTGAGACTGTGCCCCTTCCTCCCTGTACCTTATCAAATAGGCACTTCTCTTGCGATGAACTGTCAAGTTCGACGTACCTGTCCAGTGGACATAGCCCTAATTGACAAAGATATGAGGCTATTGGTTCCCTTTATAATCGTTATCTGTTGCATGCTTTAATTTTCCTGTACAAATTGGTGATAAAATTGAGGATGACACGTTTTCAATACACGATATATGTAGCTGTGAGTTCCTATCTATGATCTTTATGTGCAGAAAGTACTGATTTAGTAATTTTACCCAAAGACTTTTCACGTTTTCTCATCTTCTCATCCACACTCAAGCTTTACGAAACTTTTTATTTTCAGGGAAAGCTTTTTAGGAGAGTGTTATAGTCGAGTCTCCATCCATTGTGGCACCCGGGATGTAGGAATATGACCCCGCCAAGGCCGATACAGAACCATATCGGTGCACAGATGCACTGGGGACAGTCCTCTGACCCGGGGTTACCTCTACCTGATGCAGACCTCCATATTTGGCAAGGCTGAGTGTTCGGTCGTACATCTGTATGTTTTGTGGCGATTCAATCATCGGAAAAGTCGTAGGAGCTTTGTCATGAGAGTAAAAGCTCGTTGAGGCATAAATATTGGGTGTAGCAATGCACACAGCGTGTCTCGTGGATAACTGTTAGGGGAGTATTTAGGATTTGTTACTTCATCTGTGTATCTCGGAATGCGAAATACCAATGATAGACTAAGTGATGATAATAGTATTGGCTCCCCAGATAAGTGCAAATACCAAAATATAACCTACACTTACTGTTGGGAGGAAAACTTTATCCACAGCACATGTACATCGTTCACAATGTACATGTTTCGGTACGAGCGATCGCTGTTGTTGTTTATATCCGGGGTATTGGACAGTTGTTACCTACCAGGACGTCAGTAGATTGGATCAAAAATTGATATTCAAATTAGCGGCTCAAATTACTGGTCAATATGTAAATCAATCTTTTGCCAAACAACTGCTTTTTGCCTACCACTGCGTCAACCATGACACCATCGCGATCGCTCGTTAAATTCCACCCGATGTAATATGCAAATGTCACATAATCATGAATTTACGAAGAATCTGCAAAGACTGATACTTTTGGTGCCAGATGGAGTTAACAGTGTATATCGACTCTTCCACTCATCTGTGTATGTCAAGTGCTAAATATATTTCTATGCATCTATGTTGTATTTGATGTATATATTCTGCTTTTTTTCTACTACTGACAAGCAAGGAGGTTGTAGGCATAGGGGCCAGTTAGTGTCTTCAATAAAGAATTAGTAGAATAAAACAATTCTAATGCGATTTTATATGACACCGTACCACATCGACAAGGTTGATCTCGTCGTTCGCAAATCTTCCTTCATGCAAGATTTATTTCATTTCTTGAAACCTAATGTAATTCAAGAGTTTCCAGAATGATACATTGCAATCCGCGTTTCATTTCTTCTATCAAATATTCGGCACATGAAGACGCATACATACCGCTTCCGTCTTGTCCATTTGTCTGAGGAAATCTACGACAGAATCCAGCCGAACGTAAGCCTGGTCATCCGTCACTAGGAACCAGTCAAAGTCGTCTTCCCGCCATTTACACAAGTAGCGCAGTATCGGCACATCTACGAGTGTGGACTCATCACTCAGAACGACTGCAGGCAGCCCAGGCCGCTTGTCGTTTGTTGTTAGTTCGGCTGTTTTGGGAAGGAAGAATTCCACAAATGCCTGCTCGCTCCCCCTGGCCCAGGTGCTGTGCGCAGCTGCCGCAAAGGTGGGCATTCTTCCGCGTGACGTCATCACGGAGACATGTAGAGGGTACCTGACTTTGCACTTGAGATCTGGCGCATCTCGTAGAACCTGTACGAACTCGCCATCTTCGCGCGTCTTGGCGTGGTTGAACTCTCGGGGGTTAGACTTCTTGAAAAATCGAAGCTGTAGCCCCACCAAAAGAGTTAGAAGGACACCGAAAGTCGCAAAATGGCGGATGGAACGGCTGGCGTACCAGCGCCGAACCCGCCTGCCGGGACAGACCACACCTGCCGCCTCCATGGCTGTGGAACTCCGTGCGCTGGGGGAGGATTTACTACGACGGAAGCAATAGAAATGATGCCCGATGTTTTGATACGTACAGTACCACTCTGTACCGTGTGACCGCAGACTCTTATTGATCAGTGGTATTAGAAAATGCTTTTAGCGCGTATTTTTTGCCGTCAGGAACATAAACGTCAAGTTTAATGGCTGGGTACCTGAAATAAACGACGGTTATTCAGTGACTTGCCGTGGGGCGAAACAGACTCTAACAGTTTACATCAATCTTATCGACAGGAACAATGTGGGGTGAAACAAGCTGGCTGCTTTTAGATTATTGGGACCTCCGCCATGAGGTAGATTGGAATTGATGAGATTTAGGTGGAGCCGTGATCCCGGCTGTATCTTTAAGTGACATCAATCATACAGCGACGCCCCCTAGCGAGTATCTTACGCTGTGCAGACTGTTGATATCCGTGTTAAACTAAGCGTTAATGATAAGCGAGATATCTCATAAATATGCGAGGTTAAAGCTCTCAAATGATGCAACAGATAACAACAATTTCTGTACCGACGGTAGTTTATAGTGAAAATTTCGCTTCATTTCATTCTCACCATGTGCATCCACTGTTACAGAACGTTCGTTGTTGTAATATTACATATTATATTAAAGACATAAATTACGTTTGTAAGACATACCGAATACATAGGATATGTGAACATGTCACCCAGGAAAACCGAGAAGTAAACATATACATTTTGGTATTTTTATAGTACTATTAATAGAAAACAGACAAAAGTGAATTGGTCTAAAATTTTAATCTATGTTGACATTCAAACTTTTAGACCTTAGAACCAGTAGTGAAAACTATATATTAAACTCAACATTCCGATATATTCAAATATATTGATATTCATAGACCTTACGAAAGTCGCTGTACTTTTCATGTGCCCATAAAGATTACATTTCAAACAAAAAAAGGGTTCTCACATACACATCTGGTAACAAAATCATGAAACTTTGCAGATTGATCCTTCTATAAGTCTGTTCTGTGGTTATTTAATGTTTCATGACCATACAAAGGAATGCCTGTGCCAAATTCTATAATGATTTGGGACTGATAGCTAAGTCACTTCTGTCAAATCAGTGAGTATAATGAGTGAGTATAATGAGTATATTGAGTAATAATATAATGAGTATAATGAGTATGATCAGTGAGTTGATGAGAGGAATGATGGTAAAATGTGTATTAGATAAAATCAAAGTACTAGCAAAAACAACATTCGCGTTTCCTTTCATTAAAAGTATGTATTGGTACTATATTTACGATGTGCGCTGCTTTCTGGTCACACCTGAAATGATGTAACGTTACACATATATCGCTTGCCTCAGCGCTACCTGTCGATATGAAATAAAAGTGCACTATACCTAGAATTCGATCAAGCTTGCAACGAAACTTTGGCCAGCAGGAAATGTACACAACGATCTTTCTTTACATCGCGCTCAGTCCATCTCATTTTTCTGGTACAACGAAGTCTGACATACTATTAATGCATTTAAGTTTGCGGGGATTTAATTTAGCGGTAGCGGGAAAAAGGACTTTTCGCGCTGGTTTTAAGTTCTCGGTAGCATCACGCACTGTAGTCTCTTACTATCATGGAAAAAAGTTTGCGGTGGTTTTGAGTTCGCGGTGGATTGGCAACGCGAAAAACACCAACATAAAACAACGCGAAAAATTTCAGAATTTACTGTACCTTATCTTTTCGATATTAATGGATTGAGGTCTAACGTTACTTGTCGTTTTCAAATGTCGAGCTTAGACAAAAATTCTGCTCTACGTCCTGACTCACAAAGGGCAAGAAAACATCTCAACCTGCCCTGTTATATGCCGATATACAGTATTGCATGGAGGTTATAACAAGGACAGTTCGGTAAAAAAAAAAAGCTAGTCCAGGCACATATTCATACGGCAGCCTCTGCCCGGATGTGCCCTTTTGATTTGCTGCCCTGCTCTGTGGTTAATCCCGTCCTTACGAGAGTTAATCCGGTCTGTGCCGGTTTATCGGCACCAGGTGCAGGGCCGCACGTTCCCGCCATTGCACCTGTCACTACATCCACAGGACCCCAACACTTCCGCAGAAGGGGCGACGCCAGAATTTTCTCCAGTAATACATTGGGACAGTTGAGGAAACAAATATGCAATTATCTCAAGAATCAAAAGTTCAAGCCATACAAATTCACCCTCAATTGATAGCCTACTATGTCCAGCCTCAGCAAATTCATTTGCAAGAATTTCTATACAGCTAGTCTTTTGATGCACCCCTCTACTTGGATTGGCCCGTTTGGCTCAAAACAGCTATCTAGCGACGATGTCACTATTATTGGGGGGTGGGGGGGGGGGGGGGTTGGGGGGGGGGGGGCGTGCGGAAAACCCCTAGATGGAGTAAGGTCACTTTTTACAACTAATTCAACAAGTTCAGGGTCTTTCTTATCGCGGCTACTAAAAAAATGCCCAGATTTCACATAAAATCCCACCAAGAAAGGCTTTTAGTGGTTTAAAGCCTTGTTCTAGGCTCTAGGCGTAGGCGCTAATTCTAGTGTCTCCCCAGAAGAAGAATGGAGTAGTCAGGACATTTCTGGACCACTGTCTTCCATCAGAGCCCAAATCACCGCTCACAAAATCACCGACTGATCCCGACTGGATCACCGGACGTGTTTTCTGCAGCACGTCCCCGGGATTTCCGTCAGGGAGAGGCGAGGGGATCCTGGCATGAGACAGACGAGAGGATTTGATAGCTAAGCTGGCGCATGACATTACTTAATTAAACTGTTTGCCCTGTACCCTCGGGGTTGTAACAAACGATAAACTGACCAAGGGCTATGTCAGATATTGATAGGGAACAACACCACGGGACCGACTTGCCACTGAGAAGGGACATTTTTGTCTACTGTAAATGCATCTAAATTCGCGGGGATTTACTTTCGCGGTAGCGGGAAAATGGAGATTTCGCGGTGGTTTTAAGTTCGCGGTTACACCATAGTCTGTAGTCTCATACTGTCATTTTCGCGATGGTTTTAAGTTCTCGGTGAAGCGGCCACCACGAAAACCGCGAACAGTTCTGTATTTACAGTATCTAGCAAGATTTCTATCCAACGAGACAATGAAATTGTAAAGAGGACAACATGATGTATACATTCTCGTGAAATATGGACGTAAACAAATGGCAGTTGCATGTAAAACTTAAACGTATTTAAAATGCTTGAAAAGATAAACAAAAAAAACCCTCCGCATTTTCTGCAGTTTCTGAAAGACGTGTCCTATACCAAAGGGCGTGATCAGTGAAGCAGATTTCCATGAAAAAGGGTTTTTAGCATGAAAGTTCATATGTGTTGGTAGAATATATCATTGAAAAATGCTAACACTTTATATCCAACACTATAATTAAACTATAGGGACTAACCCCTCTAAATTTTCGGACAAACTCCGTCGACCTTGTTCACAGAATGACCCTTCTATCTCAAGCAGTGACGTCAGGAATACACCTTTGGACAGGTTATTGTTAATCCCTGAACACAGAAATTATGACCTGGCTTTAGAAGCAAATTGAAGGGGATTAGGGCTCAATTATATTTATTGTAATTGAGGTTAGAAGGATGATCGTAATTTTCCAAGAGTTGGAAGCCACAAGAAGATATAAAAACACCGTCATATAGGGTTTGGTCAGAGTAGTACTGTGAGCACCAAGCCTCGTCACTGCCATTGCATTGGATTTGTCATTACTTAAATTACTTCTATGTTCGTCTATCGTCTGGTGTGGCTCATTCAAATAGCAATGTCACATGCAAGTACGTCAGAAATGTGTCGCAATTAGAACACATAAGCAACTGTAGTGGCTTCGCTCGCCCTGTGTTCTAACGGAGGCATGGAGAAGAATAACATACACGAATGATAAATGATGAGGGTGGTTAACATCTAGGTTTGTATACTTTGTTAACTCCTAACCAAAATTTGCCGTCGGGTATTACAACAAAGGTCACCTCTCATTTGCGATAAGGACCCATAAATGACGCGTGGATTTCCATGATAGGCCATTATTAGTCTTTAGAATCCGGTTGGTGTTTGGTAACTACAGAGTATCTATTTTAAATGTGTAAACATCAGGAAGTGACATATCGATGCTGATAGTGGGATAGTTTCAGTTAAGTCGGCACATAAGTCCCGTGCTACGAATAGAAACAAAGCTGTTACAGACAAACAATACAAAACATGTAAATGTTGAATAGTTCACAGTTCGAAACAAGCGAGAAATTACCTAATTCAGGTACAAAGAATGAACTACGTTCCCAGGCAAGCTGATATCGTCCTAATGATAAAGCTGCTTTACCAAAACGTTTAAAATGTCTCTAGCAAAACACAACATATCACGCTCCGACGGCGCAGGTAGGATCTCACAACATATCGAATACAGTAACACATTTCTCTTCTACTGCAGCGCTAAATTGGTGTATGGATCATATACATTTAGATTTACCATGTGACCTTTCATCGACAGAAACAGTATTACATCTTATCGTAGTTTGTGTTTTCTTGTATCTGTGGAGGCGGTAGTTGTTCGTCATGCCGTGGCTGATAATGGATGTGTTTTTGCAGACACGGTGACGCTTGTACGTTTGTCCTTCACTAGTGCACTGGCGTGTAAAAAGAACACGTAGCCTCCTATGCAGACCTTAATGGTGGCTTTCTAATGGCTTTTGTACTGATTTGCGCTGTTAAATTCTATTCCAATCTTTTCACGTTTACAAACAGAAAGAAAACTACTCTTCTTTTAACATCAGAGAACCCACACATTACAGAAACTGGGTGTGATCCTTCGTCTTCCACTGTCTCGGAAAAAGAAGTCAAACCCAATATTAAAGTTACATATTAGAGTAAGACTTTAGACTAGAGTAGTTGCTTTACTATGTACTGTCTACCATTGTTTGTCATTTGTTGTTAATTGCAATTAGCCCTCGGGCAAGAAATTACGATAAACTTTGTTGTTCGTTATTGATTTGTTGAAAATGATTTGATTATAATCAACTTAACAATCTGTCCTACACTATTTGTTTGTGTCCTTTCATGTGACCTTCAGTTAGCTCTCGGGCAAGCATTTGCAATTAACTACTATATATCTATTATTGGGTCATGAGCGAAATCATAAACTTTACTGCGAACTTGGACTGATAAGTGTAGCGTTCGTGACATACTCATACATTTGTACTCATATGTGCTGCATCTACAAAACAGTGACAAGGTGTCTACCGAGGACAGGTGCTTCTTTACCGTGACAATGACGACTTCTGAGTGGTTACCACACCGTTTAAGCTTGGTCATATACGATCAGAGAACATGGCAAAATCTCCTCTTCCTTACATAACAAGCTATATGCCACCAAAAAATCAAGACCATAGCATGTTCAGATCAAAAGATACAAATAATCGAAATTCTGCTGCAGTACCAAGGCCAAACACTAGGGAGAGCCAAATCAACTCTTACCTTTGTCTTCCCAATACCTACCCACATACCAAATATCATTACAATCCATCCAGAGGTTCTAGAGTTATGCTGACCATAAGTATGCGGGAACACAGACACACAGACAGACACACACACAGAGACACCAAAAACTATACCTCCATTTTTCATGGAGGTAATCAACACAGAATTGAACATTTAAAAAAAACGCCAGCCACCTACAAGTTCTGTATCGGAGTCTAGAGTACAATCGCGGGCGCTGATGTATGAACGACTAGGGCTCAGCTGGCATTTACCATGTAATCATCTATCACTCCGATACAGGGTGTGAACAGTTTTAATTACTGAAGCAAGCGAGAGTGGGGCGCAATTCATCACCATTGTCAAGGTGAAGGAGCACCTGTCCTCGGCAGACACCTTGTCACCGGTTTATGGATGTAGCAGAGATGGGGGTGTCACGGTGAGCTTCAATCATTCGGGCCAAGTTCACGGGAAGTGAAGTCTCATGACCCAATCATAGACAAAGTCGATGTTAGTCACGTTAACTTGGTAGTTTGCTACAATTTTCCCACAGCTGTTACGTAGGTAGGTAGAAAATGTATGAAGTATTGCCTTTTGAATAATGCCTTGCAAGAAAACTGACAGAGAAGAAATAACTAGTTAATATCATCGATTTCAGAAGCTGATATGTCCTCAGCTTTAGAAAATGCACGAATACGTTCTGAAATAGCAAAGGCTGAATTTTTTTTCATTTTAAGGACCCACATAGGAATTAGACGTCGTGACACTTTGACAACAAAAAAAGTTTTTTTTTTTCATTTTGACTCCCTCTCATAAACCCTTGGTGATGCAGGGAGGTCATGCATCATATATATTTGTTATCATTGTTGTTGTTGACATTAATATCATTATTATCATGACACATGCTTTAAGAAGAGAGAAGAAGAATGTAAACTGTAGTATATGTATAGCTTTCCGTGTACTCCCTTTGTACCAAAAGAACTGCATTTAGACACAATGGGGTATAGATATGCAATAAACTTCATTGTCATTGTCATTATCTCATTACCATTGTTATACCATTGTTATAATTTTATTATTATTATTTTTATCATTGTTTCTACTATTGTCTTTGTTACCAGTTGTACGGGAGGCAACTAGAAGAGATGTCCTTCACCTGTTTTTGCTTCCCCACCTTTTTTGTTTCTGTGTATGGTGCAGCTCAAATAAATGAATAAATAGATAAACATGTTTGCGTCTATCCATACACAACAGGCGGTCCTACAGATCGCTGCAGAACGTAACAGGTTTAACCGCTGTCACACTCCCTTAATTGCGTTACTGAGTAATCGGGCACAAAAGGCAAACCGGGGGTCATTAATCATAGCAATCTTTCATTCAATTATGCCACGGGCTTAGCATAAAGTCATACTATAACTTACAAACTATCACGTACGCTCTGAAATACCGCGTGCCATTTCAGAAGCATTCAGAAGTAGTAATGCACCCCGTGTGACTAACCTGAGAGAATGTTGTCAGAATACGTAATGTACTAGACATTAGGCCACAGCAAGTACAGTTTATGGATGACATCCGCGCGCTCATTAATTTTCGCCAGATTTCAGAAAAACTATTTCTTCTTTGGAGATAATCAACATAACGAAAAATTATCAAAATGAGCAAACATGTTGTGTCGTAGCCTAATGATTGTACTCGTAAAAGTGACACTTACGGGGTACCCAGGACTGTAGTTGTCGAAGTGAAACTAATGGATAGTTGTAAAAGTGGCACCTATATGGAAGCCATGAGTGTAGCTGCCAACATGATAAGCGATACAAGTCTACTAGTGTCACTTTTACTACACCAGTGCACGTCTTAAATACAGCAATGAATGCCTTGTTGGCTGTGACATTATATTTTGTCAATTCAGTTCCTGTTACAACGTTTATGGTGTCTATTTGAAAATTAAGCTCAGCTATCTTGTTTTTTTTTTACCCATCTTATTTTTTTCGCCCTTACTCACTATTTTTGCAGCCTGAATAGGATGTCTTCCATAGAATTTACTTACTGTGGCCTTAATCTGGAGATTTACATGTGATTGAAACGCGCTACATTTCGTATTGATTATAGCGAGATGTGACGTATATGTGGGGTAGCGTACCTCCTTTCCGATGCGTCTGTCCATCATAAAAATCTTCTATCCGTGAAACATCAGTCATCTATATCCTCCATGGTCAAGTTCATGATCCGAATTACTTATCAGTCATTATTATCTTCTTTTGCCCTGCAATACATATACGGCCAAGGACGTTATATAGCTCGCTTGTAACACTACTTGTAATAGTATCTAGTCTCTAGTATTCCATGTAATAGATGTACTATCGAATCATTGCATTTAGCCCATATGGGCAAGAACATGCAAATAAAGATCATCAATTATATAATGTCCTTGGTGCATGTTATAAAGCGTAGGGCCGACCTCCTTGGAGCATGCTAGCAAAATGATGAGAAGTATTTTTGCTCATTTTCACAAGCAGAATTAATTAACTTTTTTTGGTGCTATCGTATGAAACGCTTGAATATTGATAAAGGGTTTCGGTCCAGAAATCTTTTTGCTCATTTTCACAAGCAGAATTAATTAACTTTTTTTGGTGCTATCGTATGAAACGCTTGAATATTCATAAAGGGTCTCGATCCAGAAAATCTTTTTTCATATTCGGTTCACCCCAAACAGAATACCGACCTTACAGCGTTATACAGCGTATGGCCGACTTGTTTGGTGCTAGCAAAATGATGAGAATGTTTTTCCTCATTTTCACAAACAGACTCAATTCTTTGTTGCTATCGTATGAAATCTTGAATATTGATAGAGGGTCTCGATCCAGAAAATCATTTCATATTCTATTCATTCCAAAAACAGAATACCGACCCCCTAGTGCCATCGCTCGTCTCTAGGGACAACCGTCAATTCCCCTCGGTATTGACTAATAGCTCAGGAGCACGTCATAAACATGTCCCTACTCACCTACAAGGGCAGGACTGTCTGGGTCACTTCACTCTGATGTTTTAATGACCCAAAACAGAAAACATTTATCTCATTATTCCAACCCATTAAACAAGTCCAGCTCAAAAAAGGATTTTGTTATTGGTAAAATACGTTGCTACGAATTACTTAACTGATCAGCGGTGCGTACTTATTACTTACAATATTAGTCTAAAACCAACATAATCCTGGACAGCAGATTTCTTACCGACCCGACACTCAGGAAGCTAGAATCACTAAATAGAACAATTTTTATTCTATTTTTTTCATCTATTTTGAAACCTTTATTCTAAAATAAAGAGAAACAGGTTGGTACATATGGAGAACGCTACACGTCTACATTATATAAACTTAGAACTTGCTAGCTTTAAAGCTTTCCCTAGTCTATGTTTTACATCATTGTAGCTAAACAAAACAGGTTGGTACATGGCAAACACTAAACAAACGTCTACAATATATAAAGTGAGAATTTCCTAGCTAAAGCTTTCCCCTGTCTATGTTTTACATAGATAGAACAATGCAATAAGCCGTAAAATGACTCATGAAGCTACCTATTATCGTAAGAACGGAGTCTACATCTGTCCGACAAAGGCAGTGTCAGAGGACAGTCTTCAGACAGTGTGTTGCCCAAAAAGAGCATTGCGCTGATTCCCGGAGATTCTATGATTTCCATATACGGAAAACGGCACGTGCTTCCCTTTATTTGAACACATAGCTAAACCAAGCGATGTATATTGTATCTTGTATGGGCCATTACATGGTTACAACTTTATGTTTGACATTTTAGACACACTAGGTCTTTCCATGGGATATGATATTTTCTCTACAAGTGTTTGTGTGATCCCTTGTGTCTCTGATAATGGATAAACAAGAAATAATCTTCCGGAAACTAACATTCCTGCCTATGCACCTCTGCATTTTGTGGTATGATGGATCCTACTATTTGTCGGTTTGGCTGTAAATCATATCTGCGTTCTCTGTTGGGGTGTTGTTGCTTAATGCCGGGGATTGGTAAATTATGTATGATGAATGCAGATATGAGACCTGGCGTCAATAAAACCACACTCCGTATGTTCGCTACCCAGTACCTGTTAATGTCAGTAGTGGTGTGGACAAAAGATTTGAAGAAAGCCGACTTGCTGTACAGTGATGTCTGATCATAGACTTCACTTTGTGGCAAACCTTTTTGTCAGGACCATACCTTAATAGTAGACTTAATATAATAATTTAATGATAGGGATGTATTTGCCATTATTGGCGTTATCATCGGATGTGTGCAATAGGGTCAAACTCTATTTAATTCAATTCCAAATGACTGATGGTTTGAGCAGGTATTTTTTTTCCCAAAGCAGGTTTTTCTGGGCATGGCTATCTTACGGTGCGTCAAATAAGAGTTGCGACTCGAGTATATCAGTTGAGTTCCTTCAGTTCGAGTCGTTTGTTTTCGCCTGTGGAGAATCATGATATGAATAGAGGATTGTGTACAAAGACGGCAGATGTTCTAAAAGGATAAGTCTCCGAGTTGTCGATATTAATATGATTGTGAGCTATCGCAGAGTCCCCCGCGTCGCGGTACTCCCGATACATTCCTGGCGCCGAGCCAGAACACAAATTGAGTAATTTCATAAACCGTTGGAGTCAAGGGTCAGTCGTGCTCCCCGGGGCGGCGTTAGGTGCAGACGGCAGCTGATGAGATGAGCCCCGGCTGAGTTTGTACTGTCGGCACGATATAAGTGCCCGTCCCTACGAAGGACCTTTGGGACAAAACCTGTTTTAGCGAAGGAGCTGTGTGCTCACAGTGAATGGGCTGCGTGCTCGGCGAACGAGCTGTGTGCTCACAGCAAATGGGCTGCGTGCTCGGCGAACGAGCTGTGTGCTCACAGCGAATGGGCTGCGTGCTCGGCGAACGAGCTGTGTGCTCACAGCGAAGGGACTGTGTGGTCGGCGAAGTACCTGTGTGCTCACAGCGAAAGAGCTGTGTGCTCACAGCAAAGGGGCTGTGTGCTCGGCGAAGGAGCTCAGCACACCCTAACGTATTAAACAAAAAAGTACCAAATCTTACGGGCCGAATTTAATTAATGAAATAGAGGGGAATTAACTAATAGGAAATAACCAAGCAAAGGGACGTTAAAATCGGCTGCCGTTTGGCTTGTAGGGCAATCTGCTACTTATCTAAATGTGGCCTGTGAACGTTTAAGACGAATTTAGATAGCTTATACCCCAACGTATCCAATACAAGTATCAAACCTTACGGGATCGGATTTAATTTAATTGATGAACTAGAGGAACTAGGGGAACTAATTGAGTTGAAGCAGTTTGGTCTATAAGAAATCAGCACTGAGCTCTAGTTCATTAATAGTATATAAGCTATCTAAGTTCCTCTTAAATGTTAACGGGTCACGTTTAGGTAAGTAGCAGATTGCACTACAAGCCATAAGGCAGCCGATTTTAGCGCACCCTTTGCTTGGGTATTTCCTATTAGTTAATTCCCCTCTAGTTTAATTAATTAAATCCGGCCCGTAAGATTTGATACTTGTTTTGAATACGTTAGGGTATGTGTTAACTAGATTCGTCTCAAAATGCACGGGCCACGTTTAGTTAAGTAGCAGATTGCTCTACAAGCCGTATGGCAGCCGATTCTAGACCAGGCTGAAGTTGGCCGCCGATTGGGCCTATTACTTGTGCTTAATCGTTGATACAATATTTTCTATTATCATTTATCTTTATATAACGGGGGCCGCCCTAAGACGGTCCCCGTCGTAAGACGGTACGGATTTTTTGCTGATCTTATTATCCATAAGTACACCGTGTCTGTTGCCACTGACTATGCTGATTACAAAGGTAAATAAACCAAGTCCATGCACACAGATTTAATTTGCATTCCAAGTATACTTTAACATATTTACTTCATGTTTTTTTAAGAGCAGAATTCTAACAGTAATGTTGACAGTGCTGAATCACTGCTGTCACCGGCCTCTGCGTATTGGCGGCTTGTGTCGCTAACTATACGAACTCATCCAAGCAGTCACACAACTGCCATGATACACATAAATAAAGCTCCATAAAACACTATGAATATGGGTCTTAAAATGTTTGTTGAGTAGAAAAGAAACCAAAAGGAAGCGACATAAACATTGTCACCATTGTACTCCCAAGGGAGTGTGGCCGTGAAGGTGGCAGACTAGAGAACGCTCCAAAGATTTATTTGACTGTAACAAATGATTCGTGCTGTCTATGAAAATAAGACTTGGCAGAGAGATGTAGATGATATTTTCATATAATCAGACAGAGTTTTGTTGATGTTGGCGGTGTCATTTTTTCGTAATGTTTTTTTTAGTCGGGCATTCACAATCAGTGCATTCAGCCCATTGCCCGTAAAACATCAGCTGGATTGCTCTAGGTACAGCCTTCCTCATATGAGACAAGAAGTACATACAGTCACGATTTTACTGTCAAAAGAAAGCTAAAATATCATACTATTAATTTTTTTCTGTGTACTTAGATTTACCACTTACTTCTGAAGAGAGCAAAATATTTAAAAAAGCGTACCGAGTTAGGCACACTGTCCAGCGTAGCACAAAATTGGAAGGTTATATACACGAAATTGTCTCTCAGTGTTTGCCGCTTGTAACACGCAGCGCGAAAGGTTCATGAAGCACATGAATGCATTTCTTATTCAAGTATGTTGTTCAAATCTATGAGTAAAAAATTCACTCATCAAAATTTGACCACTCTCAGGCAACTAGCGATGGAGCGCCATGAGTTTGAGCGCAAGAAAAAGCGTACCGTGTTGAGGCACCTCCCGTTACACATACATTGGGTGATAATAGACAATATCCAGCAGTTCTTGATATCCATTTAAGCGTTTAAAGGAAATTAGGAATTTTTAGTTTCTTCGAATGGGCGTCTGAATGGGATGCTATGATTTGTCTAATGACGAATCGGCGGCTGGATCGGCGGCTACCAATCGGTGGCCAACTTCAGCCTGGTGTAATAGCCCCTTCGAATTCGCTGTGAGCGCACACTGAGCTCCTTCGCCGAGCACACAGCCCCTTTGCCGTGAGCACACAGCTCTTTCGCTGTGAGCACACAGGTACTTCGCCGACCACACAGCCCCTTCGCTGTGAGCACACAGCTCGTTCGCCGAGCATGCAGCCCATTTGCTGTGAGCACACAGCTCGTTCGCCGAGCACGCAGCCCATTTGCTGTGAGCACACAGCTCGTTCGCCGAGCAGGCAGCCCCTTCGCTGTGAGCACACAGCTCCTTCGCTAAAACAGGTTTTGTCCCAAAGGTCCTTCGTACGTCCCAGAGCAGAGATGCGGCGTTGGATTACGTCCCTCAGTGTGGCGGTGGTGCCTGGGAGGACCTGGGAGTGCAGGGCTGCTGGGGTTTGAGTGCGTCAGCCTGCCAGCGTCTGTCCATCATCGGCCTTCATAGCCAGGCCGAGATACCACTGTGCCGGTAGAGGCAGACCCGCAGTACGGGAGTGTGTGAGGAGGACCATAGCCAAACCCGCGCCACCACTAGTACTGCGCCAGTAGGGGAGTGTGTGAGGAGGACAGTAGCCACTAGTGCGGCGCCAGTAGAGGCAGACCCGCAGTACGGGAGTGTGTGGGGAGGCAGACCCGCAGTACGGAAGTGTGTGAGGAGGTAGACCCGCAGTACGGGAGTGTGTGAGGAGGTAGACCCGCAGTACGGGAGTGTGTGAGGAGGACCATAGCCAAACCCGCGCCACCACTAGTACTGCGCCAGTAGGGGAGTGTGTGAGGAGGACAGTAGCCACTAGTGCGGCGCCAGTAGAGGCAGACCCGCAGTACGGGAGTGTGTGAGGAGGCAGACCCGCAGTACGGGAGTGTGTGAGGAGGTAGACCCGCAGTACGGGAGTGTGTGAGGAGGACCACGGCAAGCCACGCCACCACTAGTACTGCGCCAGTAAAGGCAGACCCGCAGTACGTGAGTGTGTGAGGAAGGCCGCAGCCACAGTGAACCACGGTGGTCTCCAGATGACGCAAACCTTACGTGACAAGGTGATACGCACACAACCTCATGGCGCATTGACCGTCAATTCGGGTAATGTGAACGAATCGGACGGGACATACCGCAGAATTTGCCGGTGCTGATACCAGCCTTGTCCCTGCGTGAGGAATCTGGCAACTTGCTGACTGGAGCATTACGCTGACTGACAGGTGCATTCTGAGAGAGATCGTGTCAGCGCACGAACAACCCCGCAGGCCTGTCTGTGTGTCATTGCGTCGTTTTTACACCTGCAGTTACGTACTGCAGTAGGGATTTAACTGTACGCCATCTATTGAAGAAGATGCAACGTCGCGGACAAGATGTGTCATCTTGGGCCGGGCGCAAACGGCCCTCAGGCCGCGTAGGCCGCCGTTTGTTGACGTTAGGCGTCGCCTTCATCGTGACGATCTGCCTACAGTTTGCCTTCTCTAGAACATTTTCCACTGGAGACCAGAACAGAGTCCTAAAACCGTACAACAGCAGTGAGCTTCATAGATTAAGGGCCACGGAAGTTAAGGTTAGACGTCCGCTCTACGTCGCCGTTCAGACGACCACTAGACATCTGCGCACTTCCGTGTCTGCGATACAGAACACATGGGCGTCCAAGACAGACGACGTGCAGGTGGAATTCTTTGTCGACGTTTCCAGAAAGACGAGCCTAGAAAATCTCCGCTATCCTATCGTTGGTCTGAATGGTACAGATGAAACACAGATGCTGAAGTATCTATGCGAGCGGCAGTGGTTCGATTTCGACTGGTTCGCGCTGGCCAGAGACCAGACGTACGTCAAAACCGATGAAGTGGTCACTTTCCTCAGACAGAAAGACAAACGAGAGGAGGTAAGCCCATAAGTCAATCCTAATGAAACTATAATCTACCAATAATGAGGACGCCCCCTTTCCTAAAGCATCTTGAAAATTTCATTCTGGAATCCATCCAGAAGGGATACAGATTGAAAGACATTTCAGTCATTGGGTGATGCATGGGTAAGACTGTAGCTATCTTGCGGCAAACAGAAAGCAATTAAGCTGGAAAGCATTGGTATGTTATTATTGCCTTGGCAAGCTCCTCTGATGTATGGCCCATCTAACTTGAACTAACTGCACGCGCCAGATGTCGGCAGATTTGTAGTTACTCCGGGGCCTGGCAATTGTTGAGCTTTCTTTACTGTTCTCTATAATAACGTAGAGTCAGTGTTTATTAATGAGCGGTGTTAGCGTGTGCTGTCATCACGAGAGGCGCCCACAAATATCCATCATGGTTCCACTTCCATTCAAGCCATGATAACAGCACCGACAACATGTCGGATGTTCCGTAGCTGACATATCAACTCAAGGACGACCCGAGGCTCTATTTATGGCAGTGTTGACAACGACCTCGTTCGTGGTTGAAGTACTTGAGTTTGTGACGGGAGCGCCATGCGTGCGGAGGGGCGGGGCGGCCAGGTTTGCCGCTGAATGGAGATGCCTGGTCCGATATAGGGGACAATCTGTTCTCCCAGGCCGTAACCTCCAATGTTCAATACCCTCATACTGAGTGGGCAATTTTCCCCGCGATTTTTCGCTTGACTTAATCAAACCACGAAAGCCTCCTGGGAATGTGGACGGGGTTGTCGTGAATGGGCGAGTGAGTGAGTGAGTGAGTGTGAGTGAGTGAGTGAGTGAGTGAGTGGGTGGGTGGACGAATGAGTGAGTGAGCGAGTGAGAGAATGAGTGAGTGAGTGATTGAGCTAGCGAGTGAGCGAGAGTGAGTTAGTGAGTAAATGAGTGAGTAAATGAGTGAGTGAGTGGGTGAGTAAGTGAGAGTGAGTGGGTGAACGAATGAGAGAGAGTGAGAGAACGAGCGAGTGAGTGAACGAATGAGAGGGAGTGAGTGAATGAGAGAGTAAGGGAGCGAGTGAGTGAGAGAGAGAGAAGGTGAGTGAATGAGTGAGTTAGAGTGTGAGTGAGTGAGTGAGTGAGTGAGTGAGTGAGTGAGTGAGTGAGTGAGTGAGTGAGTGAGTGAGTGAGTGAGTGAGTGAGAGTGTGTGTCCACATGCCCCGCAAGCATCTTCTGAGTCAGCAGCCCAATTAATGAAGAGCGATAAATTCCAAATGCCTAACATGTGACGTGGCTACTGCAATGCAGGGCAGCTCTGCGGATAAAAAAAAGCTTTTACTGCGTGTCTCTCGCGAGGCGTGCTGGGATCGCTCACATCTAGCACACATTAAGACTTTATGTCCTGAAGTATTAGAGACCAACGCCAGGCATGGGCGAACGTACAATTTCATGATGTGACTGTATGGGTGGGTTCACAAATGCGTATATACGCAAGTCTGTATGAGGTTCGTATGAAAATCCTAGCCTCTACCAACCTCCACAGGTCACTGTAGAAATAGTAGAAATTGGACAAATACAGATGCAGAACATGTCAGAGGACATAGCTGGCCGAGGAGTAAGGTTTGCGATCCAGCTAACTCTTCTGGTATCTTATCTGTCTATTTGTGCAATTTCTATTATTTTTCCAGCAACCTGTGGAGCCTGGTAGAGGCTAAGACTTCCATACGGACCTCATACGGGCCTCATACGGACTTGAATATATACGCACGTGTGAACCTATAGCTACCTTACGGTGCGCTCCCACCGCACTTGTGTCAAGCTTGCGTCACTGCGGGGTTCGAAAGATACTCAACGTATTTCAGAAATAAAGAACGAATTTTCTTTCTTTTTGTGTATTTTGTCGTCTTCAAAGTCATACTTTTACGTATTACGCAATATGTAACTTCGGAGATCCAAAATCGGAGAAACTAACAAAACAGTGACGCAGTTAACGAACCCCGCAGAGACGCAAACTTGACATAAGTGCGGTAGGAGTGCGCCTTAATGTTTCTTCTCCTAAACTCTAGTCATCACAAACGTTAACTTCTTCAGCGCATCCTGGCACTTTTATCTCTCCATCTCGGAAGAGTTAGCTCACGATTCATCTCACTTAAGGCACAGCCGGGGATCCAAGCAGGATAAGAGCATTATACGGCTCGGTGCTAGCCTCCTTCACCGGCCTCTCTGGGAAGCTTGGCAATTTTTTTTTTGGGAGGGGGGGGGGGGTAGGTCGATTCGCGATTTTTAACCGGGAATATGCCGGGAAAGGAATATATGCCCGGAAAGGAATATACACCGGAAAGCTTGTACGGGCTAGGCACATCCATACCAAATGGTGATAAGTGTTTTTTGATAGGGCTTTGTAGATACCGAAGAGTAGCAGGCCTACTGGGAAGCCGATTTCGCCTAGCCCGTACAAGCTTTCCGGTGTATATTCCTTTCCGGGCATATATTCCTTTCCCGGCATATTCCCGGTTAAAAATCGCGAATCGACCTACCCCCCCCCCCCCCCCCAAAAAAAATTGCCAAGCTTCCCAAAGAGGCCGGTGAAGGAGGCTAGCTCGGTGCTATATAGATAGATGTCTCGGCACTCCGTCTGTTAAAGCCACTGACACGGCTAGTTAAACTATCTATAGGGGGCATGAAACCGACTCACATGTAAAACTAGGTGGTATCTCACTGCACTTGGGGCACCAGTGCGGCACTGCAGGGTCCGTTCACTGCGGCACTGTTGTGTTATTTTCGCCGATTTCTTTTAATAGTTTAGATATTGCATAATACGTAAATGTACATGACTTAGAAGGCAACAAAATATACAAAATGTAAGAAAACTCATTCTTTATCTTTGAAATTCCTTGACTAATCTTTCGAACCCGCAGTGCCGCACCGGTGCCCCAAGTGCAGTGAGATACCACCTTAAGATTGTGTAGTTAGTAAAAGGGGATCATCGCGTACATTGTAAATACAAACTACTTCCTCTAATTCGAATGATAGGCTTTTGTTAACCTCTCAATACGTCATGGACTTATCTCCAGAATACGACAAGGAGGAAACAGATCATGCAGAACCGATTCAGAAATGTTAGGTTATAATATAACGCTAGTTCACCTTTATCCGCGGGGTATTCTATATCCGCTGTATACAAAAAATAGTGTATTTAGGGATAACAAGTGGACAGAAAGTGGTTTCAAACAAATATTGTTAAGCCATCGTCCGTTGAAATCCCTAAATGGGGTCCTAAATACCCTGCTTTTATTTACAACGGATATAGGATACCCCGCGGATAAAGGTGAACTAACGTTATATGTGGACGAACAAGGAAAAATCTTTGAATGTTCCAATGGCCCCTACCCCTTTGCTCTTCCTACTCATAGTTCGTACCTCAAAATTTGTATTGAAGTAATTCAGCGTAGTCATAGCCGATTTTTCAACTGGGACAGAAACGTCATTTAGAAGCTGAAACCCAAACGAGGCCCGAGGGAAGAGGCTATGATTGGCGGAGGAAGAGATGAGTGAAGACGGTCAGATGTGCTGACATTTGTCAGGGACTATCTCATCTAAAGACGCTCCCGGACAAAAGTTTGGAGTAACGTTGATTCCACATCTGTAATAAGTCATTCGAAGCGCATTGATAGCTGTAACTCAGGTTCACCTAAATCCGCAAGGCAACCTATGTCCGTTGCTTTTAACAGATTAACCGGCCGGAAGGTGGTTTCAAATTGCACTATTTTCAAGATATAGCAGTCTGAATCTACCGTCCGTCGACTTGATATCCCTGAATATCCAGTTTTTTTAAACAACGGATATAGGTCACCTCGCGGATAAAGGTGAACTAGCGTTACAACTATCGTTCCTATGCTATTCTCATAGAAATAAGAATCTTTTTTAATATCAACATGTGGCGGTCAGCAAACAAGAGATTGTTCGACCCAACCATTCTCCGGTACCGCCCCCACTGTTCGCAGAGACACACCGAATACTGCCAGAGTTCACTGCCCTCATTTTTAACGAGAAGAACGTTATAACGGGGTCGCCATTTGTAGGTAATCCCCCAGGAGATACAAACCATCAAATAAAGCCAACATGACAAGTGGGCAGTAACTGGTATAAGCCTCCGCCATCTATGAATACAGCCACTCTTCTTCTCCACAGTGTTTCAGCAATGGCAAATTTGTCAAATGATATAACAGGCTGTATAAAAGTAATCTGAGTGTATTCTTGTAGCGATTTATAAGGATAGAGCGAACTAAAAAAATAGCCACAATCCCCTTTTAAACCAAATAATCATGGAATACTAGTAGTGACTTAAGTTAGTAGTACTATAGTGAGACGTATGCTATTTAGTATTGGTATACGCCAAAAACAGTTATTCAAGCAACTGGATATGATTTTGGAAACGGTCAGACGTTTCAACAAGCATTCACTAGTTTTCGGCAGTGATAATGAAGAGATCTATTTTACATAAAAATTCACAGCCAGGATATAAAATCCCTCTCCAACAAGATCTCTTCAGTGTCACTGGCGAAAACTAGTGGATGCTAGTTGAAACGCCTGACCGTTACCAAAATCATATCCAGTTGCTTGAGTAACTGCTTTTGGGTGTATCTTGTTACCTGGATCTTGTTCCTCTAACCTTCATCGATGTATGTTATTGGGATGTTATTTTACAGGGAATTTTGCCACGAATTTGCTTAGAAATTAGTAATGCATTCCCTCAACTAATGGACAAAAAAGGTTGAAAACTTAGTAGTTCTGTATCACATCTATATGCTGGGAAAACTCCGGGACAGTTGTGATGGAACGCAGGACACTACGGTTCAATCTTTAATGTTTCAATCACTCCCCAGAGAAAATAACGGTTGTTACGACAGTAATAACCCGCGCCTTTTAAGTACACCGCTAATCATCAAACATTCAAGAAACACAGAACAGTACAGCCTTCACGAATGGCACTTTATCGTACGAAGGAAAGTTATAACATCATTACAGAGTTCACGATACAAGTTGACGAGTTACAAGCTTACAAAGCCTTTGATATGGCCATTCTAATTACAAAGCTGCTGTAGAACGTGTCCTCACGCGAACTGACCACGGTCATCAAATCGTTAGATTACAACTTTGATCAATTCTCTAGTTTCAGATGTGCAGGTGTTACTAGTATAATCGATATATACTGCTAATTAGATATTGATAAGGACTGTATAAAGTATAAAGTACGAGTATACGGTTTGCACAAATAGTGGCAATTTGCACGTCAACAGAAGGATATTTCTGCTGAATTCTGCAAACGCATTGTTCAGATATTATAGTAAAGCAATTTGTGGAATGAAATGTGAATTGAAGTGGGGGAATATAGAAATAGATATCCTTAACTTTCATCGATTCTTGAAACATATTACAACATTTTCCGACAAAGGCCAATCAAAGCCTTTTCAGGTGACAACGCCAACTAGTGGGGATCTAGATTTAAGCTAAGGACACAACCCACCGTACGTGCAAATACGGTTTACGTGCCAAAACGTGGGCAATCTTTTGGGATCCGTAAGTGGCACCGCCTCCGTACGAACTTGTAGGGAATCCGACGGATTTTGGAGCACGGCTGCACGCAGACACGCCGTAGAACTTCACGTGCAGGCAAAACTGTCATCGGGCTGCGGATTCGCCCACCGTACGTGCCAGTACGGGCGACGTACGCGCCTGTCCGCTGTATAGTCTGAAGGCTGAACGTTTTCAGAAATACTACTACGGCGTGGCGGACGTGGCCTCCCCCCAAAAAAACGTACGGGCAAATTGCACGTTACCCACGTACGGCGGGTTGTGCCCTTAGCTCTACAGTTCACTTACTCAGATTGTATTTCACAGCACTAGAAAATATAGTCACTCTATGGATCACACAGTTCTGTAACTATGGTGTTAGGACCACAATAACAAAGCACTTTTCTACAGGAATTACTTTATACTCAGCACACAGTGACTTTTTCCCATTTCGTGCCATTGTACTATGATTGTTCCTAATGGTAGTTACAAATGTGTATTCTGATAATGTTATCATGATGTTACAATCGTACATGTTATTGTATAGTCTATGTTGTGCCATGTATATGCTTTATGTGCGGGAGGGCACCCTTTAAAGATGCATTTTTCACCTGTTTTGTCCTCCCCTTTGGTCCCTGTGATAAATCCAAACAAAGAAACAACGTGCATCATCGTCCAACTCAATGCAGAGGACCTGCCAAAATACATACGAATGTGACAACGGGAACATACAGATACAGATGCGAACGCGCGTTACATTCACAAAACTAAAGGTCTGTCGCCGGAGGTTACCCTCCGGTCACAGACCGATAAAGAAATTTCTCTTAGAAGATTTTTTAGCAAGATGGCATCCATGTACAAGACTTTCTCACATGATTTTGTTGATATATCCCCTGCAGGTTATAGTGGGTCACATGGGGGAGGTTCTGCTGGGGGAGGCCGGCTGGGAACGGTGTGCGGACAGCGATGTGGAGGACATGGGGTTTTCCAGCGTCCTGGACTCCAGCATAACGCTCTTCAGTGCACCCGCCTTCAAAGGTGACTATCACATACACAGCTTCTTTCTACATGAAACGGAAATACTTCAAACAAGTTGAGGACGTTTTTTTTTTTTATTATCTAGGCCACGTTGATTTGATTGCATGTATAACATCCTCTGGGAACCTCAAAACTGATGCGAGCGTGCCATTAAAAAAAAGGGTTTGGCCAACAAAAAAAAATGTTTTCATCGTGAAATCTTAAATGGTCTGGCATATTGAACAAATGACCAAGTACAGATTATTGAATACCCAACAATAGATTCTTCACTTTTTGCTTTAACATCTTCTCTCTTAACCTTGGAATTGACGCTGCCATCAGTATATGTTTTCCGATATACATTTGTATATTTTTTTCATCCACAATACACACTTTGTCCTATTGCAGCTGATTTGTATGATTTAAAGCATGGTTGAAAACTTTTTCTTTATTTTTGGAAACGGCCGAAAATTGATGCGCGGCTGGTCTATATAATGAAATCAACATGGCAGAAACAAAGATCAACACAGCTGATGTAATTCGAATTTCATTTAAATTGTAACCATGCGATACAACATGGAGCACCAGCCTCAACTGAAATGCTGGTGTTGCGCACTACATATTCAATAAAGCAATAAATACAAGAATAAATACTATTTATAAGCTACCTTGTGGCTCTGTTGGAAGAGGCATTCAATCTTTTTGTTTGATATTGCAATAGTCGAAGTTATTATAATTATTATTATATGCTCGACTACCATGTAGGGAAAGAAAATGTATTGTTTCTATTAGCATCTCCGTGACATAAAGCGCTACATACTGTAGTAGATATTGCCTCTACCGGGTTCCGCAGATCGCTGGTCAAATAGTACAGATTGGACAAATACATCAATAATACGCTTGAGGATTCTTGTAGAGGCTGGTAGATATTAGCCTCTATCAGGCTCCCCAGACGGCTGGGAAAATAGTAGAAATTGGCGAAATAGAGAGAAAACACACCAAAACAGTACTCAGGCCAACCAACTCCTCTGGTGTCTTTTCTGTCTAATTGGCCAATTTCGAATATTTTTTCCAGTGACCCGGGGAGCCTGGTAGAGGCTAGTACATATACCAAATTGTCACAATCCACCTTTCCCCGCCCATCTGTAACCCTCCCCGGGACAAACAGACACATTAAGCCATAAACATCACAAGGGGAAGTCATTCTTCAGCAGCAGGTTCCCTATTGTGTGAGTTTATGGAGCGGAAGGGCAGTGTATCGGCGGAAATAGGACGTCAGGGGCACGTTATCACATACATGACTGGGTCCATGAGCACTGCACGGGCAATGGTCCTGCCTTTGTAAGTGCTTCAGATCCATTCATCAGTACTAGCGGTCTGGGGATGGCCGCCGGGGCGATCTTGGGTACTCCCCAAGCAGAAGTTAGGTTCCTGCTGCTTTGTTTTACGTTTTTAGCCATTTTTATCAGACCTTCTATTTTGTACTTTTTAGCGGCCGCGGGACATCAAGGAACAGTACAAGAAATCCTGATAAAAACGCCTAAATAACGTTTTAAAAACAGCCGGAGCCTAACCTCTGCTCGGAGAGTAGATCTTAGAAGTATCTAGAAAATTGTTTTATGATGTAGATATGACGTGTATCCATACAGATTTCTGCTTCTTTGCTTTCTTGATATTTGACTTCCCTGCATAGAAATAAGAGCTGTTATCGGCGAATGCGATTGCATGTAATCGTAGACTTATCGCGCACCGGAAACTAAATCGCCATAGCTATTTCCAAAGTATTCTATCTACTTTATTCTCCCATGTCGCTATGAGCCGTATTATGATAAAGGAACTGTTTCGTCGGTAATATCGCTTTCTTATGGCGGCTCAATTTCCGACGATCTTATCCCAGAATTAACGTATATCCATATCTTATCGCACAAATACACTCATAATCACATCTTAGCTGCCATATCAAACCCATCCAGCATATAAGAGATATTCCAGACCCAGATACTTTCATAACAAGAAAGCATTACGTTGTTTTGCGCTTGTCGATATATATTATCCCTTTTTTCATTGAGTGATGCCTTCGTTAGAAAACATGATAGACTGAAAAAGCAATTTTCTTATCAAAAATTGATCTTCAATACCTCAGCCACGTAAAATACCGATTCATGGGCAACCTAGGCGTCTACTGATCATGCAATAAGTGTCAGAACAAATGACGAGCGATGCCCCTTCTGACAGTATCAGGTGACATGGGAGGAGAGATTGCTGTTTATTAAAACTGGAACCAGGCCGTTCTCTGGAAAGATATGGATACTTTTTCTGCGTGATCATCGTTACCTTTACGGTATAGACTGATGATCCTTGTAGTGTTTTATGTTGTCATCTAGGCCCCCTTTCCACTAGACGGCGATCGCACTGCGCTCCCATGATTCGTTTCTTTTCTATACAATTCGTTGAGTGATATGTCAAATTTTAGGTCGCAGAGAGAGCGTTGTGAGAGCGCCGTCCTACTTATGGGAAGTGGGTAAATATAGCTAGGGACACTCGATTGCTTTGCACATCGAAAAACGGCTCGGCTGGCTAGAGGAAGTTTGCATGGGACTATCTACCTTCGTTCTAATATCTGCATATGTGATCACGCTATTGGCTTGATAGTCCTAGGGGCCAGGGCTTATCAAAACCATGTGTCATTTTGCTGCCGTGGACGCCACATGTATCACAAGATTGGTTATATCCAAGTCTTAAATTTCCAGCTGCGGGACATTCAGTTCGTGAAGATGATATCATCAAATATGATCGTTTCAATGGGAGTCAGTATATTTAGAGTCAATTCCACATTACCAAGAGGGTGTTTCTTGCCTTTTGTTCCAACATCTTGGAAATCTTTATAACGTTAACATTCTAATTGTGGTAAGTAACTGTTTAGAACTATCTATAACATAATTGTGGTGTTCTAAATATTTTCTACAGTATTCAAACATGTTAGAAACATTTCTAACATCAAAGTCATTATTTCTGATAGTTTCTAAACTGTTCCAACATAGATTCATCATTTGTGATCACATGATGCAATTCACACATCCCTGCCAAGTACAGGAAATTATGTCTGTCTCACAGCTTCTCACAAAAGACTCACCATTGTCTACTAAAGAAAATCTAAAAATACAAGACCCAAACAAAAGGCCCAGCTTAGCAGCTTGGTTTATGGGGGTAATAAAAGTTTTTAAATTAATGTTTCTAAATTATTCTAAATAAAGAGATATTTGTACCATTACTTTCCCAATGTTTCCAACATATGTAGGTAGATTCAAACATGTTCAAACTTTCATTTTTAATTGTTTGAACAATTTAGAAATTTAGTGACTAAAATATTCTTTTACTTAGAATAGTTCAAACTTATGACAAATATTATTTTAAAATCCTCACGGTGACTCGGAATTGACTCTACAATACAAGAAGATACTTCCCTCTAGCTGGAGAATTTAGAATATCAAAACGAAACTCTTAGTCACCTTGTCTCCCAGTGGAGTGTCTTATCATAGCCCCGAGGACGACTAAAATGCTAGGAATCTGTACATAGTCTCCATAGCAGCTCTCTGGGCCTTCTTTTCGCTTTTTTTTGGGGGGGGGGCGTTTCGTTTGGTCTACGGGCATGTTTGGAACGGCCAGCAAAAGTGTATTATAAGCAAATAAAGAAGAAAAAGAGGCACAGAGAGCCTGCTATGCAATATGGGGACTAAGTAATCCAATGGTTTGAATGACACATTACTTTATCATGTCATGCTTTCATATCAAGCGTTCCGCATGTTGTAGCTACATGTATGTCCTGCTACTGAGCAGGAAGTTAGATTTTGTGCTGGATTAAGTGCTGGATTTTGAGCTCTCTTTAATATGATTAAGGCCACAGCAAATAAATTCTCTGAATGACATCCTCTGCAGACTGCAAAAATAGTGAGATATGACGAAAAAAAGACGGTTAAAGAAATGGCTACATCATCATTTCAAAATAGACACAATAGTTATTACAGAGAAAAGTCCGCGTTTGCAAGAACATAAACACACACAATTATCCAACAAGCTTTATTGACACGACAAAAAGTACAGTTACTTTTGTATGTTCAGCTATAACCTACAAACAAGAAAGAAAGCATGCAGAATAGATCTTAAAATTCTACTAATTAAACAATATAGGATAATAAAATTCTACTAATAAAACTATATAGGATCTGTGTTTGTTGTTTGCTTGGGAGATTATGCACATTATTGTTTTGCTGCAGAGATCTGCTCAACTCTCGCGATGTGTGAGAAGCAGTCTCGCGAGAGCACGGAGAGACAGAGCAAGTGCCTGGCCAACTACATCGTCCAAATCTGCGGCACAAAGACTACAAAAGTGCGTAGAAATCTTCGACTTTGATACTTCATAATATGTTTCGATACAGCAATTTTATTTGAGATGATGGAGATAACCAAGCTCTAAGAAAGATATAGCCAAGTAAGGCTGCCAAGTATTAGGGTTCTCTCTGATCGTGCTATGCATGTTCTTTTATATCTACCTCTGTATATTATTGAAACCTTCACCATTTTGTTTGCTCGTAGTAGTCATGCACAGTACATGTGCAGTTAAAGCCGTTAAATTGCTCACAAGCTAATGGATTTCGTGCAATTATCCGGGTGGTGCAACAATGCGAAGTTACCTTGCTGGACCGCACCGCGCCGTCCTAGTGGAAAGGGGGTATAACCATTTGTATTTGATGTCATATCTTGTACAGTACTCCCGACTGTTCTACGAGGCACAAGTCGAACCCACGTACTCTGGCCAGTCCAGCGTCACATCTGGACCTTTTGACCCTGACTTCCTGTGGAGAAACACCCATGTGACGTCAGCTCTGACGCTACATCCGGTGAAGGATGCCAAGACCACTTACCAGCTGTATCACTACTTCCACGGAGCGGACTACAGCATCAGGAGAAGCTCTTGAAAAGTCCCATCACTCCATCCGGAGTTCATGTGAAAGTGGTTTCTTAGCATAAAACGTTTGGAGACTGAACATAGACCTTAACGGATATACTGGCCATGGTGACTACGTAAACGCGCGCCATTGGACTTTATATAAAAGAGGTTCTTCTATATAATGTCCTTCTATATAATGTCCTCGCTATACTCTAGTGTGCTAGTAAATTTTTACTAATATTGCCAACATGATTAATTGAAATAACGTCAAAGTGCTCAGTTTTGACTAAGTTCCAATTTGGCATATCCACAAGGAAAAAAAAACGTCATTAATGCCAACTTTCCCGTATGATGAGAAACTGTTAATGACGTTTTCAATTCAAAAAAGGACAACAAAGTTGTCCACAGATTTTTAAAGGTAGAGTGCTTACCTCCAGATTTTCAATGTCTAACAGCACATCTTGGTCACGGAGAATGGCCTAGTCTCGATCTCGCGAGAGAACACGAGACTAGGCCAGACATAGAAAATTTGGAGGTACGTACCTTTAAAACAGTCACTGTTGGAAGAAAATTGATAGTAACTGGATACATACGTGACTGATGAACCTCTTCAACGACGATCCGTACAGAGCTGCTCTCTCAAACAGAACATGGCCACGATTTCTCCATCCATCTTGCCGGCACTCGTGTATGCACATGGATTAGTTCACCTCCATTGATTCTCTGTTTGACATTTCTCGGTAGATACGGAGTATTAGTGCCAAGATCATCAATCATGACATTTCATTTGGATATCACCGGCTGACATTTAGGAGGTCTGACGGGGCCGACAGGGCCTGCTGCGCCGGAGGTGAGGCGGATCAATTACTGAAATTGACGGAGTCAACAGTGTCAGTTATCGGAGCGCGAAAGTGGATTCGCCAGACGGTCCACTCGGCAGGGCTGTAAAACAAAAACAAAAAGGATACAGTCCTCTGCGCCATCAACGATGTCAAGTACAGTATACATCGATCGTAAATTCATCTGCATCAAAACACGATTTTTGTACAGGAGCGTGAAAGTGGAATCGCCAGACGTCCCACTCGGCTATATAGAACGATAAAAAAAGACACAGTCCTCTTCGCCATCAACGCTGTCAAGTACAGTACATATCGTAAATTCATCTGCCTCGAAAACCCCCGAAACCGCCTCAACACACGAATTTTATACAGGGAGTACAAGCTACAGGACATGGTGGTAGGTTTCTGACAGCCTGCATGGAAATAGCCTGAAATCTATCATATAGCTCTGTTCTCTTCTTTGTCTTTAATCGCAGAATGTTTTGCACAGAAGCGTTAAACGTTCGTCATGTTGGAGCTAAACTAATGTAGAGTTTGTACAATGCAGAACTGTGTGCAAAAACTGTGTATGATTATCTCTGACTGTGCCTCATTTATGAGGTGAAGACTTAAAAGACTGGTTGAAGCCGAATCTCAGATGAATGAATTTTTGATACCCTGAAATCTTACATACAGATACGTTTTTGTGCCGGGTACGAGAGGACAAGTAGCACCTGCACCTGCATGTAACCCTATGCTTTTAGGCTTTGTAACCTAGGACACTCATCGTAATGGCATTCGTAAATTCTAACACCTTAAGCTTGTGACTTGTAAAATCTTGATCCTCAAGTCTGAAGAGGCTACATGGACATTATAGTACGGGATTTTGAAAGAAATGTCAGACAATAGTGCAGCAACTGGTGGATTAGAATAGACTGAGGGAGTTAAAACTGTGGGCACATTATCATCTTCATTTTATTCTAAGGACAAAGTGGTTGTTTTGTGGAATCTCTTTTCAAACCGTATCGGTTCACAGTGGCTCGAATTAACAAGGCAAAAAGTATGTACTAAACAATATACAGTTTAGCAAACTACATTAAGCAAAATTACTTCAGAAAAGAAAGCAGCATTTACCACGTTGTGATTGCTACTCAAAGCTTGACTTTGTTTAATAATGTACAGATCTGTGATTAGTGCTAAATAAAGACAAGCGAAACTCCAGGATTCCAGTCGTGTCTGTATGGTTAACATTACATGTATGTGTGTGTGTGTGTGTGTGTGTGTGTGTGTGTGTGTGCGTTTGTGTGTGCGCGCATGCATGCGTGTGTGTGTGTGTGTGTGTGTTTGTGCGCGTTTGTGTGTGCGCGCATGCATGCGTGTGTGTGTGTGTGTGTGTCGTTGATATATATATGTGTCTTGAAGAGCTGTTTCTCCGAGATTGCTGAGCTAGTTGAGAAAACAGACCTTACTTAACCTATATTGCCGTGGTATTATTCTTATCCATTGTTCATAATTTGTAGACACTACGGGCGCATTTGATTTCCATATGGCAAATTCACACACAACAATGGCAGTGTCGATTGGGGAGTTCGATTGTCTGCATATGATATCTGTGTCTATCAGCACCGACAGGCATCATGATTGGTACAGGTCGTGTGGACTTCCCGCGATTTAGAAAATAAATGTAGACTACATGTGGGTCGACCTTTGTTATGTTCAGTTCATCCTTTGTAAATATGGCACCATCTTAAGTACACACAGTACATCTACTACATAAACGTTTCATGAAAAAGACACACGTTAAAAAAGCTGACATAAGATATAATTGTTAAAATTCACCAAGGACGGCTCTAATAAGTCAGATCAAGGACGTTATATGACTATAAGGGGAGGGGGCAAGTCATACTGTATTGCACATACATATATTTTTTTACGAACATGTATATGCACGATATGGCACATTTGTCATCGAGGTCGGTACATGATGTTTCTGTGGCTTATTTCTATTGTATTTGTTATACGTATGTTTAACGTATATAAAGTTATCGGCATATAAAGGCTGGAAAACAGCCCAACTACAAAATTTGATCTCCCTCAGAAAATACATTATTCGTTGCATCAGCTAGTTGTGTCAAGGGTCAAATGAGCAACTTGCGACCAGACAAATATGGTAAGGGTTGATACCCGTCGGTCCACTTTCCAGATTGTCTGTGCAGTCACGTGATTTTTTTGGGGGGGCCAGCAATAAAAGTCACCAACAACATCGCACAGACTACTCTTCAGTATTCTGTTAAACAAAGTACAGACTGACAACAGCACAGCAAAATCATGTCGGAGACCGCCGAAGTTACCCTGTACTACGCGCCCGGCAGCGTGGCCTCTCTGACGCTTCAGATCGTCCTGGAGGAAAAAGGGATCGAGTACACCACTAAAGTAGTGGACGAGGACAAGCCTACCAAGGAATTCAAGAACCTCTGCCCCAGGGAGGAGGTAAAATCGGTTCGTTGTCTTGATAAATTTATCAATAGTAGCTAGAGTTTCAAAATTTAATGTAGAAATTCCCTCGGCGTGCAAAATTTGGCCCAGGTTTATCGAAGAGACCTACTTGTCTGAGTAATTGTACCTTGATGTAGGTCATCAGTTTAATATCTTATCGGAGTAATAACATTGGAAACACGGAAACAGGTACAATCGTCTAATACCATTGTATTCTCGAAAGTCGCTTTTTTGTCGTTTTGTGAAATTCAATATTAACGAATTTTCCATTGCTTTAAGATGAATACTTGATGTATTACTGTCATCAGCTCTAGCGTAGGGAATGCTTCATAGAATTTAGTCAGTGAAACATAGGGGAAATCTCATGCTGTAAATCAAAGTCTTAAGAACAATCCCACCCGATCCCACTCTCATTTGGAGCGTCGAGATCAAACCGTCTAACAGGTAATAGGCATACATATGTACGAAGCGCCACCAAGCAGATGCAGTCCATCATTGCAACCACCTGCTTTCTGTTGTTTTCCAGGTCCCCGTGCTGAAGCATGGCGATTTGGTTTTACAGGAGTTCATGGCCGCCTGTATATATTTGGAGGTGAGTATATAGCTAAGTGCTGCATATAGCTCTAGCGTTACTGTCTTACCATATTGTATATAATTAGCAAGAATTTGTGGAACGGAACTCATCTTTGCTTAGTGCCTACAATTCTCTACTACTACTAGCATGCCTATTACCTTAAGATTGACCAATGCTATCACAGATAAATCTGCTCTCCAGCCAGAGGTTCGGCCCCGACTGTTTTCTAAACGTTTTTCATGTGTTTTTATCGGGCTTTCTGTTTTGACTCGCGCAAGACATGATAAAGAAGACGGTACAAAACAGAAAGTCCGATTTAGTGAGAAAAAAAGTTTTTAAGAAAGGCCGGAGACGAACCACTGCTTGGAGAGTATCACAGACCTGCACTATCGTCCTATTATTCGTACATGTAGTTTGCCTGATATGCTCCATTGTTCTAGGAAACCTTCGGAGGTACTAAACTGATTCCTGATGATGACATCACGAGCGAGGCCCTGGTGCTACAGCGCATGTTCAGTGCGCAGAGTATCGGGGTGGGAGACACGACCATCTGCAGCTACTGGGCGGACTATGACGACGAGGATGATGAGGATTACGGACCGGAAGATGTAATTCATGCTTCTTTACACTTGCTATTAGCTGAATCTATAGCCCTCGATATAGTGTCCTTGCTATAGTGAGATCCTTCCTACTTAAAAGGCCCTTGCGCTGTTCTTTTCCGTTCCCTTTTCGCTCCCTTTCGTTCTTTTCGCTCCTTTTCATTCCCTTTCGTTCGCCTTCCGCAGTTTAGATAAACTCGCTGTCAGCATTAAGTTGTAGTCCTGGTAGAAACGTTTAATTTGCCAGCTTTGTACTTTACTATACATATCAACGTTTTCATGAAACATAAAATTTACGATATCTTGTAGATCCTTGTAGTAGGATAAGTACCACGAAGCTTCATTTCCTAACAGAAATTCAAAGCTGACATGATGAAATTGTGTACTCGTTGTTATCCGCCGAAATTTTATCCTCTGGCGTCGGGCGTGGCGTAACTGGTAGAGGCGTCGGGCGTGGCGTAACTGGTAGAGCGTTCGGCTCGGAACCTAGAGGTTCTGAGTTCGATCCCCACCGTGCCCCACCCCGACGTCGTGCCCTTGGGAAAGGCACTTTTCACTTTACCCAGGTGTAAAAATGGGTACCTGACTTTCGGTCGGGGAGGTAAAAGACTACCTTACCTTCTGTCTGTACTGTGTCTGTGGCACTATTAATATAAGTTACAAAACTTGAGTGCAGTGCCACATTGTCCCCGTCTGTCCAAAAGAAAAATAGAAAAAAAAATTATCCTCATTTTGATATACAGGTACTTATCATTTCTTGTTGTCTGTCAGGAGGAGGAAGACGAAGATGAGGATCCGGATGAGGAAGATGCCAAGGAAGATCTGGCGGAAGAACTCATGATCTGGGAGGAATATCTGAAAGAGGTGAGCAGTGTTTGTAGAACAACTAGAGATTTCTCGTTATCACTTCAGCTCGAATGTGATCACTTATGGTACTAGAATGTTATTAGCTTTATTCGGTAGAGCAAGGAAACTCTGTAATGGGTGTCTTCAAATCAGAAACTGTCTCTACTTTTGTAGCTTCTTTGTGAACGTTGTTCCAGAAATCATATCAGAGTTGACAACGTTAGGTGGCTTACATTGTACACTGTAATGTAGGAGCTATTTTTCTGCGAATCATGTGTTCAACAGACGACTATTACATATGTATGTACATTTCCAATTGCAACAGGAAGGGGGTCCATTTATCGCCGGGAAAGAGTTCTCCATGGCGGATGTTTCTTTCTTCCCCGTGCTGGCTTACGTCGTGTGGATGGGCTTCCAGCCGAAGAAAGCTTACCCACACTTGAACGACTACTACCTGGCGGTAAGAATCTCTTTAAATACTGTGCTAGATAGTACCATTTCCTTCAAATTTTGACTTTGACTTTATCTGAAATGCAACGGTGACAATACAATGTGGACCTTAGGCAACTAACAACCGGGCATTGTGACCACATGCATGTACATGTACATATACAGTTGAACAAACGTAAATACAATTGCAATCAAATAATGATGTCAGCAAGTAACATCAAGTATTAGGTAGAATAAAATGGCTATACACAGTAACAGCTGGAACATAACATTATATCAAATTTTGATGGGATTATATAACTGACATATGACACAAATTTGTTCAGTAACGTTAGTTCACCTTTATCCACCTTTAACCTATATCCATTGTGGATCATTGTGTTGCTAAACAGGGTATCCAGGGATATTAAGTCGATGTACGGTAGTTTCAAATTGTACCATTTTCAAGATATTGCAGTTTGAAACATCATCTGTCGACTTGATATCCCTAAATACATTGTTCTTAAAAAGAACGGTTACCCTACGGATAAAGGTGAACTAGTGTTAAACATGAGACTTTATGTATATTATGGTATGCATCACAATTTACACGTTTACAATGCATAAATCACGAAGGAAAATTTTAAAGCTTGCTAATGACAAATGAGTGCTGCTGAAGTTTCACAGTCGGCTCAAATTATTTGTTGCTATATATATTTATGCTATATTTTACAGAAGGAATAAAGTTATTTTTGTTTCATTTTCCACAGGTCCGTGACCGGGAGACTGTCCAGGCTGTCTGGCCGGTAGACTGGAACAAACCATGTCCAGAGAAGGACTTCCTCTACTTGGAGGAGTATTTGGAGGAAGACGAGGAAGAGCCTAAGGCTAAGGCCAAGTCTAACGATAAGGGAAAGGCGAAATGGAAGGGAAAAGGGAAGGGGAAGGCAAAGGGAAAGAAATAGAATATTTGGTCAACGTTCTCAGGATGTTGGATAAGCAATCAATTACAGGAAATTCGAAGCTGTAAGAATCGATTGAATGTTCAAAAATTACCCGGATAGTTTTTGTAAGCTGGATTTGAATGAAAACTTTGTAACGTTATCTTGTGCGCAAAGCACAGTTACAGTAATGAGAACACTTCAATCAAACTTCTGTTGTGTACCCATAGCACACAACAGAAGCGCGGGAATATGAAGCTATTGAGTTGTTATTTTATATATGCTACTTTAACATAGCCTATTGGAAATGTTGACAATATTGTGTCATGATAATTGTCTCAAGAGAGACAGATTAACTGTTTCGGTGTGTTGAAAATAAAGTTCTTAATATCACCTGACCTGCCTTGCATATGGACCTTACTTTTTTTTTGTTGCGACTTGTACTTAACCCTCTGAGTATGTATGTACAATAAAGGCCTTAATTCCCTATGGTGACAAAGTTGAAATAAAAACATGGAACAGATACATGAAATATGTCCACCAACCAACGCAAGAATAGTAAACAAAGCAGGAGTAACAGAAGTTTAACCCCTGCTTCGCCTATTGGGTCAGTGATGTTTCTGACCTAGGACGAAGAGTTGCTGTTACAGTTCCAATCATGTAACCCGTAACCTTGAGTGGCCTTTATGGCCTTGTTACGTGGTGACCATTGAGTAAAAAAAAAGGAGTAACAGAATGGTACATCCTTTTTCCGTGTGCCCTGTTCCCTTGAAATAGTATACACGATACAGATACACAATGATACGACTACAAAAAGCATTACACAGCACTCTCATCTCACTCACACACTCACTCTCCGGCGAGCTCGCTCGGAGTCTCCACATTTCTAGTTTCTTCCGCCCCTCTTTGTCATCCATCGCTGCGGGAAGTTGCAGCAGGTCCAAACCGCTGTCTTCAGCAAGCTACTTAATGTATGACTTCCGCGGTCTTCCCCTGCTTCTGTTTCTGTGATTCGGATTCCACAGTAACAGCAGGCTACTAAAAAACGCAGCCATATTTGTAGTGAATTGGAGTTAGTCCGGGTCAGGAACAAGGCAGGAACATTAGATATGTTTTGACGATCGAATCTTGCGGATGTGAGGTTCGAATTATAGTACGTAACGTTAGATGTAAGTTTTCATAGCTTTTTTAATGGTGTCAATTGAGATATACTTGAGTGTAGTTTAAGAACTCAAGTATGGACTGGTAGCGGCAAAAAAAGGAACTGTAATTAATGGAGTAAAACCATAGTATGTCTCTCTCTCTCTCTCTCTCGATATATATATATACGGAGAGAGAGAGAGAGAGAAGAGAGAGAGAGAGAGAGAGAGAGAGAGAGAGAGAGAGAGAGATTGCAATCAAAAGAAACATGCACACATAACACAAAATGTACTTGAGATCAAATGGTGGATTGCCTTTTTAAAGTGGGATATTGGACAGGGAATTTGATAGTTGGTGGTAGGGTATTCCATTGATTGATGCCACAGTAGAGAAAAGATTATTTTTGGCTTAGGAAATTTGAAACTGTCGTTTTTTAGAACCCATGTTTGAGATTAGTGTTGGAAGCCATATCATCAATGTATAAATGTACAATAAAGGCAATCATCATTATATAATTTAGCAACTAAGATGGCCTTTCATATTCAAAAGTGAGATTTCTAAATGTTGTCTGGGGAACATTTGAAGTAAGATAATTGGATATGATTTACCACATGAAAACATCATAAATACTTGCGTCTGGTGAGATAATACCCGCCTTGTCTGTAATTCAATGCGTGATGTAAATTTGTCAGTACTGATTTATGTTGTCTTCCAGTAAGTACTGTCTGCCAGATCTACATAGCTCCGGACGAGACAGTGTCAAGGTGAGTTGTCTGCAGATGAACTCATGACCTGCTCTTCCAGACAAGTCGTGCCGTCAGTAGTCACATGACCACGTTGTCTGAAGACGGTGATCCAAGTCATAACTAGTACACCCAACAACCTACTTCTCAGACTACTCTGCTGCTATCCCAGCCACAGGCAACATCTACAGGAACTCACAATCATGGCATCTACTGAAGAAATGGTTCTGTACTACGAGTCAGGCAGCACGCCCTGCATGTCGATCATGCTGGCCCTGGAGGAAAAGGGAGTCAGCTACACCAAGAAAGAGGTGAACACGGAGAAAGACGAAGACGTCGCGATGCTTGAGGAAGTGGCCGACAGAGATGAGGTAAGTTTTCTTGCATACACACATAGAGAAAGTCACATATCATGTCTTACGTTCAATTGGCATGCTTCTATCTCGAGATTATTCATTTCTGTAGCATAATTTGGTTGTGATTTTCTGGTACATGTGTAATCCATGCATTTTGTACGTCCGCCTTATATCTCCTCAGGCCCCCGCACAAGACGGCGATGGCGCTGCGCTTTTACTGCGACCTAAATTATAAAATATGATATGTGTGACCTTCGGTTTCACATTTGGTATGTCATACAAGACGTAAAAGTGTGACTGAGAGGACAGCAAAACACACGAAGTGTAAAAAGATTTATTTCTTTTCTATACAATTCGTTGCATGAGCGATGTGTCAAATTTTAGGTCACAGAGAGCACGCGGCGAATGCGCCGTCCTAGTGGAAAGGGGTATTACTAATCATAACAAATTTCAAGGCAGATTTACCAGTGGCATAAAATACATGTAGTATCTAAGCTGACCAAGGAGTGCAGCTGGTCAAGGCGAGTCATCAGACTCCAGTAGCCAAACACACTCCTGGGCCGGCTTCACTCCTCTGGCAGCTTTTGATATTACATTTATGTTATTTTACCGTAGGATCTGCTTGGAGAGTAACCCATACCTGACTTGTTGTACTTTGCAGCCTCCGGCGCTCCTGCACGGTGATAATGTGCTGTTTGACGAGGTCGTTCCAGCCTGTCTATACTTGGACGTACGTATGATCTATATATTATATCATATGTATAAAGTAGATTTGATCACTTTTAGATCGAATTCGAGAAATTGACAATCAAACTGACTGTTGCTAAATCCATACAACATGTTCACCATTCTTGTTACAAATAAGCTAGATACGTATTCGTATATGTGTTTGTAATGTCTTTGTTGTGACCTTTGCTGAGCAATTGAAGGTCTTCGTTCATCCGCTCATTCAGAATGTTCTTGTCAATTATCTGGATTATTTTTTGGTATGAAATAGTTACATAATTGAAATTGAAGAAGTCAACGTTTCTTACACATTTCGTGATGTTTCCGTGCATGCCATAACAATATGAAATACACCATGTCTCCATATTTCGTATCCAGTAATACTATTAGTATTATAATAAATTAGTATACTATTTTAGATAGTTTGTAGTTGTCAGTTATACATTATTTGCCATACATTGTACCTGATGCAATCGTTGTGCAATAAACTTGACTTGACTTGTAACGTTGTTTTAAGGTCGTTGAAGAACTCATCCCCATATCCGGGATACTATAGGGGGCTTGACTGCGTATTAAAGCAATGTTTGATACAAATGTGACCCAAAGCCAACTCAGAAATGTGTCAAAATGTCAAAATCAAACTCATCTTCCCTGCAGAAATTCTTCGGCAACAACCGCCTGATTCCCGAAGGTGCGGCCCCGCGAGCCCACGTCATAAAGCGCATGCTGCAGGCACAGAAGATCGGGGTGGGGGACACCTGTATCGACGAGTACTGGGAGGACGACGACGAGGATGATGATGATGACGACATGGTAAAACCACTTGGAATGAAACGTATTTGTACGGTAGATACCGATATCAGTACAAATAAAATAACATATCAGTAAAGCTTCTTTATTTGAGCCCCAGTTGTGTTTTAAGACCATTCAACTAGAATTGCTTAATTAAGCAAGTAAGCAAGCATGGATTTGTAGGGCAATTGAAGTTGAAATTCACAATATGTCATTTGTTTTCTTAATTTCTGTACTATGTTAGCCTCCATACCAGACTCTCTGGGCCTTTTTTTAATGTGTAATCATGTGTGCAATATTTTATTTCCTGTGTCAAACAAAAATACACAGGAAAAAAATCCCAGGGATCCTGCTATGGAACTCACAGGTCTACAGGACAAAGGACCCGGTACCAAAAGAAATGGCCAGCAAAATCATGAGCAAAAAAAAAAACACGAAAAAGTCCCAGAGATCCTGCTGTGGAGGCTATAGTACATGTAGTTGTCTTACATGGCATGTAGGCCAGTTACCGTACAATACAGGCTTGTAACTACGGGACTACGGGCTTGGTTGTAGAATGGAATGCTTATTAGTACATACACGCCAATGTAGCCAACTAACTTGAACACTTTGTTTTTCTCCAGGATGAGGAAAAAGCTGACGCACTTGACGAAAAGGAAGACAAAGAAGAACTGGCCGAAGAGCTTGAACATTGGGAGTTTTATTTGAAACAGGTAAGAAGGAATTGGTCTTTATCCCAAAGTATGGCAGCTTTAGTTATGACGTCTAGTCACATCAAATAAAAATGAAAAGATGGTCATTTAAGCGGCAGACGAGCTAGGAGGTCTCTCTTTAATGTTTTAAATCTTTAGTTTGACCCTTTTTACACAACCATCGCTTTATTCTTACCGACCGTCTCGGTGACCGTATGTCACCTTCTTCAGGGCAATTCTGACTGGTTCACATCGTACTGCAGGACAGGTGTCGCTGCTCACAGTTCAGATGCGGTCACAAAACGTGAAATATTTACATATGACAGGCAACTTTATGCAAATTCGGTGACGTACCAACCTGATAAAAACCTTTTCACAGAAGATTTGAGCATATTTCAAAGCTATAGTATCATTTGACATACTCAAAACTATAACCTTCTAAAATTAGATGTCACTTCTAACATGGGACTTGTTTTGCTTACAGGGTACTTACATCGCTGGGTCAGAGTTCACGATGGCGGATTGTGTGTTCATCCCAGTCCTGACCTACCTCGTGACGAATGGACTAGACCTCACAAAGAAGTACCCACTGTTGCACAAGTACTACACTTTGGTGAGCAACGATTCATTTCTAGTTAGTTCATTTATTTATAGGTTTGCCACTTCCACGGAAGCATAGCATCCTTTTCCCTCTTTGATCTATAGCTACCTCTTACTAGTCTTAGGAGGAAGTTGCACGCTGACAGCTTCTTTCCTAGAACTAAGTTTACATCGTTATGGAACAAGCTTCCACGGACGTGCTTCCCTGTGGGGTACAGTCTGAAACTTTTTAAGTCAAGGGTTAACAGACAACTTTCTTCACAGTCCAGTATCATAACCCAAAACGCTTGAGTGGCTCCATGAGCTTTATTTTTGCGATGAATCCTAAGTAAATAAATATAAAGTTAGTACTATCGCTACTACCATTTGTAGTCAAAGCAACATTGTATTGTTCTGTAGGCGATGATATTTTGTCACTAAAACCCAGGTCATTTTATACTGCCCTCTTCTTTCCCTCAGTTGTTTCTCTTTTTAAGATGAGCTCAAAACTTGTAGGATATACATATATCATCTTTATTGAGTCAATGACACAACAAAATTACAGCGACTTTCGTAAGGTCTGCTACAAACAAGTGTATACTCAGTTTGAATTACCTACATGAATATCTACGAATAAGTAGCTTTGCAATCATTAGAAATACCATATTTTAGATAAACTGATTCTGACTATTTTGTCAACCATTATCATATTCATTCTTTATACTCACAGATCAAGGAGCGGCCCTCTGTCGTGGAGGTAGGGAAATATCACACGATAGATGAAGAAGGAATCTTCAAGGAAATGCCAGCTACTGGCGTCTTGGGCGGCCTTGGCGACAAAGTGAAAGGTTTCTTCGGGAAACTAGGCAAGAAGTAGCTGCTCAAGAGACACCATATCCTACGCGACCATGAAATTTCTACATAGACTTATGTGTGATCAAATTTACTAATGACAACTCATGTCATAAGCATCTTGGGGGAACCTAGCGGTCAGAAAGCAAGCGTATACCTTCTTGTTAAAGCTTATTTTGTAATTTTAAGACATATGTTAGGTGGAAAAATCATAAAATGCGTTTTGCGACTTTCTATCTGGCGGCACGATAGGGTGTGGGTAATGTAAACATAGCTGTCTCCTCTCCAAGTATCTGCTTAGAAATATTGATCATGATTCTTTATTGACGACATTTAAGGCTACATGTAGATCTATGACACAGTAACAAATATTGTCCTGTTTTTACCAATCTACACAAATACCTGGGGACATCGATATCTTTACTCCAAACGAAATAAACTTATTCGTACATCACTATATGAACCGTCTCGGTGGTGACTTGATAACAAAATACAATTCCACGTGTATGCGTGTTAAGGCTAGGGTCACAATTGGCCCGGTGCCCGTCAGGGATGTAGCCCCGGCCGGGCTCTGAAGTCGGGCGGACACCGGCTGTTTACCGGCTGTCGTGGTCACAATCAAACGTTGCCTTCGCGCTGCCCCATGGGGGTCCCGGAGTGTTCCGGCGGGCACCCCGTCATTTTTCTTTAAAAAATTTCCACCTTCCTAGGTTCGTCTCCGGCAGACACCCGTCAGATGTTCTGACGGTGTCCTGTAGTCACCCCTGCGGGGTCCGACAGGGTAACGTTTGTCTCTCACAGCCCGGTGGGGCAGTTGTAGGGTCCCTGCCGCATGCCCTGCGAACAACGGCAGGGAACCAGGCAGGCTCCTGGTGGGCACTCTTTAAGGGGTATAAAAACAAGCATTGCCTGCATTCACTTAAGGTAGTACATCATTGAACTTGGAGTACTGGTGCGGTACGTCGGGGTCCGTTCACTGCGGCACGGTTTTTTCGCCAACTTTTCCTCGCACTCGCACTGACGTGCGGCACTGTTACGTTTCTAAACTAAACTAAATAAACATGTTATTGGAATTTTTAATGTCGGCGGATGACTTGCCAAACTGTTGAGGCCTATATTTTTATATTTGTAAAACGAAAAAAAATGGCTTATGGGTCCGAATGACTGCAAGTTTGGCGTTCCGTCGGCCAATTGCAGAGGAAACGTCCTTCTTCAGCCAAACATCTTTCTTCAGCTTGTTTCTATAGTCTGGGGTTGTAATATCGTAAAAAACATAGAAGCTTTCTATGAAGGAGGCTATCTGTTCGTCCTGCTTCTCAGTGATGCAGCCTATTATGTGGTCTGTTGCGTGGTGTGTTGTCCTATCCCCCTCTGTTCAGCCCTTGTCTGCAGAAGTTTCTGTTGCTGAATTCTTCCGCCTGCCTAGTGGGCTAAGGGCTGTTTCCCCTGGTCTTCTCCTTTCCCTTGGTATAGCGCTATGCACTTAACTCCACTGTAATACGAGAACTGTGTGATACGTGTAAGTTCACGGCTTTTGTCCTTTCACGTGATCTGTGACGTCACATATTTGACCCGGTGTTACGAATTACACACTTTTATTCCGTAAACCTGGTCTTTGACGTAACGAATTTATTCCGACAGACTGCCGGCAACCGGAGGGGTCCCTCTCGGTGTTGTCACGATTAGGTCGCGGGGTGGTTGTACGAGCGGGTCCCTGGTTCATTTTAACTCAGACTTAAATTGAACCAGGGTGCCGGCCGGGCCTCAAAATACCCCGGCAGCCGCGAGGTGTCCCACAGGGCAACGCAGGGGTCACGCCCGAAAGTGCCAAAAAACAGCCCGTGAATTGCCCGGCAGGGCCCCTTTTTCGAATTGTGACCTAAGCCTAAGCATGAACAGCTACACGAGGGAGTGCGTTTCTTTCTCTCATCCTTTATCTGTATAAGCATACACAAAGAGTCAACATTGTTCTGACGACCAACAATGTGTAGTGAAATTTCTTTTCAAACTGTATCGTTTCTCGCGATTCTAAGTGGGAAAGAGAAGCATAATGTAGAAAGTGGTGCACAGATGAATTTCATGCTTGTACGATCAAAACTACAACACAAAATGAGAAGAAAATCCCCCCCCCCCCCACTATTTGCCTCGTCGGGAATACATGCAGTACTCATGATCATCCCACATCTTGACTTTTGACCTCCATAAAAATGGTGGTATTGTTTTAGGTGTGTGTGTCTGCATGTGTGTGTGTTTGTGTGTCCGGATTTTTGTAGTCAGCATATAACTCTTGAAATAGATATCTAGATGCTTTTACTAGTTGGACATACATTCTTCATAGCTAGGGGGCCCGGTGCTCTCCTCTCTCCCCGTTCCTTGTATTGGCTGTTCTACAACGTCCTGGTAGCTGGGAGGGGGTGTGAGAGTGGAGGAAGAAGACCTGCCACTGGAGCTCTGGAGACGCTCCAGTGCAAGTATAACTCTTGGGGGAAGGCTCAAGTCTCTCTCCCCGACTAGCCTAGCTCGCTCGGAACTTTCTTCGTTAGCTATCCTGCTGAAGACCCTGGCGTTGTCGGCGTTTTCTGTGGTACGTACGATGTTGTCATTAATCTTCTTCAGACAAAGCCCGAAAGCGGTGAATGTTATCCAGATACCCACGGGAAGACACACGAAGAAGACAATGTACGTACTTACGCGGGGGACACACCTAGAGACGATCGTTTCGGAAAGGACATTATTATTGTCAGTTCCGTGTAAGGGGATCGTTACAAGAACGACATCCTTACTCTCATAGGACAGGTCAAGGGAGCAAGTGCTCTCTAAGCAGCTCTCTTTTGGTACACCACTGATGTCGTAACCTTGAGTTTCAAGGTCAAGCTTGGTGGTCAAAGACACATACATAGGGGGCGGGTAAGGGTTATAGTACGCGATATATAAGTCTTCAGAAATGCCACTACTCGCCAAAGACGGCCATTCTCCATACGGACTTGACGGGTCACAGGAATTTTTCTCATAATGTCTGTGTTTCACTGTGCACCAGTCACAGTTAACATCTGACTTCCAGTGATCAAAAGCGTCTTCACCAACTATAATATAGAGGTCTGCTTCCAATGCTGTCACGCAGGTGTGTAAAGTGACATTCAACTGGCGCGAACCCGATACGTGATGATAAGACCAGTATACGTAGTTTCTTGGAGGAATCTTGAGTTTGTACTGGATGAGTGAGAAGTTGAGGGGTTGGTTGCTCAGGGGAGGGGTGTCGGGAAAGACGAAGGCCTGAAAAGCGTTCCCCGAAGCTGAGGTCAAAGTCTGAGCGGAGCAGAACGCTGTGTCAACATTGTCGGTCAGTAACCGCACGTCACCTGTCACGTGAGGTAAAAGTAGCCATTATGTTTTTTCCACAGCTTACTTTCAAAAAGTCTTCTCAGCAAATAACTTCACTTTTCCACACAGCAATTGTGTGTGCAATACAGATATAACAATACTATTTAAAATAACAACAAAACTAAGTGACAATCGTGATAATTTTCGTTGACGAAAAATGTTAATCATGCAGACTAACATGCATATGGTGACGTTAGCTAGCTTTGCTCAAGTTATTGTAACGTTAGTTCACCTATATCCGCGAGGTATCCTATATCCGTTGTACATAAAACGTTTAGGGATTTCACAGACGATGGCACTGCAATATTTTGAAACTATTTGAGTCTGAAACCACTTTCTGTCCACTTGTTATCCCTAAATACACTGTTTTTATATCAACGGATATAGAATACCCCGCGGATAAAGGTGAACTGGCGTTACTTACCTGGAGACATGACCACCTGTGACTCCCCGTACCCCACATAACGGAACAGTAACGCCACAAGCAACACATTGAAGGCCACGACGATAGAGGCTAGGGCATATTTGGTCTTCCAGGGTAGAACCTGTCCCCTTTCTGCACACTTGACACAGCATGTTGGGCACCAGGGACCGTACAGGTCCGACACTGTTATCTCCTCGTGCCCGCGTCTTGCGCTGCTCTGGCTCATCCTGAAACTCGTCTCGACTTCACGTTTAAGAACTACTTTAAGACAGGACGTATGTAGCAGTGTGCTTGATCTCAACAAGAGGTATTCTGGGTAGAGTTTTCGAGTACGTGACGTTTACTTAAGGCCGATTCTTGTCAACATCAGCCAAATGTCACGCGCCCCTTACTCAAGGTATGTAAGTCTTACCCTACCCTACCTTGGACACCCTCTCGGACTTTCGGAGCGGTGGTGTTTATTTTCTGGGGGAGCACTGATTCGCGATTATCAACATGGGCTAAGTTTCCCTATGCTGAGGAAGGGAGTTGGACGGCAGAAGGAGTTAAAACGTCACCATCCATGTTAAACAGCGCTCTCCCCAAAAAATAAACGCCACCGCTCCCAAAGTCTGCGAAGCAGGCTATTGCCATGGCTAACGGACCCAGTATACAGCAGGTGCCATATTGACACTGGAGTAGGGTCTGTGACATCCATGTTTTAGCACAAATCAAATATGTATCATAACAGGCATAGGCGAACACCTACATAGCAACGAATCCCAAAGTTTCTGAAAATTCGAATCACGGAACAGGTGCATTGCCAGGGGGTCAAAGTTCCCCAGGTCGTTAACCCCCGGCGCTGACCCAAGATGGCGGCCACCACGTGAAATATTTTGTTGACGTGAAATATTTTCCAGCACAGTTCTTCTCTCCCGTGATGGACAGACTACCCGACGATTTTGCAGACAGAATAGCTTCCCTATCGTGTGAACACTATGTGAGGAGGTTACCAAAGAAAGGCAAACCTGTAGAGGGGAGAGAATGGACTCTCATGGCGACTGTACTCAAACAAGGTTTGGGCCGTTCCAAAAAATAAAAATAGAGGGGGGGTTGATTACACCCTAATCTGTATACCCCCTAGGTCCAAGAGTCCTAGCTTCCAACCCCCTAAGTCCAACGGTCCTAACGCTAAAACCCCCTAAGTCCAAGGGTCCTAACGCCTCCAACCCCCTAAGTCCAAGAGTCCTGACGCTTCAAACCCCCTAAGTCCAAGAGTCCTAACGCTTCAAACCCCCTAAGTCCAAGAGTCCTAGGGATTTCCATCCCCCTAAGTCCAGAGTCCAGTCCTGTGTAATCAACCCCCCCTCTATTTTTATTTTTTGGAACGGCCCTTTGTTTTTCAGTTGGAGGGCCTGGGCAAATCAAGAAGCTCCTTGGGCAAATCCAGAGCGTTATAGAAATATATATATATTATTTTTTGCATCAGCAAGCTATAACTTTAGACTTCATCTTAAGCCATAATTTCGATTTACGTGCAGCGAGTTACAGTGAATGGATGCAATCTATATTACAGTTTAAAGAAATGTAGGGGCACAAGAGAATCTATAACTTTGCTCATGGGATTGCAGATGCAGATGCTTAAATACTTGGTGTACTCTTAAGAGTCATACATGTAGATAGAGTTGATATACATATAACGTTATAGTTACATATATATATGTATGTATGTATGTATGTATGTATGTATGTATGTATATATGTATGTATGTATGTATGTATGTATGTATGTATATATATGTATATATATATATATATATATTGCTGTGGTGGCCTGTTGGGTTATCCTGTTTAGATGTTAAGTAAGTATGTCCTTAGTTTGTTACCTGTAACCATCTATACATGTAAATGTTGTCATGTAGATGAGGATGGGAGTCTGGATGTGGTTGCCATGGGAACAGGATCCAAGTGCATTGGGCAGAGCAAAATGAGACTTGAAGGTATGTTAGGTATTGGTTCTAGCATGAGCAACTGCATCTTTTTAAGATTTCTTTTTGTCACTTAAGGGCAGTTTTGAATCTCCTAAATTACATTATTTGGCAATGCAGTCATTCAATAAGACTACATGATAGGGTGGTTGTGCAACATTATTTTTCATATTTAAATGGTTTTGATCAGTATAAATTTTGATTTTGAAAAAAATAAACTTGAGTGATTATACATCCATGACTGTACATGTATAGTTATTAGACATTACATTTGATATTCTTGAGATATTTTTGTATAGTATACATGTATGTGTCAACTTATTGATCAGCTTGTTACCATACTCTACCTTTGTCCAGGGGACGTTCTCCATGACAGTCATGCAGAAATCATTGCTAGAAGAGCCTTTCTCAGGTACATACAGATGACTAGCCTGGGTACCATCCGGATAGAACTTCGCTTCTCTGTTCACTTCTGCTACCCATCTGGAGACCTGCACATTCAAACCGTTTGGTGGTGACGTCAATTAATGAGCATCTTAAGGAATAGGTTCTAGAGCACTTGTTCGATGACAACAGGCCTCCCACAAACAGACGGAGGGCTTTTCGGGTGTTGGAACGCCATTTCGAACAAGCCCTTTAACCCATTCCTGAATTCGCTCATGCGTGGGGACCAATCAGTGCCTTTGTCCAAAATTTGGACGATTCCAAACGTGGTCAAGGATCCCAGACGGAACAGCAGATAAGCGACTGCATATAGTGTATAATGAATATCAGAGCTAGAAGTGACTGTACATAGTGTATAATGAATATTAGAGCTAGAAGGGACTGTTATAGTGTATAATAAATGCTGGAGCATACCCAGGCTAGATGATGAACAGATCTCTCCATGACTTTGATCGTCTCTACCAGAACAATAAATAATTTGTACAATATATTATCAAATGCTTTGCAGCATTTTGACTGTTGAACTTACTGATGACTGACAAAGGACTTTTTTTGCCCCACATTGTCAGGTACCTGTATCACCAGCTCCAGGTGGCCTACCATGGACAGCACAGTGCTGTGTTCACGGCTCCAGGTGCTGACTGCAGGTGTGGTCTGAAACCAGGTGTCAAATTTCACCTGTTTACCAGCCACACACCTTGTGAGTTTCTTTTAGTTTTGGTCACCTTGTTTACTTTATGATCTTATTTGGTATAAATGCCAGTAGAATAAAAACGACTGTTACAGTTTTTATTGCTGTCGTTAAAGAGATTGGGAATATTGTAACAGTGGGGTTCAAGCACCGCCAACTGACCATGCCAAAAGGATGTCAGACTTTTGGCCGAATCGGTTGCGCTGCTGGGTTTGAGATCTGACGGCCCTGGTTCGAATCCCGGGAGTCAGGATATTTGTATGTATTGTTTCCTTCTGTTTCTACTCGCCCCTGTGGTTGTTTCAATATCTACCACAGAGTAGCAAAGGAAATACTGTCATGTTTATTGTGTGCATCTTGAAAAAGATTGACAGAAGTCTGCTGAGTCTTCTCATGTTCTCAAACAAGCTGTAATGTACTTTTGAATTAATAATATGATATCATTACAGGTGGGGATGCTTCTATTTTTCCCAAAGATGGCAAGTCTGAAGAGACAATCGACCATGGTTTTGTGGTACAGCCTGAGACAGTTCCGCAGGCTTCACAGAACACATTACAGCCGAAAACACAGAAGAGAAAAGCAGAGAACGTCTGTGATCAAGAGCAACAAAATGCTTCAAAGAAGCTGATGTCTGACAACGAATTTCCTCATTGTTTGCAGGGAGAAAAAGTTAGCAGCACAAGTGACAGTCATGACAAAAAATTGGATGAAGGAAATGAGAATGAAGAAAGCTCTGAAAACAAAGTAAAAGAAGGAGATACATTATGTGAAAAGGCAAAGAAAACTTCTGAGGCAGATGTTTACAGAACAGGTGCAAAGTGTGTACCAGGGGGGTTACAGGACCCCCTGCAAGGTGGACTGGACTATCATCAGGTGGGGGTGCTCAGGACCAAGCCTGGCAGGGGGGAGCGGACCCTGTCCCTGTCCTGTAGTGACAAGCTGGCCAGATGGAACGTTCTGGGCTGTCAGGGAGCACTGCTGAGTCACTTCATGACAGAGCCTGTGTACTTCTCTACCATTGTCATAGGACGGTGAGTTTTTGAACCCTTTACCTTCTCCATATTGTTTTCCTTGACTTTCAGTTGCTGTGTTGTTAATAAGTAGAACTCTTGAGGGATAGTTCTAAAAATCTACCAGAGATTTTTAGGTTTCCATCCTGTCTCTTTCCAAATAGTTAGTCCCAAAAGCACTATCATAGTAGATGTAGACCTGTTTCTTTTTTTTAAACTTTAATCAAGATCAATCATTCTTACTGTTCAGATGCTATGTACAGAGATTTATGTTACAATTTTAAACTATATCCGTACACAAAATAAAGACCAACAAGCTTCCGACCAGTCCTCTGATCCTTATCAAGTTGAAATGACCCAAATTTCCAGAACAGAAGTGTGACATCAGCAAAGGGTGACGTCACACTTCCGGTCTGGATGTTTAACTTAATAGGCTTTGGGTCATTTCAACTTGATAAGGATCAGAGGACTGATCTAGATATAGAGTTTAAATTGTAACATAATGGTGACTACTGTCACAGATGAACTTATTAGTTTAATATTACAATCAAGTACAGAGGAGAATGTTCATCAATCATGTATTGTCCACAGATGTCCTTACAGTTCAGATGCTATGTACAGGGGAGTAGTTCACAGGTGTGCAGGTATCCAGGACCTGCCACCTGCCTATAAACTACACCAGCCCAGCTGTGTGCAGTCATGTCTACAGTTCTGTCACCACAGGGAAGCTGTGTTGGAGCAGAGTTCCACACCTGACAAGCTCATGCCAGCTCCTGCAGGTATGATATTACAGTCAAAGCTGTATTAGCTGCCACCTTTGCATAGCGAGCACCTGGCCATTGTGGTCACTTCTTGTCAGTTTTCTTGTTTTTTTTCCCATTGACTTAAGCATTAAGAAATAGTTTATTGCAGCCACCTGTCTAACGTGGCCATGGCCACCCGATTTCCGGTTTCGTAGATACAGAAACACTGCCTACTGCTACCATACAGCACACTGTGCCAAGTTTAAAATAGTTGTTTGCAAGGATTTGGAGTTCCCGACAGGGTCATTTTGGCAGTAGTGGAAGGTACACGTGCCTTGAACATTAGAGTGCAAGTCTTAAATTGTCAGCATATTTAACATTTCGCATGGCAATATCAATCATTTTCATAGATTTAACATAGCAGGGTCAGTTGAACTTTGAGAGGATCAAAACAATGTTACTTGGTTAGAAAGATCAGTGGGTTCTGAAATCATGTGTAACTTATTGCTTGTGGTCAATTGATCAACTTTTCTCTATAGTGGCTACTGTACCTGTCTATAGTGGCCACATTTCTCCAGTCCCTTGACTGGCCGCTATAGACAGGTTTGACTGTGTATAAGTTACTAGCACATCTTTCTTGGATAATCAGCTCAGAGACCTGTACCAGCTCTGTACCATATTTGCAACATATGTACTTAAGTCTTTTTGTATGTCTTTTGTGTGAAAAGTAACTTCATGCCATTTTCTTTATAGCCATCATGTTGTTATAGCAATCACGGATGTGAGTGTGAACGGGTACAGACAGGGTGCCACCAAGAAGACAATGGGCAGTCCACAGGCAAGGTAGATAACATAGCAAATATACATACAAATTTCTAAATTCTATTGGTATTTATACAAACCCTCAAAGCTACAATAAATGTGGCCAATCCTTTATTGATAAAATGTGTCTAAAATCGTGGACACCATATCAGTACTATCTTAATATTTTGTCCTGTAACTGTAACTGCTATTTCTCAGTTTTTGTTGTCTCTCACAGGGTATTTACTTGTAGAAAGGAACTATTTGAGACCTTCAAGCAACTTCTCAACAGTTTGTCTGCAGATAGCAGACCTGCATCATTAAGGTAATTGTTATGAGTCTACAGTAAAAATACTGTTATTTTATGGCGTCTTGTATGATTGAGAGGTGTATCAACACCCTTGTCCTTAACCTTGCCCTCTAGTTGTAACAAACATACCTCCCAAAACTTGCAGTTGAGTTGAACTAATAAAGCACTCCTTCATGTGGTCACATGAATGCTTATTCCTCTTTATTTTGACCAAGTTGTACCATGCTGAGAAACACAGCTGTTAATATTTTCTAGTCCTTTGTCCAATCGCAAGCTTATTAACTTATTATGGTATCCAACGGCATGACGCAACAGGTGCACAAGAACTATGCTTGACTGACAATGACAAACTATGGAAACTACTAAGCCCTTAGGCTAGTTCCTCTTTTCACTGTCCATGGTCATACTTTCATTCATACCCATTGAGGTGTGCTTAAATGGATTACCATTTCAACAGCAGTGCATGTTGAAAGAACAACACATTCTGCACAACATCTATCGGCACAGTATATCTAATATACTTCTAGTCAGAAGTAAAATGTTAAGCCTAAATTCACCTATTTATGAAACTGTTTGTACAATTTAAAACCAAAAATAGAATGCGCTACGGAAAAACAAATATCCAAATATGTGGCCATAATGTATCCCCATTTATTCAGTATATTATTTTGCAAATTTTCAGAACAGGAGATAAAGGGTTTAACTTAACAGTCCATTATTTTAGGTTGTGCAAGTAAGTTTCTTTTGGTGCAAGTAACTTTTGGCTGACTGAAAAGTGTATTTTGAGCCCTGAGTATTAACTAGCATCATGTCTTCCCTACTCAGATCTGAGCAGCTGTCCACTTACGGAGACTACAAGAGAGCTGCAATGGATCACCACAGAGCAAAGACCTGCTTCTTGCGAGTTTTTAACACATGGATTGTGTCTCCTGACAAATACTCAGATTTCACATGATAATCCATGAAAGAAAACACAGTACACAAGCCTTCAAGTATCTAGTGGGGAATGCTTTATTTCTTCCACTATAAACAACTTGGAAGACGAAACACAAAAGTCAACAAAGATTATAAAATACAAAATGTAATGTCAGTACAACTGGTATGATGACAGCAACATGAGTTTCTCTCCGCAACAATTATCATTGGGTAGGTAAGATCATTCAAGAATCTTGAGTATTTTGCATAACTGCTTGAATCTTGTACATACATGGACCTATAGTATAATGACCAAAAATATCCTTGCATCACTGTAGGATCTCTTTTCTCCATACATGTTTTTGTATTTTAATGGGCATTTGGGATGGTAAGTGAATGACCATACATGTATGTTACTGAGTTACACTGACACATACATTCCTTTGCCTTGAAAACAGCAATTAAAATGTACTAACAGTACACATTGATGATCATTTCTCCTCTATATTCTTTTGTCAAAATGTAGAGATTGTATGTTATGCTTTTTACAAATCAGTGCAAGGAGTCTTATCCCTTCTATGAACATAATTCTGTTCCTTACAAAAGCAACATTGTAGTTATATCATTAATATCATCAATATCTAGCATCACTGGCAATCATAATTAAAGGTCATTATCAACCAAACTGGTTATAGTATAAGATTACTGATATCAAGATCATGTAAAAGCCAGCTTAATCAACTCTGCATATAAATCTTTGAAACAACCTTAACAAGAAGATTCACCATTAAAGTACTAAACTACAGTATGATACATGACTTCATCATAATGCATTCACTTTCACACAAACATTCCCACCTGCATGCATTCTTTATTGAAACGCCTTAAAAGTTAAAAAAGAAGAACACATAAAGCTAGTTTTCTAATAGTTTGACAAAGCAGAAACTTCTGGCACTTAAAACGGGGTATGATATTTTGTTATTCTTATCATGATTGATTTTAGGGGCAGGCACATATCAGTCACTTGCAAGATATGTTTTAAAACTCTGGTAAAATATATATATATGGTGACAGAGACTTCTGCTATGGTACTGCTAGCATTCATACACTATAAAGGCTTCTATAATTTATGACCATGCTATATAAAGATGTATTAGAATATCTAAAAACTCGGCTGCATATAACATTTTGTGCAGAAAAGTTACAGGTCCAAAAAGAGTTTTGTTAACATGAATGTAGCAGTGTTTTTCTACTCTGGGAATCAGAGAGGTAGAGAGGACAACAGTAAGAAGTAAGATTGTTTCATACATAACTTGTTTTTCTTAAACTTTGCAAAATACTTCTTCAAATAAAAGTGGAAGATAGGGTTAAAACAACACAACTTTGATCTTGGTGTTGAAACAAACAGGCAGGATTAACAAATTCATAAAATTGTTTCTCACATTTCTAACAACCCTTTACCATGATGACTTCCCGTGACGTCCAACCCCTGCAAGACGGAACAACGAACGCTAAACCGGATAGTGAGAGTATGACAGCAACGTATCCACATATATCTCTAACAGTAGGTTTTACTTTGAATATATCCCAACCCCATAATAACATTTGAATCACCATATAGAGCACAGAGCATGTTCCACCGGGTAGAAATCACAAAGGTCATCCAGTGAACATGCAGACTGGACAGATTAAAAACTCAAAACATCTTTTCTTGAATTATGCCGTATCTCAGTCTGTATACATCTGAAACTTTGTACAACAGTTCATCTTGATCGCACATCATGAGTTCGTTTGGGGGCATACACGCGTGTCCATCAAAACTTTCCGTTGATCCTTCCATTTAGAATCCAAAGGTGTTTTCGCCACTGTATGCGATGTAGAGGAATCCATCCTCGTCTTTGTGTTCATTGTAGATTTGGCCCATATTGGCACTGAAAATAAAATGAGATTTGAAAAATCATACAAGTCATACAAGAACTTGCAAGTCTTGCAAAGTCTTTTTAACAATCATCCAGACATTATTTGATCCAATCGATTTGAATAGGGGAGAGTACCAGACTACCAGTACAGAAAATTCAGGTACAGGTACGGTCCAGGTCCAGAGGATCAGGTCCAGGTCAGGACCTGAACCTGTTTGTGAATGGGCGATACTCAAAACAATAGTCCATTTTCCTAGAAAGGAATGTTTTTTTTTTAGTATCTCCATGTAAACAATGCTAACTGCCTCTGTTATTGTTAAGTTAGATCAAATTTGACTGTAAAAACTTGATAAAAATGACTATCAACTCTCCTCTATGTCACTCTTGCTTTTTCTTGTGAGTTTTAAACACCAGATCCTGCTGCTGCTGTTCCTTTTCTAATCGGTCCAACAGCCAGTCCACTGAATGTTTTCAGGTCCATTTTTTCCGGACCAGTCCAACAAGAAAAATGGTTTTGTACTGGTACCCACCCGTACAGAGATTTGAACATTTGAACAGAGATTAAAATGGTCTGTAACCTACCTTGACTGCGGCAGGACTTTCCCCACGAACAAGAAGATGGCGCGTTCCGAGGGCAGCTTGATGCGCTTGCGGATGATCCACATGAACTGTGCCACGGTGATGTCAGTCGGCACCAGGAACTTCTTCTTATCTATGTCCTGAATCTGAGAGTTGGGCACCTTCTCTACTACCACCTGTGAGGCAGGGGGGAAAAAAGAAAAGGGTCAACATACTATGTATATACATATAACATACATGTAGATAACTGAGAAGTGTGTACATGTACATGTATCTGTAATACATCAAGGTTTCTTTCAACAAAGTTGCACCGACTTTCAACAAAGTTGCATCTATTAGGCCACACCAAATTTATTTGTTGCTTCTCAGATTTCTTCAGAAAAAAGTGGACCGACAGGTCGAAAAAGAATAAATAAATGAATTTTTTCAAAAGGTCTGGGGGGGGGGGAAGATATACGGCTGGAATGACACAAAAAAACAACAGCCTGAGGAGTTTATCAATTTAATGGCATGTTTTATACAATGAATCCCTTCCTTTGATCAGTTACTGTACTGAATAAAAGGCATTGTTTTTAGACTGAAGATATGTGTATGTGGCTCTGAATGGCAATATCTACAGGTTTGTGATAGCAAAATCTGTATTATTTTTCCTAAGGACTTTTTTTTTTTTTGAGAATGAAAAAAAATGGACAGGCAAATCTGCAACAAATAATAAGTGTGGCCCTAGTTAATTAAGATACACTCAGACTCTTACCCTGCTATTATTCACTCGTACTTCTGCTATTGTTCACATGGATGAGGGTGCTAATTGTTACATGATTACTTACATCATGTGTTGGTCTTTACTTTTAATCATGAAGAAGTGGAGAAATGACCCTCTAAAGTCTAGTGAAATGTTAAAAGAGTCCCTGTCATTATGAGTAACCTTGTCCCTAATGTATCGCAACATGTGATCCTGAGAGTTACCAGTAAAGGTCAAGTGCCTATCCTAGAGTACTTAACAATCAATTATTCCTACATCACACACCACTGCACACCCACACAAGGACACCTGTTGGAAACTAGACAACAGGAAGGAAGGAAATGAAACCTATGGGACAAAAATAAAGGGCAGATATCCAGGTAAAAAGGTACACAATACACTGTATAACAGTTATTAAAGTAACTTCTTGTAGGTAGACTTTGGAAATGGTCAGATGTTTCAGGTTGCATCCGCTACCTTATATCAGTGATAACAGACAAGATCTGTTGTCTAACAGGTATTCAACCAATAACTATGAATTTGTACCAGATGAAGACAAATTTAAGTAATATTCCAATAGGAAAAAAAAATTGACAAAGTCAAGACAAAGTTTGTGCTAATTAGTTCTTATGTTTGAATGAATTTTCTCTTGCAGGCACCATAGGGAAAGGATAAGAGCTACATGTAAGCAGGTGTCCAAATTCAAACTGTATCCTGATTAATACTATCCTGTGTCCATTTCCTGTCACTTCCTAGGAAAGATCTATTATTGTTGTTGAAGCCACTTTTAAGTAGTATATGTAAGTTGCTAGAGCAATACATCAATCAGCCAAGCAAAACATGTCTATGATTTAAATACTTGTCAGAGGTATAAACGGAAAAATACATGGTAAAAACATGGACTTACGGGTATCCGGTCAGGGTATTTTCTTCTGATCTTGTCAGACTCTGCCTGGCGTTGTTCTGTAAACAAACAGATTGGCATGTATTACAGTGTTTACAGTGCTCTATTCATGATGGTACATATTTGATGAAGAACAGCTTGTCACAAAGGCTTTTGATTGATAATAGCAGTTGATAATTGTTTGAACACCAGATTTTGTTCACATACTGCGGGTTCGCTTAAAAGGCTGGGCTGTCTACCAGGCCAGGCTACCTGGCCTGTCTACCTGGCCTGGCTATCACGTCAGGCTACTCAGATCCCCCCATTCATAGCCCCATCATATGGCACTCAGCCAAAATAGCTGATTGACAGGCATAGTAATTGCTGATCTCCAACCCTGCTAGTGCCAGTGACCTAAGGTTGCCCTGTCCACCACTGGCTGGGCCCTTTGGGAATGTGTCTGGGAGGCCTTGCTTGCAGCATGTCAGGAACACAAGTACCAGCACTATGTTTGTGTATGTTTGTGGGTGTGTAAATGTGTGTGTGTGTGTGTAAGAATGGGCTTGCCAGCAACAGAAATTTGTTTCTTTATTGAATATCTATCTTCTAGAACAGAAACTATCTCAGCTTGTGCAACAAGAAGGGAGAGCATAAATCACTTGCTCACTGTAAAGCTAAACTTGTATTGACCAAGGGGGTACTGTATAATTACATGTACCTCCTTGTTCTCTATGCTAGTATGCCATGTTGACATATACAATCTTAGTAGTCACATAGCATTTTTGAAGCTGTGGATTGTTATCCACTGTACAATTTTTGTGTCCAGGACAGAGCCCAATCCTCTCCTTCCACTGACAATAATCTCTCCAACCCCCTTGTACAAGTTGGAGTGGGGAAAGTACTGTTAACAGATTTTGTGACATGTCAAAGGATTTGAACCCAGGACCTCTGTTTTCTAGGTCTAACACCCTAAAGCATTTACCGAACACAGTACTGGTACAGTACTTGAATGTGTTCCTGACAGCTGCAAGGAAGGCCTCCCAGACACTCCCCCCCCCCCCCCCCCCTCAAGGGTCCAGCCAGTGGACACTGGCAGGGTTGAAAATTAGCAATTACTATGCCTGTCAATCAGCTATTTTGGCTGAGTGCCACATGATGGGGGTATGAATGGGGGGATCTGAGTAGCCTGACGTGATAGCCAGGCCAGGTAGACAGGCCAGGTAGCCTGGCCTGGTAGACAGCCCAGCCTTTTAAGCGAACCCACATACTGCCCATGTGTAAGAAAGGAGTAGAAACAGAAAGAAACAACATCCTAACACCCGGGATTCGAAACCACACCAAATCCAGGCTGCCAGATTACAAACCCAGCAATGCAAACCACTACGCTACAAAAGGCTGACAGCCATTTGGCATGGTCGTTTGGTGGTACTGAACCCCACTGTTACACACGCACAAAATAGATATGACTGCTGTAAATGTCATGACACATACAGCAACGCATACTTTTTAGACAAAGCCTCAGGTATATGACTTACTGAAAAATAAAATTGTTCACTTGAGAAATATGATGATGGCACTCTAATAGATTTTTGAAAAAAAATTGTGCGTAGTGCAGATTGTTCGTACTACAAAGACATATCATATTTGATTAACAGACATGTTGAACAACATCGAAACTGGAACAAGTCCAATAGGTTCCAAGATTTCTCTTTTTCAGGCCAGCACTAGCAGTACACTGATTACAGAAATTATGGGACAAAACTTCCAAGATGTCACTTATGTTTTCTCCATAAATTATATTGTTGTTGTTTTTTCTCAGCACATGAGAAGTAACTCTATTGAAACAGGAGTATTGCAAACAAATTTGGTCCTAAATTATGGCACTAAACAGTGTTGCTGTTTCATCATGTGTGAAAAACAGAACCTACATGGTGTTACTTTCGGAAAACACCTCAAAAATTGACAAAACAGCTGCAGTACTGCCAGTAGGACTAGGTTTAGGACTGCGCCTTCTAACCTACTACGGAGGTGCGGCGTATTTTCGCTCGAACTTCCCAGTGAACTTACCCAAGGAGTGTTCCTCCTTGTACTGAAACTTCATTTTCAACAGAAGCGGTCCACCTCGTGTCGAATTTCGGGTGAAAATGGGTAAAAATTTCCGCCTATGACTCAGGTCCCAGTTTGTTTTGATGACTGAAGATCAGCTGAATTTCTGGGAATGACGTAATCAGACGGACCATTCCACTCACATGTCAATCACTTTCCCGTTAAACTAGTCTCTAAAATGTCGCAACAAAATATAGTAACAAAATTTAGAATATTGTATTATAGAATATTTAAGATTTTTGCTGCTAAAATGTTGTTGATAACTATAATAAATATTGAGAAAACTCCCTCAATGTGAGTGAGAAATTCTAGATTACCCACAAGCCTCCTTGGTAAATGATTTGACCTGTACGCATCAAAATGTAACATGAGTTTAAAATTTACCACTGTAAGTACTGATACAAACAGATTTTGACACTATATCACACCTTATCAATAAAAATAAATTAGAAATATTTCTCTCTGACAAAAAATTATTTCCAAATAGTGTGCTTGGTTTATTCCTAAGCAGTTGTGTTGATGCGTTCACATTCCTCGCGTTCAAAAAATGGCGGTGGTGGAAGTATATTCTCACCCCGTTTTACATCGCTACAAAACCAGCATTTGTACAAAAGCCACGATATTTGTGTTCGCGTGCTTTCTTCTCACATTCATTCCACCGATCCTGGTAGCATATAGGAGTCAAGGTGAGTCTTAAAGTATCGTCATTAAGTAGAAAATAGACGTTGAAGATTTGTTGACAACTTTTGCCTCTGCACTGACAACCTCCAAGTCCAACTTCTTTCGGCTGTTGTTGTTCACGTACCTGATGATACTTGATGATTCCAAGGTGCATTAGACTTTGTTGCCTGTGGTGTCACCCTCTTGTCACTCACAGTACTTATTATCTATTCACAATCACATGAACAAAAGTATCATGGTGTTCCTCTCAATTTTGAGGCTACCAACTTCAACAAGCTTGAACTGTAGCAGATTACTTCGATCAGTAGCCTAAAGATATGAGATTGTATGCTATGCTGTTGGCATGTAGTAAGCAAAACCAGGTACAGAATGCTTATTTTACCAAACGAACGCTACTCACTATTAAAGATGTAGGCAATTGTATAGGTACAAAGTTAAGAAAACATTTCATACCTCTATGATAAATTTTATAATGTGTTGATCATTTGCTGTAGGTTTCTGGCAGAGAGAGGCTTGGTACAGAGAGCAGCCTGATGTGAGTTTTAAACACCAGATCCTGCTGCTGCTGCAGACATCTCAGACTGGAGACTACCTGGTGTGGAGCACCTACCAGAACTTCAACCAACTGCAGCAAGGCAGGGTCAGGGTGCCACTAGTCAAGGTAACACTGGTGGAGTCAGACGTTTGCTTTTGTTTGTCTGTTTTGCATAAGGCAGGTAAACCGCCTTATGGCATAACATACCAGGTTTGTGCTAAACAGTACAACTATAAGCTGCATATCCAGATAAATTTAATTGATCCACTCACACCGGGAAGATTCCCTACACTCTTTACGTTCTTGAAGTGTGGCTGTCCTAAAAAAACAGCACATCCTATACGATCGACGGCCCTAACTGAACTTGATGAATAAAGAATATAATGTCTCCCTTGCTATATACTATATATATAAACCAGGTGCTGTCTCAGTTCAGGTGCTGTCTACAGACTGCTGCTAATCTGACTTGAATACATCAAGTTGATTACAGTACAAGTACTAGTACATTACAGTAGTGGCAACTTGCCTATAAAACACTGCATAAACATGTGAATCAATGTTTAGTATACTACCTACTAATTGATATCAAAAATATCTGTTCAAACATAGTAAATATCTGACCACAAATCCAGCATTAACTTTGTTTTCCAGTCCAGAGAGGAAGACTCTAACCAAGATGGGAAGTCTGATGCCCTGCAGATGACAGTACAGGTTCCATTGTTGGACACAGAGGAGGTCTACAGTGTCGATCTTCTGCTGTTCTTTCAGTACAAATTATACGTAAGTACGTAAAGTAGGGGATTTATAAGCGCAAGGGGAAAGTGAATCAACATTGAAATAAGTCCACAATACAGTAAACTATTGACAGCAGTATTCGTATTAGGATACAGTGGCTGAAATAAAAAATACTGTAAATGCAGAAATTTTCAGTTTTTGCGTTGCCAATTCACCGCGAACTTAAAACCTCCGTGAACATTTTTCCATGGCAGTAAGAGGCTACATGGTGCTACCGCGAACATAAAACCACCGCAAGCAGTCCTTTTTCCCGCTACAGTGACATTATATCCCCAACTTAAATGCAGTTACAGTTATCTATCTTACATGCTGTACTTTGATAGAACAATATGTGATCTTCAATCCTAAAGCAGATAATAAGAGATATTTCCATCACTCATTACAGCCAGAACTTGAAAGCTAGGATCACAAAAAAGTGTAACAACATATACGAGGGGTGATCAATAAGTTCTCGGCCTAACTCAGAAATAATAAGCACAACTCAAATTTTGAGGCACAACTTTATAGTATGAAACCTTTTATCAATATCCTCCAAATTACAAATCATTGGAGTCATTACTTTCCAGGCATTCGTTTTATGCAAATTAGAAGGTAAGTGGCGAGAAAAAGAAGGATGAAGTGTGATCAGACAATTTGACCCGCGCACCTCAGGTTTCAGATCAATTGTCCACTTTTTTTTCGTTATCCCTTACCTAACGTTACTGGGTGTCACCTGCAACGTAATGATCACAATAATTTGAATTTTGGTACACATTTATATAAGATTTTATACAAGTACGTGGGATTATCTATAAGTCCTCGGTTTTGCGGAGAAATAATAAGCACAGCTCAGATTTCGAAGCATAGATGTCAAGTATAACGTCTTATATAAATCTGTATCAAAATTCAAATTATTGTGATCATTACTTTGCAGGCGACACCCAGTAATGTTAGGTAAGGGAGAACGGAAAAAATGGGACAATTGACCTGACCTGAGGTGTGCGATCGAACTTGCACTGCTGGAAGTCAGACACCCAATTCTTTTTGCTTGAAATAGGAAGAGAATCATTATCAAACATTTTGACAATGTCTTTTGTTAATTTACGTCATGGGAAACTCGACCCACACATGTCTGACCACAATTCACACCACTTTTTTCTCGCCACTTACCTTCTAATTTGCATAAAACGAATGCCTGGAAAGTAATGACTCCAATGATTTGTAATTTGGAGGATATTGATAAAAGGCTTCATACTATAAAGTTGTGCCTCAAAATTTGAGTTGTGCTTATTATTTCTGAGTTAGGCCGAGAACTTATTGATCACCCCTCGTACATCAGCTCTCCTGTAACAGCTATAATATAACAGTTTTGTTTTCCCACAGATCTTCTCTGCCTTCACCATGGAGTGTATGGCATACCTCCACCATACATCCCCCCTCCCTGGGGCTGACCTGACTGTGGTAGGGGACCTGAGGTTACACCAGAAGTACCCCCTGGGACACACAGGCAGGGACACCAGGTTTAATGTAAGTGTGGCTTTACTTCTTTCTTAGGGGTCAATATTAGCAGTGTTGGACAAGTTTTCTAAAATTCACTCGTCCTATCGGGCAAGTACATGAAAATTTTACTTGCCCCAACCAAATTTTCACTTGCCCAAAAACGACTTTTTTCTTTGCTTTTTTACTTCCAGCAATGCAATTCTTTTAACAATGCCTTTATTTTTCTGTGTTGACCAATGTTTGATGCCATAACTGTGAAAAGGTACATCAAAATATATCAAAGTATATCAAAATCTAACTCATGGAAAAATCTTACTTGCCTGATCGGGCAAGTGGGGGTAGGACATGCGCTTGCCCGATGGGCACTTTCACTTGCCCGGGACAATCGGGCTAGTGGACCAGTCCAACCCTGATTAGTTTGGATTCTCTGATAACTGTCTGTACCTTAACGTAAAGACAGGAAATGGATGATAAATTAGATAGTGCAAGATAAAAAATGCTTACATAATTTTTTGTTTCATTAAGTCTTGTATAACACGTTTGCAACAGTATTTTTTCTTCCCATGCAGACCTCCATTATAGACAGTACCAGTATCTTTCCCAGTGCCTATGACTTGAGGACAATCTTTGAGGCCTACAGTGGTAGAAATGGTAAGTATACACTATTTAGCGACCATTCCGGTTTTTGTATTGACAAAATGTGTAAGATGATAGTACAAACGTACTACCAGAGGATATGCAATTTTGCAGGTGCTAATTTCTTTTGTTGAGCAATTATGTTTTACACACTTGCGTAAACTCTATGTGTGCTTCTTTCTTATTGGTCGGTGTTTGAAGGAAAGTTGACATACTCTGAAACGCCTGTATTTGTTATCTTGTTTTCAGTTTCTACCAACTTCCAGTCATACTACCCAGTGTGGAGAACAGGGAGAGCGACTGATCAACCTTTTGTGATCTCAGCCACTGTGAGATACCCAGAGGAAACCATACTATATCCTTTCATGGTCTCTTTCTTTTGTGAGCACAAATATTCAAACCTAGCTGTATACTAGTACAGTCAAACCTGTATAAGCGGCCACCTTTGCATAGTGACCACCTGGCCATTGCGGTCACTTTTTGTCTGTCCCTTGGATAAGAAAAAGTCTAAAGTGGCCACCTGTCCAACGTGGCCACGGTCACACAATTTTCTGTCCTGTAGGTACAGAAACACTGCCTTTTGCGACCATACAGCGGATATATGTCACCCTGCGCCGAGTTTAAATTCATACTTTGCGAGGATTTCGAGTTCCTGACAGGGTCGTTTTGGCAGTAGCGGAAGGTGCACGTGCCTTGAACGTTAAAGCGCAAGTATTTGTCAGCGAATTTACCAACATTGCGCATGGAAATATCAATAATTTTTGGTAGATTTGAATTTGGCAGGGTAAGTTGAATTTTGAGATGATCAGACAATGTTACTTGGTGAGAAAGATCAGTGGGTACTGAAACCATGTGTAACTTATTGCTCGTGGTCAATTGATGAGCATTTTCGCTATAGCAGCCACCTGTCTATAGTGACCACATTTGTCCAGTCCCTTGAGTGGACGCTATAGACTGGTTTGACTGTATTCAATTGTGGACTGAACTTCAGGTAGTGTATGCATAATTATCAATATGATGCAGTATTTTCTATACTAGTATATTACATCTATGGTTCTTTTCACTTATAATGATTTTTCTTTTATTTAAAACCAATTGCTTCCTTAACCAGGCCTTACATACAAACCAGGCTTCTGGCAGCTCATCAAGTGGGGCTGGGTGCAGTACATCTCCATCCTGCTAGTCTTCCTCTTCGTCTTCGACAGGATCAAGACTTTTGTGTTTGAGAACCAGATCCTGAACACCATAGTGGACAGCCCAACCAAAAAGTTCAAGCAAGGTTAAAGAAGAATGAGTTACATTATGTTACAATTTTAAACCATATATCCGTACACAAAATAAAGCGCTTACCAACAAGCTTTCGATCAATCTTCTGATCCTTATCAAGTTGAAATGACCCAAAGCCTAAGTCACACATCCAGACCGGATATATGGTACTTAAGATTGTAATCCGGTCTGGATGTGTGACTTTGGCTTTGAGTGATTTCAACTTGATTAAGATCAGAAGACTGATCGAAAGCTTGTTGAAAATTGCTTTATTTTGTGTACGGATATATGGTTCTTAAAATTGTAACATAATGTTTACTATCATCACAGATGAACGAGTTACTATGTTACCATAATCACACATTACAATCATTATCTGTATAACAAGCTATAAGTTGTAGATAATTTCATTACAAAGACACAAATATTGCCATTATTGCTTGATGATGTTGTCTTTGCAAAGCATTTCATTTTCATACAGCAAAACTATGATTAGCATTCTAAGTGTGCTGTCTTGTAGCCTGAGTACCATCTGCCGTAGCTTAATACTTTCGCTTGCTTACACGGAAGGGAAAGTATTGACACTACAGGGGATGGTACTCAGGCTTGTTGACTTGTGTGTCAGACTACACATTCCTTTGAAGTGAATGAAGATGAAAGAAAAATGACCTACACTTTAAAATACCTATGGGTATAGTCCAAGTGTTGTAGTCCAGTACCATTGGTAGTAACCCCACCAGTCAGCTTTTGCTAATGATGTTGATGTATTTGTTGTGAATTGTGCCTTTTATTAAGAGATGACTTTTAATTTCAAATTTCCAAGTTTACTGACTACCCTATCAGGTATTGGTTTGTTTGTACAATGTATATAGTATTGTAGTCTCTTTCCCACGCAGTGAACAAGCAAAGATGTAAATATTATATTTTCTTTGTAAATATAGTGTATCTTCTTAGCATGATTATTGTTATGACTTGGAAATTTGTGTTTATCAATACCTTTATCAATATCTAATGTTCCTATGGTATGTAAAATGTTCATATGCACTTACATGTAGACAAGGAATGACAACACAACTCACTCAGAATTTTTTTTTCATATTTCTTGTATACAGGCAGTGCTCTGGCAATCAAACAGCACAATTTAACAACTTTATACATTTATGTATGCTTTTTGTTAAACCATCATGAAGTACATAATTTCCAATGTCTGTAAATTTTACATCACTTACCAAAGAGAGTTGTTCATGTATATGAGTATTTTGTATTAAATGTTTTCTACAATAGTTTGACAGTAATAGATCTGTTGTGTCATTTTTTCATGTCTGCCACTCACTCTAAACTTTAAAATGTTTTATGATAATCAGACTGTTTTTTCTTTTCTCCTAATTTTTAAGGAAGACATGCTGCAAAGACAATAACAGTGACAAATAGTTTGAAATCTTGAATATACTGCATGTAACACATTGTCATCATTGCAGACTGAAATCCACCAGTGCATATCAAGTTACTATAATGGGTGGATGGGCAGCAGTAGTGCTTTATGTATGTAAAGTAGTTACTCAAGCAACTGGATATGATTTTGGAAACGGTCAGACGTTTCATATGGTATCCACCATCTTTCGTCAGTGACACTGAAGAGATCTGGAAGAAACTGATCTTTTATACCCTAACTATGAATGAAGACAATTTTAGATGTCCAATAGGCGACATTGTTAGACAAATGTAGTTGTTGCAAAAATGTTCTGTATAACAAAGTAACACAGTTATTTTCAGCATTTGTTAAATCATCTAAAGTTTTGGTGAGAAAGATCATCTGTTGTCCTCTATGATCATTGTCCTGTGTGGGTAGGCATCTAGCTGCACAAACAGGTACCGGAAGCTGTCATACTTCCCCCGGTCATTCTGAAACAAACACATAAACAAATAAACAAACACATAAGCTTTGATTGACAAAACAACACAACAAAACTAATCCATACGTTGATAAAGGTTAGACATCAGGTAATAAGATACAACAAATAGCAACTATAATTCAAGCAACTGGGTATGATTTTGGCAATAGTCAAACATTTCAGATAACATCCGTTATCTTTTAGGGAAGAGATCTAGTTGTAGAGGGTTATGTTAGGGAAGAGATCTAGACCCCATTCACACTCAGAAAAACGATTCGAATAAAACATGTTATCCAAATAAAACTACCCAATCCGAATAAAACTTAGCAGTATGAACGCTCCCAAATCACTTGGATTTCATCGATTCGAATCCCTCGCGATCCACCTCGGGGAGGTAGATAGACCTCCTGGAAGTGGATAAAACTGCGCCGCAGGGAGTCTCGATTCGTACGATTCGGCAGTGTGAACGCGCAAGTGGATAGGATTCACTTTAAGTGGATAGGATGCAACTTATCAAAGGTGAGTTTGCTCAATTAGAAGTTTTTCTGCCAGTCCGAGTCTGAAAATGTTCTTAACACAATGTTGTTCCAACAATCATGGCTTCGCTCCCGCTCCAAGATCGTTCTGTCTACAGCTCTGGTGGCATACATCTGAGCTGTACTACAGCTAGCCCAATATGCAGAAGACTTTGTCGGTGAAACTTAACTTCTCGCGATCAAAGACCGTCCATTGCGTTCCCTTCTACGACTACAGAACATTCTCCAGAGGAACAACAGCATCAAAAGTTGGTGGATTCCCGCCATTTTGAGCTGACCTGAACGGCTGAACCTAATGTTTCATTCGGATAAGACTGAGGGCGCACTAATCGGATTGCCGAAGACGGGTGTGAACGCAATTTTGGATCGGATAGAATTTGTTTTATTCGGATAAATGTTTTATATGAATCGTTTTTCTGAGTGTGAATGGGGTCCTAGCTAGGGAAGAGATCTAGTTGAAGAGCAGATTTTATATCGTAACTATCAATTGATATGCAAAGGAAGCAAAGACAACTTTTCACTAATCCAATAGGAAACAAAGTTTAAAACTGATGCATATATGGGGTAATAGCCTCTATTATGCATTACTAGTTATATTGCTCCTGCATATAAAGAAAAAATAAAATAGATGCCCCACCTCTGTGACCTCTAGGTGTACCGTAGCCCGTCTGCCGCTCCCTCCCTTCAGGTAAAACTTCATCCGCAGGTGTTTCTTCCCTGCATCATCCACGTATTCTGTATAGCTGGACATGTGCATAGAAAATTTCTTATGTTTGCAATTACAACAGAATATTCTGACACAAAATCTATTTCCCCAAAAAAGTAGTAACGTTAGTCTTTTATAAGAGATGCACCACAAAGCAGTGGTAAAAAGACAGCAAAACAATAACCTCATACTTACGCTGGGTGTCTACGTCTTCCCCTCCTGGTCTCCTCTCCAAAACCGGCAATTGGCGTACCTAGAGCAACCTTCACCTGTGGAGCAGAACATTACTATGCATCACTGGAGGGTCTTATCATAATCTGTTAGATTAAAAGCACTACACAGCAAACAAAACATGATAGTCTTGATGTAAATCTACTTACAATGAAAATGAAAACATAACATTTCCTACCTCTTCGTTGTCTTTGCACCTGTTCATAGCATCAGTATAAATGCCATTGATACTTCCACCCGAGAACAGTTCTCGACCAATGGCGTAGAACAACACTCCCATCACTCCGACTCCGAAGATCACGATGCCAAGATAAGTCACGTCTTTTCCTGCCTCAACAACTGGACAGAAAATGGAACCAATAACATCAGTGGGCCTATCCTTATTACTGTTATATACAACTGGAGGCATGGCAGACATGATGCCAATGAGTTTTTCCATCTAAATGACAACTGGACAATGTCATACTTGGCGTGGAACTATTGTAATATAAGTTGATTATGACTGATAACGAAAATTGAATCAAACTTGGTAAAGAAAATTTAGGATGAATACAGTAACTCACGAGAAATGGCATCAAAATTTCTGTGATACTAGTATGATTGACAAACATAATCATTTTGCCTAATCTATCTATAGGATCAACACGTCATTATACACATACAGACCGGAAGTGTGACATCAGCAATGGGTCAAAGGTGCTTGGAAGTCGGTATCGGCCCCCGTCTCGGTTGAAGGAAGGTTGATAGGCTCTGATGTAAAAGGCCTTTTTTATCGGGGGCGATACCGACTTCCAAGCACCTTTGATCCATTGCTGACGTCACACTTCTGGTCTGGATGTGTAACATAGGCTTTGGATCGTTTCAACTTGAGAAGGATCAGATGTTCGTCGAAACGGTTATAGAAGAATTAAAAGAAGGTTGTGTAACGAGAAGACTTTGTTCAATGTTGACTACCATCACAGATGAAATTTAATACATTCCAACATGTCATCAAAACTCACCCTTTTGTCCCGTGGTCAGCTGTCCACCTGTCCCCCCATCTCTACTCTCCACCACCTCTCTCCGACCCCTCCCCCGGTCCTCAGCTTTCCTCATCTGTAACCGACAGGACTGCCAACACGGCGGGCCTGCAACTCTCAAAAACCTCCTACTTAAACCTTGGACATCCATCTGTACGGGGTATTGAACTTGCTTTGTACTCATCTCTCTATTTGTAAACCTTTTCATGTTTTTCACTCCAACAGCCAATGCCACAAACTCCATTGTGATGGGCTTGTGAGTATGAAGCCTGGACAACATTGTTGCAATGTTCTGCTGAAAAAATAATCATCAAAACCGGCTTAAACTTCGACACTGAATCACTCCATATCTTCCAAAGAATTTTGTTGCAGAGATAACATTGAGAATACCAGAAAATTGCAGATATTGGAGCTGCTAACGTTACAGTAAATTTGAGTTCACTGTTCAGTTCTCAGGTTGTCCTTTGCTCACATCATGTTTAACCTTTGACCTTCTTGACTGACCAATCAGCACCGAGATCCATGCGTTTTTGCCAACATGGCGGAAGTGGGCTGTTTTTGTCCCGATTCTGAGGTAATGTTTGTCTTTTTGTCCATTTTCTAGCACGTTGTAGAGGTTTTCAGTAGCGTGTTTACTTTTAAACGATTGCGATATGCGTAGGGTACGTTACGATTCACATTCTTTCTACAGAGGCTTGAAAATACATGAGTATCACTCTATTGTTGACTGGACTGTTGTCTACATCGCTGACTGATATGTTTGGGAAATGTAAATGAGATCGACCCAAGAAAACAAGACAAGCTTTGTCCGTAGACCGACCAAACAAGAAATAACTTGTGGTAAAAAGAATAGATTCAGTTTGTGGTAGTTGACTGATAATGTAAGCTCTGAACAGTCAAAACATAATTATTTGTTTATTTTGTGTTAACGATAATTTCTGGTCAACGCGAGTTGAGTGTTCTGTAACAGTGGTGTTCAAGGACTGCTAAACCGAAGACGCCTAACGGCTTAAGCCTTTTGGCCGAACGGTTTGCACGTTCGATTTGTGATCCGGCTGCCCGGGTTTGGCGCGGGTTCGAATCCCGGGAGTCGGGGTGTTGTTTCTTTCTGTTCTTACTCGCCCCTCTGGTTGTTTCACTGGTTCCCATGCCGACCCTGTGAGTAACAGGCTAGTATGTGCCACACAGGGATGTCGAACTCGGAGATTCGAGGACGAATCTTGAAAAGAAAAGGGGGAGTAGTGTAACAGTGGTGTTCAAGGACTGCTAAACCGAAGACGCCTAACGGCTTAAGCCTTTTGGCCGAACGGTTTGCACGTCCGATTTGTGATCCGGCTGCCCGGGTTTGGCGCGGGTTCGAATCCCGGGAGTCGGGGTGTTGTTTCTTTCTGTTCTTACTCGCCCCTCTGGTTGTTTCAGTTCAAAACAAATAGGAACTGGTAATACACCAGTATCAAATTACTCTCCAAGCAGAGGGTGGTTGGGAAAATCGTGACGTTTTCCTTTCATATTTTTTTTTTGAAGGCCAGTCGAAAAAAAAATATGAAAGGAAAACGTCACGATTTTTCCCACCAACCTCTGCTTGGAGAGTATATCAAATTACCCTTAAGGCTTATGTTCGCATTGCAATTTCTTTCCTTCCAGGAGACTGTCTAGTTGAAGACTACCATGAAGATGTTCTCGTGACTCTGACTCATCATTAACGTTAATTCAAACATTTACGATCAAATATTCGTTTCACCAGCGAAACATTTCCCCCATGGATATGACACAGTGGAGTGGAAGCACGCATGACTGAACACGTACTAAAGCTCCACCCACCAATTCTCTACAACTCCTTATATTTTGTACCACCAACCAATTCAAAATAGATAGAGGATGTTTATCACTATATCTTGAAAAACAATCACAATTCTAAGTACCTTTTTGAAGTACTAGATAATTATCGTCAGACTCTGCGTGAAAAAAAAACAACATGGATAATGTTGACCTTCCGCTGACCTTGTCAGAGGTGACGATAGTGGACCTGGTGTCCTGGATCGCGTCAGGAGCGATGATCTTCGGTGGAATCGTGCCTTACATTCCACAGTACAGACAAATCAAAAAGACTGAAAACGCAGAGGGCTTCTCTACCTATGTCTGTCTGGCCTTACTTGTGGCCAACACACTCAGGATATTGTTTTGGTGAGTAACTAAGATTACATGTATTACTATAAGGGGCAGTTTACCCTGGAAACCAGACTAATGTTTTTCTTTTGCAAGGGCTGGCATAAAATCTGTTCGGCAGCCTTGAGGCAGGTCTTCCCGAGGACCTTAAATAATAATCTCCAAGCAGATCCTACATTGGCATAAGATAGTACCAAACTGGCAAAGGAGCACCAAAAGGTGTCCCTTGTTGCAAAACACACTCCTAAGCTGGCTTCACTCCTCTGCCAGCTTTTGATACTATCTTATAAATATGCTACCGTAGGATCTGCTTGGAGATTACTTAAATAAGCACTCTGGGGATCGGATCAGGTTCCTCGAGTGCTTATCTAAGGTCCTTGGGAAGATGGAAAGACCTGCCTTGACTGCTGAACACATTCTCTGCAGGCCCTGGCTAAAAAGTAAAAGCCTGGTTTCCAGGGTAGAGGTAGTTCTGTGTTTTATTTTTAATCTTCAAAAATTAAGGATCAGACGAATGGTACAAAGGTCATTCATAATGTGATACAAGCTGATTCAATTTGTATTCCTAAAGATTTAAGTTCTGTGTACCTAAACTTAAGGTTTTCATTTCTTTGTACCTTAAGCCTTAGGTTTTCATATTTCTGTATTCCTAAAGGTTTTCATATTTCTGTATTCCTGAAGGTTTTCATTTCTGTGTACCTAAAGGTTTTTCATTTCTGCATACCTAAAGGTTTTCATATTTCTATATTCCTGAAGGTTTGGAGTCCATTTTGAGCTCCCACTCCTGGCCCAGAGTATCATAATGAACTTCACCATGATGGTGATGCTACACTTGTGCACCAGAGTCACACAGCTGAACGAGATGTCTACCAAAAGAAGGGCCTTCCTCGGTGGGTGTACTGTCTATCTTTGAACACATAGACAGAGACATTACATGTACAACATAATATCTCTAAATATCAGTATAATATACCAGATTCCGGTCTAGATATGGGCAATATTAGAGTTGCCTTTAGGACTTATAATCCATTCATCCCAGGATGGAAACTTGCTTTCTTGTTCACTCCATCTGTTCAGAAAATCTGAACTAAATGATATGTTCTTTTTGGCACAACCAAGGGAAAACTTACTTCCAACATTTCAATGTCTGTTAGACACTATCATCAAGGTAGAATGACTGGAAACTACCCTGATGATGGTGTCTGATAGACATCGAAATGTTGGAAGTAAGTTTTTCCTTGGATGTGGCAAAAAGAACCTTACTATAAAGTGTTGAATAATTGCCAACCAGATGAAGTTAGTTACAGATAAATGATATGAAACTGATGAAAACATATGTTCCAAAGCGTTAAACAGATTCAATGGCAACTAGAGTTCCACGAACACATACCTTTGCCAAATAAACCAGGTTTGTTATGTAGAATGATGTCTGTAGACATAAATTTGTCACTCATTACATTTTATTTTATATGCCTGGAGTTGGTTCATAAAATTTTGCCATTGATTATACAAATTAGATCCCTATTTACACTATTAATATCAAATTGTATCAAGCATCACTTAAGCTATCAGCATACCAAAAATCATGATGATCCTTTCATTCTTGACTTATTCTCTTTCAAAGTCTGAAACAAAACCGGCATCTGCAGTTCAAGAAAAGACATTATAGGGGACCCAAACATACACCACTTACTCTCTGCCATCTTTCTCAACTACATGCAGTGGATCTATCGACTTTCCTCATCAATTATGCAAATTAGCTATTAATTGGTATCTCATTATGTAAGTTTTTACTTAGGCTATCTACATACCAAAAATCATGACGATCCGTCAACACGTTCATATTTTCCATTAATTATGCAAATGAGATCAACATTTGCATAATTAATATGTATTGACATTTCTTTTTCTCAGCTACAAATGTGACAAGTTTGAAAGTCCTATAATGGAATGCAGTAGATTTACAAACTTCCCTCATTAATTATGCAAATTAGCTGTCGATTTGCATAATTAGAATTCCATCATGTAAGTCTTCCCTTTGGCTATCTACATACCAAAAATCATGACGATCCGTCAACACATTCATATTTTCTCATGAATTATGCAAATGAGGTCAATTGCATAATTAATATGCGTTGATATTTTTCTCTTTCTCATCTAAATATGTGACAAGTTTGAAAGTCCTATCATGAAATGCAGTGGATTTATAAACTTTCCTCATTAATTATGCAAATTAGCTGTTGATTTGAATAATTAGTATTCCATTATGTACATTGTTACTTGGGCTATCTACATACCAAAAATCATGACGATCCTTCTACACGTTCCCGAGTTATTCTCCTCCAAAGTTTGAAAGGAAATCGGCGGCTGCAGTTCCAAACAAGCCGTTAGGGGGTCAAAACTTACAGCACTTACTCTCTGCCCCAAGGGCTATTTACCATTTAAACATCGCGACCACAACATGTCCAGAACATGAGATATAAAAAATTGAGTTCTGCTGCAGTACCTTAGCAAGCCGCTAGGGAGCCCATTATCGAACTTGACCTTCGTTTTCCCAACCCCTACCCACCTACCAAATATTATCTGGATCCATCCGAGGCTTCTTGAGTTATGCACACACACACACACACAGACACACACACACACAGACTCACAAGCACAAAACATAACCATAGCCATTCTGGCACTGTGGCTATATTTGGGTGTAATGGTTACGTCATGCCCAAGCCTAGTGTAAGATTGACAAGAAGTGACCCCAAAGGTCATAGTTGCTGCAAAAGAGGTCAACACCACTATAAACCAGACGATAGGATTACAAGAAAATTGTTTATAGGGACAGTACATTATACATGATGGGGTGTATACATGCTATGTACACATAAGATTTAATAATCTGTAGACCAAGAATAAGGGCAACTAGGGGGCCCAAACTTATGTTACTAACTCCTGAGCATAAGAGCTATCTAACACCCAAAACTCGTGGCCATACCATGTTCAGAAGATGGAAAAACACACCCGGAAGTTGCGCTGCAGTACCAAGGGAAGCCGCTAGGGGGCCCATTATCGAACTCCCCCTTCGTTTCCCAGACCCCTACCCACCCACCAAATACCAGCTGCATCCGTCGAAGTCTTCTCGAGTTATGCTGTCCGCAGACAAAAGTTTGCAATTAAACCGGTGCCTGCACTTCCATGAAAGCCGCTAGGGGGCCCAAACTCGCAGCAATCACTCCCTGCTTTAAGGGCTCCCTAACGCTCAAAAATCATGACCGCAGCATGTCCGGAACGCGAGATATCAAGCATGCAGGTCCTGCTGCAGTACCTTAGCAAGCCGCTAGGAGGCCCATTATCGAACTCGACCTTCGTCTTCCACACCCCTACCCACCCACCAAATATCAGCTGCATCCATCGAAGTCCTCTCGAGTTATGCTGCTCACAAACGGGGAGAACCACACCACCAAACCGAAAACATAACCTTAGCCATTCTGGCAAAGGTAAAAATCAACCGTAGGGGCTTGACAGTGAGTGGTATGGTGACAGCCTTTGAGTTTGACAATACCAATACCTACATGGCACACATATACGTATACAGACCTTTGTGATGTCCACTTTCACTTTTATGTCATTCTTCATGTATCTGCAATTCTCCATGTTCCTTCTCTAATCTACTGTAATGTGCATGTTGCCTCATGGAACTGAAATGGCATCTACATGTATAATAAAGGCACTGCAATGCAACTTTTAATGGGATCTTGTGCCGAGCATGTATGAAGTTCTAATGGTGTGTTGTCTGAATGTCATGTCTTCCATAAAAGGCAATGCCACTGAGTCTTTGTCGGAAGGTTTGCCCTTGGAAAAAGCCATCAGAGAGGAAAATAAGGAACTCCTTGTATTTGCTGAGGGGACAGAAATTAGAAAAAGGCATTATGGTGGTATGTAATGCATACATATGTATGTAACATGTTGGTTTTTATTCAATTTCTGTATTCACTACCAGTTCAATTATTTTTTTTTTAAACACAACTTCATTATTTGGAAAATGAACCAAATCTTATATTGATCTAAAAAAAGTTATATTTAATTCAAAACACTTGCATGCCTTTATTTTGATCAGTTTTGCATGTGATTTTTTTAATATTCTCTTTATTATTACGGTACGGAATTACTATTGTCAATTACAAATCTTTATTAACACTTGAGATATTGTTTTAGCCTGTAGATTTCTTAATCCTATAAACCTGCCTAAGAATCTGAAGTCCTTGATCCATGGTCCTCTGTGCAATTTGTGTTTAGCACTTCCTTGCTTATCAAGTAAGGTTCAAGGTTTACTATGGTTATAATTTTGTTTAGTTGGCTAAATGAGTTCTCCTTGCTAGGAGTGGGTACCTGTACAGTGTACCAGTACAAAACCGTTTTTTTTTGTTGGACTGATTCGGAAAAAAACGGACCTGAAAAAATCAGTGGACCGGATTTTGGACCAATTTGCCACATAAACAAATTATACTGACAGGTGTTCACGTGATTTTGGGCTTACATGTCCAAGCAGATAACAAGACCGAAGTAGAGGAAAGTTGATAGTCATTTAACCAAGTTTCCACAGTCAAAAACGGAGGCAGTTAGTATTTTGTTTACATTATGTTAGCGCTTTAAAACGCCAATGGACGTCGGATACTCCGCAGAACCCTTTCACTTTGTAGCAAAATGGACCATTGTTTTTAGTATAATAAGTTCACAGATAATTAGGTTCAGGTTCAGACCTGGACCTGATCCTTTGGACCTGGACCGTATGGCGTACCTGTGCCTGAATATTCTGTACCGGTACCCACCCCTACTCCTTGACCTAACCTTATTCTGGAAGGTGTCTGTCCAAAACTCTTACTCACTGCCTTTTCTGGGCTCTCCGTCCAGCTGAGCCACAGCAGGGAAAACATCATCAGAAAGATGCCAGCAGTCAAACAGAGCCTGAAACTGTTCACAGGTTTCTGGGTGGGTATAACAGTTAGCCATGGCATGTAGGGATATCACCAGGCTCTAGGTTTTTTTCCTCCAGTCTAGTTTTAAGTCTTAGATCATACAGCTTTCTACAGAGAAATTGACAATACATGCATGCTGTGTCAGCCAAAAGTCAATGTTGTCCACAACTGGCAAAACACATTACAACTAACATAGACCAACAGTTCTTGCTGAATCGTTAGACTTATCAAGGTACAAAGTTACCTGTCAGATATGACAGGATATGGAGCCTGGGGTCATCCTAAAGACTTGTGTAAAACTTTTCATCTAAGAACAGTTTAGATGTACAGTTGTACTTGCATGTCAGCAGTGTTGGTCTTCTGTTTCAAGATCCCATTAGAAGTTGTACTTAGCACTAGCATCACCCAAGCATATCGGTAGCTAAGCCTTGCACTTATTAGAGTAGCAGCATGTTACACAGTACTAGTTCCATTCCTTGTATATGTCCTCCTGATATCTTAGATAATGCTTTGTCATACCAACAAGTCTCAGCTTTTATCAGCATATGTTAGTACATACATACACATGGTATATTTTGAGACCTTTAAATTTGTGTGCATGATGTATGCTTCATGTCTAGATTTCTTTTACCTCTGACAAGAACAGATTCTTTACACTTTATGTAACACACACATACATTCACATACAAACACACTGTCGGATATACAACACTTCAAACATCATAATCTTGTATTTGCTCAGACCTGTTTAGACTCATCTTGTCTTAAATGAAAGTTTAACGAGTGTGTGCAGAATGTTAACATCAGCACAACTTCCTGTTTAGGGAAATATTGAACTGTATTGGACACAATGACATGACAATATTGTATGGAAAATTGGGCACAACTACTACGTATTTCTTTTATTGTTCACGATAGAGATGGACTACAGTTGTTGTCTGAAGTTCTAAACCCTTGTCATTGCCCCCAAGACTAGTAATGAGTGCTCTCCCTCCTTATTCCTACCAGACTTTGACCACAGGTACTTCTGGAAGTGGACCAAGTTCAGAGACTATATCCAGTTTATGTGTGTCTTCACGCTGATCGGAGGCTACATCACATACATGTGCCTGGACTACCCGGTGTATGTGGAGACTCTGGGGTTCCTGGCAGTGTTTGTGGAGGCACTGTTGGGCGCACCACAGTTCTGGAGAAACTACCAGAACAAATGCACAGTGGGAATGAGGTGAGCTTATAGGGTAGCATGGGAAAAATACATGACATAGAGGAATAAGGTGAGCATAGGGTAGCATGGGAAAAACACATGACATACAGGAACTAGGGGGCCTAAACTTAAGTCACTTCTTCATGAGCTGTCTAATACCAAAAAATTGTGACCATAACTTGTTCAGAACATGAGATAGGAAGACTGGAATTTGTGCTGCAGTACCAAGAGAAGCCACTAGGAGGCCCAAAATTTAATCATTTTCAGCTTTTATCACAGCCTACCAACACACCAAGTATGAAACCAATCCACCCAGCCGTTCTTGAGTTATCTTGTTCACAGACACACACACACACACACAGACAGACAAACTAGCCTGGTATCCAGCCGTAATATAGCTCCCGAGTCTCTTCTCTCCTCTTTGAGCTATATCACGGCTGGATACCAGGCTACAGACAAACACTAGTGAAACTAGAGTTCGGCGACCTCATACCTCCATGAAAATTTAGAGCTTTCGTAACTTTCATGCAATTGACTAACACATTAACATAATTTATGCATGGTGTTGTTCATTATTGACTAACGTACACATGTCACAGTTATAAAATTCCCATTATTAATCATAAAGCGGTTTTGCAATTTTTACATAAATTATACAAATAAGTTCCTCATTACCATATTTGGTATCTGCTTACACCTATCGTAATTAACATGTGTTACATGTATTGAGGTCGTTATTGAAAACAATGGAACTATACAATTTCCTCATTAATTATGCAAATTAAGTCCTCATTTGCATAACACGTATATCATTATGAACATCTTTGCCTAAGCTACCCGCATGCCTAAAATGCAGGCAATCCGTCGTTTCTTTCTGCAGTTATCCTCTTTGGAGTGTCTTGACAAAAACACCCATGCAGTTCCACAATTAAATGTTAGGGAGCTGAAACTTGCCCCACTTTTTCATGACACCAAAAGCTATCTACCACCAAAATATCAAGACTATAGCATGTCTGGAACAAGAGATACATTGAAAAAACTGCTATGATATAATGTTCTCATTAATTATGCAAATGTACTCCTGTTTTGCATAATTAGTATCTCATCTTGTAAAACATTGTCTAAGGTACCTACATACCAAAAATGATGAAAATCTGTTGTTCCCTTCTTGAGTTATCGTCTTCAGAAGTTTTTGACAAAAATGCCCCTGCTTTCCCAAAACTAGACGCTAGGGGGCCCAAACTTAAGTCACTTATTTCTTAGCACAAGAGCTATCTAACACTTCAAAATTGTGACCATAGCTTGCTCAGAACACGAGATAGCAAACCCGGAAGTTGCGCTGCAGTACCAAGGGAAGCCGCTAGGGGGACCAAAATCTAATCATTTCCAGCTTTCATCACACCCTACCAACACACCAAGTATGAAACCAATCCACCAAGCCGTTCTTGAGTTATCTTGTTTACACACAGACAGACAGACACACAGACACACAGACAAACACAGGGTAAAATATAACCTCCATGACATTTCATGGAGGTAAATATAACCACCATGAATATTTCATGGAGGTTGTAAGGCGAGGTTGGGACAGAGTCCCTCCTGAGAAAGTAGACAAATGCTGCTGGTTCCTGTAGTGCAAAGTCCAGATAAGAAAAACCTTTGAACTGTAGATAAAAAATGTTGATTTGGCAGCATCACACGATGCATACTAATATATCTATCAAGGACACACTGACTTAATTTTATGAATGACATATGCAGGCACATTCTTCTGTTCTCCAAATTTTCACCTGTTCTCAAAAAAAAAACTGGCCACACATCACCCCATATCAATCTGAATTTGATGCTTTATAAGTTTAATACCAGAGGACCTGCTCTCCAGGTAGGGGGCACATGGTCAGGGCCAGGGCCACAGCAACCTTGTTCCCTTTTTAAATAAGAATGGCAATACAAACATGAATGAAATGGTAACGATTGTCTCTTTGTTTTACTGGAGGTGAGCATAAGACAAACCAAGCCTGGGAAAGAATGGACTTGATGTTAAGTTCTGTGGTTTAGCAGCACTGAATTTTTCTTCTTTTTTTTTTGCCCTCTCGCATTAGCTTTGGGGTCTCCAGAGGATGTTATCCATAAAATCAAGTCAGTGTGGCCAAAGTGCAACATGTTACCCATAGCTTCTACCTTCTCTTTCTGACAGATTATATTTTGTAAAGATATGATTATTCGTCAGTGTCAGGATTGATTCTTTAGCCTGGGTACCATTCAGAAAGTAGCTCGCTCCGGCGTTAATTCTACACCATATACAGTCGCTTCTCGCTCTGACATTTATAATGATACACTGTATACAGTCACTTCTCTGCTGTTCCATCTGGGATCCTTGGCCTCGTTAACTTCTGGAATCGTCAAAATTTTGGACGAGGGCGATGATTGGTCCCTACACATGAGCAAATTAAGGAATAGGTTACTACGTAAAGTGCTCATTCGAACAGGCGTTCCAAAACCGGACAAGCCCTCCGGCGTTCCAAAACCGGACAAGCCCTCTGTCCGCTTGCGGGAGGCCTGTTGTCATCGAAGGAGTGCTCTAGAACCTATTCCTCAATTTGCTCATTAACTGACGTTAGCACCAACCGGTTGGAATGTGTTCCAGACAGGTAGCAGAACATAGGAGCAAACTATTACTAGTACCTGGATGGTGCCCGGGCTATTGATTCTTAGCATGCAGCCAGATTTATATTGTGCAAGTTTGAACTTGTCTATTCCAAATGAAGATGTGTTCTTCTCTCTTGCAGTGTGAAGATGGTAGGTTTCTGGACCAGTGGCGACACCTTTAAGACGGGGTACTTCCTTGTCAACAAGGCCCCTATGCAGTTCTGGATATGTGGACTCTTACAAGTTGGAATAGACATTGCAATTCTACTACAAGTCTGGATATACAGGAAAAACATGCACCCAATAGCAAAACCTGCCAAGCCTATCTAGTGCTATTTCTGTGTTAGCAGTAATAAAGGTCCATCAGGTGGTCAATGTTAGATTTGTACGTATGATTATTTATGACTACATCTGACCTATGTTAAAAGACACCCCAAAATTTTACTCTACAACATTATTGAAAGTTACCATGGCATATGAAATACATAATGTCATCACGTTGACAACTGGTTTTTGAGATTTTTTGGTGATTTTAGTTATTTTTTCATCTTTACAAATACTGTAAATGCAGAAACTTTCGCGGTGGTTTAATCTTAACAAATACTGTAAATTCAGAAACTTTCGCGGTGGTTTAATCTTAACAAATACTGTAAATGCAGAAACTTTCGCGGTGGTTTAATCTTAACAAATACTGTAAATGCAGAAACTTTCGCGGTGGTTTAATCTTAACAAATACTGTAAATGCAGAAACTTTCGCGGTGGTTTAATCTTAATAAATACTGTAAATGCAGAAACTTTCGCTGTGGTTTAATGTTCAAGGTTTTCGCGGTGGCCACTTCATTGGGAACATTTTCCCATGGCAGTAACAGACTACAGTGCATGGTGCTACTGCAAACTTAAAACCACCACGAACAGTCCCTTTTCCCACTACACCGAAATAAAATCCCCGTGAACTTACATGCATTTACAGTTGTCCAGTGTTTCACACAGCAGTGAATCTTTGTTTGAGTTCTAGGACAAATATGTTTTGATGTCTCAGGGTTAGTTTAGAGTTCCTATTAGGGCTGGGTATCGGTACAGTGTACCGGTACAAATCCGGTTTTTCTTATTGGACCGGTCCAGAAAAACCGGACCTGAAAAAATTAGGTGGACCGGATGTTGGACCGATTAGAAAATTACCAGATTATTTTATCAGGCATTCACACGTTTTGGCACTTGCAGGCGGAAGAAAATAACAAGAGTGAAGTAGAGTAGAGTTTATAGTAATTTCTACCAAGTTTTACAGCCAATCGTACAGGTGCAGTTAGCGTTGTAGGATTTTAAAATGCCAGTGTAAGTGCAATACTCCACCAAACAGATCTCTTTGTAGTTAAATGGACCATTGGTATGAGTCATACTGCATCTGACAGGTTCAGGTCCGGACCTGGACCTGATCCTCTGGACCTGAACCGGACCTGAATTTTCTGTACCGGTACCCACCCCTAGTTCCTTTAACACTATTGTATCCAACAGGATATACAGAACATGGGTTGTCTTGGTGAATCATAGGTAAATATTTATGTTATTGTATTATTTCAATATGTAATTGATATACATATTGCCCTGAATAAAATAACAAGGTATCAATAGAGGTTGTTTTATCTGGCTTGATCCATTTTTCCCAATTTACTGAGTATCAATTTACTTAGTATTAGATTCTTCTTCAGAAGAAAAACTCATCATAAAACTACGAAGGAATCCCCACATAAGTTTCTAATTAATAAATGTAATGCTAGTTTACCTTTATCCACAGGGTAACCTATATCCGTTGTTAAAAAACAGGGATATTAAGTGGACGGACGCGTTTCAAATTGCAAAATATTCGATATTTTTTTTCAAATCTTGCTATTTGAAACCATTGTCGGCCAACTTGACATTCCTAAATACCCAGTCCTTAAGAACAACGGATATAGGTTACCCTGCGAATAAAGGTGAGCTAGCGTAACGTACATAAACTTATCACAAGATGGATTGAAAAGAATGATTCAAGTCACAAAAACTCAACTCACTTGAGTGTAATTAATTTACTGGGTCTAAAAATACAATTCCACATGAAACTTGACATAAATATAAACCAATGGCACACCATGTGATTGACATACACTTATTCCAAGTGTTCATTCTTTTGCTACATGTGTTCAGACAAAACATTTTTCTTCCAACATTTCATTATGTATGGAACCTTTTGGGCAAATCATAGGAATTTATCATTTCATTGTTTGGAAAAAAGATAATATACAAGTATAACAAAGCTATCTCAAATTCATCTTTCTGTCTTCCATTATAGATTGAAGATAACACATGGCATCTTTAATTTGTCATTTTTCAAGAATATGTTAGATTTTTTATGATGTTTCAAAACACTTTTTCCCCCTGATTAGAAAACTATTGTTTTAGAACTTTAAAAAATGTCAAATCAACAGAATAATGTGGTCTTCACCGCATTCAATTTGTGATGTTCATATCAGTCAATCAAAGGATAAATGTATATATAAGATTTTTTGCTGGTTTTCTAAGTAACACATATGGCAAGAACATTGTTCAGCTTACCCTTAGTTTGCCATCCATGAAACTGCACATCATACAATGGCACTGAAGAGTTTTCGGTTACTCCTTTTGCTAACACCAAGAAGGTTTAAGTTTAACCTCTTTACTAACACTGTGGCTAATCACACTTTGCAAGATATAGACACAATATGAAAATACAGTTGTACAATCATTATGCTTGAAGATCATTAATACTTCAACCACATTTGCTTAAAGTAATACAATCTGCAAAATAATGATGATATCCAAACACATGGTTAATCTCAACTGTAGGAGGACTGTTCAATATTTTGTTTATCTTTAGATAATGGCCACCAAACAGAATTCATTGCAGAGCCCTTAACTTGTACCAGGCTTTTAGTACTGGAGGTAGACAATTTGCACAGGTAAAATCTCAGTCAGACAGTGATACAACCCATTTACATGTACATACTAGTATTGCACTGACAAATAGCAAACATTGTATACACAAGTAGAACTATAAAGGTGGACATATTCTACAGTTGCACCATTCTGTAGTATGATATTCTGTAATTCTTACAACAGCTTGACTATAGACCATGTGCAACAGTGGTTACTATGGAGGATGTCTTAATACTTTGTATTCTTTATAAAATGCCTCGCAACACTCGTATTAAGTGGGTATTGTTTTAATATCATCTGTTAACCTGGCCTGCTTGCTTCAAAAGGTAAAATAGTTCACACACCAATGACATTTGATGGCAAACATTGTACTGACATTTATCCTGAGCCATTCAAAATGTTTCTGAGATGACCCAATAGTGTCAAAAAGAACACTGTGACTGGTTGCACCTGTCATACAGAAGAATGCATGACCCTTACAAATATTTAATGTTGATGTTGGAAAAGACAATAATTGACCTACTATGAGTATGAAGCCTTGTTATGAAGTGTGGATAGAAACAGCTGCTCTGCTATAAAAGGATAGTCAGCCCATATCAAAGTCAATGTGTACATGTATTTGGAGGGGTTTTTTTGCAAACAGGACTGAAATTTCTCCAGACATAACCATTAAAATGTGGTGAATGATAAAACAACAAAAGGCATTCACATTTACAGTTTAACTGTCATTAGCATATGGTAAAACATCGTAACATACTGGCACATTATTGGTATAATGAAATATTAAAACTATGAAGGACTGACTACAAATAATAAAGATTTCCAATAATCTAGTCCTTTCCTTTGCTTGTTACCCTATATAATCCTTCTAACTTCAGTACGAAAGTAAACAAACATTCTTAAGAGTTCAAGTCTAAAGAATATATAGAAGCTCAAAGATAAGTAAAATATAAAATGTCCTTCATTTCTTGAAACTAAATGCACTGGCATTTAAAGAAAGGATTTGGTTCAATTTTTTTTGTTCTTTACAGGCACTTGCGGTATATGGAATGATCTAAATTTAATTGTAATTTTTCCCATCCCCTATGAGAACTGCTCCTAGTCAGAACAAGATACAGTTCTATGGCAAAACTGTTCTTAATCAAATTCTAAATCTTTACTAGCACACCTGCCAAATCATGTATGACTAGTGGTGCGTACCTAAAGCCCGGACTTGGAATTGGACCTAAAATGTTTAGGTCCAAGTCCAAAAAAAGACCTAAATGTCCGGAGCCAAGTCCGGACTTGCAAAAAGCAATCTGTCACTTATATTCCCTTTTATTGTTCTAAACCATTTAAAACCTTCCATAGACAGTGAAATTTGCGCTAAGACAAAAAACTTTTCGTGTTTACACTGGCTGTATATAATTTGCATGTATTTTTCACATTGCATTTCAATTCATAACATGCAATTTTATATGCACCACCCCCCTCCCCCTCAAAATAAAATTTCTAGTGGAAATAATATGCAATGATAGGTTCAGGTCCGGACTTAAAGTCCGAACCTGAACGTGAACTGCTGGACTTGAATCCGGACCTGAACCTGAATATGAGTTTAGGTACGCACCACTATGTATGACAACAATAGTTATAAAGATTTCTTCCCTCCAGAATTGCACATAGTTGACTAATGACCTCTTAGTATACCACTTTACATTACAATGAAATCTCTTTAAAATCATATAATCCTTCCCTTGTAGTCTTGGTGAATGTACTTATCATTTCAACACGCATAAATACATAAAACACGCACACATCTCTTGAACTCTGTTTCAGTAATCGCTACAATCAAAATCTCGTGAAAAACTTTTGCTACAACATTACTGAACTAGTTTAACTGTAATATCCAACCCAAATTTTTGACTGAACAGCACCAGTCTTTGTCAAGGAATGAACAATCCACTGCTGTCGAGACGTCACGTTATGCAGATAGATCACGTGACTCAGTAAGCAGTGGATCATAGGTTGCAGGAAGTCTATGGCGCCCACCGTCTCTGTTCAGGGATGGTTGTAAAGCTCTGATGCTCTTCAGTCGAAAATTTGGGTGAGTCCAATTTTAGTGTCGGATATTACAGTTAAACGAGTTCAATAATGACTTCCACCAACACAGATGAACTTTCAAGTTGCTACAATTTTGTCAGGAGGCTGGTGGAGGCGACAGTAATCCTGTACTACTGACATGACTGATAGAGCACTACTGCTGCCTCTCATCAGCTACCCAGAATTCCTCAGTGTCTGAGCTCTGATTGGCAGGCTGGAGCTCCTCTGCATGCTGGGATACGTCTCCATCATGGCTGAATCTCTTGTGCTGTGCTGCCTCCATGAGGTGGAGGTTATCTTTGGTGTGCTGACTGCTCGTCAGCCTCTTTGGGTAGGTAGTGAGGGTGGGACCTGAGGAAACGTCAATGTAGGTTAGACATCCAGGTAATAAGGACATAAGAATTTTCTTTTACATAATCAGTTTTTCTCACTTGCTGACGTTTCGATCTTCTAACTGGAGTTCTGCTTCTTGCCGCTATATGTAGCCGATGTAAGTGGCGCTTTTTTCAGCCACATTTGGGATAGTGTTCTCGCCACAAAAGCACCACCTACATTGGCTTTATATAGGGGCAAGAAGCAGAACTCCAGTTAGAAGCTCTGAGGAAGATGTCTGACAGACATCAAAATGTCAGCAGGTGAGAAAAACTGGTTGTGTTGAAGAAAATTCTTATGTCCTATGTTCTACCAACCTGATGAAATTATTTTCGGAAATGCAGGTAATAAGATATGCCAAAAAGCAGTTGCTCAAGTAACTGGATATGGTTTTGGAAACAGTCACTCAGACGTTTCAACTAGTATCCACCAGTTTTCGTCAGTGACACTGAAGAGATCTTGTTGGAGAGGGTTTTTATATCCTAGCTTACCTGAGGAGAGGTTGGGTTGGTGCTGAAGCAGAGCTTTGTTGAGCTGAACCCGGGCTTGTTTCACAACATACACCATCAACAGGACACTTACTCCAACCTGGGTAGAAAAGGAACCAAAATTTAGATTCATAAATAATCTTTATGGCACTGTTAATGACAGTTGTTAGCAAGGATGTTATATACGAACCTCCTTGTTGTTACTAGTAGTAATAGTGGCTTGTAACTATGACATCATGGAACTATCAATCATAAGTTCTTAGTAACAATTATAGCTTGACAGAATGTACATTCTAATTCTAACAAATTGTGTCATCGTTAAATCGTAAAGACCAAATGAGGGGGAGTGCTGACATACATTTCAAATACATCAAGATTGTGTGTTTGCGTTCTTTCTGGGTTTTTTTTTGGCAGTAGATTAATGAACTAGAAATTTTGTTCAAAAGGATATCATTAGTGAAAATTTAAAATAAAAAAAATTAGTGAAAATCACAAACTGTTGTGATCTTCAGCCTGGTAAACATACCATTGGGAACTTGTCACTATCTAATATACAGTACTGGGAGTGTAGTCAGCCAAAAAGACTACTAAGTGGAGAATGGCGTCCAGCCATCCAGGTAATCTTAATACATGTAAAGTACTAGTAGTATTACCAATAGTAGCAAGGAGGTTCCTTTATCAACCTCCTTGCAATTGGTAGAAGTACTAGTAGTATTAGTAGTAGTAGTAGTATTAGTATTAGTATTAGTAGTACTAGTAGTACATGTAGTAAAAGTAACAGTAGTAGTAGTACATGTAGTAATAGTAGTAGTATTAGTAGTAATAGTAGTAGTAGTAGCAGCAGTAATAGTAGTAGTTTCCATTATTTGAATGATTATTTATACTACTGCTGCTGGGTTCCCTGACACAGTGATAGACAGCAATCGGTCTTTACGCTTCCATATCTATCTTCCGATATCTATAGGTATATAGTTGCTGAATCTGACCTGTGTCCCTAACACCATGTAGTCACTGCTGGAGGGGTTATCCACCACCTCCTCCACAGAGTGCAGACTGGAGCCGATGTAGGTGTTGAGTGCCTGGGTGGGCAGGAGACCCAGGGTGGAGGCTGTCATGTACCTGAACGTCTGGACTTTGCTCACCTGGAGTAACAGGACAAGATAGTGATAGTTCAATCAAAGGATACTCCATTTTACTGTTTTTATCATAAGGCCATGTTGATTTGATTATATGGATGACATCCGCTGGGAATCCAGAAACGGATGTGAGTGCGTGAATAAAAATGAGTTTGACCCTCCCACAACACCACAAAAAAAGTTCACTATATCATTCACTACAGTATGAAATCTTAAGTGGTCAGGAAGGTTGAATAAGTGACTGAACACAAAGAATATAGTAAACTACTTATTATACTTCAAAACAATAGATTCTTCATTTTTGTTCTTTCACATCTTCTTTGACCTGGGAATGTCTTGAAATTAGTGTACGTTTTCTGATACACCTGTATTTATTTTTGCAAACCGCAACATATATTTGCTTACTTTGAAGCTGCTTTGCATGAGTTACAGTATGGTTGAAAACCTTATTTTTATTTTAGGAAATGGCCCAAAACTGATGCGCACACAGATGTCACCCATATAATCAAATTAAGATGGCCTTATGATTACATTTTGATGGGGTTTGTAAGGAAGACTGGTACGGTTTGTTGGTTCTCAATTCACATGTAACGTTACTTCTGGACTGGCCTGGTCATGCCAATCAAATCACCTCATCCTCTGTTGACAGAGCTGTCGGACGGGACTTTATCCAGGCCGGAGGCGTGGCATGGGAGGGTGGCCCTGGGCAGATGGACTGCATTCCAACCATCTCCAGCTATGATTACAGTTATGAAACCTGCCCAGCATGTTGTCCATGAGTCATCTATGTTGCTAAGCAATAGGCTTTACGTCTGACTAACTATTATAAAGTAGGTTAACTGCTTTGGTCTGACAATAGCTAAAAGATCAGGACCTATATCCAGGTCTTTGCTCTTTGTGTGAGAGGACGAAGAAACTCACTTGGCTGCCTACAATAGGTTAAGATACCAGGCTAGGTCTTGGACAAAATTGCCTTACAAAATTCTGTTGTATCATCTTATGGTTATCATGAAAATCAAATTCAAGTTATCATGTTCATATGTAACGTTACAGACACAAATGTGGGTGAAAACAACTTTTCAGCAAAATATCATGAAAATACTAAATCAGTAATTCAACATAAATGTGATGTTCATTAAATTTTTATGATTAAGATAAATATTTCAACTGGTTGTCTGAGCCTACGTGATATGACCTGAATGTGGTATGCGTCTCTACCATAAATGAATAACTCACCGCAAACAGACCGTTCTGAAGCCCGAACGGAATGGGGGTCAGTCTGGAGAGAGCGATAACTTTGAACCCGCTGTTACTCTCCAGGACTCTCGCTATGGCAGTCAAGTTGGCGTTCCCGCCGATTTTGTTCAAAAGGAAATCTCCACAGAATCTCTTGCACATGACGTGTGCGACAAAAGTCCCCTGGAAGACAGCGAGTATCACGATGACAAGTCCCTCTAAAAACCCGTACAAGTAGCCGGCTGAAATATTCAAAACAACATAGCCCCATGTCATCGGGAAAGACACAACAGTGAACAGTACGACGAAGAGAATAACTCCTAGCCCGCCGTTTAGACCTTCTAGCCATAGGATGAATTCTTTGATGTAATGTCTGCTGAAGAAGAGGACGAAACAACACAGGGTCACCAGTCCGACTATCGATGTTGACATGTAGAGAGAGTTGCAAGTTTTGTGCCCCTCCTCCCCCTCGATGGACGGCCTCCGAAGCGCCTTTTCCAGCATGGTCAGTTCTCCGAGCGGCTTGAGGCCGTCCTGTCCGGCTTGCAGGGACCCTTCCTCAGGGATCATGGTTCAGATTCGGGCCGGTTATATGGGAGAAGAGAGGCGATAAGCAGCTGATAGCTGTGTAAACTTTGGCGCAGTGTACCTCGACCCGCAACTCGTCGCGGCCATCTTGGAACGACCGATTGGACAGAGCAGCGTGTCAATAATCACTTTATCGCTAGGGGGCGTCCCTGTACGGTCCACTTTTCCCATCGCCACCTGTTGCCTTGCCAGGCAGACAAAACTTTCCGACTCGATGAACTTTTCCAGTCAATTGCAATTGTGGTACCCACTAAGTTAAATATTCAACAAGATACATTTGGCTCTGTAATTTTCCGTTCTGGTCAGGCATTGTGTAGTCTAATAAGCATTTTGAATGAAGTCTTTCTCCGGCGAAAGTCCATTCGTTTTCCTCGGATCTACAGAACATTCAAAGATAAATAGTTTATATATTTTCCAATTGATAAACTCAGAGTCGCCCTCCTCAGAGAGCAAAGAGAAAATGCTGAATGATTTTTCGTGTCAGTCAGCCGAGCCCGGATAATGCCGATCCCGAACAATACCGGAGAGTGCCGAAACCCGATCCTCGCCCGAGTACTAGTCGAAGCTCATCCCCTTTGAGCTTCCAAATCCAGGAGAGCTTGTCTACCTTGTCTGTATCATGATGCGCGCCACTGACTTGTTTGTCGTTCTCACACTTTCAGGACATGATGTCAGCATAGCTTAAGCTAGCTAGAGCCTTACCGAGGGCCCGGCGCCCAGGACAGCCTAAAAAAACATGCCAGAATGATACAACCTCCTTGGTGTACCTTTAAGTGACAGGTTATGTAGATATCACCTCTATGGTGGCATTTTTCCAGCTGACACATATCGTCGATAATTAGTTGTTTTCCCAAAAGATATTCTATTGAACATGCATATATCCCGGCAGATAAATTCGTACCCAGAATCAAAGGACAAAATTCAATAATTTCCAGATTTGGCTTTTGATATTTAAAAAAAAAAATATGTATTTGCAACCACCGACTGAAAAACTGTCCCAAAATATGGGAACACACCTACCATTTCGACACGTAAACATTGATGTCTTTACATGTCTCTTCTAAATAACCTAACGTCAATTTTTAGCCGGTCACTGAAATGATATCTTTAATTGTTGTTTTGAGTACACGCCATGTTTAATACCTTACATTGTGATGTACATGTGAAACATACAACTAAGGGGCGCGAGATCCCAAGGGAATGGAGCTTTGGTTGGAAACTGATCTGTCTGGATGGTTGAGTGGCCATGAGTCTAAAAAAAATCCTTGGTGTAACGAAGCAAAGACACGCATGAAGATGTGCCCCATTGCTGAGACATGGGTTGTATGTTTTGTGTCAGATAATTGTCCAGCCCTACGCCAACAAAGAATACAGGGATAATTTTCTGGGCAGGCCCCGCAGCATCGTTACCATAACAAGGCAGGTAAACTGATCGGACAGGTCCGAGGCACGCCTTCCGTCAGTGGGACCTGCTGCTTGTGGAAGTTTTAGGAACACCTGCCGAGACTTTGCCGCGTTTGCTTCTGGAGAAAACACATGTTTTTAACCTACACTCGTCTTCTAAATTCAAATCTTCAAGAGGATGAGTTCCGCGGTTTTGGAGAAACAGGTTGACTGAATACGCTTGGATCGGCGAAGCTATCATTTCGACAAGACAGTGGGTGATGACGGGTGCCCCTTGGTAGCACTTTGTACACAGGTAATCGTCCTTTTTTTGCCAAGGCAAGTAATAGTACCTTTACGCGGTGAGGGGAAACCAAACACCAAGGCAATTGTTTGGAGCACCTGGTATCGTTTACATTGCCAGTTCACCGGCGATCGGCAGTGGGGGTGTTTGTAGAGTGCCGTCTCACATCGCCTGACAAGTGACGTCTTCACCACAACATGGTTGTCTTGAGCTGCTAGCGCGACAACACACGAGCACAACAGCCAGCTACATGAACCCTGATCACGGTAAGATGTTTTATATCCCTGTACAGACAGTAGGTTGTCCTCGTTTGTACGTTGAATGTCTGTTTGCTGTCACCAGCGACGTTTTTGTTGTCTGACAACGAGGCCATCTCCGGAACTACTCGATCATTTTTAGCCCAACCAGTCACTCTACCGGATAGTACAGAAAGGAAAAGGGAGGCGAACTACGGAGAACGGGAAGCTTTTAGTCATGTTGAAACGTTAGCCACAAATTCTTATGGATGATCAAGCAGAAAACCATTACCGATAGAAACATGTTTATGCAGGGTTTGTGTTTCCAACTTCCGACGCAGTCACCAAATGGTTCCATAGCCGTTACGCCTTGCAACACTGTATGTCACGGGCCAGAAACAAGCCCTGCTTCTTTCTATGGATAGTCGTGCCACATGTCGTTTCTGAAATCTAACCAGAAATCACAGCTTTATGGAGAGTTGATCAACGGGGAACAAATCTTGAGGGGTCTGTGCGTAAAGGTTTGCCATTGACAAAATTGAACTGTGGCGTAACACACGAGGGTACGCGTTTGGAACGGTTCGCTGATACTCATAGGCTTGAGTCATGCTCTGAGTCTAAAGCTGCTTAGAAAAATAGAGGCACACAGAAAGGTGTTTTAGTACGTTCTGTCTGTACCGTCCAAAAAGAGCCTGAATCATTAGCCAAAATGACAAAGGAAATAGACCAGACTATATTTTGCTTGTAACGGAGCAGTATTCATATGTCAACTCCAACCGTCAGCGTGTTACGACAAGAAGCAAGTCATGCCGTAAGAAAAGCACACGGAGGAATTTATCAAAGTGCCTAAGGCGAGCAAAACAAAGAAGGAAAGGTTTTGGACAGCCCCTTCAGTACCGATAGTAATTTAATAACGTTCTCGTGTGTTTGTGTTGGTGGCCAGTTGACCTTGGCAATGAATGCACGAAGAAAGACATGTCTCCCAAGGCACTATTGTCACTGTCCCCTGCCCCCCACCCCCGTATATTTGTCGCCATGACGGTACTTGTATCCAGTCGTACCCCCTGCCTGGATAGGTACAATACCAGCAGCCTCTAACATGGGGTCACTTACCTGACAACCAACCTAGTTTGATCCGTTTTCTTTCCAAAATCATAACAATCACTCGCGTGAATACCCCCTTCGGGTGCAGCATAAAGGGTTAGGGGTTATTCAAGATTAACTTCATTATTCACATGGCTAAACAATGGGATAAAGTTACTTATCATTTTAGTTAAGTTACTTGTTTTTGTTGCTATCTAGTGGAAGGTAGAACATTTTTTAACGTCTAGAACCAGGAAAAGCAAGACGGTCTTAAAACTTTCAATAACGGGCTTCTTTTATTCAGAGTGACAAACTATCATTTACATTTGGAGTTCTGAACACAAACACAAACAATGTACGTTTGTGTTTACATTCACTATCTTTTGCTCAAGGAGGTGTTAATAAGATAGATTAAATAACTTATTCTTTAACAACCTTTCTGTCTGCTCTTCCTTGATCATTTCACGTGGGCCAAGCAGACAAAATAGCCGGGAGTGGCCTTAAGAAGGCAGGAAATGATCATTTAAGCCAACCATTCTTCGACGACTTAGAAAAGGGAGCAGGTAATATTTTTCTAGAGATAACGTTCCAGGTTTTCTGGGTCCAACTCATTCTTTGTGTATTACTAAGTAGTTTCCCTGTTTCCTTCGAATGACAATTGGATCGATAAATTGATGGTTGTTCCTTGGAATTAAACAAAGTGTTTCTGTTAACCCTTTGTTTTATCGAAATCTAAAGAGTGTGGAAAAAGCTTGAAATATCAACATTAGCCTAAATTTGTCAAACTGAAGAAATACTACCTCATATTTTCTCTGTTTCCTTCTAATGAGTATGGAGAGGTACATTGATGAATGGCTCTTGCGATTTATTTATTTATTTATTGGCTCTTGCGATTAAGCAAAGTCTTACTGTTAACCCTTTGTTTTATTACTGTTTTATTTTTCTAAGGAGTTTAGAAAAAGATCGAAATATCAACATTCAAATAGCCTAAATTTGCCAAACTAAAAAAATACTACCTCATTCATTTTCAACCAGAAAATAATGACTACGAAAGGCTATATTGATCTTTACAATGGGTTAACATAAGTACCCAGTAACCGACAGGAAATGGCCTGTCTTTCGGAGTCAACCAGGTCCATCTAACATAATTAATTAGCTTTTAATTACATCGAAGATAAATGTGAGCGCGTATCCTTTTACCATCACCGTACACCCCTGACAGGAGAGCTGTGTTAAAGCTTTGTCCTACAGCGGCTTACACGACAATGGTCTTTTCTCGTGTAGGTTCTGACATCGATCTCCGTTCCTTTGTGGCCTGGTTTAGCCGTCAGCTATCGTGTGTTATAAGGTCGTGTTGATGGAAACAAATCTTTGATGTTGATGGACAGAAGATCCGAGCCACAATTATGCAATGTTCAATCAATACTGATGCCATTCTGTATGGTCTGAAATGGGAAATGTTTACCGTAACAGATTTAGAGGCTTACTGGTAACACAAGTTCGTTTCTTTGTACCAAAGTTTGAGTATCTGATCAACGCAGAAAACAACAATTTTGACCTTGGCCAAGAAGGTTATATGCTCGGTAGCGTTTGTGTGTGTGTGTGTGTGTGTGTGTGTGTGTGTGTGTGTGTGTGTGTGTGTGTGTGTGTGTGTGTGTGTGTGTGTGTGTGTGTGTGTGTGTGTGTGTGTGTGTGTTTGTAGAAGATCACCATAACTCGAGAACGACTGCATGGATTGTATTGATATTTGGTATGTGAGTACGGTCTAGATGAGCCCTGGAAACGATTAGATTGTGGGCCCGGGCCTCCCAGTGGCTTGTTACGGTACTGTCGCGGAACTTCTGCGTTGAATACTAGTATCTCAAGCTATGGACATGCTATGGTTATAATTTTCAAGCCTTTATTTACAGGGCGAATCTTTAAAAATGTGGCGGAAATGGAACAGTACATTCATGGGTGCGATAGATAGCTCATGAGGCCGAGAGTAAGTGGTATAGGTTTGGGCCCCTTAGTGTCTCTCATTAAAATGTCATTTGCACTAATAGTATCAGTGCACTAGTGATCTATTATTTCTGTGATAGGCGTTCTCATAGTCAGCTCACGTCCAATAGGAACACACGCCCACACATGTTGTATCAGAGCCTTTAAAACTGTTGCTCGTGGAAGTGACTGTTGGATTGTGGTGACAAGTCGGTGTTGGCAAAGGTGATAGCCATGTCAAAGTTCAACAGCCCCTCTCCACAAGTGAAAAGCACTTTTCAGTGTGTTAAAGCTGCAGCTCCAAGGCAAGTAGACGACTTTGTTGTCACTGTTGCACAGTTAATGGCACTACAACGTTTTCCAAAGACTCGATACGGGTTTCACTTTTCAGTATTTCATGATGATTTAGGTATGATTGGCTTTTGAAATTTGTTCTCCTTTTAAAATCTCAATGGTACTTAGTGCTATACGTTATTCTATCGCTCGGATAATGAACTGGCACGGTGAGAGTCTGTACACACAGTTACAAGACGTTAGCATGTGATATGTCTGGTGGTGGTCCGACGGTATGGCAGGGAAACGGTACGGCACAGGAGTCATGCACCCGAACTTGGCTCCGGGTCACCAGCCAACCAAGTCCAAGGTAGCTCGGGAGCAGTCAGAACAGTTTTAGGTCAAATTCGACTCCCAAATACACCCTGACAACTACTGACTTACTCCCAACCACCAGCCAACTCATTCCAGACGTCCCTTTCACAGCTGAACGTTTTGAAAATTTCAAAATATATAACAGCCGACCACAACCGACCTACTGCCAACCATGGTTGGCAATTGGGGGAAGGTCGGGAGGGCATGATCGGGACATGTGTAAATGGGACTTAACTACGAATATTTAGCCTTTTGCATGTATACTTGAACTTGCAGTTGGGATCACTACAGAAATACAGGATAACAGTACGTCTATGTATGTGTAAGATGACTCCTGCTGTCTTCACAGTTTGAATTACTGTCTACACCATCGATGCCGAAAATGGCTACAAAGCCTGGTACCTTACAAAACAATTTTGTTTGCACATAATATATCGTTTTATGTCACAATGAAAGCCGTTTCTCAATCATGTCATGCATCCCGTCAATGTAAACGATGTGTGGCAGGTTCTGTGGTCGGTGCAAAAAAATATTAACACAATATTAACACGTTAGAAACACTGGCGTCGAGTACCAGCAATACGTGCCGACATATCGTTATATAAAAAACATGTAGGTTTGAATCCGAAGTTGCTCGGGTCACAGAATTGTTTGATGACATAACAAGTAAGACCAGAGCCATCATGTTTCAGAGCTACAATGTCATTTCGCGAAAGATTAAGATCTAAGCATTTCTAAGGTGATGAAATTGTGGCCCATATTGGTTGAGTGGGCATGCATTAGATACAGCAGTAGTAATTGGAAATTTCTTTTGTGTATCCTTTATTGCGTGTGAACTGGTAAGCCCCTTTGTATTCCATTGTGACGTCTTCTTTGGTGTGTGTTTGTGGCAGAAGAATGACAACCAAGGTCAAGACATAAAAACCTGTGTCAGCGAAGTTAATGATATCAGTCACTTTCAAACAGACATTGAGAGGGGAGGTAGTTGTGTTTTCTGGATGCCCTGCAAAGTTGGTCGTTCAATGGAGATACATGGGGCTGAAGTCGTGGATATTCTCGGAAATGCTATAACGTTAGTTCACCTTTATTCGCGGGGTATCCTATATCCCGTTGTAAAGAGAAACAGGATATTTTGGGATTTCAACGGACGATGGCTTAAAAAATGAAATATTTTGAAAATATTTGAGTTTGAAACCACATTTTGCCCACTCATTATCCATAAATACGCTGTTTTTACATACAACGGATATAGAATACCCCACAGATAAAGGTGAAATAGCGTTACTTATATATGAGGGCTGCAGGCCCAGTTGTCGTCAAATTATCAAAGCATATGAAAAACAGAAGAGAATGTAATGCATATCCGTATAACTGCTACAGCACTTAAGTAAGATTTCCTGATAACCATGTTTTATGAAATAATCCCCAACAGAATAATTTTTGTGAATATCACAAGCATTGCCGCCCTCCCCGTGTAGAATTCACCACCAGACAACTGCTATCAACGAAGGTAAAGACTTAAAATGACCCAAGCCCATACATAAGTTTAAATGTTATGTTTTTAAAACCATTCGACCTGTCTTTGTCAACTGAGAACAAAGCCATAGTCCAGCTATTTATTACACACTGATAACATCCTGTCCGTTGTTTGTTTGAACTAGTTTGAACCTTTGTTAATTCATGAAAGCTCAAATCGGCCTACAGGCCGTTTTTCATCGTGGTCATGAGGGAAGAGGCAAGGGTCAGACAAAGTATATAACATAGATACAGTTTACATGGTTTAAAGTCCTAACGTCGTATAAGTCTATAAGTCTATATACACGATTTTTACGTAAATGGTACAAAATACCGAAAATGTTGTTTGCGATACACATTGCTCGACCCAACACCATACAATATACATTATACCACCATTCACTTGCCACATGCTGTACGTTAGAGCTGTGAATTTAGGTTGTCACGGATCCTTGATGACGGTGATCTGTTCTGTGATGGCATATGATGAAAATAATATTTTAAGTTGTACGACGTATGTGGCCTCATCACTTGGGTGCAGCCCGTTCTAAATTAGAGCAACGCGCGAGTCTTGTTTAGATGGCAACCGGCACAGGTCACGAGACCCTTTTGTAATGTGGGGAAACCACAAACGTGTTGTGTGTGAAGGGGATCTCCAACCACACTTTCTCCCTCATGCGGCCTGATGTACCAACAGTGTTCGTACCCGTGTGGTACAGATCTGGCAAGACGGAACATTTCTTTCCAGTGCAAGTTCCTCTGTTTCCCTGGTATTTTATTAAATAAATTTTGGAAGTTTGGCGATGTTTGAATCGGTTGAGTGGAACATGTCTCGTGCAGTACCTGTTACGTAAGATCTTCTAATCTTGTATATCTTACACAGTCGCTAATCGGATCCAGAGGGGCGGTTTTAAAGCTGTTTACCTTGTGTCACAACTGTTGTGTCGCCTTTGTCCTGGTTACACAGAACAAGTCTTTCTCTCTCATGCTTAGGCACGGCCCAGCGAGTCGTTTATCACTTCATACATCGAAAACTCCTCTGACGAATGTTAGTTTGGTTAGGCTTGGATCACAGTTCCAAACCGGGCCCGGCCGGGATGTTTTAAGAAACAAAAAATTAAAATGTATACCTAGAAATGTACACATGTTACGCCCATGAATCTTATTTTGACGTTTTGTGTATTTTCATTAGCCTCTACCAGGCTCCGTGGATCGGTAGAATCATTATCCTCACCACGAGGTGAGGAAACGTACTCTTCTGGCCGGCTAACTCCCCTAGCGTAGTATAGACTCTATTTGTCCAATTTCTACAATTAGACCACCGGTCCACGAAGCCTGGTAGAGTCTATATTTTCATGTCTTTTGTACCATTCTTTTCGCTCCAGAAAGCTGCCCGACCGGGCCCCGGTTTTGAAATGTGACCTAAGCATTAGGGCCGTCCCTCGGATAGGATGTTAAATGTACTAGTAATCTCCAAGCAGATCATGCGGTAGTATAAGATAGCGTCAAAAGCTAGTAGAGGAGTGAAACCAGCCTAGGAGTGTGTTTGGCTACATGGCAAATGTACACCTCTTGGGATCTGATTGGATATTAGTTAAATGGAGGTCCCATGTTTGAGGCGAGCATGTAAAAGAACCCATCGCACTTATCGAAAAGGTTAGTGGTCCTTCCGGTGTGAGAGGATCAAATAAATCTGTCCGGATATGCAGCTTGTGTCACGCCATAGGGCGGTTTACTGGATATGCAAGACAAACAAACAAACAAAAAGAAAAAACTATCGCTTGAAATTAATGTTGTTGGACCAGTCGCCCCTTATAAATCCACATACGCACACAAAATGAGCGGATTGTCTAAGATGTAAAGATTACTTAAAAGTCTATCATATGGAAGGTTAGATAGCGTAATTAGCTATCATTATATACATTTGCTTAAGTCGATTTATTTTTTGTGTTAAAGACACGTAAAATAGGGCGAAACACTTCAAAGAGGGCCGGTTTGCTCCGGGCTATCGTACTTTTTACCTTACGACGAAACTCGATCTCTGACAGAAGGGGAACTAGATACGTATATAACCAGCAAATAATACGCACGTGAACAGCGTGAATCAAATATTGTCCTGGCTACTTACGTAGATTATACGTCTAAGGTTACGTTTCATAATACCAAAGGGAAAAGACTAACAGAAGAATAATCTTTGAAAAACGAATCTTACAGTATGATATGAGAGATATGTAACTTTATGTTCCTTACATTTTCGCTGTTGTACAATGTTCACGTTGAATCATACTTTGGCAGTTTTCTTGTTGCTATCGCTCTCTTTGTCTTTCTTGAACATTGCAACAGTAATATTTTAAGTGGTCCATGGATGATGAAGTATTTCCCGAAGGTCTATAACCGCCCACATTAGTGTTAATATTCGCCTTCTGTTCGCATTCTGTCTGTCCCAGACCAGGTGTTGCGGCGATGGAATTACACGTACCGCTGTGCTCTTTAATGTAACATGTTCGAACATTGATACAATATCTTGTAACTGGGTCAGTGGCCTGGGAAGAGGGCAATTCGCACATCCCTGCCAACTTCAGGAAATTGTCACATGATCTGCCGTGCAGCTTCTCACAGAAAAGCCACGAGTGTCTACTAAAGAAAATATTAAAATACAAGACCCAAACAAAGGACCAGCTAAGAAACTCTGTTTATGGGGGATGTTAAAGTTTTTTTTATCATGAATGGAAAATGACGCAAATGACAAAAGCACATATTTTTAAATGTTTGAAAATTGTTCTAAATAGAGAGATAGTTGTACCGTTACATTCTCAATGTTTCCAACAAATATGAAATAGCTTCAAACATGTTGAAACTTTCATTTTTAATCGCTTGAATAATTTAGGACTATAGTGACTGAAATATTCTTTTACTTAAAATAGTTCCAACTTATAAAAAATATTATTCTAAATCCCTCTTGGTGACTCGGAATGGACTCTACTATGAAGGAAAGACACTGAAGACTTGGTTTTTTCGTGACAAAGCCTGTGGAGAACTGTACAGAATTCTATTCTCCAAGCAGAGGTCGAGTCGCGGAGATTCCCGACTACTACTATATCTCCGCGACTCAACATCTGCTTGAAGAATACAGAAGTCCTCAGTAACTATGTTTATAGTCTATAGACCAAACATGCCGGGTGTCTGTGTGTGCTGGAGCGCACATTTTCCGGATGAGAACACGGCATCTGATAAGCCTGAAGGGGAAAAGTGAATGTTATTTGTTCGGAATGTTCGGCCAGGTGGGTAAATTGTTACCACTTACATCTTCTCCTGCTGTTATTAGGCCGTTGGCGGTTATGCTTCTTTAGTTTGATCCTAAAAACCTTCAACAACGCCAGGATCACCCACCTTGTACTCATAGACTTGTACTCTGTCGGTCTCTTGTACCGTTGTAGGTAAGACATCATTGAGGAGTAATAAAAGGACGTCTTTCGATGAAGGTTAGACCTCCAGGCCAACAAGATACGCCAAAAAGCAACTGGGTATGATTTTGGAAACGGTCGGGACGTCTTGTTTTCTCTTAATCACGTTCTCTCACTTGATGAATTGAGAACAATGTTTGCATATTCAAGTTCAGTGGGCCGATAGTAAATTTCTGCATATTCCAGTATTGAACGAAGCACTAGCAGCAGTGTTGTGGGCGTTTTGAAGTTTTGTTTGTAGGTTGTAGAATCTTGGTCTGCTGTATTTTACCGTGTGAACATGTTATTAGTAATGTTGTTCCAAATTACAACACCCATACCACCTACTGTGCCATGGAGTGTTCACTCTATAAGTACCCGTGACAGGTGTTTTTCATGTTTGATAACAATAATTATCCTCTTTCTTTCACTTCAAACGTCTTTTTTCATACCGTTTTAATCATGGAAACATGCGTACCTGTTGTACAGGCATTAATAGGAGAGTCGAGGGATTATGGAGATTATATACCGGGATGAAATTACTATTTGGACATTCTGAATAAATATGTAACGTTTTATATTAAAAGGCTAGCTTTCTCTGCCACCGAAGCGAGTTGCTCCCTCGCCTTTTGTGTCCCGGAAGAAATATTTTTTCTGTTATTATAGTCGGTATATGTGGTACATGTACTACATGTACTAAGCATGGAATCCTGTAGCATCTAACTAAGAAGCGGATATGAGCCTTGGACATGAACATGGTTAATGGTTGTATTGAATGGTGGGTGGTGGCTGGAGGGAATTTTCTGACTTGGGAAGGTGCGCTCTTCGACATACACGCATTTGCTTTTCACCTCCATGAAACATGGAGGTAACTTTATAGTTTTTGGTGTGTCTGTTTGTCTCTTTGTTTTTCTGTTTGTGTTTTCGAATATTTTTGGTCAGCTTTAAGTCAAACTTTCTGGATGGATTCGTAATTACATTGTGGGTAGGTGTTGGGAAGACAAAGGTCAAGGTCAGTTTTGGGGCCCCCGCTTTCCTCTGATTCAAGAAAAAAATGTCCGTTTAGTGTACAAAACAAATCAACTTTTACAGGTGGATAACATTAGTTCGGAACGTTCAGAGTGATATTCGTCGCCCTTCCGGCCCCTAGCTACAAAATGAAGATGGACATCACTCAAGATGTTCGGAACTATGTTTTTATACTTGAGTATTGTGGACATTACTTAGAATACGGTAACCCTATATGGAACCTTTTTTCGCGATGAATATAGTAATGCCAGGAATAGAAATCATCTTGTGAAATACACATGCACTACTCGTGGATTACCATTTACGATCAAATACACGTAATATAAGTCCCAGGCTAATATAAAATGCAACGTTTAGGCCTTAGGGCCCTAAGGATTGTCAACCGTTAGTGTTACTCAGATTGTAGTACGGAGACACAAGGCAGACCAGTACTCATCTACTTAAATGTCGACTTATGATTAAAACAATCAATCATATTAAAGTGCAACGTTATCACGCAATTATGCCACAAAGGGACAAGATGCTGAACTACGGCATTGGCCAACTTCTGGGATTAGGCCACATGAATTTTTATATTTGTTTCTTCTCGGATTTTCATTTTCAAAAAAAATCCTGAGAAAAAAAATAATACAAGTTTTGCTATCACAAACCTGTAAATATTACCATTCAGAGCCACATACTCATAATTTCAGTCATAAAACAATGCCTTTTATTCAGTAACAAATCAAAGGAAGGGTTCATTGTATAAAACGTGCCATAAGAATCCCCAAGCTGTCGTTCCAATTCTTTAATTTTGAATTCTTCCAATTCTGAAAAAAATCCGAGAAGCAACAAATAAATTTGGTGTGGCCTTATGATCAAAATATGTTTGCGGAGACAACTCTGAACAGATAGCTTTTATTTTGCAAGCACACCTTGCAGAAGCGTGTGCCGTGGTGCGATCGCTAGCTGTGTTGACATATGTTCCACGTCCATGCTTGACAGGTATAAGATAAAGCATGATTCTAACGGTGTCTGGTACAGAGCTGGGGTATCATTTCCATTTTAGGATGGACACTACAGAAGACATGCTTACGCGTATGTACCGTTTTGGCACGGAGTTCCGAGAAAGGGGCATTCACGCATGGAAACGACTGACACGGGCTGTCATAGACCATTAGGAATTGGGCATTTCAACATAACTGTTGCTTTGTTGTTTTGTGCCAAGTTCGTCATTATTTGGAAGAATTCGTATAAGGAAAAATAGCATAGTTATGATAGTACGTACCACATACCGTGAATTCCTATCAAGGTGATTCTAATATTTGCACAAAGATTGCTACGTGACCTTGATGTTTCCCGTTAACTTGACCAGGACCATGCAGTGATCCAAATAAATATCTGTACTGTTGTCCCAACCCCCTGGTGAAGCAAAACAATGTATTCACCTGATGAAATAAACTGCTTACGCCCCAGCATCACCCACCGTGGTTCACGTTAGGCTGACCACGTACAATGTGAGGTTCAGGTACTGTATTGTTGTTGTGGTTGCCTAACTGTTGAGATGGCGGTCCTTCCGACAGCTGGTTCGACATCGTGATTCATTTTTTTTCCGTAATCTATTCTTGACGACCACTCACATCACGAACACTTCAATGTGCTCTTTCGTCTCAAAGAACACTATGTCTCAATGTTGTTTTTTGTACATAAACACAACATCAGAAACTATTTCGACCACGGATACAACACTGTGGCAGCATTTTCATGATTACTGACGCGTATTGTTTATGTTTTCTACAGGCACTGAATTCGTCTGCAGATGTGGTCGTAGATAGAAAAACCCACAAAAATGGCGCCTAAAAATCATCCCCACCGAAAGAGGGCGTCGGGGAAGAACCTGTTCCTGCACGCAGACGCCCGGTTGACAGACAGGGAGAGACGGTTCCTTGACGCAGCGGAGTACGGCGACACCCCCACCATCAGGCGGGAGCTACAGGACAAGGGGAACGACCTCAACATCAACCGTACGGACTACATGGGGAGGTCGGCGCTAACCTTAGCCGTCGGGAACGAACACTACGAAGTGGTAGAGTGTCTGCTGGAAGACCCAACGCTAGACTCGTCCAGAATTAACGAACCTCTTCTGATTGCCATAAGCAAGGGGCATGAAAGAATAGCAGAGGCTATACTAAGCCATAGGGTGTACACAGAATGGAAGGCCTCCAAGGCGGAAACTATCGAAGACATAACATTTCCCACCAAAATAGACAACGACGACATGTCCCCATTTCCGCCGGAAATGACGCCAATTATCATGGCTTGTCAGAAGAACGAAGTGGACATCATCTATCGTTTGGTTCACGAGAAGGGGGAGCACGTGGTCAGACCACACGACTATTTCTGCCCGTGTAACGTTTGTGAGAACAGGAGAAAGGCCGACGCCTTCAGGTTCTCAAGATGGAGGTTGATGATGTACAGAGCTCTAGCCAGTCCGGCGTACATCTCACTCTCCTCCAGCGATCCCATCCGGTCTGCTTTCGAAATTGGAGGAGAGACTAGAAAGCTAGCAGAGATTGAGAAAGAACTGAAGGTAAGTTGTCATAGTCATAATGTGCACTCTCACTGCACTTGTGTCAAGCTTGCGTCACCGCGGGGTCCGTTCACTGCGTCACTGTTTTGTTATTTTCTCTGATTTTTTTTTTAATGATTTAGATATTGCGTAATACGTAAGTGTTCTTAGAAGACGACAAAATACAAAAAATAAGAAAATTCGTTCTTTTATCTCTGAAATTCGCTATCTTTCGAACCCTCCAATGACACAAGCTTGACGCAAGTGCAGTGAGACTGCACCTTGAGTGTTACATGTGTTGTTGTGAAATGCGCTGTGCTTCTTCTTTGTTATGGTTGGGAATGTTCAGAATGTCGTTGTGTTGTGTTTTCCTGGCGTGATTGTGCGCTGGCACGCAGTTTCTGCGTCTATGCGACAACAGGTGACTTGTTACCAAAGGTTGTTGTGATTCAACAACTGTTGGACTTTTCTTAAAGTCGCTTTCGTTCGTCGTCCACTTTTGTTCATCCGCCAAACACAAAAATTTATGGAGTCAAAAGACAATGCCTATACACACAAAGAGGCATTGTAATTGAAGAGCTGCAAACTCAGGTGTCCACTGTAGGATTTGACACGACAAGCGAGCGTCGTGCGACAATAGGAAAGTCCAACCACAAACGTCTTGGCACACGTTTGTTCTGCTATGCAATATCATCAAAACATTCCAAACTTAACAATGTACAAGTGATGGATCCCTTTTAACCCTATTCAGACCGGGCTTTTTTGGTCATCCCTGGACCGGGGGGGGCTTTTGAGGCCCTCCACTTCTAAGTCCTCTAACTCTTGAACGGCGTGCCGTAGGGCCACCAAATTTTTAGGACCTGATATCGACATAATATCTGACGATTATTTGACGTTTGACGTTACGTTGACGTAAAATGACGTAATTATGACGTCATCAATTTGATTATATTGGCCGGACCCATGAAAAAAGGGTATTCTCAGACAACCTCAAGTTATACTACAAAAATGTAACAACAAGTGCAGATAACAGAATAATAATGTTTATTACGACTTGTATTGCCAAAAGCAACATCGATGACGTCATAATGACGTCATAAAATGACGTCATGCACATCTAAGATACGAGTTAGGCTCCGCCATATTATATCCACTACCTTGAATTTTTAAAACTACTTTTTTTGCAACAAATTATCACAAAGGACAATGGAAATAGACTAAATTCATTCATTTAGATGGTTTTTGATGAAAAAATACCAGGTAGTTACAAATTTTAAGGGATAATTAGCTTGTTATTCTTGATCTGGCCATACGGTCCGCCATCTTGGATTTTGGGCTGATGACGTCATCAAATTAGCATAATTTATGCATATATAATTATGAAAGATATGCTAAATAATATAACATTTTATTTATGTAACAAAATAGCAGTAATATAGCAAATAAATGTGAAAAATACATTGTTAGAACCAAAAATAGTGATTTTTGGCTAAACTGCCTGTCAGCAAATGGTTGCCATGGCAACACGAAAAAATGAAAATTTGTCAAACTTCGTACAATTGTTGCCAACAATATTTTAGGAAAACTCACCAAATTTGGTGGCTTTAGCGTAAGCCGTTCTGGCGTTATAGGGCATCGAAGTTGGCGCGGGCCTCAAAAGCCCCCCCCCCCCCGTCTGAATAGGGTTAATGCTAGTTCGCCTTTATCCGCAGAGTAACCTATATCCGTTCCGTTGCTTTAAAGATATATTATTTTTGGCTACAAAATCGTCTTGCGGTGTTTTCAAATTGTTATATTTTCGAAAATTGCATTTTGAAACCACGGTCCATTAATTTGATACCCCAGACAAGCTGGATAAAACAACGGATATAGGTTACCCCGTGGATAAAGGTGAACTGGCATTAAATGTAAATATCTATCAGAGTCTGTGAACACATCTCACACAAAGCATTTTACATTCTTATGCCTTTAAGCTACGTTAAAGTGGACTCTCACTGGGGCACCGGTGCGGCACTGCTGGGTTCGTAGATGACCCAACAAATTTCAGAGATAAAGAACGAATTTTCTTCAGTTTTGTGTATTTTGTTGTCTTCTAAGTCTTACTTTTACGTATTAAGCAATACCTAAATTATCAAAAGTCGCGAAAATAACAAAACAGTGCCTCAGTGAACGAACCCCGCAGAGCCGCGCCGGTGCCCCAAATGCAGTGAGAGTCCACCTTTAGCTTGTCATAGTTACTGATACTATTTCTACAGCCAACAGAGAGATATGCGAATATGAATCAGTTCAATTATAATTAAAAAACTTCAACTTTTTTCCCCAGAATGAGTATACCGCGTTGTTTAAGCAGTGTGAACAATATGCCGTGGATCTTCTGGATCAGTGTCGAACTCTAGACGAAATCAATACCGTTCTGAACGAGCCCTGGGAGGATAAGAAACCGGGGGATCAGGAGGAGGTAGAAGCCGAGACCGAGGAACTTGATGACGACATGTTGTTGTTACCCCGGATCAAACTAGCCATTCGCTACGAACAGAAGAGGGTGAGCACAATTTTCTGTTAGCATTATTGATTATTGACACTTTGTCGTCGAAACAATGAACTTGGGTGCCAGAAGTTATAATGACTAAAGGCGGTATCTCACATTTGGGGCACCGGTGCGGCACTGCGGGGTTCGAAAGATTACTCAAGACATTTCAGAACGAATTTTCTTGCGTTTTGTGTATTTTGTTGTGTTCTAAGTCATACTTTTACGTCTTACGCAATATCTTAATTATAAAAATCGGCGAAAATAACACAACAGTGCCGCAGTGAACGAACCCCGCAGAGCCGCGCCGGTACCCCAAGTGCATTGAGATACCACCTTAAGGCTGTATGTGTTTTACGATTTATGTGTGGACGTTTCAAGTATTCTGTACTGAGACGTGGGAATGTCAAGTTCGTTTCTTTCAGTAAAAAGCGTTTACAGATGATTGAGAGCAGCAGCCGTGCTTTAGAAAAAGTGACAACTCTAATGCATCTGTCCATGTTTTCCCCTCCAGTTTGTGATTAATGTGTGGACGTTTCAAGTTCGTCTATTTCCGTAAAACGCATCCACAGATAGTTGAGAGCAACTGTGCTTTAGAACATGTTCTGGAAAAGTACGTTACCAATCTAGAGTTAATTCCACTTTACCAAGCGGATGTGTCTTGCCTTTTGTTTTAACATTTTGGAAATCTTTATAAGTAACTGTTTAGGTTAGAACTATCTATAACATCTTTTGTCGTTCTAAATAGTTTCTACTGCAAAGACATTATTTCCATTAGTTTCTGAACTGTTCCGACACAGATTCATCATTTGTTATAACATGTTCGAACATTGATACAATGTTTTATAACTGGGTCAGAGGGCTGGAAAGAGGGCAAGTCACACATTCCTACCAAATATACGGTATGTCAATCTAACAGAGCCTCCAGTGTCTAATAAAGAAAATCTAAAAACACAAGAACCAAACAATGGAGCCAGCTAATGCTAATTCATGTTCCCCCCTCCAGTTTGTGTCCCACCCGAACTGCCAGCAGCCCCTGTACGACCTGTGGTACACCTCGGCTCCCACCTCCAGACCAACCTTCTTCCTAAAACTCTTCATGTTCCTGTTCGTCACCGCCATGTTACCTCTCCTGATGCTGGCCTACTGGCTCGCCCCGAACAGTAAGGTAAGGGTCTTTTGTACGTCTGACATAGTCTCTACCAGACTCCATAGGTCGCTGGAAAAATCGTAGAAATGGAACAAATAGAGGAGTAAGCCGGTCAGAGAAGTACAGCCGGCTAGGGAACAGCGCACTGTACTTCTTGGCCGGCTTATTTTTGTTCCATTTCTACGGTTTTTACAGCGACCTATGGAGTCTGGTAGAGACTACGTCTGACATGAAGTATAATGTTGATTTGAAAATGCATGGCACTATAGGCAAGGTATGGATCCCCATAGCATTTGGCTAGAAATTTGTATTAGGTACAAGAGGGACCGGCGATCTAGAAAAAATATTGAAACATTCGTTCTCCCTTCATAACTTTGCAAATTCATCGAGCACAAACCACACAGATGATGTCTTCAGCCACATGTGATTTGACTCATGTCAGCTAATGTGCTTGTTGTTTTGTTGTTTTTGCTTTCCACAGATCGCCAACTTCATGAAGCGCCCCCTGATGAAGTTCTCCTTGTTTGCAGCGTCTTACTTCATCTTCCTGGCGCTGCTGGTGGTACAGTCAGCGGGAGTTGGCCAAAGTACGCAATGCTCCTTCTTGGACTACATCACTGTGTACCTTAGACAGCTTTCGCATTGAAATTTCTCTGTACATATGGTTGTCTATCTACTAAATCATTGTTATACATCATGATAGACTTCGTCCATTCGAAACTGGTTCAACGGCATTCATTGCCTTCGCTAGAAGGTTATGTTTTCGGTAGCATTTATAGAAAAACACCATACCTCAAGAACGCCTAAATGGATTGTATTGATATTTAGTAGGTGAGTAAGTCTTCATGAGACCTGAAAACGATTAGATTTGGGGCCTCCTAGCGTGTTGCTATGGTACTGCATCGGAACTTCCGAATTTGATATCTCGAGTTCTGAATATGCTGTGGTCATGATTTCTTCAATACTGGTAGATAGCTCTTGAGGCCGAGAGTAAGTGGTATAGGTTTGGACCTTCTCGTTTGTTCTATAGTCAACAAGATATGCAATCATGATCTCAATGACCTTCCTCAATGTAAATTATGTGCATCTGATTCTAAGATATGTTACTTTGCTCCACAGTCTCTGGTGCGAACGTTACAGTCCACCCTTCTGTAGTCTCCCAGTACGGCCTGCCTTCCTCCGTCGTGCTGAGGCCGGACATATCCAGTTGGCTGGAGATCACCCTGATGTGTTTTGTGGCAGGTATCTGACAACTATGTGAAATTGAGTACTTTTAATACAACAAAAACAACGTCCACGTGCCTATGTTTATATGTTTATCTAAATTCATCAAAAAGTGATGGGAGGGGGTCAAACAGGTCCGAACAACCTTCACAACTTGCCCTCCCTCATAAAAATAACATCAGCAACGTACAGTACAATAACATTTGATTAACAACATATAGAATACAGACATATAAGATAGGAAGGCATTATCTGGATACTAATATACCTGATTGATAGTAACATAAGGTGGTATCTTACTGCACTTGCGTCACGCTTGCGTCACTGCGGGGTTCGAAAGACAACGAATTTCAGAGATAAAGAACGAATTGACTTATTTTTTGTGTGTATTTTGTCGTCTTCTAAGTCATACTTTTACGTATCACGCAATATCTGAATTATAGAATAAAATCGGAGAAAATAACAAAACAGCGAGGCAGTGAACGTCTTTTAGCGCGGCCTTAAAGCTACACAGGAACTACACACACAAGAAGTGGACCTGCCATCTGACTATTATAATAGGATACTATTTCAGTTTGTGGTTTTGTTTGCTTCTTTTCCACAAAACATTATCTTTGTTTGTCAGGGTTTGTCTTGATGAAGTGTAGACTGATGTGGTTTCTCGGCTGGACCACTTTCTTCCGCGAGAAGTGGAATGTGTACGACACCGTCATGTCCGTCCTCCTGGTCACGTGTTACGCCCTCGACGTCGCCACGCACTTAAAAACACACGAGGTACCTTCGGTTATATGAACTCCATGGTGGCAGATCTCTTTTAGACCGTAAACATAATCTATTGATACCAGCAGGACATAGGAGTTTTCTTTTACACAGCCAGTTAATCTCACCTGCTGACGTTTCGATGTCTGTCAGACATCTTCCTCAGAGCTTCTAAGTGCAAAAGCGCCACCTACTTCGGCTACATATAGCAGCGAGAAGCAGAACTCCAGTTAGAAGCTCTGACGAAGATGTCTGACAGACATCGAAACGTCAGCAGGTGAGAAAAACTGGTTGTGTCAAAGAAAACTTTTATGTCCTATGATCTACCAACCTGTTGAAATTATTTTCGGATCTATTGATACCTTATTTACTCTCCAAGCAAAGATTGATGGGGAAAATCGTGACATCTATCTTAAATGACGTCTTTTTCTGTCACCTATATATCCTATACAGGCTATAGGTAGAACAAGACGGCATATAAGAAAAATTTCATAATTTCCCTCCATCAACCTGTGCTTGGAGAGTAACTTTATTTTGATAAAGCTACTCATGCATGTGTTCTGGCAATGTGCGGGTTCAGTCATTAAGGCCTACGTCACATTTCCAAGCCGGGGTCCGGCCGGGCAGCTTTCGGGAAGGAAAAGTGTGATATAAGATGCGCCAAACTACCCAAGACGTTAAGAGAATAGTTGTTGGCATTATTTGTGTGTATTTGTACGTAATACATTTCTATTTTTCGTTTCCACAAACAGCCCGACCGGGCCCCGGCTTAGAAATTTGACGTAAGCTTCACCAAAACAGCCATACAATATCGAGGAAGTGTGTGACACAGTGTGATTCTTGTTACACTGTCGACGGCTAGGCTTTCACGTCTTTGGCTACACCGGTGACACGAAGGCTTTGTCCCAACATCATGCATTACAGGCATTAATAGCGATCGATTCTGTTGTCCTATGTTTTGACGATTGCTGAACGCTTTGTTGTATTTTCCCCAGGCGAAAGCGTTCTTTAACGTGACCGGAGCTGACAGCACTGCTATTGTCCAAGGAGATGTCAGCGCGGCTATAGTCTCAGGTCACTACCGGTACATAGACGCAGGTCAGTCCTGTTTTCATCATCATCATCACATCATATCATGATCGAATATCCTTGTGAATAATTTAGCTGGAACCTAAAAACGTTCCAATAAATGATTGAAAGACCTTTATTGTACATTCATGCTCTCAAAAACAAGGCCCCTTGTGTGGCATTCGCAACCGGTGCAATGGCCGATTGGGTAGAGTGTTCACCTTGCATTCGGTAGGTCGTGAGTTCGATCCCCGGCCAAGTCATACCAAAGACTTTAAAAATGGTACATGCTGCTTTCTCTGCTTAGCACTCAGCATTTGGGAAAGAGTATGGAAGTTAAACACACATCACTACCAGCGGACCAGCCCCCTGCTGTAGTGGCTTGCACATGTGTGGCCCAAGGGCTACAGAAATGGAGATGGGCGCCACCCCTACGCATCTGTTACTGATGTACGGGCAACTTTAACTTTAAATTGTGTGGCATCCTGTGGCGCAATCGGTAATGTATTTGACACAAACCCCAGAGGTCCCGTGTTCAAAACTGCTGATGTGCCCCGATCTTGTGTCCTTGGGAAAGCTAGTATTTTACACGACGTTTCTCACTTCACTCAGGTGAAAATGAGTACCTAGCTTCAGTTAACGTTAGGGGCGCCCCTCGGATAGGACGTTAAATGGAAGCCCATGTTTCGGAAAACCACAGTTCAAGCAAATTAAAGAACCCATCACACTTATCGAAAAGAGTAGGGGTCCTTCCCGATGTGAGTGGATCAAACCTTACATGATGCCTGTACATCTTGAACCTTGGTTGACGTCTTGAAAAGGTGATAGTCATCTGTTATGTCAATTCTTCCACAAGTGTGGTAAAAGGTAATAAATGAATAAAACACACCGACCCTGTTTGATTCCAGACCGTCGGATCTGGTTGGGAGAGGACCCCAAGTTGGTGTCGGAGTGTATGTTTGCTATCGGCTGTACCATGGCCTTCTGTAGGGTCTTCATCAACTTCCCCATCAGCGAGGAGCTGGGGCCGCTACAGGTTAGTAATGTCGTCCTCACAGCATTCTTTCATGAAGTATTGAAGAAGCACTGTTCAAAGATAAGCAAGAACATATCCTTGATTATCACAGTAAGGCCATTTTGATTTGATTGCATGCATGACATCCTCGCGCGCATCAATTTTCGGCCGTTTTCAAAAATAAATAAGAAATGTTTCAACTACTAATATTTACCGAAAATCGTACAAATCAGCTGCAAAATCAATTAATACGTGCCATGGATTGAAAAAAAATATTGGAAAACGTATTTCAACGTCACAAAATGCCAAGGTGAATTCTAAGATCAAAGAAAAAGATGTGAAAGAACAAAATGTGTGTTCTGTCATTTGTTCAACCTTCCGAACCACTCAGATTTCATAATGAAGACAAATGTTTTTTGCCAAACGTTTTTTTATTCACACGCTCGCATCAGTGTTAGGGTTCCCGGAGGATGTCATACGTCTAATCAAATCAACATGGACTAATAAGGAACAAAAGCTAGAGAAAATGACTTACCCTCTTCGCCTGTCCTTGTCTAGATATCCCTGGGCCGTATGATGGGGGACATCATCAGATTCATCATCATCTTCGTCGTCATCTTCATTGCGTTCTGGATGGGTCTGTTCAACCTGTACAACTACTACACGCTGGATGGGAGACCCGTGGAGAGCTTTGGTTTCATTGAGTAAGTTCTTAATTGTTCAGATGATTACCGACAGACCCTCTCTTAGGCTAACGTCACGTCCAAACCAGGACCCGTTCGGGCTGTTTGTGGAAACGAAAAATAGAAACAAATACGTAAAAATATACACAAATAATACCCACGACTATTCTATTTACATGTACGTCGTGTGTAGTTTGGTGTCTTTAGCCTGGTCCCGGTTTGGAAATGTTATGTAGGCCTTACGGAAAAGCCACGATGGATATGTACGTTCAACTTGGTCATTGCTCTATTGGAATTCTAAGAACAACGTTGGCTTTTTTTACCATAGGTAATTAGTACTTGATAAGCATTGAATCACATTTAATTCCTTTCTCAATACCATTATGCGGTCGTGTAGCTTTCCTTTGTAGAAACGAGATTTCAGTTATCTATGATATAAAAAAGAAAACATTATTGAAGAAGTTCACAACTAATGGTTCGGTCCCAATTGCGCCGGTGCACGTCGGTGGTGCAGCGGCTCCGAAGCCACAAATTTGTCCCGGTGGGATGTCGGTTACCGCGGGAGACCTCTCGGTGTTCTCACGGGTAGGTCACGGCGTCTATTTGTCGCCGGGTCCCGTTTTAATTTTAACTCTGATTTTAAAAATCAACGGGACCCGACCAGGCCAAAATGTAGCCCGGTAGCCGCAAGGTGCGCCACGTAGGTGTCACGCCCGAAAGTGCCCGTGAACTGCTCGGCAGAGCCCCTTTCTCCAGTTGTGATCTAAGCATAAATGCATGAACGTCCTTCCAACCCACAGCTGGTACCAGGCCTTCAGGACGCTGTTCTGGTCACTTTTCGGGATGGTTGAGCTGGACTCGGACCCTACCATTGTGCCGGGGGTGACGCACGAGCTGGTGGAGAGGGTGGGCTGGTTCCTGTTCGGGCTGTACAACGTCGCCTCCATCATCGTGCTGCTCAACATGCTCATCGCCATGATGAACAAGTCTTACGAACACATCACGGTCAGTCCAAGCAGTGTTCATTGTAATAGACCTTACGGAAGTCGCTGTACATTTGTTGTGTCAATGCAGATTTCTGGCGTCGTGTGTGGTGTAACTGGTTGAGCGTTCGGCTCGGAATCTAGAGGTCCCGAGTTCGATACTCGCCGTGCCCCCAACGTTGTGCCCTTGGGAAAAGGCACTTTACACGACCTTCCTCACTTCACCCAGGTGTAAAAATGACTTCGGGGAGGTAAAAGATAAGTCTACCTATACCTTCGGTCAATACTGTGCATGTGGCACTGTTCATAAAGGTTGAGTGCAGTGCCACATTGTTCTCGTCTGTCCTAAAGCAAAATAGAAAAGATTTCTATCATCAGTTGCTTCCCACACCGAAAGTGTGTTTGACAATTGATCCAGTGTTTATAATGTATGTATGTATGTACATGTAGAACAAGACATTAGAGATTAAAGAAGAACATAGAGACAAAGTAGACAGACGTTGATGAAGTTTATTTCATGTACCCAGGCGGACTCAGATGTAGAGTGGAAGTTCTCCCGTGCTAAACTCTACATGCTGTACTTTGGCAAAGGGATCTCCGTGGCGCCCTTCCCGTTCAACCTAGTCCCTACACCCTCCGGAGTGTACAAGTAAGTGTGTTTATATCACATCTCATCTAAGACTGTTTATCCCTGAAAATCTTTTAACATACTTTTTAAACTCCGCAGTGAACATACACACTGTAAAGACGTTACAGTTGTTTTTGTGGGTTTGTGTGCGCGATGTCATTCCTATATGTGAGCAGGTAAATCAGGGAATTCTGTCATACATTATCAACAATGTATTTATGTAATGTAATGTTATGTATACAATGTAATGTCAATGTATTTACAGAAGTTTTAAGTGGCTGAAGGAGAAGTGTAAGAGGCGCAGGAACCCCTCCAGCGTGGACGTACGAGTCAACGCGAACAGCGGCGAACCGCCTTCAATTAACGGCACAATCATCCCCATCAAGGCACTGGTCAGATGGGTAAGCTTCGCCTTTTTATTACATGGTACTAACATTACAGGCTGATGCTGGTCTACGTGTTAAAGTAAGACCTTGGGGCCCTGGCACTACTATACCTTTACAAAATCACTGTGTTGGGCACCTATTTCTGAAAACGTTGGGAACGACTGGCAAGAGCAGGGATCGAGAGAGTTCGTCAACACGGCAACACAGAGTTTTGCCTGCACGTAAAGTTCTACGGCGTGTCTGCGTGCTCCAAAATCCGTCGGATTTCCTACGAGTTCGTACTTACCACTTACGGATCCGAACGTAGACAGCACGTATTTGCACGTACGGAAGGTTGTGCCCTTAGCTTTATGGAAAAAACAACATAAAACAGTTAGGGGCAAGCATAACATGACATTGTGGATGGTTAGACATCCAGGTAATAATGTGCGGGCACTGACGAAAGATAGTGGATACTATCTGAAACGTATGACCGTTTCCCAAATCTTACTTTTTTGGCATATGACATTGTAGAGGTTAGGGTCGTTGATTTATGGTCTGAAGGCCCTGGGTTCGAATCCTTGGTAGGGAAACGTTGCACAGCAATACAAGGTGGTAACCCCTCAGGTAGACTCCTTTTTTTTACCTTGCCTTGGTCAATTGCAAACCTTTGGTCGCTGACAATTGTCTTCCATTGGTTCAATTGTTCGGCGTATAAAATGTCTGACAAATCGTGACTCCAAAACTACTAGTACTAAAATACTATTTGTATGGTGTACTTGTATTGTGAGTAATTAACTCTCATACTTGCGACGTTTTGCCGTTCTCACCCACAGGCTAACTATGACAGTACAGGTGAAAAGGTGGGCAAACGTTGCCGCAGGTTCTGCACCTGTAGTCTGTAGAGCATGCGTGTTGTGCCGCTGGTGGGCTTTGAAAGTGCTTGGTGGGCTTTGAAAATGGGACAAGGAAGCCCGCTTGGATGTTTGGGTGTGCACAGTGGCGAGGATTTTATTTCTGCAGCATGGAGATGCTTGAGAAGCTTGCCCGCTGCTAATGAATGAACAACACAGTCACACGGAAAGAACAAACTCAATTGATACGGTCGATGTTTCCCTGTGTTTCTGTACGTGTTGTGCTCTGTCTTATTATGTGGCGATCTTTTTTTCGTAAAGATGGCAGCTGGTGGCGGTGTTTTGGCGCATGCGCTCACAGTTACGTTTTGGTGCAGTCACATAAGCGTGTAAATGAAGTCCATATTGATGTCCTACGTGAACTTTTTGTAAGCAGTCGTAAGCACAATTGACACCTCAGCTCAATCGTTTTGTGACAGCTTTAGGTACCCAGACATGCGTACAGTACGACCAAGAACGCGTACCTAAAAAAAGATGCGTATAAAATGCGTATCGTGCGTACGACTGTTTAAGAGAAAATGTCACTACGGATCTCATACGGACTTGATGTACACGCTCGTGATACGGTCGTGTGACTATAGCCTTGAATGGCATTGTTTAAGAGAAGCATTCGCACCCACAAACATTCCGCTCAATACAGTTTTTTAAACCACTAATATTTTTTTTTTCATTTCCTTGCAGCGGCACCAAGCGCAGGTCAGCAATGTTTTCTCAAGGGCAAGAGCAAGGGAATCGAAGTACACGGTAAGATTCGAAGAATCATCTTGTGTCCATAGCCCAGTAACTTCCCATCCCCATCCACGTACCGTTACCTGAATTTAAAACATGTGCAAATATGGGCCATTGACTTCCTATTGCTAGGACTTACCGGGCCTATTTGTATCTAGTCTGATGTGTTCTATAACAATAAATACTTATAGAATATATAATATACTTAATAGACTAAACATCGCCATTATACTGCACAGCCATATACAATACTATGTTATAATTAATCTCAGTTTCCATTGTGGAAGGACGTTTGGGCCAGTAATAGTATGGTATCTTCAGAACGGTTTTGAAATTTTCTCTCTTAGTTTTCCTATTTCTCAAGAATGAAATATGCCAAAATGTGTATTGACGTCTCCTCTTTCCTTTCCAGACCGTCATGAGAAGACTGGTGACCAGGTATATCTTTAAGTTGCAGAAGGACAAGGAAAACGACGAAATAAATGAAGGTACGTACATTATTAGTCTTCAACTTGATACACTCATGAAGTTAGTTCCCTATGTTATGGAAGAGTTCATCCACTTTTAGTCCTCCACTTGCTTCGTAAATGTGGAATTGTTCCAATAGATCAGAAAAATAACATAATGGCGTCTTGTTTTTCATGTGAATTAAAGGGAAATTACCAGGACATCTCCAGGCTGAGATTCGAATAGATGAGAAAAATAATATGATGACATTTTGTTTTTCAGGTGAATTAGAGGAAATAAAGCAGGACATCTCTAGCCTGAGATTCGATCTGCTAGACCAGTACCAGCCGGCTTCCCGCCCGAGCACCTCCACCAACAGTTCTCCCGCGGCAAAAACGTCCGGAGCCTCCGACGCCGCGGTCATCGCGCAGCTGCTGAGGAAGGACCTGGCTAAAACCGTGCGGACACAAGTCACAGAGGCGCTGCAGGCACAGAAAACAGGCAAACCTCCGGACCCAAACGATGGAAAGAAGTCGCGAGAAAGTACACATGGCTCAGATATCGCTGTCGTTGTATAGTACATTGTATGTTCGTTGTATGTTATCGTGTATATTAATTCGGTTGCGGGTCGGTTAGATATTCGGTCGGTTTCGACCCGTTTCGACCATCATAACTGATATGTGAAAAGTGTCGGTCCATTTTCTTGCCTTTGATGGGTTATTTTCATAGTCGTAGAGGTTCGTTAAGCGAAGGGCACATCGCGCCGTACGTGCAAATGCGTGCTGTCTACGTGCCAAAACTTGGGCAATCTTTTGGGATCCGTAATTGGTAAGTACCGCCTCCGTACAAACTACTAGGGAATCCGACGGATTTTGGAGCACGCAGACATGCCGTAGAATTTAACGTGCAGGCAGAACTTTGTGTGCCATCGGTCATGCGTTGACGTACTCGCTCCCTGCTCTTGTCAGTCGTTCCCCACGTTTTCAGAAATACGTGGTGGACGTGGCCTCCGCAAAAAAAGTACGGACAAATTGCACGTACGGCGGGTTGTGCCCTTAGCTTTAGATATTTGGTCGGTGCCGTACCGATGCAGCTGGACATCATAACTGATGTATATGTAAACATTGTCGTTCCATTTTCTTGCCTGTGAGAGGATATTTTTATAGTCGTAGAGGTTCGTTAACAAGCTCTGTTTAAATGTGTGTAACTGTTAATCATTATCAGTTGAATATGACATCTATGTTCAGTTTCTTGACGGTATGAAACAACAGCACAATTACATGGGAATCCAATAACGACTCTTTTGGTGATCTTGATATCAATGGTCTATTGTATATATTGTATTCATGTTGTATTATATCATATCATAATCAATAGAATCTTTTTATTCTTCTGATTACATTTTCGTACGGTCTATAAATGTGATGAAAATCGTGTACATGTATGGCTATGTGGTTATTATATATAATAAGCTCTACAATACTAATACAATGTAAATGGAAGGAAGTGGAAAATAGATATATTGACTGTCACTCCGACTTCTGTGTGGTTTCATTTCTAATGACACAGGCAGACTTGAACGATTGAATGTTAACTTATAGTGTTAAAGTAAATATTGTGACTGTCTGAACAATCATTATACTGATCATTGAGCGGGTTGACAAAGTGCAAGTAGATGCAAGTCCGTATGAGGTCCATGTAGAATTCTTAGCCTCTACCGGGGCCACAGGTCGCTGGACAAATACTAGTAGTAGAAATGGGAGAATTATGACCGAGGAGTTAGCTGTCCGAGGAGTATTGTTGACAAGCTGACTCTGCTGGCATGTTATGCGGCTATATTTGTCCAGTTTCTATTATTTTTCCGGCGGCCTGTTTGGACTGGTAGAGGCTAAGACTCACTTAAGGACCTCATACGGAGTTGAATATGGTCATAAAAGTGGGTTACAGAATACGCACTGCGCACGGACATTCGCTTATGGTCATCTACTTGCCAAAGAAAGTCATCTACTTATGGTCAACTACTTGCCAAAGAAAGTCATCTACTTTTGGTCATCTATTTGCCAATGAAAGCCATCTACTTTTGGTCATCTACTTGCCAATGAAAGTCATCTACTTTTGGTCATCTATTTGCCAATGAAAGCCATCTACTTATGGTCATCTACTTGCCAATGAAAGTCATCTACTTATGGTCATCTACTTGCCAATGAAAGTCATCTACTTATGTCATCTACTTATGTCATCTAGTTGCCAAAGAAAGTCATCTACTTATGTCATCTACTTGCTAAAGGGATTGGTAGGAGACTAGCACTTGACGTTCTTGGACAGTTCGTAGTTCTCCAGCTCAATCCCGGGGAAGATGCTCAGTGCGGTCCCCTTCTGTGTGTGGTGAAATCCGTGTGCGGTCAGTACTCCTAACTTCCGCATCTCCAGCTCACACAGGCTGGCTCGGATCTCACCACTACTCACCACCTGCGTCTCGGCAAAGTTCAGTAGCGTACCTGCACAGATTAAAATACATGATGTATGAGATGAGTTGTCCTTCAGAAGACAGCAAGGCATGTTGCAACCTTACATACAGGGGTATTTAGAGAGGCATGCAACTACGGTAAGTAGCAGGATCGGTTTTAGACATCTGGATCCTAGCATAGTATTGAAGTAATACAAGTTCAATTCGTCGATACAACATGTGCGATGCCAGAAGCAGACAGCTCTTCAAAGTGGTGCCTGATTAAAACTAGTATGCTGAATGTCTCTCACCAATACTCGTCAGTTAAAGCACATTTATCTTAGGAAACCTGTATACTTGACACCTTCAAATCTCTTTCCCTACCCAGACACAAAAAATACATAGTTTAGTGCTGTCATCGGCGACCTTGCGGTCAACAACAGTCGCACGACTATTTAACTGTTGCTAGTCTATGGCGACACAACACTGGTAACCCGGTACCTGGCACGTCAAATCTCTCGTTCTCTACCCAGACACAGTAAAAAATAATGTCGCCGGCGACGTCGCAGTCAACAACAGTCACACGACTATTAAACTGTCAGTCAGTCTAAAGCGGTCTTACGCTAGTAACCCTGTACCTGGCACGTCAGACCTCTCTTTCTCTACCCAGACAGAGCAAAAAATACCGACGATGTCGCGGCCAGCAACAGTCGCACGACTATTTGTCTAACTGTTGCTAGTCTAAAACGACACAAACACTAGTAACCCTGTACCTGGCACGTCAAACCGCTCGTTCTCTACCCAGGTGATCTCCTTGATGACGGAAACGTCCCAGTCAGTCTCAGGCTGTGCCACCAACCGGACGACCCCCTGCACACGGTTCTTGTACACGGCCACGAGATGTCGGGACAGACGTCTGAAAGGAAAATGCAGTAAGGCCGCAGTAGCCTGTGTTTACATAATCTCTCGCTGGCTGGGGTTAATGACCGCTACCCCGAGGCGGTGGCAACTGTAAGGCCGGCCGCTAGGAGCGTGATTTAGGCTAAGGCCGCAGCAAGTAGCTTTTATGGATGACATCAACGCCCTCATTAATTTTTGCATATAAAAAAATTACAATTTTTTTCTTCTTTGGAGATGATCAACATGATGAGAAAGTGCCAAAATGAGCAAATATGTTATGTTGTAGCGTTAGCCTAATGATACTAGTAGTACTTGCAGAAGTGACACCAGCAAAGTAGCCATGACTGAAGTTGTAGAAGTGAAACTAGTTGGATATACATGTAGTTGAAAAAGTGGCACCAACATGAAATTGGAGTGTAGTTGCCAACTTGGTAAGTGATACTAGTCAAACACACTAGTGTCAGTTTTACTACACCAGTGCAGACCTAAAATGCAGGAATGAATGCCTTGTTGGCTGTAATATAATGTTTTGTTCCTTGATTTCTCTATTTCATTCTTGTTACAGCGTTGATGGCGTCTATTTTGAAAATTTAGCGATCTGGTTTTTTAAGCCATCTTGGGTTTTTTCGCCCTATCTCACTTGTTTTTTAGTCTGCAGAGGATGTAATCCATAACATTTACTTGCTGTGACCTAAGTGCGATGAACAAGATATTGTGGTAGCTGCGAATACTAAGTACCCTTCCCGACTGACGTCATAATAAGCCATTTCACAGAGATTATCACGCACGCGCGAGTGAGAGGAACTCTGTAATACAGGTAATATGTCAAAATTGAAGGCCCTGAGACGTAAACAGTCTCGTCTCTACCATTGTTTCGATTTGTGTAAAAATGTCCGGTACGTAATGGCGCCTGGAAAATGGCGGAATGTTTATGTTCTGGGGCCTTCAACTTTGACATATTACCCAGAGTTCTTCACCCGCGCGTGCGTAGTAACCTCTGTGAAATGGCTTATTCATTCCTTACCTCTCACTGTTCCTTTGCTCCTCCTCCTGTGCCAGATACCAGCTCAGATTAGCCTGTATAACGCCCACCCAGATGGTCAAAGCCGCCAGGATGGCGATCGGCTCACTGTGCAACAGGTAGTTGACGACACCTCCGATTACTAACATTGCTGCAACGCTATCTGTATAACAAGGAACAGTATAAATAGCGCATGTATGTAAAGTAATGGACCAACACTCATTGCGACGTCTAAATATTACGTTAGCCTCTTTGATAAATTCTTAAGCAGGGTCAATTAACAATGTTCAAAATATTTTCGTTTTGCTCAAAGTCCCCACTAAGAGTAAAGGTGCCCTCTCACTGCACTTGCGTTAAGCTTGCGTCACTGAGGGGTTCGACAGGTACCTAACGAATTTCAGAGATAAAGAACGAATTTTCATACTTTTTGTGTATTTTGTCGTCTTCTCAGTCAAACTTGTACGTATTACACAATATCTAAATTATAAAAAAATCGGAGAAAATAACAAAACAGTGACGCAGTGAACGAACCCCACAGTGACTCAAGCTTGACGCAAGTGCACTCAAAATTTGTAAAAGTATTATTTACAAACCTAGGTCGCTTTAAAACACGGAAAAAAACAACTACAACCTACCAGGCGTTGCCAGGAAGTGGAGCTGTCCAGGTAGCAGCAGTTGTGCGCGGTCGTGCTCCAGCATCTTTGTGACGCTCTCCACCTCCTCTTGGAGCGCTTCTCGCACCACGAGTTGCTGCCCTGGTCCCCGAGACCACAGGTATCCCACCAGCCTGGAGACAGCCTTCTCCGCGGCTGACGCAACTGCCCTCACAGGAACAACAATAGGGTAGTAGAAGGCAAGGCTTGTGGCCATGCGTAAGCCATGACGTGACACAAACCAAACTGTAGCCGGCATTCGTAGCGGAGCACTCAACACAGACTTCCCGGTGTCTAACAGTTGCTGTAGAAGACACTTCCGTGGGCTCTTCTGTAGATTGTCATTATCTTCCACATCATAGTTGTCTTGACGACACCCAACTATATCCAACATTGAGGCCCAGAAGAACCCAGCAGGACGCATCACGTGGTGAAGTAGTGTGTAGCTCAGCGTGGTGAAGACCAAAGTGGCGTGCAGCAAAGACGCGGCGAGCGTCAGAGGCAACATTGCGGCGGTGGATGCCAGGTGGACGAATGACGTCATCAGCCACCATGGCCACAGCACCAACAGCAAGGCAGCTTTCCCACCCATTCTACAGCTATCGCTTGGATGGTTCGTAACAGATTCTGGAGAAGTAAATATTTTACAGTAACCAGCCTGTGATTTATTGATGTGTACATTAACATGTATCCATTGACAGAGAATGAACAGCGAGTAATCACAGAAGGTTATGTAAAAAGTACAAAGTACAGTCCATAAAATGATTACTGTGATTTACATAACAAAATGCCAGCTGAACATAGTCACGCTAAATCATGAAATGTGTGCTTGTCTTTGTTTTGTTTAATTTCCTAGACGCAATAGAAAGTCCGACAGTATAGTACTGTTTCAGCCTACCTTCGCTTGTAATAACATATGCTGAAAACCGAAGACCGAAGCGCGACTTACCTTATTCAACTCCGGGCGTCCCTGTGTAGAAAGTTGGAGCAGCCGTGTCTGTGGAGTCGTCACTACATACTTTTGTTACTACATAGGACATACCTGTACAGAATCCCCACCCAGGAATTGTCTTGGTTAATAGTCCATATACAGTGCAATATTTCTCCTAGCTTTACAAATCAAACTTGGGCACTACGCTTGTAGATTGTAGGACTAGAGAATTAACGCGTGCGAAACCGGTCCCAAACAAGACGGGTACTCAAGTGTGGCCGCGCTATCCTCACCGTGGTCACCTGCTGACATACCTGAAGATAATGAGCCAGCTGAACGCTAGATAAATGCATCTGTCGACTCTAACTGTCATACCTAAGAAAATTTTCGTACAGGTCTTGACCTTTACAAGATATTTATGGAAGAAATGGGAGTTGTTCACTCTCTCGCTCTCTTTTCTCTCCTGTGGGAAAGGAGGGTCACCTCAGTTCTGACGAGAGGTTTTGACATAGCCCGTGTTGGTTAACGTTCGCAGCTGTATCTCACAATCAGTTCGGTGGATCATTATGTATTTTGGCTCATGGTTACACGGTACATCATACACTTTATTTTGTTGTCACCGTAACTTTGTTTATGGACAATGTAATATTTCAGAAATCATCCCCATTTTTTGGTATTGTGGCACAGGCCAGCAATGATTGGTAATCGAATTAACGTTACACGTTTGTTATTGTTATTGTTATTGTTGCTGTTATTTGGGTGGGCCTACTATTCCCTTTTGGCAGCCAGGGGCTGAATTGCGAGAAACTTACAACTGTATGTCCAAGTAGATGTTGCGTCGTTTTGAGATAGTGTAGACAAACGTGTTTTTATCTAGCGGTTGATATAGGAAAAAAGTGTCAGTGATTAAGTCATGTGTATTGGGTTGACATCAGAGGTGCGTTGCACAGTACTCGTATGTAGCTTAAAATGGGAATAGTAAAAAAAATTGTTTTTAGACTAATTCCAATTTTTTCCAAATCTGGATTTTTTTCAATTAGAGTAAAACAGGTTTGGTCTAAGCTTTCCCAATTGGTTAAAGTCTGCTCAGTTAATTCAGTTGGATTAGAGACAGATACGTATACCTTTGTGGCTTTCTGGTTGAGATTTGTAAGATTGAAATAATGGGTCCAAATTATGGCAGAGAGTAATCGGGACGTCGGGCCTATTGTACTGCAACCACTTGTTTTACCAAATATACTATACTATACGGTATACTATATATACTCACAGTTGCAGTTGCGGGTTCGACAGATCAGGCTCCAATTCCTCTCGGCCGCGGCGGGTATTGCAATGTACAGTATTCAACTTCAAGTGTTACCACACTCAGTGCTTCCTCAATACAGACAGACTCTCGCATACTGCTGTATTTATCTTGCACTCATCAGTTGGCATTATTATTCTAATTTCTATTGATATTGATGAACCAGTTCTGTTACTTCTAACAACCCTTTTGTCTTGTAGAACAGGTATCGCAGACAGCAGAATTAACACGAGGATCAGAGACTACATCAGAGCGCCTACATGCATACATAATGTACAAGGTGTGAACGCGAGTCATAATAAGACAAACATCACTGTTGCTAAGGGCTGTAACTATACATACCTAGTAGTAAAGATGATATCAACAATATTCTCCTATAATTCCAAATATACCATAGCTAAACCCATACAGTCCTACATTTTCACGATTACCAAGAAGCGAGAAGAAGCCGAACTTCTGTGTTAGACTAGATTTGTGATACTTTAATGTATATAACTAGAGTTCGGGGACCTCATACCTCCATGAAATATTTACTGCTTTTTTGTGGATGGTATGTATGTTTATAGTTGGTTGTATTTGAGAGTAATGGTTATAAATGTTATGGGAAAGTAGCCTTATTTAATGACACAGAGGATGTCCATCTGATTAGTAATTATTAAAATGTGACACTTAATTGTGTAATGTGCGTTTAAGAGGTCGACGGCATATGGTAGCATGGTGTTCCTTAAGCTTGATGTTTGGCATTTAAACTGTCTAAGGTTGTCAGCATTATTGAGGTTCGACTATGTGCCTCAGAGCGGTGTGGTGGGAGGAAGTTGGGAAACTCAGAAAGAAGAAGGGATGTGGCCAACTTTAGTCAGATGGTGATTTGATTTTCCACCAATATGTCATTACATCAGCTGTTCACACGGTACAAAAATGAGATGCACACTTTCCTCTGATAGCCCTACATCAACTGTAAGATGAATACCTGGCGCCAACCCCGTCTGCTAAAAAACAAGTACCATTGGCTACGAAAGAGACAACTAACAACTATCCCTTATCGTAACGAAATCAGAACATCTGTATCGCCCATAAAACTTCTGACACCCAACCCATCTAAGATGAGAGGACCTAATGGCATTTTAATCACCATGTCACTCAAATCAGCAGTACAGTATGTGAGACATCCATACCTGTTAAGCATTACCGTTAAATGTACCCCAACTTCTTACAATTATACTTACGCTTCACATCTCCATGATATCCTAAGCAGACATAAATAAAACTAATTATCATATTAAAAAAACTCGGGGTTCCCCAAACAGCTGTCATACAAATCACCTCACTATCTGCTTGGAGCTAAGCCCATTAATAAACACTTTAAGCACGATGCCTGTTTCAATATATCGCAGATATAGGGGTGATTTCTGATATTATTACATCGATTATAACGTCAGATACGGCGCCCAAAATCACATCGATTCGAGCTTTCATCACAGCTGACCAATACAATAAGTATGAAACCAATCCATCCAGCCGTTCTTGAGTAATCTTGTACACAGACAGAGACACATAACAGAAAATATAACCTCCATGACATTTCATGGAGGTAACTACTGTGCCAACTATTACAAATATTTCAAACAGTCCTAAGCAGACATGAATAAAACTACTGGGGGTTCCCCAAACAGCTGTCACCTCACTATCTGCTTGCAGCTAAGCCCATTAACAAACACATACAGCACGATGCCTGTACCAATATATCTCAAATATAGGGGTGATTTCTGACATTATTACATCGATTATAACGACAGATACGGCTCCCAAGATCTCATCGATTCGAGCTTTTATCACACCCCACCAACACAACAAGTATGAAACCAATCCATCCAGCCGTTCTTGAGTAATCTTGTACACAGACAGAGACACATAACAGAAAATATAACCTCCATGACATTTCATGGAGGTAACTACTGTGCCAACTATTACAAATATTTCAAACAGTCCTAAGCAGACATGAATAAAACTACTGGGGGTTCCCCAAACAGCTGTCACCTCACTATCTGCTTGCAGCTAAGCCCATTAACAAACACATACAGCACGATGCCTGTACCAATATATCTCAAATATAGGGGTGATTTCTGACATTATTACATCGATTATAACGACAGATACGGCTCCCAAGATCTCATCGATTCGAGCTTTTATCACACCCCACCAACACAACAAGTATGAAACCAATCCATCCAGCCGTTCTTGAGTAATCATCTACACAGACAGAGACACATAACAGAAAATATAACCTCCATTCCATGACATTTCATGGAGGTAAATATGGGCCATTGACTTCCTATTGCTAGGACTTACCGGGCCTATTTGTATCTAGTCTGATATGTTCTATAACAATAAATACTTATAGAATATATAATATACTTAATAGACTAAACATCGCCATTATACTGCACAGCCATATACAATACTATGTTATAACTAGAGTTCGGCGACCTCATACCTCCATGAAAAATTAGAGCTTTCATAAATTTCATGCAATTGACTAACACATTTACATAATTTATGCATGGTGTTGTTTATCATTGACTAACGTACACATGTCACAATTATAAAATTCCCATTATTGATCATAAAGCGGTTTTGCAATTTTTACATAAATTATGCAAATAAGCTCCTCATTACCATATTTGGTATCTGCTTATATTCTACTTATCATAATTAACATGTGTTACATTTATTGAAGTCCAGTTATTGACAACAATGGCATTATACAATTTCCTCATTAATTATGCAAATTAAGCTCTCATTTGCATAACATGTATATCATTATGAACATCTTTGCCTAAGGTACCCGCATGCCTAATATGATGCCAATCCGTCAATCCTTTCTGCAGTTATCCTCATTGGAATGTCTTGACAAAAACGCCCCTGCAGTTCCCAAATTAAATGTTAGGGGGCTGAAACTTGCCCCACTTTGTCATGACACTGAAAGCTATCTACCACCCTAATGCCAAGACCATATCACGTCAGGGACAAGAGATACATAGAAAAAAACTGCTATGATAGAATATTCTCATTAATTATGCAAGTGTAATATAATTTTGCATAATTAGTATTTCATTTTGTACAACATTGTCTGAGGTACCTACATACCAAAAATCATGAAAATCCGCCGTTCCCTTCTTGAGTTATCGTCTTCAGAAGTTTTTAACAAAAATGCCCCTGCTATCCCAAAACTAGACGCTAGGGGGCCCAAACTTATGTCACTCATTCCTGAGCGCAAGAGCTATCTAACACTCAAAAATCGTGACCATAGCGTGTTCAGAACACGAGATAGCAAAACCGGAAGTTGCGCTGCAGTACCAAGGGAAGCCGCTAGGGGGCCCAAAATCTAATCACTTCCAGCTCTCAACGCACCCCACCAACACATCAAGTATGAAACCAATCCATCCAGCCGTTCTTGAGTTATCTTGTTGACAGACAGACAGACAAACACACAAACGCAGGGTAAAATATAACCTCCATGACATTTCATGGAGGTAATTAATCTCAGTTTCCATTGTGGAAGGACGTTTGGGCTAGTAATAGTATGGTATCTTCAGAACGGTTTTGAAATTTTCTCTCTTAGTTTTCCTATTTCTCAAGAATGAAATATGCCAAAATGTGTATTGACGTCTCATCTTTCCTTTCCAGACCGTCATGAGAAGACTGGTGACCAGGTATATCTTTAAGTTGCAGAAGGACAAGGAAAACGACGAAATAAATACGTAACGTTACATTATTAGTTTTCAACTTGATACACTCATGAAGTTAGTTCCCTATGGTATGGAAGAGTTCATCCACTTTTAGTCCTCCACTTGCTTCGTAAATGTGGAACTGTTCCAATAGATCAGAAAAATAACATAATGGCGTTTTGTTTTTCATGTGAATTAAAGGGAAATTACCAGGACATCTCCAGCCTGAGATTCGAATAGATGAGAAAAATAACATGATGACATTTTGTTTTTCAGGTGAATTAGAGGAAATAAAGCAGGACATCTCCAGCCTGAGATTCGATCTGCTAGACCAGTACCAGCCGGCTTCCCACCCGAGCACCTCCACCAACAGTTCTCCCGCGGCAAAAACGTCCGGAGCCTCCGACGCCGCGGTCATCGCGCAGCTGCTGAGGAAGGACCTGGCTAAAACCGTGCGGACACAAGTCACAGAGGCGCTGCAGGCACAGAAAACAGGCAAACCTCCGGACCCAAACGACGGGAAGAAGTCGCGAGAAAGTACACATGGCTCAGATATCGCTGTCGTTGTATAGTACATTGTATGTTCGTTGTATGTTATCGTGTATATTAATTCGGTTGCGGGTCGGTTAGATATTCGGTCAGTTTCGACCCGTTTCGACCATCATAACTGATATGTGAAAAGTGTTGTTCCATTTTCTTGCCTTTGATGGGTTATTTTCATAGTCGTAGAGGTTCGTTAAGCGAAGGGCACATCGCGCCGTACGTGCAAATGCGTGCTGTCTACGTGCCAAAACTTGGGCAATCTTTTGGGATCCGTAATTGGTAAGTACCGCCTCCGTACAAACTACTAGGGAATCCGACGGATTTTGGAGCACGCAGACATGCCGTAGAACTTAACGTGCAGGCAGAACTTTGTGTGCCATCTGCCATGCGTTGACGTACTCGCTCCCTGCTCTTGTCAGTCGTTCCCCACGTTTTCAGAAATACGTGGTGGACGTGGCCTCCGCAAAAAACGCACGGACAAATTGCACGTACGGCGGGTTGTGCCCTTAGCTTTACATATTTGGTCGGTGCCGTACCGATGCAGCTGGACATCATAACTGATGTATGTAAACATTGTCGTTCCATTTTCTTGCCTGTGAGAGGATATTTTATAGTCGTAGAGGTTCGTTAACAAGCTCTGTTTAAATGTGTAACTGTTAATCATTATCAGTTGAATATGACATCTATGTTCAGTTTCTTGACGGTATGAAACAACAGCACAATTACATGGGAATCCAATAACGACTCTTTTGGTGATCTTCATATCAATGGTCTATTGTATATATTGTATTCATGTTGTATTATATCATATCATAATCAATAGAGTCTTTTTATTCTTCTGATTACATTTTCGTACGGTCTCTAAATGTGATGAAAATCGTGTACATGTATGGCTATGTGGTTATTATATATAATAAGCTCTACAATACTGATACAATGTAAATGGAAGGAAGTGGAAAATAGATATATTGACTGTCCCTCCGACTTCTGTGTGGTTTCATTTCTAATGACACAGGCAGACTTGAACGATTGAATGTTAACTTATAGTGTTAAAGTAAATATTGTGCCTGTCTGAACAATCATTATACTTATCATTGAGCGGGTTGACAAAGTGCAAGTAGATGCAAGTCCGTATGAAGTCCAAGTAGAATTCTTAGCCTCTACCGGGGCCGCAGGTCGCTGGACAAATAGTAGAAATGGGAGAATTGTGACCGAGGAGTTAGCTGTCCGAGGAGTATGGTTTGCGACAAGCTGACTCTGCTAGCATGTTATGCGGCTATATTTGTCCAGTTTCTATTATTTTTCCGGCGGCCTGTTTGGACTGGTAGAGGCTAAGACTCACTTAAGGACCTCGTACAGACTTGAATGTATACGCACGTGTGAACCCACCTTTATGGCCATAAATGTTGGTTACAGTATACGCAGTGCGCACGACATTCTTATGGTCATCTACTTGCCAAAGAAAGTCATCTACTTATGGTCATCTACTTGCCAATGAAAGTCATCTACTTATGGTCATCTACTTGCCAATGAAAGCCATCTACTTACGGTCATCTACTTGCCAATGAAAGTCATCTACTTATGTCATCTACTTGCCAATGAAAGTCATCTACTTATGGTCATCTACTTGCCAAAGAAAGTCATCTACTTATGGTCATCTACTTGCCAATGAAAGTCATCTACTTATGGTCATCTACTTGCCAATGAAAGCCATCTACTTACGGTCATCTACTTGCCAATGAAAGTCATCTACTTATGTCATCTACTTGCCAAATAAGTCATATACTTATGGTCATCTACTTGCCAAAGAAAGTCATCTACTTATGTCATCTACTTGCCAATGAAAGTCATCTACTTATGGTCATCTACTTGCCAATGAAAGTCATCTACTTATGTCATCTACTTGCCAAAGAAAGTCATCTACTTATGGTCATCTATAGCTACTTGCCAAAGAAAGTCATCTACTTATGATCATCTACTTGCCAAATAAGTCATATACTTATGGTCATCTACTTGCCAAAGAAAGTCATCTACTTGCGGTCATCCAGCTACTTGCCAAATAAGTCATATACTTATGGTCATCTACTTGCCAATGAAAGTCATCTACTTATGGTCATCTACTTGCCAATGAAAGTCATCTACTTATGTCATCTACTTGCCAAAGAAAGTCATCTACTTATGGTCATCTACTTGCCAAATAAGTCATATACTTATGGTCATCTACTTGCCAATGAAAGTCATCTACTTATGGTCATCTACTTGCCAATGAAAGTCATCTACTTATGGTCATCTACTTGCCAAAGAAAGCCATCTACTTTTGGTCATCTACTTGCCAAAGAAAGTCATCTACTTATGGTCATCTACTTGCCAATGAAAGTCATCTACTTTTGGTCATCTACTTGCCAAAGAAAGCCATCTACTTATGGTCATCTACTTGCCAATGAAAGTCATCTACTTTTGGTCATCTACTTGCCAATGAAAGTCATCTACTTTTGGTCATCTACTTGCCAAAGAAAGTCATCTACTTATGTCATCTACTTGCCAAAGAAAACCATCTACTTTTGGTCATCTGCTTGCCAAAGAAAACCATCTACTTTTGGTCATCTACTTGCCAATGAAAGTCATCTACTTATGGTCATCTACTTGCCAAAGAAAGCCATCTACTTTTGGTCATCTACTTGCCAAAGAAAGTCATCTACTTATGTCATCTACTTGCCAATGAAAGTCATCTACTTATGTCATCTACTTGCCAAAGGAATTGGTAGGAGACTAGCACTTGACGTTCTTGGACAGTTCGTAGTTCTCCAGCTCCATTCCGGGGAAGATGCTCAGTGCGGTCCCCTTCTGTGTGTGGTGGAATCCGTGGGCGGTCAGCACTCCTAACTTCCTCATCTCCAGCTCACACAGGCTGGCTCGGATCTCACCTCGACTCACCACCTGCGTCTCGGCAAAGTTCAGTAGCGTACCTGCACAGATTAAAATACATGATATATGAGATGAGCAAGTTGTCCTTCAGAAGACAGCAAGGCATGTTGCAACCTTACATACAGGGGTATTTAGAGAGGCATGCAACTACGGTAAGTAGCAGGATCGGTTTTAGACATCTGGACTGGCCTAGCATAGTATTGAAGTAATACAAGTTCAATTCGTCGATACAACATGTGCGATGCCACAAGCAGACAGCTCTTCAAAGTGGTGCCTGATTAAAACTAGTATGCTGAATGTCTCTCACCAATACTCGTCAGTTAAAGCACCTTTATCTTAAGAAATCTGTATACTTGACACCTTCAAATCTCTTTCCCTACCCAGACACAAAAAATACATAGTTTAGTACTGTCATCGGCGACCTTGCGGTCAACAACAGTCACACGACTATTAAACTGTCAGTCAGTCTAAAGCGGTCTTACGGTAGTAACCCTGTACCTGGCACGTCAAACCTCTCTTTCTCTACCCAGACAGAGCAAAAAAATACCGACGATGTCGCGGCCAGCAACAGTCGCACGACTATTTGTCTAACTGTTGCTAGTCTAAAACGACACAAACACTAGTAACCCTGTACCTGGCACGTCAAACCGCTCGTTCTCTACCCAGGTGATCTCCTTGATGACGGAAACGTCCCAGTCAGTCTCAGGCTGTGCCACCAACCGGACGACTCCCTGCACACGGTTCTTGTACACCGCCACGAGATGTCGGGACAGACGTCTGAAAGCAAAATGCAGTAAGGTCGCAGTAGCCTGTGTTTACATAATCTCTCGCTGGCTGGGGTTAATGACCGCTACCCCGAGGTGGTGGCAACTGTAAGACCGGGCGTTAGGAGCGCAATTTTAGGCTAATAAGGCCGCAGCAAGTAACTTTTGTGGATGACATCAGCGCCGTCATTAATTTTTGCATATCTAAATATAACAATATTTCTTCTTTGGAGATGATCAACATGATGAGAAAGTGCCAAAATGAGCAAATATGTTATGTTGTAGCGTTAGCCTAATGATTGTACTTGCAGAAGTGACACTAGCAATGTAGCCATGACTGAAGTTGTACAAGTGAAACTAGTTGGATATAGTTGAAAAAGTAGCACCAATATGGGTAGTTGCCAAATTGGTAAGTGATACCAGTGAAACACATTAGTGTCACTTTTACTACACCAGTGCACGCCTAAAATGCAGGAATGAATGCTTTGTTGGCTGTAATATCATGTTTTGTCCCTTTATTTATTTATTTAATTACTGTTACGGCGTTGATGGTGTCTATTTTGAAAATTTAACCATCTTGTTTTTGTTAGCCATCTTGGGTTTTTTCGCCCTATCTCACTAGTTTTTAGTCTGCAGAGGATGTAATCCATAACATTTACTTGCTGTGACCTAAGTGCGATGAACAAGATATTTCGGTAGCTGCAAATGCTAAGTACCCTTCCCGACTGACGTCATAATAAGCCATTTCACAGAGATTATCACGCACGCGCGGGTGAGAGGAACTCTGTAATACAGGTAATATGTCAAAATTGAAGGCCCTGAGACGTAAACAGTCTCGTCTCTACCATTGTTTCGATTTATGTAAAAATGTCCGGTACGTAATGGCGCCTGGAAAATGGCGGAATGTTTATGTTCTGGGGCCTTCAACTTTGACATAATACCCAGAGTTCCTCTCATCCGCGCGTTCGTGGTAACCTCTATGAAATGGCGTATTCATTCCATACCTCTCACTGTTCCTTTGCTCCTCCTCCTGGGCCAGATACCAGCTCAGATTAGCCTGTACAACTCCCACCCAGATGGTCAAAGCCGCCAGGATGGCGATCGGCTCACTGTGCAGCAGGTAGTTGACGACACCTCCGATTACCAACATTGCTGCAACGCTATCTGTATAACAAGGAACAGTATAAATAGCGCATGTATGTAAAGTAATGGACCAACACTCATTGCGACGTCTAAATATTACGTTAGCCTCTTTGATTAATTCTTAAGCAGGGTCAATTAACAATGTCCAAAATATTTTCATTTTGCTCAAAGTCCCCACTAAGAGTACAGGTGCCCTCTCACTGCACTTGCGCCAAGCTTGCGTCACTGCGGGTTTCGAAAGGCACTCAACGAATTTCAGAGATAAAGAACGAATTTTCATACTTTTTGTGTATTTTGTCGTCTTCTCAGTCAAACTTTTACGTATTACACAATATCTAAATTATAAAAAATCGGAGAAAATAACAAAACAGTGACGCAGTGAACGAACCCCACAGTGACTCAAGCTTGACGCAAGTGCACTCAAAATTCGTAAAAGTGTTATTTACAAACCTAGGTCGCTTTAAAACACACAAAAAAACAACTACGACCTACCAGGCGTTGCCAGGAAGTGGAGTTGTGCAGGAAGCAGCAGTTGTGCGCGGTCGTGCTCCAGCATCTTTGTGACGCTTTCCACCTCCTCTTGGAGCGCTTCTCGCACCACGAGTTGCTGCCCTGGTCCCCGAGACCACAGGTATCCCACCAGCCTGGAGACAGCCTTCTCCGTGGCTGACGCAACTGCCCTCACAGGAACAACAATAGGGTAGTAGAAGGCAAGGCTTGTGGCCATGCATAAGCCATGACGTGACACAAACCAAACTGTAGCCGGCATTCGTAGCGGAGCACTCAACACAGACTTCCCGGTGTCTAACAGTTGCTGTAGAAGACACTTCCGTGGGCTCTTCTGTAGATTGTCATTATCTTCCACATCATAGTTGTCTTGACGACACCCAACTATATCCAACATTGAGGCCCATAAGAACCCAGCAGGACGCATGGCATGGTGAAGTAGTGTGTAAGTCAGCGTGGTTAAGACGAAAGTGGCGTGAATCAAAGAGGCGAGGATCGTCAGAGGCAACATTGCGGCGGTGGATGCCAGTTGGACGAATGACGTCATCAGCCACCATGGCCACAGCGCCAACAGTAAGACAGCTTTCCCTCCCATATTGCGACTATCGCTTTGACGGTTCGTAACAGATTCTGGAGAAATAGATAATTTCCAGTAACCATCCTTACTCCTGTGATTTATTGACATGAGTGCATTAACCTGTGTCTATAAAAAGAGGTGGACTGCGAGCAATTACAGAGGGTTAAGTGATGTGAAAATCAAAGTTCACTCCATAAAATGATTTACATAACAAAATGCCAGCTGAACATAGTTACGCTAAATCATGAAATGTTTGCTTGTTTTTGATTTTTGTTTGAACCTCCTAGACGCCACGGAGAAATTAATAGTATGCTACTATTGCAGCCTTCCTGTCTTCGCTTTTGATAACACATGCTTAGTAAAACCAAGGACTGTAGAAAGCGTGACTTACCTTATTCAACTCCGGGCGTCCCTGTGTAAGATGGCAGCCGTGTCTGTGGAGTCGTCATGACTGATTTGTTACTACATGTCCATACAGAATCCCCACCCAGACACTGTCTTTGTTAGTCCATAAACAGTACAATATTTCTCCGAGCTTTACAAATTAAACTTAGGCGCTACATACGCATGTGGATTGTATGACTAAGGAATCAACGCGTGCACAACCGGTCCCAAAGAACACGGATACTCAAATGTGGCCGCGCTATCCTCACCGTCGTCACCTGTTTACATGCCGGAACATAATGAGCCAGCTGACGCTAGATAAAGTCATCATATCCCTCGGCTCTAGATTCCATACCTAACAAAACTTTCGTACAGGTCTACCTTTACAAGATATTTGCAGAAGAAAATAGGAGTTGTTCACTCTCTCATTCTCCTTTCTCTACTCCTGGAAAGGAGGGCCACCTCCTGACGAGAGGTTTTGAAATTGTCCCTGTTAGTTGTTCGCAGATGTATCTCACAATCGGTTCGGTGGATCATTATGTATTTTGGCCCATGGTTAGACAGTGCTCCACGATAATGCACGTTGTTTTGTTGTCACCGTACCTTTTAGTTTATGGACAATGTGATATTTCAGAAATCATCCCTATTTTTTGTATTGTGGCACAAGTCAGCGATGATAATGGTAATCGAATTAACGTTACACGTTTGCTTGTTATTGTTCCTGTTATTGGGTGGGCCTACTACGTTATCTTAGCATCCAGGGGCTGAATTGCGAGGAGCTTACAACTGGAATTCCAAGATATTGCGTCGTCTCATTGATCGTCTCTTTGGTCGTTTGGAGACAGTGGAGAAAGTGCTTTTATCTAGTGGTTACTGTAGGAAACACGTGTCAAGTCATTACAGTGATCAAGTCATGTGTATAGGGTTGACATCCGAGGTGCATTGCACAGCGTGGAGCTTAAAATGGGAATAGTTTTTCACAGCATTTTTTCCCAATCTTTTCCCAATTTGTTTTATTAGAGGGAACAGGTATGGTGTAAGCTTTCCCAATTGGTTCAATTTTGTTCAGTTAATTTACTAGTAGTTGCCTTAGGGGCGGATAAAGTATATCTTTGTGGAATTCTGGTTGAGATTTTAACTTAAGATTGAAATAATGGCTCCAATAGCAGAGAACAATTAGGACGTCGGGTCTATTGTACATTTCGGGTATTTAAGGTTGTATTGTACATTCGCGTGACTTATCATGTTTTAGAGGTCAACATCTACATCTACATAAAGTTAGTACCCCCCCCCCCCTCGCCATAACCCATCAGATTCAAAGTGGGGGTTGAGGTCCTGGGATAAGCCAGGTATATTATAATATTGAAGCAATGGCCATTATTTTATGACGTCACTTTCATCGACTTAGTTGACGCAAGGGCATACACCTTATTTTACACTGCTAACCATAATTATTGACACTTGTTTATTTACGCCTGAAAAAGACAAAATGTGAACTAAATGACATTTGGTCGTTGTTTTCTTGGGACTGAAAACCTGTTGATTTTCACAAACTAACCTTCCATAATACCCGGGTACCCATGATATATGAGTAATTTGAAATATTTTACCTCATAATATATTGATAATTGGAAAGATATCTTGTACAAATGGAGAATGATAGCGCTGGTCCTCCAAATGTCATTGACTTATAACTTTCTCCATTGCAAATTAACACTAGATATCTGGTATACGTCTCACTCTGGCACGCATTTTGGTCACCAGCACTGTAATTGGCTGAAAACTATCCTTCATTTGGATCTGGGTCACTGTACGTTAATCATTATTCCAAAATGTACTCACGGATTCGTCAGTTTGAATATTGTTAACACACAGTAACATGTATCATGGTCGTTTTGTGGCATAACAGTGTGCACATGACAATAGTCAACTACTTGGGCTAGTTCTTTATTGCTTCTTTGTTACACATGCTGATATACCATACCGTTGACTCAACGAGCACTGACGAGCAAAATTGTAGGGAGATAAACAACCTAAGTTTGGTCAATCATTGCCTAACTTTAATAGTGTATTGCAAGTTTTAATATATCGTTGCAAGGAGGTTGAAAAGAGTTGATATCAAGACCTGGATGCTGATAAGCTAGAATTTGAATCTAAGCACTTCATCTAAAGAATTCTGCCAATTTTGTGAGGCTGTGTCAATGTTTACTGTGGAAAGTTCTTGTCCCAAAAATCACATTTCTCAGCCAGATATTCCAGTTCCGGTTGGATAGTTGGTGCTGATTAGCCAATTGAATTTGAATCTAAACCGTGACTTCGTCGAAAGAATTCTGCCAATTTTGTGAGGCTGTGTCAATGTTTACTGTGGAAAGTTCTTGTCCCAGAAATCACATTTCTCAGCCAGATATCCCTGTTCCAGTTGGTTAGTTGGTGCCGTGAACTTCATGTTGACGTAGTTGTTGAGCTTGTTGTACTTTGGCCAGTTGATAACATCACCAGACTGTTGTGGCTGGGAGGAAACTCGCCATCCTGAGTTGTTGGGATCTCCGGTGTGGAGGAAGTTTCCAAAGTAGTAGGCCATGGAGTCGGCTGTGCTCTGTTCTCCATCAGTCACGTTCAGTCCGGCCAGCTTTAGGGTTTGGAAGAGATACGGGACGTCAGCGCCGTGACAGACACTGCTGTAACACTCCTCGTCAAAATGTGCCCACAGTTGCACATCAGCGGCCTCGGTCATCTGGTCGAAATGGTAGAGCCACACGTCTGCCAGGCCAAAGTGATTAGCTGCACGGATGACCCTCCGTGTAGGACAGGCGTAGTAGTGGTCTGTGATTGCACGTGACATCGTCGGGCGTTGGTCCCCCGATGAATCCGGTGGGTACTCTTGCAGCACTAATTCTGCTTTCGCCAGGAAAACGCTAAGCATGACTTCTTGATACAGCATTGTTTCCATACTGACCTTCCAGCCATCGTATACAATAGGACAAGCGTCGTCAGTGGTGGAACCAATGATAAAGGGCTTCTTCTGGAACTTCCCGTTCAGGAACATGTCCTGCAGGTGTTGAGTTTTGACAATGGTTCCATCAACATGAGGTGCCCACTCCACATACTTCTGTATGATATCGGAGAGGATGACCGGCTCCGCCTTGGTCGCAACTCTATTGATGTCGCTTGCATTTTTAGCCCGAAAACATGTCATGTTGCCAGTGGTACAGTTCAGAAGCTCAGCTACAACCTTGCTGAGCTGCAAAGCTTCAGAACGTGTCTTGTGAGAAATGAAGGGAATACTCATCATGACGGCTTGTTTGAAGAGGTGTTCAGTATTTTCTGCCATGAGATGGAGAGCCACAGAATCTGCTCCTGAACTTTGCCCCATGATGGTCACCTGGTCTTTGTCTCCCCCAAAGCTTTCTATGTTACTCTGGACCCATTGCATGGCAGCTATCTGGTCCAGTGTTCCATAGCTTCCTGTAGCCGCTCCCTCACCCTCCCCAGCTACCAGAAAGCCCAGAGCCCCAAGCCTGTAGTTAGTGGTGACTACAACAGATCTTGTTTTATTGGCTAAAAAACGGCCATCAAGAACCAGGTCTGTAGCTGCACCATACCTGTACCGTTTCCCAGGAAACCAAAGAGCCACTGGTAACTTTTCTGTGGGATTGAAGGGGAGGGGGGTGAAGATGTTGAGGTGTAGACAGTCTTCGCTGAACTTGTTATCCCTCGGACAACCAAATTCCTGACGGACGTCAGGTAAATAGTAGCAGGTAGTCTGTATCGGGAAAAAAATTATCACAGTATAGATCAGTAAATCAACATGTTCTTGTGCAAAAAGTGAACTAGCAAACCTATTTCTCTTCTTGTTTTGAGATAGAGGAGATTAAATCATTTGTAGCTTATCCCGGATTGCTTACCTGCCAGCAGCCTGGCCGAGGAACGGTGGCGTTGTATGTCTGTGGTGACCAAGGAGTGTTGAACGGCTGGGGCGGTTTCCAACGCATTTCTCCTACTGGTGGCATGGCAAATGGCAGCCCGAAGAAGATGGCTGCCTCATCAGTATAGATCCCCTTCACCGGGCCAAACTGTGTTTTCGCCATTGGTCCATCTTGCAGCCGGGGCACAATTCCGTCAGCTTTACCCGGTGCAACGAAAAGGATAAAAAACAGCGAGAAAAGCCGTGCCGACTCCATGGTTGGACTGAGTGCTCTCATGTCCTTACCACCGACTTTTGTACTTTGGCTTCACATTGCTTGACCTAGTTAAACATTTTGCAATCTGTGGGACATCACAAGATATAGGTCTGTTTGCTTTCTACTTATCTCCCATCCGCCGTGTCACGTTTGGCACCACCCGTACAACTGGGTTCCCATAACGTTAGCGACAATCATAACGTTATCAAAGCGATAAGTCAGAACACTCAACCGCACGCTTTACTTTCGTAAAAAATACATTGTTGAACAATTAGAGTTCGACGACCACATACCTCCATGAAATGATTTTCATACAAGCAAACTTTATGAATGGTGATGTTCACCTTCAACTAACACATGTCACAAGTATAAAGTTCCCATCATTTATGATTAAGCAAGTTTGCTATTTATGCATCAACTATGCAAATCATCTTCTCATTTGCATGTTTGGTATTTGTTTATGCCCCCCTTTCCTCATTACTTATGCAGATCGAATACTAATTTGCATAATATGTATAACACTGTGTACATCTTTGTCTATTAAAGCTACCAGCATGCCTGAAATTATGGAAATCCGTCGTTCCTTTCTTCAGCTATCCTCTTTGAATTTTTGTTACAAAAAATGCTATTTTGGTTACAAAAATGCCCATGCAGTTCCAAAAGTAAATGTTCGGGGGCTCAAGCAAGCCCCACCTTCTCCTGACGTCCTGAAGATAACTTTCACCAAAATGTCAAGACCCTGTTATGTCCGAGAAAAGATGATGATAGATTGTTCTCATTGATAATGCAAATGTCGTCATCGTAAATCATATAGATCCATTACTCCTTTCTTGAGTTATCCTCTTGGTAAAAAATGCTCCGGCAATTCCAAAGCTAACCGCTGGGAGGCCCAAACTTTTTGTCGCTTAATTCTTTCCACAGACCAAGATATCAAAACGGCTACTTGGAAAACTACGCCTGCGCTTCAAAGTGTTCGTTGAAGGTGAACATCACCATTCATAAATTATGCAAATGTAACTTGTATGAAAATCAGTTCATTGAGGTATGAGGTCGTCGAACTGTAGTTCAACAATGATTTAGTTTTTACAAAAGCGTACGGTTTAGTGTTTTTTTCTCTATTTTCTGACTTATCGCTTTGATAACATTATGTTCGACGCCTACAAAATGAGAGCTTGCACTGATGTTGCCCAACGTGACACGGCGGACAGGAGATAAGAAGAAAGCAAACAGACCCGTGTCTTGTGATGTGCCGAAGATAGTGAAGATGTTTGACTACGTCAGGTGATAATGCCAAAGTACAAAAGTCTGTGGTAAGGGCGTGTTGTTTGTGACAGCACTCAGTCCAACCATGGAGTCGGCATGGCTTTTCTCGTTGCTTTTTATTCTTTTCTTTGCACCGGGTAAAGCTGACGGAATTGTTCCCCGGCTGCAAGATGGACCAATGGCGAAAACACAGTTTGGTCCGGTCAAGGGGATCTATACTGATGAGGCAGCCATCTTCTTCGGGCTGCCATTTGCCATGCCACCAGTAGGAGACATGCGTTGGAAACCGCCCCAGCCGTTCAACACTCCTTGGTCACCACAGACATACAACGCCAACGTTCCACGGCCAGGCTGCTGGCAGGTAAGTCTTCCTGGATAAGCTACAAATGATTTAATCTCCTCTATCTCAAAACAAGAAGAGAAACAGGTTTGCTAGTTCACTTTTTGCACAAGAATATGTTGATTTACTGATCTATACTGTGATAATGAAGAGTGTTGCCTCTTTTTTTTCCGGATACAGACTACCTGCGAATTTTTACCTGACGTCCGCCAGGAGTTTGGTTGTCCGAGGGATAACAAGTTCAGCGAAGACTGTCTACACCTCAACATCTTCACCCCCCTCCCCTTCAATCCCACAGAAAAGTTACCAGTGGCTCTTTGGTTTCCTGGGAAACGGTACAGATATGGTGCAGCTACAGACCTGGTTCTTGATGGCCGTTTTTTAGCCAATAAAACAAGATCTGTTGTAGTCACCACTAACTACAGGCTTGGGGCTCTGGGCTTTCTGGTAGCTGGGGAGGGTGAGGGAGCGGCTACAGGAAGCTATGGAACACTGGACCAGATAGCTGCCATGCAATGGGTCCAGAGTAACATAGAACGCTTTGGGGGAGACAAAGACCAGGTGACCATCATGGGGCAAAGTTCAGGCGCAGATTCTGTGGCTCTCCATCTCATGGCAGAAAATACTGAACACCTCTTCAAACAAGCTGTCATGATGAGTATTCCCTTCATTTCTCACAAGACTCGTTCTGAAGCTTTGCAGCTCAGCAAGGTTGTAGCTGAACTTCTGAACTGTACCACTGGCAACATGACATGCTTTCGGGCTAAAAATGCAAGCGACATCAATAATTTTGGGGCCAAGGCGGAGCCCGTCATCCTCTCCGATATCGTACAGAAGTATGTGGAGTGGGCACCTCATGTTGATGGAACCATTGTCAAAACTCAACACCTCCAGGACATGTTTTTGAACGGAAAGTTCCAGAAGAAGCCCTTTATCATTGGTTTCGCCACTGACGACGCTTTCCCGATCATATACGATGGATGGAAGGATAAAATGACACCAAGTTTATATGAAGAAGTCATGCTTAGCGTTTTCCTGGCGAAATCAGAGTTAGTACTGCATGAGTACCCACCGGATTCATCGAGGGACCAACGGCCGAAGCTGTCACGCGCTGTCACAGACCACTTCTATGTATGTCCTACACGGAGGGTGATCCGTGCAGCTAATCGCTTTGGACTGTCAGACGTGTGGCTTTACCGTTTCGACAAGAAGACGCCGGCCGATAACAAAAGTGTGCATCTGTGGGCACATTTTGACCAGGAGTGCTACTACCGGATCTGTCACGGCTCCGATGTCCTGTATCTCTTCCAAACTCTGAAGCTAGCCGGACTGAACGTGACTGATGGAGAACAGAGCACAGCCGACTCCATGGCCTACTACTTTGGAAACTTCATCCACACCGGAGATCCCAACAATTCCGGATGGCGAGTTTCCTCCCAACACCAGGCCCATCCACAACAGTCTGGTGACGTCATCAACTGGCCAAAGTACAACAAGCTCAACAACTACGTCAACATGAAGTTCAGGGGACTAACCACCCAACTGGAACTGGGGTATCGGGCCGAGAAGTGTGATTTCTGGGACAAGAACTTTCCATAAACATCAGACACAGCCTTGAATAATGCGGAATTCTTCAGATGAAGTGTCTAATCAGCATCCAGGCCTTCATAACAACGATCTATTGAAACTTGCGATATAGTTAAGCAATGATTGACCAAACTGCAGTAGTTCATCTCTCTACAATTTTGCTCGTTGAATCAACTGTATGGAATGTCAGCATGTGATGATTGGGCTAATAATCGTTAGTAGTAGCAAAAAAACATGATCAAATAGTTCAATATTGTCATGGCACACTGTTATGCCACAAAGAGTCATGATAGATCTTACTGTATGTTAACAATAGTCAAACTGACTAATCCGTGAGTACATTTTGGAATAATGATTAACGTACAGTGACCCAGATGCAAAATGAAGGATAGTCTTCAGCAAATTACAGTGCTGGTGACCAATATGTAAGCCAGAGTGAGACTCATACCAGATATGTAATACTAGTTCATCTTAATCCGTGGGTAACCTAAATTCGTTGTTTAAAAAAAACCCTGAGTATTTAGAGATTTCAGGTCAACGACGTGGGTTTCAAGTGTTAACATTTTCAAGATATTGCAATGTGAAACTACCTTGTATCGACTTAACGATCCCCAAATACCCTATTTTTATATACAATAGATATGGGTTACTCTACGGATAAAGGTGAAATAACGTTATAATGTGGCGTTAATCCGTCATCGACAAAGTTATGTCACTGACATTTGGTCATGGTCATGGTCACTGACGACCAGCATTTTCCATTTCCACAAGATATCAATGTATTATGAGGTAAAATATTTCCAATGATCAATATATTATGAGGTAATATGTAAGGTTAGTTTGTGAGAATCAACACCTTTTCAGTCCCAAGAAAACAACGACCAAATCAGGTCCAGGGGGACCTAATGAAGGACGTAGTATCCTGATGAAGGAACCGTCCAGTTTCATTGTCCATGACTCGCAGCCATAAAGCAAAATTGAGATAAGACAAGATTGGGATACTCCATTTTTTTTTCTGATGTCCGATTTCCAAATGTTTTGGAGAGCGTGAATGGTTTGACCAACTCTATATTTATTTCGAACCTCTATGTCGCGTTTGACGTCAGTGTAACTCAACCCCCCATGATATTTGAATAACCATCTCAATTGCAGACCCATCGGAGGCAGAGAGCTGTGCTATAAATGTGTGGTTTAAATGAATGAATTTAGTTTTTGATACACTCAGATACAGTCCAATACTTGAATTGACATACTGCTTCGACTTTGTAAAGAAGGTGTCTGTGATTACCCTCCGCAATGCTTAGTCGATTAGTCCAAACATATGATAAAGAAGTATGGAGCAAGAGGGTCCCCCTATAAAACACCTGTATCAATACTGAATGGATCCGTCTCTGCATCAGGGGTGACTAATACAGCAGAAGTATGACATATATGGCTTTAACTACGCTGACAACATCTGGTGGAATACCATAAGCATCTAAAATTAGGAACAATTTTGTTGCGATCGATATAGTTGAAAGCCTTACGGAGATCGATAAACACAAGTACCGCTTCCTTATCAAAGTTCCTACCTACACACCAAGTATATGAAACCAATCAATTCAGTCGTTCTTGAACCATCTTGTTGACAGACAGACACACACACACACACATACACAAACGCTAGTAAAAATATAACCTCCATGAATATTTCTAGTCTGTGTAATACAAACTCTGCTGTAGGAGATTCCCTAGTCACGGTAAGAAGTTTGTTGAAGACATGCGACTAATTTCTTGCGTAATACTGAAAACTGTGAGGTCCAACTTCTGATCATTTCGAAGTGTCATCAAGACCTAACCAAATATCAAAACTATTTATTTAGGTATTTTCCAGTAATCGGGCTGACATACAGACACACGTTCACACAGGAACTGAACTAGTGAACCTTATTGAGAAGGTAAGAGCTATTTAGGACCTGCAGTACTGTTAGCATATGCTAGGGTGCGATAGGAACAAAGCCTGTACGGCATCATGCCATCATTTCTTAAGACGCGCACTCAGGTCTCGCAAGGCAGTCAGAACAGGAAAAACAATGTCATGCCGGCCAGTTGAATAACCTAAAAAATTCGAAATTTGTAACCAAGTATGAAGGCCGTTTCCCGTGACGCATTTCTTTCTCAGCGGTTGTTTGGAAAACCTTGGCCTAAAGGAAGAAGTCAGTTTGGGCCACCTTGCAGGTTCCCGTGAAACTACAGCTTTGCCATATGTAACGTTACAATGATTGATTCCCTGGAACTGTTAGAACCAAGGAGCTTTCATCAGATAATGAAAGATCCTTGTCTTAAAACTTCACCATGCAGAAATGTTCGCGGTGGTTTTATGTTCGCGGTTTTCGCGGTGGCCACTTTACCTCGAACTTAAAACCACCGCAAACATTTTTCCATTATAGTATGTGACGCCATCATAGTCTATGGCGCTACCGCGAACTTAAGACCACCTAAACACTCCATTTTCCCGCTACCGCGAAAGTAAGTCCCCGCGAACTTAAATGCATTTATAGTATGCTGCATAATTTGCAGTATCAAAGGTATGTGCCCTCTGTGCATTTCGTGCTGGTTCCCTCCGCCAAGTATGTGAGCTGATGTAACTCTGTCCATACTTGAAGTTCAGGTAGGCATGTGTGTTGATTTATCGGAAAAATTGAGAATGTATCGTATGTCGCAAGATATACGCTTGACCGATTTTTCTGAACAGGCGGGGGTTGTTGCACACTGGCGATTGCATCATTTTGTACGGCACATCGGATGTCGATGTAGAGGGGGGATATTAGTTAATCTTTTTAAAAACGTAATTTTTGAGACAATCAGACAATTATATTTGCACGAAAATCCTACTAAAACAAAGAAACATTATAAGTAAACGAAATTCTTACATTGTTTGTGAACAGATTTCCGAATCGCATATGAACATGTTTGCCCCACCAAGGTCCCACCATTATTTATCACCCCATTCTACGAATGGCATAGTCCAAAAAATGCTGGATCCAATGTCGAGCAGACGTCTGATGTCGAGAGAAAAGTAGTAACGTAACAGCTATTAAGCTTTGTTTAGACAGACTAATAGTTTATAGAATTTAAAAATTAATGTTAATTTGTCTATCGCATTGAATTAGATAGTATTCGCCCGATTCTTACGCCGTGTTAACAAAAGAATCTCGCCCTCTTTGTTTACACTTCGTGACGCATCACACACTGTCCCGTGTGCGACATGTTGAATCTCAATGGGGGCGGATTGATACTAGAATATCCTTCCGCCACGCCGGCCGGCCGGCGGTCAGCAGTGGACTGTACTGTCATGAAAGCAGGTCATTCTGTAGTGTCCGCTACGTTATAGCCACGTGCCTTTTCTCCCCAAGACCGGTACAAAACGAGCTTTCTTTCAACACCAAAGTAGTCGTGTGTACTTTCAGCAAGGTGCCTTAGTTCTGGTGCTTAATGCACCTGTGTGCAAAGTTGGCGCGAATTTTGAGGGTATATTAAATAGAGAAACTTTCGAGTGTTTGTGCTGCCATTTTTCTCGGGCCGCCACGCCGGGAGAACAACGATCAACAACCGTCAGAAACTTGCAGTCTTCTCAGGTCAAGGACTGCCTGGGTGAAGGTAAAGGTCAAGCTATAAAATGTCGACATTATTGGTCGTCTTTTGAATGGACGAAAGATTTTTAGTCGTGATGTCTGCGTACGGTACCATATCCCTAAACATTGCTCTGTTTTGTCTCACTTCATATTTTTAGGGGGGAGTCGTGTTCGGCTTCTGGTTTCTGTGCTGGGACAGAGTGGACCATAGTCTCTACCAACAGCTGTAGAAACTTATAACTAAGTTTTGTTGAAAATTTGCGGAGCTAGAACTGTACTGAAGCGATGGGAGACGACATCTGGGTCAAGCGGGCGAGCTGGCGGGGCCCGACCGCCGACTCCCACGGGGACGGCTACGGGCCTCTCCCTGACAAGCCGGGGCGGATCGACGGGACTAACGGTACCGCCAACGGTGCGGTAAAGGAGGACGGGTCTGAAGACTCCGTCAACTTGAAGAAGAAGATTACCCTCGTCAACGGGATTTGTTTGATAGTGGGTAACATCATTGGATCCGGGATTTTCGTGTCGCCGAAGGGTGTCCTTGTCGAGGTGGGCTCGGTGGGACTATCGCTGGTTATCTGGGCGGCGTGCGGCGCCTTCTCGGTGGTCGGAGCGCTGTGCTACGCGGAACTCGGGACCTCGATCCCCAAATCTGGGGCCAGTTATGCCTACATCTTGGAGGCCTTTGGACCTCTGCTGGCCTTCCTGCGGCTGTGGGTGTCCGTACTGATCATAGAGCCCACCTCACAGGCAGTTATAGCGCTAACATTCGCACAGTACCTGATCCAGCCGTTCTTCCCCACATGTGTGGCTCCCAACGCAGCGGTCAGACTGTTGGCTACAGCGTGTGTAGGTGAGTTAGTCGGTTCGCTCAAGTTACTAAACTCCTTTTCTATATATTTAAAGTTTTGATTTTCATGATTCATCATTGATGCATGAATTTGCAGAAAACTTAACCTTGTGTTACCTTGTCATTGTGATAAATGAAAAGATTTTGTGTTACAAAGTCTGCATTTTCACACCTTTTGTCCTTGTGAAAGCCACAGGTATAGAATTCAACATTGTTCAGTCCAGTTGACAGTGGGTCTAATGGGTATAATTTTTTTGATATGGAGTTTTAAATCTGGCCTGTCTGCCAGTTATGCGTTGAAGTGATTATTCTTTTCATCAACAGTTTGCGTCTCTACAGCTCATGAATATGACATAGGATTTTCATGTTTTGTGTTATTTGTCTGGTCATAATTACTTGACAAATCAACATATGTTACCTTGTGCGATTCTTTTGGGGGAAGCTGGTGTTGAAATGAACGTTTCTTGCAGAACAGATAAAGCATAACAACTCGAACTACCTTTCATCTAGTGCAATAGAGAAAAAGACACTTGAACAGAGGCTGGTGTTTTGGTTCTGTAATTGGCAGCTAAGATGATGCAAGATTATCTCAGGGGTGATGTGTTGTTTTGGCTCCTTTTGTTTGTCTTTTAGGTGAGGTCTCAGGGGATTTAGCTTAGAAAAATACAGTGTACTAGTGGCCAAAATGCCCAAACCTCACAATAAGCCAAAGTGTCCGTCACATCTACTTAGAGTTTTTAAAGTTTTTTTGTTAAAGTCTGTTTCTATGCGATTTCTACTATGCTTAAATACACACCTAAAGGGTGACTAGTGACAACATGCCTGGTCACTATAAGGTAACAGCTGTGTGCAATGTAGCTAACCATGGCCTGGGGCAAGGCTCTACCAATTTGGTATGGAAAGTCTTGTGACGCTTACATCAGCTGTTTTCGACCGAGGGAAGGTCGCAGTTATTTGACAGACGGTAAACAGGTAATGCTGGGCGCTCATAAAATCGACACGTCGGCAAAAAATACAAAAGGCCCCCGGCTATTTTGCCCTGTTTAATGGACAACAATACCACTAGTAATACATTGCGGTATTTGTATTGTTGTCCATATCATATGTAATTGTAATTTGTATACTAGTATACCAGATATGTCAAAACTCAAATAACAGGTTGAAAATAATCAGTCATTTTCCTGTTAACATGTTCAAATTCTAGGAAATTTCTAAAATGACTATTTAGAATTCATCTGGTCCGGAGTTACTCTCCAAGCAGAGGTTTGGCTCTGACTGTGTGTTGTTGTTTTCTTACTAATCTTAGACATTTTTGTTGGCCTTTTCTATTTTGTCCTGTTTTCTTCATGTCCATTTGACTGGCAGACATGACGGAAATGGGACTACACAGAATCAGAAAGCCCAACAAAAGTGCCTCGAAACACACACACACACAAAAAAAACAGCCAGAGCCAAACTTCTGTTTAAGAATAGACTAGAGTATCAACGATGATGTGGGAAGATAGGCAAATGATTTTGTAAATGGAATAAATAAATATTTGTATGGTTAAGGCCAATGGGCTGAAAGTCCTTGTTATCTGTCTGTGGCTATCTCAAGGTCATGACCTCTGTCATCATGATTTATAGTCTTACCCTCCACACCTTTTAAGTTCCAACCACCCATGGTCGGAAAATACTGTAAATGCATTTAAGTTTGTGAGGATTTAATTTCGCGATAGCAGGGAAAAGGGACTTTTTGCGGTGGTTCTAAGTTCACGGTAGCACCATGCACTGTAGTCTCTTACTGCCATGGATAAATGTTTGGGTGAAGAGGCCACCGCAAAAAACGGGGACATTAAACCACCGCGAAAGTTTCTGCATTTACAGTATCCGCTAACTTTTCACAAACAGTAGGTACTTAGAACTCCCTCCCTGGCCTCCAAAGTTATGCTTATAGTTGAATGGTGTGCCCAAGGATCAGGAGAGAGCTCAGTCATTAACACCCCACTGCGGGCTATTGTTCAGACCCTCCGGGCCCATTGTTTCCGCTATCCGGCGGCGCGTCTCTGATGACCATGATGGCCGCGGGGTTTCCCGCCATTTCTGATGAGCCCGGACGTGTCAGCCAATCACATGGGCCCAGCCATGACGTCATGCGCCGCGATCCCGGCCGAGGACGACCGAGGGTTGCCGAACTGCGAGCGAGATGAGCGCAGTTTCCGCAGATTTCCTTATTTGGGAAGCGAAGGTGACGTGTGCAAACAGTACTGTTGTGGAGAGACCAAGATGGCGATCATGTCGATACTTGTTTCGGCGCTGTGCGACCAAGTTGAGTTAATTTACAGGCATTTTTGTCGCTGTATCCCCGATTTTTTTGTCTCAGAATTATGAACAATATTCTCTACTTCATGTGTCTATTAAAAAATTATTACGCTTGCCCCGCAAAAGAGACTTTTTTTCAACGATAGTAGTGGGCTTGGGTGTGCCAAATAAGTATTTGTTGTTGCTGTTTGCGATCGATTTTTGCTGTTCGTGATGCATGAATTTTGTACTCTGAGGGCTCCGTGGATGTTCATGGCAATGATGGGAAGCAAGATGATATTTCCGAGGAAATTTATTTTGTCGGTATTGAGGGAATTTTTGCCTCACGAGGAACGCATTTTTTTTACACAGATGGCTTGATATCTTAATTTGACAGACTTGAAAATAAAGTTGCATAGCGTTTCTCAAGCTTCTTACAAATACTATGAAATAGCTCCGTGTGTCCTGGGCTATGAAAGCCGACCCAGCGTTCTTCTACACCGTGTGACTTGTTGTTACACACATTTCTGTGGCCCGTGGGGAACTATGCTCGCACTTGCCTCAGGCGAAGTATCGTTACTATTGATATCTGTTTCCTTAGTAAAAGTAGCGCTGTATTTAATGAGAATCATCCTCAAAATCGCTGAAATCCCGGCCCCAAATCGATGTTCCTGGACGAGTGATGTTGAAACTGACTCGTAAACAAAGGCCCACGCTAGCCTGGCGAGATGCAGATTGGGGTAATTAGCACTTCGATGTGATTCACACTCGCGGCAAACATGGAACAATAGGAACATGTCAGTTCATTCTATGCCTATCCATAAACTTAGTCGTTAAAGGTTCAGAAAGGTTGATACTAGTAGTATATACAGAAGGTCGTGACGTGGGAGCCGGTGAATGTCTATGCCAGCTATATACTGACTGTCGTTCTGGAAACAATTAGATGCACACACATGTATCAGGATAGGACGATAAGTTGCACACAGGTGTACGAAATCAAAGTCTGGAGGTAGACCTCTTTGAAATCTGCCACCCATTCCACTGTGCCTCTTGCAAATTATGGGGAAAATGCCAAATTGGACCCCAGCCAGCTACTAGCAAAGGGTGGATTCCCCTAAATGGTTCTGTCTAGACTACAGCTGAACACAAAGTCAAACAAATGACACGATGATGTATGTAGTTATAATTTTCATAAGTCAGGCCAGCATTTTTTTATCCCCTGAAAAGTGTCAGCAAGATACGTATGTGTAATATGACACTACTAGTATCCAAAAGAGGGCGTTATACAAGACAGAGCTTTTAGAAAGTAAAAATCGTGATAAGATGCTGCTGCTTCTAAATTGATGTCTTATGAGGAATTGTGAATATGGGAAGTTATGTTATGATTTGTATCTTAAGATTATCTGGAATGTTACTCTTTAGCATATACACTTCAAGACTAGTTTTTCTTGTGCACGTTGACTCTATAATGAAAGGAATGGCAGTATTGCATCAGAACTTGCAAACAGTATTTATAGTATTACATCATAGTTTCCTAGAATAGGTTATCTGTACAGGATATGAGGAAAATGTTGTATTTGGCATGTAATAAAGTAAATTTGATTAAAGGGTGTTGAAGGCTTACCACATGTGCATGCGTACTATGGGAATGGTGCCATATGCAGTGCTCGGAGTACTTTTTTTCAGCCAGGTTGCTTTGGTGGCAACCTGAGTCAAAAGCCAGGTTGCACCATCAACATTTCAGGTTGCCCCACTATATTACACTACACCAAGTTATTACTTTCTTCAAATCAGCTACTTATTCATTATCTTTTCTTTAAGTTACATAAAGCTACTTATGTTTTATCTTATCAAAAAATAAATACAAAAGCTTATGCACGTAGGTTGGAGAATAGTGCCGTTCCAACTGCAAAAAGGTCTGAACTTTGAAGTTAAGTTGCACCAAGCAAAATGTAATTGCGTTTGCAAGTGGGTATTTTGAGCACTGCATATGTGACTTACACATCTTCTGTAGCAAATGTATATAGTTTGGTGTTGCTATCCGACTAGCTATAGCTGGTAAATTATATATTTAACATCAGACACCCAATCAACAAAGCCTAAGGCCCACTTTACATTACGTTTTTCGCGTTAGCGGGACTGGCGTTAGCGGGGCTGCGTTAGCGGGAGCCCCGTGTAAAGAGAGTTCCCGTTAACGTAGTCCCGCTAACGCCAAATTTTCTCCCGTCCACTCCGAAGCGTACGGCCGTAGGCTCAGCGGGAGTCCCCGTCAACGCCAAACTGCGTATAAAGAGAACACGTCGGGCTCGCGTTAGCGGGAGTCAGGGTTTATACGTTTAGCATAAAGCGCGCGCTCATGATTAGCATATGGCGCGAAAATGGTGGATACAGATTTGCAAAACATTGGAGGAAAATTGCCAGCAGCGATCATGTTCATAACGCTGGGTAAGAATACAGTGATAAAAAACAGTCTCCCGATAGTTACTTTTTTATATACTAGTAGAATGAATGTCAACCCCAAAATCAACCCGAACTACACAGAATATATAGTTTTCACGGCCTGCCTTTTCCGTAATGGACACCTACGCAGGCTCTTACGTCAATCGGGTCTGCAGTCAACCTTCAAAGTAGGCGGGATGTCAGCGAAAAATAGTCTCATTCTCACATTTTTGGACGACCTACTTTTGCACAATTTTCGTGGAAGACCTGTAAAAAAATATACAAGTTCGATTCCAAATATTTTCTCCTGCAATACACTGTTACGTTGTACCGAAACCAGAAGCCGCTATCTCTGCAAATTTTGTATAAAGTAATCCCATTACGCGTCTCCGATTGGCCGTTGCTATGACAGTGGTGGCCGTTGCTATGACATTGGTGGGGAAATTCCCGCCACATGAACTGCTGGCAGCTTGAGTTTTTACGTACGAGGTAGTTATTATACCTGCAGGAATTATGCGTATAATCACGGTTATTTCAGTACGTAGCCATAATTTAGCAGGTCATCACTGAAAGAAAGGGATCTTCTATCAAACAGTTCGCTTTGAAAGGGTTTTTAAGTGCTTTTTTATCGAAAATTTTGTGGTCGAAGTTACCGGAAGTGTCAGCGAAACAACAACGTAGTCAGGGACTTGTATTTCTCATGCAAGTCACGTATTTGAATTTTCAATCACTTGGTAGCGGTACGCAAACAAAAAATTAACGGTTGTTCAATATAACAACGTGCAGCTAAAAAGAACTGCGATCTTTACCGGGTAGACTTTCACCAAGATTTTACATTCCACCGCGCGCCGCGGGTGTCCTGTCAGATTTCCGGGCGGTGTGTCTAAAGAGGTGCCGATAGCGGCGTCCCGATAACGGGAAATTTACCGCTAACGCGAAAAGCGTAATGTAAAGTGGGCCTAATTGTATTTAGGGCAAAATATGTCTATAAATTATACTTTGTCAGATGATTTTATAGGCCTTGATAGACCATCTGAAAAAAATTTCATGGCTATCGACAATTTCACAAATATTGTTAATGTAGATCTACATTATATGAAACAGGCCGTGGTTCAAGTTTCGACTTAGACTGACAAAGTTTAAACTTTGTACAGACTCAAGTGGTATACATAGTACTAGTTGAACTGTACCTCCCACGTAAGGCTTGGTCAATATATATAGCACCTTATCAGTAACCGGGCACTTCTTATTTGCAGATCCTTCTTGATTGTATATGTATACACAGGTGGTTTGTTGGGTTATGTGGCAATGAGAGGCTGCTATGTCTGAAGAACAGAAAACCCTGTGGAAAAGTTTATCAACTTTTTGCAGTTTCGGTCTTTTTTTTTATTCATATGATTCTGCTGTTTTAGTAAACTATCTGTAGAGTTGCTGTTTAGGTATTAGATACCTTTAAGGTAACTAAGGCTTGCCACTATAGACTATTTGAGTATTTCGGGAGAAAAGTGAGATAATTTATTTTATCATAGTTGAACTTGAGGATATACTTGGATTTCAGTATGATAATATTATACATTGTATATCATAATCATCATCATAATGATAACAATTTATAGAGGCAAAGAATCCTTCAGTATTATTTTGGTTAGTTATGTAAAAGGTAAAGTCCTTCCTGCACCAGATGGTGCATAGGGCAGTACCCTTCTCTATATTAGTAGCCATAGGCCGCACAACATTAGCGTAATCATATCAAATTTGGTTAAGTAAATTTGAAGCCAGCATCATATTGGGAAATAGTCATATAATTTGTTGAACTACTACCTTACTAACCTGTTTAATGAAGTCTGGTTTGAATACATCTTTATATTGTACTGAAAGAAGAGAGTTCTTTATATCGTTATGCGTGTAAAACTACTAAACATTCAGTGTTCAGTCAACGTGTTCTTGTTATACGTGTCCGTACGTAGCGAGCAGTGATGAGACGGAACGACAGAAATGACTGAATGTGGATCATCTGCAATGGTTCTATCTGCTTGGGATCTACCATTCACCACCCGGGGGTGTTGGGCTTTACCCTTCACTACTAGATGAACAGTCTGCTCTACAAAACATAACTCGGTCTACTCTTTGAAGCCTCTATCAGCTATAACAACATTGGGACTTTACATTAGGAGTAGGTCCTGCCAAGGGCCCAGTTTTTTCTCAGATCCTCGGATTCAGGGCCTCAATACTTTGTGAATCCAATTAAGTGTGGTGAAATCATTGACAAGGGTCCTAATAGACCAAGCATCACATGACCCACCTAAATGCCAGTGCGCCCACACCTAGGTCAATATTGGAGGTACTTCTAGCTTACCTGTTTACTTTTCCACCTGAAGTGACAATAAAAAGAACAGCCTCTGAGACCATCGCCTGTAGACTTAAGACCAACAAAATTTTCCAAGTCCAGGGGGTTAGCCAACGGTCAAGAGGTCACATGAGAAATTCCATCAGTGGGACATGGTGTCCTGGATACTAATTAAAAATACTGCCTCTGTCAGGCAGGTGTTTGGTAAATACACTCGCACACTTGGTTGATTGTGTATATGCTTGTGTCTGATCATCAGGCCTAGGAAAAAAAAATGTTGTGTTTCCCTCCCTATCTTCCCTAGAAAAACCTGCCGACCCTAGACTTTTTTTTGGGTGGGCAGTGGAGTCACATAGCTTCCAGTTAGAATTTTTATTCAGCCTGCTTCCTATTGAAGTAAAACAGTCTGCTTGTCCTATCTAATGAAGGATTAATGTATCTATTGTGCACAAAATCAAAGTTTGACATTGAAAGACAAGTGTCCTCATACATTTCAGTTTCCTTTGTTCAACTGTATTGTAATATGTATCACTAGATTTTTGGCTAGCCTAAAAAAAATTACAAAAAAAAAAGATATCCCCTACCTACCGACCCTAATTTTTTCAGGACTGAAACAGGAAACACAACATTTTTTTTCCTAGGCCTCATTACTGGAGTTTCCAATGTTATTACCAGCAGCTATAGAGTTTTTACCAAAACAGATAAATGTATGAGTTGTGAAAAAAGTTAAACTAAAGTTGTGCCATATCATGTTACAAAATGCCCCACTTCAATTGCGGAAGAATCTGAGGGTTGAATGTAAAAATGTAAATGACTTGCAGTTATTACAGGCTGAAAAAATTGCAGTTATTAAAATCAGCATAGTCGTGCCCAGGTAGCTAGGTTGTTTTTTAGAAGTGCAAATTTTGTATTTTGATCTACACATTTATCCTGTATATGAGGAGTTATTCTGTAATTGTCAATAGTTGAAATTGGAAAATGTTAGATCAATAGGATCCAGAGGATCAGGTATGGAAAACTTGTGAATGGGCAATATTAAAAAAATTGGATTCTGTTTTGTGGAACATCTGACTTCCATTGGCGTTTTAAAATTCTATCTTCATGTAAACAACCCTAACTGCCACTGTTTTAGACAAAGTTTGACCATAGAAGCTTATTGGTAAAAATGGCTGTCAACTGTCCTCTGCTCCACCCTTGTCCCTTTCTTGGACCTATAAGCCCCAAAACATGTGAACGTCTGCCGATATAATCTGTTCATTTTCTAATTGGTCCAGCATCCGGTCTACTGATTTTTTCTGGGCCTTCCACAAAAAAAAGGGTTTGTACCAGTACACTGTTCCGGTACCCACCCCTATCCTCATGACTACCCTGGTAACTTACACAGTAGCCTGACCTGTCTTGCCCTTGACTGTAAAAGGCAGTGTCAGCTGTCCTGTCCCTTATTAAAGCTGCCATTGTGGGAATATTGATGCACAGCTCTTGTTCAAACACTGCCACCTTACTGTAGCTTTGTATCTGTGTTCTAATAGTTATACTGTAGCTTTGTATCTGTGTTCTAATTGTAATACTGTAGCTTTGTATCAGTGACCTCATTAGTTCCACAAGCAAGCTTAAGCATTTTGTGGATCTTTCCCGTTGTAGGATTCAGTTGATTCTGCTCTGTTGGCTGTTGCTTTGTTCACTTGCCTGTCCATCAGCTTTTCAGCCTGGTATCCAGCCATATTAAAGCTCCCGAGTCTCTTCTGTCCTCTCCGCAGATAAATCTTCGAAAAGGACAGAAAAGACTCGGGAGCTATAATACCGATAGCCTGGAGTCCAGTCCCGTTCGCTTTTGTTCCGCTCCCCAAGGTCGCTGCTCCGCCAACGGAGTAGCGACCTTGGGGAGCGGAACAAAAGCGAACGGGACTGGACTCCAGGCTATAATACTGATGGATATTACCAGGCTATCAGCTTTTTATCTAGTACGGGTACATTTGTATTTTGTGTGTGTTTGTATGTATGACAGTAACATATATGTATTTTGGAAATCTACTTTTTACAGTGATGAAAGCGAAATTGTTTAAGACAACAGACTTAGCAACTCTTCTTTTCTCTGTTTCAGCCATCATCACATTTGTGAACTGTGCGTATGTCCGATGGGGGACCAGAGTACAGGACATCTTCACCTATGCCAAGCTGGTGGCCCTTGTAGTTATCATCATCACTGGTCTGGTACACATGGGATATGGTAAGTACCAGTGACAAAAGTTTCTCTGTACAAAACATCTGAAAGACCATTACAGGAGAATGGAAGTTCGAAAGATGTATTTTGACCAGACTTATGCCAGCAGGACCAGAAACACGAATGGGAACATCCCTCATTAAAAGAAAAAAGGTGTTGTTGGTAGGCGTTGTCTTGATTATAGATACCAGCAATTGTTCTAATTATCTTGTAGTAAATGTTCCAAAGAACCTATGTTTAGAAGCACAAGGATTGCATCACCAGCTCTTTCCACCTGGCTGTGTCATCTAAGCAGGTGTTCCAGTCCTCCTTTCACCTGTCATTCTTATTGTGCTCTCATTAAGAAAATTGTTTGTCTCAGGAGACCTCTTACTCTGGTTTTGTGACAGCCCTTTGTCTCTGCTGAATTACTACTGATGTTATCTATCCAGGATGCTATCCTGTTTATTTTTACTTTGACACAAATTGTCCCTTATCCCAACTATGGTAAATTTATAATTCAGTTTGCACACTGACAGACACTTTAATTTAAAGAAACATGTATTGCTATGAAAAGCAGAATGTACAGTTTGAAAAGAATGATGTTGGGCCAGATGTAGATCTAGATGGTTCAAAGCAATAGGCAATAGTTGTATAGAATGTATATACGAAAAAATGTAGCTAACAAACAATTCAGAACAATTTGTAACTTGTAATGAAACTACGTTTCACATGCTGTAAATGCATTTAAGTTCGCGGGGATTTAATTTCGCGGTAGCGGGAAAATGGTCTTTTTGCGGTGGTTTTAATTTCGCGGTAGCACCATGCACTGTAGTCTCTTACTGTTATGGAAAAATGTTTGTAGTGGTTTTAAATTTGCGGTGAAGCGGCCGCCGCGACAACCGCGAACATTAATCCACCGCGAACATTTCTGCATTTACTGTAAAAGGTTTTCAAAGTGATGTGAAATTTTTATTCCTTCCCTTCATATCCAACCCAAGGAACATAAAAGATTCCTGGCTGATTCTGTATGAGTTACAAGACTATTTCTACAACATGACAGAGATATACTAGAGCCATTTTGCATCTGCTGCTTTTGAAATTACCGGTACTTTTGTGGCTGTTAGTAAAGTTAGGAAGTAGTTCCTGCTTGAACCATTTGCCAAATGGCAAGAACAACATAACTTGCCAAGGAAAAACACCAAAACTTCCTGTCTCTCTTCCTTTTGGACTTGCAAGCTGACTGTTTGAACTATGACAAGTTTTGATTATGCTCCTTGATTTATGAACTTAACCCTTTTTCATCTTTGTGTTTTCTAGGTGAAGTCGCACCATTCCAGAACTCATTTGAGGGCACCACAGCCAATGTTGGAGGGATTGCCCTAGCACTCTACTCAGGGCTTTTTGCATATGCAGGATGGTAGGAAAATTATGCAATCTTTTCATATCCAGTATCATTTCTTAAACCTCTCCACCATTATGTACAGTTGTGAGTTCTTTAATGATTTTAGTTTTTAGTTGGATACAATCTTTGCAAAGTTCCACAGCGAATCATAAGGTCAGGTGATGTCATGCAGACCAAACCATTCCGGGTGCGGGGGTGCCTCACATACAATTACACAGGGTGACAACTCATCCCATCACACCCAGCTTATTACCTAGTCCACTTCTAAGTTCTATGGATTTTGATAAACACCACAGACAAGAGAGTAAAACCTCTAATATAGCAAATACATACTTACATGTGATTTATTGAAACACTGCTAACACTGACAAATTACGCTGATTGCTTATCAGTGTTTTTCCTTCTTTTTCTTTGACCCCTCTATCAATCCTGGAAGGGCAAAGGCAACAACACATACGTAACATGTACATTTGGGTCCAGTTACATGTATGTCCACTGACACAGTCATTTACATAGTCTGAAGATATAAATTGGTAGCAGATGGTTCATCCCTTTTCTGTGTCTGTCACCTAATAGTGGCTGTTATTTTAGGAAAATGGGTCACAAGTCATGTGGATGTGTGTGTGTGTATGGGGAGGGGAACCTATCCCTCAAACAAGCACTGTCCTCCATAATTTATCATAGATGGTAGAGAGCAAGAGCAGAAAGTGTTTCCCATACAACTACTAGTACTAGTAGCTATAGTATCACACAAAAACACATGTGTATAAAAAGGCAGGCTTATATAATTGGTGGATCCTTTCGCTGTAGATTGATACCCAGAGATAGTATTTAAGGTGTTCTAAGTATAACACTACAGAAAATAGACCATTACTTTTGAGAGGCTTCATTTGGAAGACTTATGTAATTCTAGCTTAATTAGTTTTAAGGTAAATTTCTGTATAAAAATCTTGTTAGGATGTGTCATTTGTGTGATGGCTTATAACTGCTATTAATAGTATTATTTCTCCATTCATTTTATCCAAAACACAATGTAGGGCAAGTAGCTAGTCATACAAGTCTGTAGAATGTACATGAAACAACTAATGGCCTTTTAAAGGCCCAAATCCATTTTGCCTGCTGACTGATGTCTTAAAACTCCTGATCTCATCTGTCCATAATCTGACTCCTTATTGATTTCCTATTCTCCCTAGGGACACATTGAACTATGCAACGGAAGAGCTTCGGGACCCTTACAGGTAATTTGAAACCATCAATATGGAAATTCCCTTCCTGTCAACAGCAGTATATCTTAAAAAGTGGGTCACGCTAATAACAGCACTGTGTTGTCATAGTCAATTAGGCCAGCCTTGTTGCTAGCCAAGTAAACCATTTGCCAGGATGTTGTGAAACTGCCTATGTGTGGAAGTACAGAGCATTCAGATCACAACTATTTGGCAAGGAAAGGCATTGGTTGAAGTGCATAGCTATTTCTTGCATTGGCCAGTTGCAGAGAGGTAGCCTGACTAAAATCGCTCTCCTAGCGGCCGGCCCTGCAATTGCCGCCGCCCTAGAAGGTCATTAACCCCAGCCAGCGAAAGATTATGTATGTAAACACAGGGTAGCGCTTGGCATGTGCAACCCATGACACTTTCAACTTTGTCAACTTTAAACTGTATTTTTTAATTTTAGCATGGAGTTACAAACTCTCACGTGCAAAAGTAGTTCATTATATTTACGCCATTGCTGTACTATCTTTTGCAGGAAATATATTAGTTTTATCAAGGAGCTTTATCCTTGGTTTTATTGGATTATTTGCACCAGAGTTATTTCCAGGATCCGTCCTTCCATCCTGTGACAGAACTTTTCTTACCGGTATAGGGAGGGGGACTGGAATAAATCAACTTCATGACATGAAATTTATGAAAATATATTTTTGTAAGCTTAAAATGACAGATTTAACAGCAAAATTGACCAACAAATTAACAGTATGTGCTCAAAAACAATGAGTGGGACAGAAAAAAATTAGAGCTTGAGACAGCCCTGCCCTGCACTAAATCGATGTCAGAAGAACAGAAGTGTTACCGAAATCACGAAGATGGTATAACAGCTTTCTCACATGCTTGGATTTGTAGAAACCTACCTCGTGCCATCTGGATCTCCCTGCCCATCGTGTCCATCATCTACATCCTGACCAACATCTCCTACTACACCATCCTGTCTACAACAGAAGTGCTGGAGTCAGATGCTGTAGCTGTGGTAGGTAACTGTAGGTAGTGTGTGTGTGTGTGTGTGTGTATGCTAGCATGTGTTATGGGGGTCTTATGTGTGTTACCTATATCTCCTACTACACCATCCTGTCTACAACAGAAGTGCTGGAATCAGATGCTGTAGCTGTGGTAGGTAACTGTAGGTAGTGTGTGCATGTGCGTGCGTGCGTGCATGCCAGCGTGTGTGTGTGTGTGTGTGTGTGTGTGTATGTGTTAAGGGGGTCTTATGTGTGTTACCAACGATCTCCTACTACACCATCCTGTCTACAACAGAAGTGCTGGAGTCAGATGCAGTAGCTGTGGTAGGTAACTGTAGGTACTGTATGCGTGTGTGTGTGTACTTTCCAGCGTGTGTGTGTTGGTGTGCGTGCATGTCAGCATGTGTGTGTGTGTGTTAGGGGGTCTAATGTATGTCGTATACACAACAGAATTGCAGAACTCTTCACACAAGCTGTTGGTCGGTATTAACTGTAAGCTGTATAAAATTGTAGACAGTGTGTGCAGTCTGTTGTACGGTAAGTGCAGAAATGTTCGCGGTGGTTTTATGTTCACGGCTTTTGCCAGGCAGTCTTACCGCCAACTTAAAACCACGCGAACATTTTTCCACTACAGTATGTGACTACAGGGTATGGCACTACCGCAAACTTAAAACACCACAAACACTCCACTTTCCCGCTAATACATACAAATTAGATCCCCGCGAACTTAAATGCATTTACAGTACCCAAAACCTGGCCTTTTGGCAAATACATTTGTACTTGACAAATTGTATGTCTGGAATTGCCAAAGTTCTGTGCTGTTAGTGTCAAGAAACAACTAAACTGTATGTGATGATCAGGCAAAGTTGGTCTTGATGTTCAACTTCATTCCACTGTTATTTTCCCCAGTCCTTTGCTAACAGGTCCCTTGGTGTGATGGCTTGGTGTATCCCCATTGCTGTGGCCATGTCAACATTTGGAGGCTTGAATTCATCCATCTTTGCTGCAGCCAGGTACAGATTTAGATGGCTCGAAATTCATTTTTGGGATTAGGCGCACTGGTGCAACCAGCTTGAAAAATTGGGTGCACTATTAAATTTTTGGGTGCACCACTTAAATTTAAGTAACAACCTAATAATAAAACTTAGTTACAAGCTATCAAATTCTAAAACAAGTACCATGACAGACATTTTTAATATTTTTTTTTATTTTTATTATCAACTTTGATGTTGTATGACTCCCAAACGGCTTGTACTAGGACAACCAAACTTGGTGGCTTTTCCTAGAATATTGTTGGCAACAATTTACAAAAAATAGATTATGTTTGTCATTTTGTGAAAGGCATATTTTACTTGTGTGGAACACTAAACATGTTCGTATTATACACCAGAAAATCCTTAATCATCATGCTTTCAATTGTTCTCACGGAACGTTCTTCCAGGTTATTTTTTGTGGGTGCTCGTGAGGGACACCTACCAGACCTGCTGGCCATGGTACACATCACTAGGTACACACCAGTCCCAGCAGTCATGTTTAATGTGAGTTCTTCTGTCATCTTATACTCCATAGTTTTATACTATTTTTTTATATTTCCTGCTGTTCCATGTTAGTGTATTGTCTGAGTGGAGAGAAAAAGATATCGGCACATGTATGTATGGCATATATAAATCTACCAACGTTGTACTAAACGACTTGCGATACTCCATACATCATAGTACCAATGCCCTTAAGTCTCTGACATTTACAAGCAGTTTCTGTACTTCAAAGAATCCATGCCATAAAGTCTTTTCGGTTTTTATCTTATTTATGAATCTTGTAGGGTGGTCACTTCAGTTGTCAACAACTGATTTCCAAGGGAGCCCTGCAAGTCTTTTCAGTTGTAGTATTTCACATATATAGAAGTGTCCAGGAGTAGATGTCTGATTTTCTGACTAACTTGTCACCCCACCCCCACCCAGGGTTTCATGGCGATCTGTTACCTGACGTCAGACGATGTGTTCACACTGATTAACTACTACAGCTTCATGTACTGGCTCACGGTCGGGCTGTCTGTAGCAGCGCTCTTGTGGCTGAGGTATAAGAGACCAGACATGCACAGACCCATCAAGGTATGTACACGTCCATGTCAGTTGTTTCCACTGTTGTTATAGTGTATCAAAAGATTTACTGGTATGAGTTACTCAGCCAAAGATCTGTATCCAATTTCAAGTTACATGATAGCAAATTCTAGCCCTTTACAGCATCAACAGATTCCTTGAAATATCAATTTTTCCCAAGTATCTTGCCCTAGTGGAATGCCCTGTCTGGCTCAGTGAGAATCGTGCTCACAGTCCTACATTTTTGTACCTGTACTAGTTGCTCAGCTGCTGTAAAGAGGGCTTTTGGTATGAGTTACTCAGCCAAAGATCTGTATTCAATTTGACTTTTAAGACATATGGGGTAAAATACTTGTGTACAAATACATAATGACATTGGAATTGAGTTTGTATTTGAATGAAGATTCAAAGTCTCAGTCTTTTTCAGTATTAGATATCTTTTATCTGATATCTATCTAAGTATTAACATTATCTTACTGTAACCAACTATGGAGTGACAACAACATTTCCTCGGCCCACAGGTGAACCTGTTCTTCCCCATCTCGTTCCTGATTGCCTGTGTGTTCCTGGTGGTTGTTCCCTTCTACTCCGACACTGTCAACTCCCTCATAGGGACCGGTATTGCTGCCACAGGCCTCCCTGTGTACTATGTAGGTGTCTACATGAAGAAAAAGCCTCTCTGGTTGACAAACTTTGTTGGTGAGTATAATTATTCCAAAAATGATGTCATGTCATCTAATATGTGCTCAAAATATACACTTGCACACTTGCAAACACAACCACATTTTGCTTGCCACAACTTAGTTTGAAACCTGAGTAGAGCAGTGCGCAACCTGAAATTTTGCAGTTGGAAGACCGCTTTTCCTCCACCAATGTGGATAAGCTTTTGTATTTATTTCTCAATATGATAAAACAAAAGTAGTTACATGTAACTGGAAGAAAAGATAATGGATAAGTAGCTGATTGGAAGAAAGTAGTCACTTGAAAGTGGGGTAACCTGAAATGTTGATGGCGCAACCTGGCTGTATACTGTATTTCGAGTACTGTGATATATTATAACATGTACATTTGTATATCGAAATTTGCAGAAATTTGCAGATTATGTTGTTTTCATGTCAAATATTGCTGTTTCATGAGAGCTTTTCTCTCAACGTGGTTGTGACCGATTTTCATATAGTCGTGTAGATAGAAAATTCGCTTCTTGAAAAACAATGGCAGCTGCTCACTTTTGTATACAGTAGACAAGCATGATAAAGAGAAATGATGCAGATATGTTCTTATTTTTACTTTAGATGAGGAAATGTGAAGACTAGGGCTGGGTACCGGTACGGTGTACCGGTACAAAACTGGTTTTTCTCATTGGACCGGTCCAGAAAAACCGGACCTGAAAAAATTCGGTGGACCGGATGTTGGACCGATTGGAAAATGAACTGATTATATGATCAGGCATTCACACATTTTCGGGGTTACCGGTCTAGGCAAATGACAAGAGCAAAGCAGAGTAGACTCTATAGTCATTTTACAAACTTTTGCAGTCAATCGTATAGAGGAAGTTAGCCTTGTAGGATTTTTAAAACGACAGTGGGAGTCGAATACTACACAAAACAGATTTCTTTGTAGCAAAATGGACCATTGTTTTGAGTATCGTCCATGCACAAGTTTCCACATAATGAATCAGGTTCAGGTCTGGACCTGGACCCGATCCTCTGGACCTGAACCGGACCTGGACCTGAATTTTCTGTACCGGTACCCAGCCCTAGTGAAGACGCTACTGAATGTTAAGACATTGTAAGACATTGACAGCCATTTGAACCAGATGGGAATTACTAATCTCTTGATTTCTACAGATACTGTGACCAGAGGATGTCAGAAGGTGATGATGTCCATCCTGCCTGATGCTGATGTTCAGCAACAGATGATTGAGGAGGCTGGGTAGGGACGGATGTCTGCGGACGTCAAGAACTTACCTTAAATTCGCTACAGAACTATCAAGTGCTGTGTCATGATTTTGTTAGCCAGGAGACTGTAGGGGGGATATGGGTATGTCTTGTAATCTTGTTGTTGTGGTAACATCAAACTGCCAGATAGTGTTGTCACACATAGGGTTGATCTGTTATGTTGGACAAAACACTGTCTTTTATCTATGTACAGTTAATGACCTAAGTGCCCCAAGACCTATTGACTACTTCATATTGAAGGGTGCTGACATGCCTTCTACATGTACCAATAGGACCTGACAGAATCATGGTGCTCTCCAAGCAGAGGTTAGGCTCCGGCTGTTTTTTAATGTGTTTAGTCGTTTTTATCAGGCTTTCAATTTTGTCATGTTTCTTAAAGTCGGCCAGCCAGTTAGGTTTTGACAATACAAGATACAGTACAAAATAGAAAGCCAGATAAAAACTAAAAAAAGGGTCGTTAAAAATGGTTGGACCTCTGCTTGGAGAGTAGTTGATAGGTGCCTCAACCTTTGTCTGGCCATCTTTGTAATACCTCCAGACTAGAGAACCACTCACTAGACCTTAATACACATTTCAGTGCTGTCAAAGTGTGTGAATTCTACCTCCTATACTGTAGCTACTGCAACGTGCAGAGATCCATTCCTCCAAGTCTGGATGGGTAAATATAGAAATGGTGGGGTTTGTCAATAGTGTACCAAACCATCAAGTCTTCCAGTTTGTCAAATTACTGATGTGAAAAGCTTCTAGTGCACTGGTTATGTAAAATTCTGTCTGGAACTGGGTTGAATTATGTCAAAGTTAGTAGATAACTACCATTTATTGCCACTGTATTTACTGTATAAAAAGTGCAGACTGTATGAGTGCTTTATGAGTAGTTATTTGGAAGAGTAGGACAAGAAAAGAACTAGGATCTGAGAGTGCTCTAAGAAATGTAGAGCAGACACCTGTATCAGACTATATACTTCTAGAGAATTGTCGCTCCAGCTAAATCACAACCAAACTAGTTACTAGAAGCACACAGTTTGTCAAGAAAGATACAGTTTTACTCTTTTAGATGTTTTTAAACAAGATCATATATATTTGTACAGCAGTGGAACTATTTATTGTACTTCCATCCATGTCAGAAATGCTTGTTGAAGTGATTGTCAACATATACAAGAAGTCTTTGACAAATCAGAGGAATGAACATATGCTTTAACTGTGACTTGGAAATCTTGTACACCAAAAAGTCTTATAGTAATCTGTGCATCTTATACAATTTACCACTTGGTGTTCTTCATCTTATTGTGTTCTAAAATCTTGATTATCTTAAGAAACACTCTCAAAACAGTGACAACAGTTACCAATTGGAATGTTTGAAATATGATATTTCAATTATCTCAGAGATTTATGAACTTGAAATAAGTTATATAAGTCACCCTTTTATAACCTGGGGGTTATAGCCAAAGGATCACTAAAATCATTTACCAGTAGATCCTGATAGTCTCTACCAGACTCCGGATCGCTGGAAAATCGTAGAAATGGAACAAATAGAGAGGAATATAACCGGCCAGGGAACAGCTCGTGCTGTTCCCTGGCCGGTTATATTCCTCTGGCCGGCTTACTCCTCTGATTTGTTCCCTTTCTACGATTTTTCCAGCGATCCGGAGTCTGGTAGAGACTAAGATCCTGATGTTATTGATATTTCTGTACATTTATCTTTCTTTTTTCTTGATGATTGTGACCTTAGGTATATTTTGTTTTAGAAATAATGGACTTTGTCCAGGAGATAAACATGTTAACTTTAACAGAAGGCGTTGTATTTTCCAAAAGCATGAGTGTTGCTGCTGTTTTAACTTATGATACCAAAAAATATCACAGAGTTCTTTCTTAGAGAACAGTCTTCTTTCAAATGGAAGCGTTAACTCAATCACAATAAGAAATATTTCTAAAGCTTTTGATGCAAAAGAAAGAACCTGGCTCTGTCCTGAATTTTAACTTGTACATTTCCTATTTTTACCCTTTGAGGTACACTGATATTACATTTAAGTTTTCTTTAATGATTTTGTTGTAGTAGTCACTTTTGTAGAATAAATAATGATTATGAAGTTTATTTGAATATTGTAGCTATCATTCTGGAATCAGTTTTGACAATTTGGAGCATTGAAGTAAGATGGTGTTTTAGTTTGGAATAGAATGACCAGACAAAATGTAAAGGTTTTCTTTCATGATATTTTGTGTGGTCAATGAGACAAGTGCTTTATGAAGTAAATGATACTATTTGAAATCCCTTGAAATGTTTTTTGTAGTTACATTCATTGAATATGGTGGTTTTCCACAACAAGCACAGTATATCGCCACCAATCAGTACCCAACATATCACATAGCATAACACAGTAATAAAACATCACATTTTACGCTCATTCCATAATGCTTGCATGGCAAGCTGTTATGAGTTGATTGATACTTTGTAGAAACAACGTGTTACATAGATAGAGTTCTTCCTATGGCAAAGCATCACGATGTCTTCTGACATTTTGTAATTGCATAGCAGATGATATCTATTCATAGGTCAAACGTCTACTACGTTTATTAATCTCCAGGCAGATTTACTAGTGGCATAAGATAGTATCAAACTGGTTAAGGAGTATAGCTGGCCAAAGGGAGTCATCAGCCACTGGGTAGCCATACACACTCCTAGGCCGGCTTCACTCCTCTGGCCGCTTTTGATACTATCTTATACTACCATAGGATCTGCTTGGAGATTATACTTTCATATCTTTACACATATATCCTTAGAATCACCGAACATTACAAACAGTACAAGACATGATTACTTAGCTGTAGAATATCTCCAGCAGTGGAAACTACTGCCACCTTGCACTCAATTAGTCAATAACATGACAGAGGTTATACATTGGTATATTGCTTCTTAGGCTTTTTTTTCTGTTAAAAAATATACAGTTGTTTTATTAAAAAAATCGCAACATCTATACATATATAGTTAAACTTTTTCACGTTGCATAAGATGTGTTGTTTGTATTTGGCACATCCTGAGATTTTATACGGTAGATTAATGACAGCAATTTTTTACTTCTCATAGAGAACATAAGAGAGCACATAGTTATCATGTTTAGTGCATATGTAGTCCAGTGATTGAATCCCGGCTGTAGTCGCTCACGCAACATGCATGATACAAATGTAATTGAGAGGGCTGTAGGACCCTCTCACTAAGTCTACGAGCTTCGGCCGTATTTGTTGATATGTATGCACATGTATAGCTTGTTATATATAGACATCATTAGAAGGTCATCGCCAGAGACTCAAGCATACTTACCACCTGAGAATCTGCCCCATCACATTGGACGGGGACCTGCGAACCTCTGCCGATCTATTCAAGTCAAATCGCGCGATGATCGCGAGAACACTACTGCCCAAACTGTCGTTTAGAGCTTGCAGACCTTAGCCTGGGTGCCATGCTATTTCTACTGGTCTTTCAGGGCGGGCCCGGTAGAAGTTGGATGGCACCCAGGCTACGCAGACTTGTGGGCCGGTCGATTTTCCAGCTATTCAGGCATACATCACATTTCCAAACCGGGGCCCGGCCGGGAGCTTTTGGGAACGAAAAGTATAATATAAAAGACATCAAACTACACGTTAAGAGAAAAGTCGTAAATTATATATGTATATTTTTACGTATATATTTCTATTTTTCGTTTACACAACCACCCGGTTTGGAAATTTGACGTTAGCCTTAACAGGGGCGTCCTGACAATACATTAGGGTCACTGGTCAATTTGGTTGTCAAAAAGGAATTTCACTGGTACAATATAATAATCGTACATGTAACGTTGAACAGGAAAGATATCAAAATGATAGCAGTGTCCTTCAAGTATCATTGGGGGAGACGAATTGGGTCATGAAGATTATATTTCAGATCAATATCCACCCAAAAGTAGAGACGTGTGCTAATGTGTGATAATTTTGTGATGACTGCCTATGAAATAGCAGATCAGCAGAAGTAATTCAATTTCACAAAATTGTTTGGTTTTGATTAGGATCTCCATTAGTGACTGATACGTCACTATTCTTCCTGAAGTCCGGGTGAATGGTACTCATTTCACTTGAGTGAAGCGAGGAAAGTCGTTTTAAGTGCCTTTCCCCAACACACTGCCGATTGCGCCACGCAATCTCACGTGGCGCAATCTGTGTGGCCATCTTTCGCTGACACCCTTTTTTCAAGCCATCTTCTCCGTCTCCTGTCTCTCCTCGTTGCCCTGTAAGATGGTATCGTCCGACTCCTGAGGAACACACATCAGGAGTTTCTGCACTCTTCTCGTGACACCATCTGGAAGAAAGAGATTGGATATAGCGTTTAAGTAAGCTTTTTTTCTCAATAGGCACTGGGAACAAGATAAAAAAAACTTGCAAGACAACACGAAACTAATTCTAAGCTATAAAGGTCTACTGTTGTGAATGTGTTTTTTTGTGTCCAAAATGTATATAAGGCCACACCAATTTAATTTCTTGGTTCACGGATTCGCTCGCTCCTATTTTTTGGAAAAAGAAATAAAAATAAAAATTACCACTCAGCAAATTTTCACCATTAATGAAGCCATTCACCAACTTTCTGGTGTAGCAAATTGGCCTTTATATTATAAGCTCCTTAAAGTGTGGCTACAGGTGCTGTTACTGTACAATAATAGTGTTTTTGTACTTTTTTCAAGCTGAAAACTTTTTTTCTTTATGTTTTGGATTAGTCGTTACCTTTACCCCAACCATTTTACAATTTTTATTTTTATTTCGCCCTCTCGCTCCATATTTTTTATGAAAAAATCCGTGAACCAAGAAATTAAATTGGTGTGGCCTAACATTAAAATAAACAGGACAAAATGTTTCTGTTCTAGATATTCAGTTATCAGCATTTCATGGGAGGTAAAGAACGACTTTAGTGAAATGAAGTATTAGTTGTTGTTTTCTTTGAATAGGTATAAAACAAAACAGTTTACTTCCTCTGTCAAACATATTGCTATGCCAGAAAAATTAAGGGGAAAGGTGAAGAGTCCTCTCAGAGGCAACTGAAGTTCAAACCACGGGATGGCTTTTCAGCACCGTGGCCAGAGACACAATATTCATCTTTGAAAACAACATGAACATTTTCATGCCAGTAAACAGCAAGCAAAAACAAGTGAATCATACTCCAAGTTATTGTTTGCCATCTAGAAGTCAATTTTTGTGTTAGGTAAATACAATACATCTGACCTGCAATTGTATGTAGCCATGCGGGGTGGACCTTTCTGTGCACGCCGATGTAGTAGACAGGAACACCCGAAAGGAAGATGGCGCACCCGATCACCGAGTCTCTGAAGGCCGAGTAGAACGGCACGATAACCAGGAACAGACTGGCTAGTAGGAACAGCACTGGGAGAGCCAGATGTACCTGCAACAAGAAAAGTCTTTCTAACAACTTTCTCCTGAAAACAATGGCACTGAGGTTTTCGTTTTGCTGTCTCTATTGAACTTTTAAAGATTTCAAAATTTCCATGTGTTCGTCGGTACTACAAGCTATCAACGTTATGTATTTTTCCACAGAAATTGTTAATAATTGCAATTTCTGAAAGCCATCAATTTGACGTTTTGTCACTAAGAAATATCAGCGTTGAATATGCATCTATGGTTTTTGTATTGTTGACATGTCTTAAAAAGTATCTGTATATAACGTTAAAAGACGCGTACAAATATTTCAAACACGTCTGCTACCCTTGTTCCGATAAGGTGTTATCTCACTGCACTTGGGGCACCGGTGCGGCACTGCGGGGTTGATTCGTTACTGCGGCAATGTTGTGTTATTTTCGCCGATTTTGTGTAAAATACGTAAAAGTATACAAAAAAAAGCGCAAGAAAAAATCGTTCTTTACCTCTGAAATTCGTGGAGTAATCTTTCGAATCCCGCGGTGCCGCATCGGTGCCCCGATTGCAGTGAGATATCACCTACCTATAGGCACTTGATCATGACATCGACAACCTTAATCACCAAACATATCTCTTCTCCCTATTGGACATGTACCTTGATGGGTCTGTGCATGTCAGGCTGTCTCCATCTGAGGTACAGCAGCGCTGCGATAGACAGGCCGACTCCGATCCAGTACATGAAGCTGAAGTAGTTAATCAGCGTCAACACGTCGTCGGAGATGAGGTAGCAACAGACCAGGAACCCCTAAACCGAGAAGGAATACATTATTAACATTAACTGTTAATGTTCATAACATAACATAACATAACATAGCATAACAGAACAGAACAGTACCGAACAGAAGGTTGAATGATCAGTGGTAACTTTCAATGAGTGTATTTGGTCATCGAGTATACAATGACAAAAGTAGTGAGTGACCATGATAAATTTGTTGTGCATTCGGTGCATTTAAGCTTGCCTGTAGTAATGCAACCTTTGCTAGCAATAGCTCCTAGTAAAATTCTTTAAAGAAGATGGTAAAATCATCACGAGTAACCCAGTTTCAAATCGGATCAAACTAGAAACGAAGCCACGATGTAGTTTGTAAAGAACATTCTGCAAGAAAAGAAGTATTCCGTACGTTAAATAGAACTGCAGGGGCCGGAGTCATGGTCCAAATGTTGATCATAGACAGCACCTGTGGAAGATGGCCTTCCCGAGATCCCACAAAGTACAATCTGAGAGAAACAAGAGATAAAATATACATGAATAGAGGGGCAATTATCATAAACATTTGTGCTTGACTGAATACATAAGATTCCTTACATGAAAAAAGCTTTCAATGAATTAGGACGAAAATCCCATTTGGTGATTACAGCATTGATCAAAAAAAGTTTCCGCTAATCCTTACCTTGATACTGCAAGAATGTATGCATTGATCCCACCAATGGTCGTCATGGCAACGAGAATTGGTATCGTCCAGCTGACCACACCCATCGCCTTTTCTGCATATGTCTGTGGTGGGCACATGTTACATATCACAAACCTCATCTTGGTATAAGATTTTGTTCAGGCACCCTTAAGCTTTCAGCCCCAAATGCCTCGTATGCTGCATATAGGGTTCCCTTCCCTTGCAGTAGCCTGGTATCAAAGCCTATCATAGGACGCATAATTTTGGTGACAAGAGTTTGAATTTTGGCTTTGACTTTGGAAATTGAACATGATTCATGTTCTAAAAGTAAGATTTGAAAGAAATAAAACTTATAAAATTCATTTTCCTAAAGATTTTTTTTGGTCGCCCAATGGTCGTTGCCAATGCTTCGATCTGTATAACGGGGCAACGATACAAGGAAAGTTGGAGGGCCGTGGGGCCTACAATGGAGCAGAGGCGAGCAGATGTTATCAAGTACAGAACCTTATGGGAGAGGCGGTGCTAGAAGATTTTTTCATTGCACCTCACATTCATTTCAAATGCGTGTGCATCTTATTCATTCAAAGTTCACAAGTTCAGAGCGTGCCACGGACACAGCCTCGGACTCCAGCACCTGCTGTGCGGACAGCACGGAGTACATGGTGACATACTTACCACGGCCACAGCCTCGGACTCCAGCACCTGCTGTGCGGACAGCACGGAGTACATGGCGACATACTTACCACGGCCACAGCCTCGGACTCCAGCACCTGCTGTGCGGACAGGACGGAGTACATGGCGATGTACTTACCACGGCCACAGCCTCGGACTCCAGCACCTGCTGTGCAGACAGTACGGAGTACATGGTGACATACTTACCACGGCCACAGCCTCGGACTCCAGCACCTGCTGTGCAGACAGTACGGAGTACATGGTGACATACTTACCACGGCCACAGCCTCGGACTCCAGCACCTGCTGTGCGGACAGGACGGAGTACATGGCGATGTTGATGAGGATGTACAGGAACGTCACGATCGGCATGGAGATCCAGATGGCCCGGGGAAGGTTCTTATGGGGGTCCTTTATCTCCTCCGTGATGAAGTTTAACATGTCCCTGGGGTTAGGCAAAGGATGACATCACGGTAAACCATCTTTAAATGGTGCCAATCGTAAATTGATAAAGTAGAGAAAGCTAGCCTGGAGTCCAGCCTTTGGTTCGCTTTTGTCGTTTCAGTTCGGGAGCGCAACCTAAAGCCAACAAGGCCGGACTCCAGGCGAAGAGAAAGCACTTCGATAATACAGCGCCTCGCCACGATTGAGCATCTGTAAGACATTTCTGGATTGAGAGTCAGATACAAATCTCAGTATTCATCTAACCAGTTCTACCTATGCTATGCTAAGGCTCAGAAGATGACCATTTGTCAAAGATTTACTGTTAACGATATAAATTCAAAAGTTTCAACATACCATCCGGCAAACGCGTACAGTCCTGGGTACAGGGCTAGGGCCGCCCGTCCCATGTCAGGATTTGTTCCTTTGAAGGGGCTCTGGAACACGTGCATCTCTCCTGAAGTCGAAAGAAGGGAAAAAAGAAGATTGGTATACATTTGTGTCAAACAGCAAGAGTGGACAATGCCTGAAAGATCGTAGTGTATTAAGTGGAAGAAGAAAGGCAGCCACGTCCAAAAGATTAAGTGAACAGAAAACCTCATTTGATGATAAAACAATCAGACCAGACCATCTCTATACAACAAGAATTCTAACTGCAAGAGGGAAGTGTCACATGATAAGTGTATCAAAGTTTTCTACATGTCATATACCGATATTGATCTGTCTTAGTCCACACTTCAATACGTCTGGGACAAACAAACACAATGAACTGATGAGATAATATAGCTATTCCATTGGCCATGACAGAGAAGACAGACGCCATGTACATGTAAAACATTTACAGGTTCATTATAGCGGTAGAATTTCCCTAGCTCCTTTCGACAAGTGCACTGGACAGTATGGCCATAAAACATCAACAGAAAAACAACAACGCCAAAAGAAGACTGTCCCTGCCCCACGTACGAACCTGTCATGATGACGTTGACGACCCCGGAGATGATGACCATGACGCAGGCGGCCACGCCAGCGTAGGCGAACGCGTCCTGCACTCTCGTCACCCACCGCACGTTGGCGCAGTTAACAAACGTCAGCACACCTGGTGTGAAAAGAAATGTCAACCAAGAAGTTCGCATTCACAACATAATTTCGCCACAAATTTGTCCATAATACAAATGGTAAAGCAAAATGTAACTGGCCATTGGAGATCATTATAGGGTGTGGCAGATCAGAGAAAAGTTAGTCGAATTTTTGAGAGCATTTCTCAACTCATGATGATAAGTGCACGTAAGATGCACTCTCACTGCACTTGCGTCACGCTTACGTCACTGCGAGGTTCTTCGACTGCGTCACTGTTTTGTTATTTACTCCGATTTTTTTATAATTTAGATATTGCGTAAGACGTAAAAGTATGACTTAGAAGACGACAAAATACACTAAAAGTAAGACAATTAGTTCTTTATCTCTGAAATTCGTTTAGTATCTTTCGAACCCCGCAGTGACGCAAGTGTGACGCAGGCGCAGTGAGAGTGCACCTGTAGTTACCGGTGTTAGCCCACGAGTATGATAGACGTTGATCTACCTAATAGTCATATGACTGCAGAAGACCTTGTTACATTATAGAAGCTACGTGTTTGACGTTGATTGATCGTTTACATACACGGACATGACGTCAATAAATCGCACGTTCGTGTGACATATTACACAACTAATGATTAACCTATATGCCATAAGACGCCCACTTTGTCATATATATATGCGTGCACTATGTTATCATATTTCACACACCCGAAAAGTATGTATAGTAACAGTATAGCCAAGCAATAAATCAGTTAATGAGATTATTTTAACTCGGTCCTGATTGTATGTACACTGTACTGAATAATGACGTCACACGTAAAGCCTAGGTCCCAATTCCCAACCCGGGGCCCGGCCGAGTAGCTTTCGGGAACGAAGAATATGAAAGAAAGGCAACAAAACACACATAATGTAGAAAAAATAGTCAGAAACATTTGTGTGTATTTCTTGGTAACCCTTTTTTTTTATTTTTCGTTTTCGCAAACATCCCGACCGGGCCCCGTTTCGGAAATGGGACCTAAGCTTTAGTAAAGCTGTTATCAATTGCCAGAGCAACAGGTGTGGGCGCTCAAAAGGAAACACTGTGGTTTCCTAGACAATAATGACTGCGCGTTGCCAGAATAACTGTACTGTACTGATTGATGTGATTTGTCTCGCAAAGCACTACCAGAGTCTGAGAATTCATTCACATTTTATGTGAAATGGTGGTTTCTATTGTGCACTATATAGATTGATAAACGATTTTACTCGCGTTCCCGGCCTTTTTTCGCACGATTTTAGTATATCATACTAGTATATACATCATCATCATATTATACATATCGTACCATTTACCCATTTCAATGTCTCAAATGCAAGATATGCCAGTCAAGCCCCCTCACATCTCACTATGAATAATGACCTGTCCCCTAAACCAGGCTGTATAACGTTTGTGAAAGAAGATCGCCTTTATTTTGTGCTAATCGCGCAGGCGACATGGAGATTTGAGTAGTCATCACACGTGTTAAGCACATAACGCCTGCCGGATACGTCTTGGGCAGGCAATGATTCACGGAATAACCGTTTTGGCCATATTGATTTTGGGCCGTTTCCAAAATAGGTAAAAAAATACTCTAAATCGTACAAAGCAGCTACAAAGTAAGTAAACATATGCCGTGGATTGCAAAAATGAATATCGGAAAACGTATACTAATGTCATAGAACAACACAAGCTCAAAGAAGATGTGAAAGAACAAAAATGAAGAATCTGTTTGGTGCACAGATGTGCTCTGTGTGTTCAGTCATCTGTTCAATCTTTGATTTAATTATGAAGGCAACTTTTGTTGTCAGACTTTTTTATTTATTCGCACGCTTGCACCAGTTTTTAGATTCATCCATACAATCAAATCAACATGGCCTAACAGTGCAGCCGTGTTCAGGACGGCACCAGCCCCCTCCGGGTACAGAAGACCCACTGATCCCCCTGCCTGACACTACTTGACACGATGATTCTTCCCCAGTCTCGTGATTCAGATAAAACGTCTGTGTTGCACTTTGACTCACTGAAGAGATGTGGAACAGACTTAGCCAAACAAAACAATGGTAGTTATCCGTTCTTCATCGCGTGACTTTTTAGTTTATACGGTTACAATTGATCCAATGAGACATACTTTAGGGCTTAGGCCTATGTCACATGTCCAAACCGGGGCCCAGCCGGGCAGCTTTCAGGAACGGGCGGTATGATGTAAAAGACAAATTAAAACTACACAAGAAGTAAAGGGAACAGTCGTGGGCATTATTTGTGTTTATCTTAACGTACAAGTTTTTATTGTTCGTTTCCACAAACGGTTTGGAGATGTGGCGTTAGCCTTGCTGCTCAAATCATCCCCTGTATGAAGTGCTACGCTCCAAGCAGAGGTTAGGCGCCGGCTATTTTTAGGCGTTTTTAACGCGTATCGGGCTTTCGATTTTGTACCTCGCGGCCTAAGACGTCCAGAAAAGGGTACAAAAGATAGAAAGTCCGATAAAAACGCCTAAAAACGTCAAAAAACAGACGGAGCCTAACCTCTGCTTGGAGAGTAATCAAGTGCCAGGTTACGACGTGTGTCTTCAATTACCAGTAGTCCGCACGGCTCAGTCTGCCCTGGGCTCATCTGCCCTGCCACACTCACGCCCACTCAGTTAGCACAGATAACAACTGGTCCGTGAAATATATCATCAGCTTGGAGGTTCTCGGAAAATAACTCTTTCGTTAGGAGAAGTTTATTTCAGGAGAGGCTATTGGTAATCTCCTAGCAGATCCTACTGTAGCATAAAACATTAGTAAAGTAGAAGCCAGTTAATATTGCACAACGGATAACCACACACTTTGTTAATTGCACGGAATCTCAAAATCCCGTGGTGCTGGGCAGCTGGGTAACTTCGCTTTGTTGCATCACCCGGATAGTTGCACGTAATGTACTGGCAACTTGGGTAGTGCCAAACGCTGGCGAAGGTGTGTAGCCGGCGCATTGGCTACGGAAGGATCTGCCGCAGAACGCAAAGGCAAGGGGAGGGGCGATCTTTTCATGAACGCGTTTCTACTCGCCTCCCCTTGTTCACTTACTCCAGCGTGAAAATTAGCTGGGATTATCGTTTTACAACCTTCTGTAGCCATTGAAGGCTACATTTCTTTGCCAGCTTTTGATACTATTCTATGCCACCGTAGGTTCTGCTCGTAGATTGACATATTCGTATGCATGTACAATTCTCCATTCAGACCAGGCGTCCTCCTTTACGTGAAAAGAATACAGCATGCAGGATTGCATGATGTCACCAGCTAATGCCAGCGGATATTTTGAAGGGGCTGATGACATTTTGTGGCCTAAGGGACCGTACGGCATTTAGCGAGGGGGGAGGGCCGGTCGCCAGGGGGGGGGGGGGGGGGAGGGCCAAGCAAAAAAAATATTTTGCCAGGGGGAGGGCCTAGCAAAATTTTTTTTACTTGGGGGGAGGGCCAAGCAAAAAAAAAATAGCTTGGTCTGCCAGCAAAATATGTCCCTTAAAATCCAGGAAACGAAGTTTCAGAGGGTCAAGATTTCAAAATTTTTCTGGACCTCTGCAAGGGATCGCCCGAGGTTGGCGCTCGGGATACAGTGAAAATGCGAAAGGGAGGGGGCGGGGCTTATGCATGACGCCCTCGAAAACCTTCTTCACGTACAGAAATGTTATTAAACTCTAGATTAGTCTGCCAGCAAAATTTACCCCTGTCTTATTGCCCTCAAAATGTAAGAAATGGCGTTTCAGAGCTCGAGGGTAAATATTTGCAAATTTCCCTGGATCCCTTTTGACGTGACCGGCCTCGCGCCTTTGATGACCGACATCGTGATAATGTGTTTGGGGGGGATTTAATTTTGTATTTCTAAATTGAAATGCTATTAAAGTTAGCTTTGTTTGTCAGCAAAATATCTCCTCAAACTGAAGGAAATAGCTTTTTAAGAGGGTCAAGATTTCAAAATTCTCCCGGGACCTACCTTGCAATTCTTCGTGCCGTTGGCGCCGAACATGGTGTTCGGAACGTCGTTCTCAAAAACTTGAAACCCTCGTATTTTTTTTTTTATAGAAATGTCATCTAACCAGCAAATTTTCCCATAAAAAAGCAATGCAGGAAATCGTGGCAAAAAAAGCGTGGCATTTCTAAAAGATCTCCTGCAAGTCTGCGGTCTCACGCCCGCCGGCGGCTAGAGAGAGGCGACCGGTCTTTAAACTAATACCCCGCCGTGGGAAAATCAGCGTCACGCGTCGGCGCCCCCCTCCCCACTACAGTTTTGGAAGTCGAATCGTGCTGTCGTTTTGGTTTTCATTTTTTCCCCCGATTTACCGTAAGTTATTACCACCACAGAACCAAGAAAAAGTCCAAAATATATGTAAATTGAAAATAGTTTCCGTCAAGCCGCTCAGGCCCGCGAGCTTGCAATACGTAAATTTAGGGAGCGGGGCGCGCGCCGCTTCGTGGCGCAAATCTACTAGAAATCCAGGTACAAATGCTTTTTAGGTGTTGTTTTAATATCAAAACAATGAAATAGCTTCTATAAAGCAAATATTTATGCCGCTATGAAGCAGATATTTATCCCTCTATTAAGCAGATATTTTGAGCCATTCTGTTTTCCTTCTTTTACTAGGGGTGAGAGATCTGCTTCTCGATGAAAATCATGAAAAAGTATGACGCAAAGCACATTTCCAAATGCGGGAGCGCAGTGTTTTATTGGCGTCTTGAATATTTTTTTTCAAAGTTGATAGGAGGGGGGAGGGCCAAGCAAAAATATTTTGTCTTGGGGGGAGGGCCTAGCAAAAAAAAATTTACCTGGGGGGAGGGCCATGCAAAAAAATTTTGACCCGACCCTCTGGCGACCGGCCCTCCCCCCTCACTAAACGCCGTACGGTCCCTAACCACGTCAGAAGACTATGCCCTCGTGGTGGAAAATTCCCCAATCCCCACACTGAGCTAAGCACGAGGGCGAGCTCACATGACATGGCACATGGTGGGAACTGATGACGCAAGCAACAGGAGATAGTCTGGTTAGACCGTCAAGGACATGCTAGGTAAGCAAATACCGAATCACGTGATTAGACCTTTAGCCTACATAATTTTATCCAGAGGGCTGTAAGAACCTAGCCTGGGTACCATCCAATTTCTACCGGGGCTCCTTACACTCGCTACCCTAGGCCTAAAATAATGGGTAGCGAGTGGAAGGGGCCCCGGTAGAAATCGGATGGTACCCAGGCTAGTAAGGACCACTCACCAGACTGTAAGCCATGATACTAATTCAGAAAGAGTATGTATAACACGTGTGTAGATTACCATTCGATTAGCATTTATGTACGCAAAATTGGACGCGTTTCACACAGCACACACGTAGGGCTTTTCAATTATGTATACATGGAGTCAGAACAGTATGTATTTTAAGAGAGGGGAACCGGGTATATCCATCTTAGTCTATACAGGAAGTTCAGCGAAGACCGTTTGAACACCGCTTCGTCCTGTTGCTCTCGATAAGAATGTAACGTTAAGTCAGACAGTCGATCGCACTCAGTGAAGTCTGCCATGCGGGCAATTAGATAAATTTTGGTGAGGGAAGTAGGTTTTATTTTGGTGGAGATGATAGCAAAGGACTTGGCTTAACTAAGGACGTCAGACCCTATGTAACGTCCTTGAATTAACCTTGACTTTATGAAGGAAGCGGCTCGGGTGAAGGTCTATATTTCTGATTAGCCGATCACCAGAATTGCTGCACAGCTAGCGTTATTTGAGAGACCTGTGGTTCCATGCGGTTCCGCAAATTGATGCTAACATTGACCCATGGTGACAGATATGGCACAGGGTGTTCAGACCCGAAACATTCATGCACAACATACACCTTGCATCAGCCAAACTGTAACGCTATATACAGTAGAAGTCAGGTAATTACACAACGGATTAACGCACAATTCTGTTTAAATATTGCACGGAATCCCAAATCTCAAACCCGTGCGGTCCAGCAAGATAACTTCGCATTATTGCACCACCCGGATAATTGCACGAAATACACTGGCAAATGGGGTGTGCAATTCATCGGCTTTTACTGTATAGCGTGTGTATTTCATGGATGGAGACTGACCTATATTTTGTATATTGTAATTGACGCAGTGGAATAGAATACGACAAACATCAATAGATGGTCATTGATTAAACATCATGATAAAAAAGGGAGATGAATTCAAATTTGCATTGTACATATGTATTCTCCATCCAGTAAGATAAAAATATATTTTCAAGAACACACAATGAACCATAGAATTATCGTTACTGAATAGATGACACTGTTATATCTTATTCCAATGATGGAAGGGAAGTCTACTCACAGACGATAGCAATGGCTAACAGTCTCACGGCTCCGTACGGCACGTCACATCCCGGAAAGAACGGCTGCACCAGGTAGGATGAGAAGGTGAGCGCTATCACCGCCTGTCCCGTGGGGTCCACAATCAACACAGACACCCACAGTCTCAGAAACGCCGGGAACGGACCGAACGCTTCTAAGATGTAAGCATAGCTAGCTCCGGACTTCAAGATCGAGGTGCCTAGCTCGGCGTAACACAAGGCACCGAGCGCGGAAAACACGCCGCTCACCGCCCAGATGATGAGAGAAAGGCCGGTGGAGCCGGTGTACAGGAGGACTCCCTTCGGTGCGATGAAGATTCCCGAGCCGAGGATGTTCCCTACCATCAACCCCACAGCGTTAGCAAGGGTAACCTGTCTCTGTAGTCGCACGGGAGAACCCTTTCCTACATCGCTGCTGTCCTGTACAGTATGATTTATGCTGCCCTCCATCATTGGACTCGCCGCCGTGCTATCACCTTGTCCACCCGCACCCATCTCTCAAATCACCGACAGGAACGATTTCTAACCAGAAATTTTACAAAAACGTTCCTGAAAGCATGACTGGTCTCCAGAACAAACGGTTTGAAAGGGAGGGTGATGCAAAAATACCGGCTTTCTTCACATGGCCTCAGCTGTCGGGACGTTGCATCACCTCATGAATGTATAATGTCGATTATACATGTAGTATTCCCATGGGCATAGGAAGCACGTGGTCTCGTGCTCTCCCACACACATGTATTGAATGCTCAATCTCCAAGCAGATCCTACGATAGCATAAGATTGGAGCGAACGCTTTACTCTCCAAACAGAGGTTGATGTGGAAAATCATGACCTAACTAAAAACTAATGTACTGAAAAAAGTATCCAACTGTGCTATCTTTGCGGTCATTTTTAGCTAGGATAAGGGGCCGTTATATTATTAATATGGGAGTAAACTTATCGTCTTGTTGTTCTTTTGTGATCACATGACCGAACAAAACTAACACCACGCTGCATAGAATCCCAGGGTTATCAAGACTAAGGATATTATATATCTAACGTTATATAGCCTCCTTGTTAAGACAATTAAACAACAACACATGGCAAGATTCAAACATGTACATTTGAGATATCGAAAATAAAACGATCACATAGACGAACATACTTTGATATTATAGTCATCTCTAAAGTGTTGATAGTAATCTGAATATCTTTCCTATAAATTCAGTAATAGACGTAACGTTAGTTCACCTTTATCCGCGGGGTATCCTATATTCGTTGAAAATAAAAACAGGGTATTTAGGGATTTCAGCGGACGGTGCCACTGCAATATTTTGAAAATATTTGAGTTTGAAACCAGTTTCTGTCAACTTCTTATCCCTAACACTGTTTTTGTATACACTACTGCGGATAAACGTAAACTAGCGTGGGTTACAGTTGCAGTCTTTGTAGCTGTAGTGAGGGGGTACATTTTGAAAGAAATGAGCATCTTGCCTGTATTTCTTTTAATGGTTCACATGCATGTACTGATCTCTATGTAGATGTGAGATGTAGCGAGGCGAAGTCGTAAGTACCGTTTCTGAAAATCCGATCGGGTCTTTCTACTTGTTCACCTGGTATTGCAACCATGATGTGGAAATTAAATGCCGGCTGTTCCACGGAACCAGGAGCTTTATTGAGAAGCGCTACGATTTAGCCTTTCTACACTAGGAGATAACAGAGCTCATCTACCATGACTTAACCACAAAAGCCCCAGGCTATCCACGGAGTCACTACTCTATACACGCACAGCTGGCGGCTAAAAATAGAAACTCAGGCTAGATACCGACAACAGCCAATCACAGGTCGCCGTGGCGCAGGTGCGACGGATCATGGAGACTGGTTACCTGAGGTCATATAAAGCACAAAGACGTTGAACATTACAGGGGAAATGTATGCACTAATTATGTCTTTATGTGTACATGTATTATCATCAGTACTTCAATGTATTGTCCAAACAGGTGAGACCGAGTTCATATACACTGATTGTAAGTGATGGCGACGTCAGGTAACGAGTGGCTATGTTGTTACGGAACACCAAACCAATTATAGTAAAGAGAATCTGTTTCAGAACACCTGACATCACTGTTGCTAGGGTCTTTTTACCTACGTCCATTGGGACTAATTCTAAAGTTTTACATTTATTCGGTGTCCAATTTGGATTTTAAAGGTGGTATCTCATCGCTCTTGTGTCAAGTTTGCGTCAGCGCGGGGTTCGTTCACTGTGTCACTGTTTTGTTATTTATTCCGATTTATATGACATTGCGTAATACGTAAAAGTATGACTTAGAAGACGACAAAACGCACAAAAAAGTAAGAAAACTCGTTCTTTATCTCTGAAATTCGATGAGTATCTTAAGAACCTCGCAGTTACGCACGCGTGACGCAAGTACAGTGAGATACCACCTTTAGCTGTAAATTTTCTTTTATAGCTCTATTCCGCTGTCTAACATTGCTATATATATATAGTATGACATTTGTTACCGACTTTAAAATGTAACATTTCCATAAATCATCAGTGCTGCTATTTTTGTTTATGGGACTGGAAGAGTCGCAAAGCAGTATGAGTAGGTGAATGAAGTCTGCTATCTTTTAGATTGCTTTACTACTTGAGTAATCAGAATTAATGTAACCAATGAGAGAAAGTTCGTTAATGTTAGCACTCCTTCTATAGACCTTTCAAGGTTCAACTGGAAAATGAAGTGACACTAAACAAGAGAATGATCAGGTATAATTCTCTAATAGAAAACCGTTTTTATTAAGCCAGACTCTGTGTCTCTTTAAGTTTATCAATACAGATCTTAACATACTAGCAATATCAAGATGTCTCCTCTTAGCAGACAAGATAACTCTTTTTCCTTCTGGAGATACTTTCCTGTATCAATACAGATGTTAACGTACTAGCAATATCAAGATGTCTCCTCTTACTCTTAGCAGACAAGATAACTCTTTTTCCTTCTGGAGATACTTTCCTGTACCTTTGGCTATGTTTATGATGGTAAGAAAGTGGTACCTTTTACTGTAATAGGACTCTCCTTACCCATTTAACAACTGTGAATAAAATAAAGGATAAGATGTTAATGAAAATTTGCCACTTGATTAATCTCAGGAATGTTTGAGAGTGAGCCTCGGTATCCTTAGTCATACTTTGTTCTGGACAAACAAAAGCATTGATAAGCAATTGCAACATCACGATTACATGTACTGTCAGTAGATTGGACATGTTTTCTGTGGCACTCTAAGAAAGATTTATTTCTTTATTCCTTATTTTCTGTATATTTGATTGAGATATTTCTTTATTACTCTTTGATTGATATAAGTATACTTTTCAATTACTCTCCTATGCAGAAGAACTAGTGTCCAACTTACTTAACTTTACTTTGGTTGAGCTACCACTCAAACCACAGGTTCCAACTATTACAGTACATATATTACCATGCAACACACTGGCAAACAATTGAGCCTTCACATGAATTGTACACTCATCTATGTGCAATCCAACCTACATGGTTATACCTTAGGAAAATTGCAAAAAGGCTCTGGCATCTGATTCTGACCAATTCAGGATTTAGTGGCATTTTCCATAATTAATCAGCAGATCATTAATAGTGGTATGAAATATCATATGGGAAGATAACCGCAAGTGATCCATTCACACATGTACACAGCAAGAAATCATAACAACAGTGGTTTGAAAATAACCATGGGCAACACCACTTCAAGCCTCAAAGGAGCAAACATTAGCTAATGTGTTCTAATCTATAACAACATGATTAAAGTAATGACAAAATCAAGAGCATCATTCTTCAATGACAACAGTAGTGTAGAATCATATTGAGGTTTTTAACTGTCATTCTACACGAGAATTTGCTCACCTCGAATTCTCGGTCGCACATCCGTCGACCTTCGTCAGGAGTGGTGATTCAATTACTATGCGCACATGACCTAGGGACAGGTGACTCGAGTAAAGAATCATAGATGCCTAGGTCACGTGCGCAGAGTAATTGAATCACAACTCCTGACAAAGGTCGACGGATGTGAAAGCAAAAATTCGAGGTGAGCAAATTCTTGTACTGAATGACAGTTAAAAACCTCAATATGGATTATACCAAGACAGATGAGCTTTCAATACTAGTAGTGTAGATCTGTGTGACAATGCTTAATGTGTATATCACCACCAGTGTTGTTTGGGAAAGACACGCACTAAAACTTATGAGTGGCGGCGGCGAGGAGCCAGAACGGAAGCTTGAGGAAGGACGGGATCCAAGCGGCCAGGCGCGTGTACCCGAACATGGACAGCGAATCCTTGACGCGCCGGAAGTTTGGTGGTTGTCTCCCTGAAATAAAAAACACACACAATACAATCCTTACAAGATGATTTCCTCACACACAGTCTTTTGTTTCATACAATGAAGACATCACTATCTCTGTATTTCCCCAATCGCTGGACATTGTCACAAGGAAAGCCAAAAGCACACTTGCAGCTGAGTTGTTTTTCTACAACCTTCAGCAAGGCAATGATAGAACTGATCAGTGGCACGGATCTACAACAACCTTGTCACTAATGTTGACCTGAGGACAACAAAAGCACAACATAACTGAAACAGGAAAGTAAGCATCACTGCTAAGTTTACCATCGATGTCCTTGAAGCCGTACACCTCTCCCAACTCAGCTGCTATCAGCACCTTCCCAGACTTCTGCATGATGTTTGGGTCTGTGGCAGGGAAATAGGAAGATGACATGAATATAAAATTTGTTTATTGATGGACTGGTGCAAACTCCAATAACATGGCACTGCTAAAGGGTACTGGATTCTACACTTAGGTTAAAAGCTTGACGTAACAAGCAAAATTAACACCTTAAAGGTAAGACAATCACATAACATACCAATAAGCTCCAGATCTACTGATCTATATTGAGACTAACTGAACTAGGGGCTCTTTAAGTCACACGGAGTGTTGGAACAAGAAATCCTAATTATAGATGTTGTTTACTTTGCTGATGAGACAGAACAGCTTTAGGTGCCTGTTTTCATTATCAATCTGTGGCCTTTGTTCTAAGAAACTGACTCTCTAAGATTTCATGAGAAAAACCACATTTCCATCTTCTTTACTCACCATCAGCGAGATGGACAACAGCCTTTCCGGCAAACTCTGGGGTCTCTCCCATCTCAAACATCCTCTTAATCTGCACAACACAGGACAAACAAACTTAAACAAGAAGCTCTTGTATCCAGTATATCTCTCTACCTGTTGAGCAAAAATTCAGCAAGACATATCAAATGGATGCATTTTCATCTGAAGTCATGGAATGTTTTACCAAAGTTTTAAGATTCACAGAGAACTGTTACTACATATGATGATCACAATCTCTGCAACCTTACGTGTGCTAATGTTAACATTCTTGTGGTTAAAATTTCAAAAGCATCTTAGAACATTAGTGAACAGATGCAAAGCATTTTCAGTTTACTAGAAATATGATGGCTTACCTGATCTTGATCAATCTTCATTCCCTGTAGGAAATAAAAACACATTCTATGATTAAGCTATCCAGTTGTAGAGATTGAATTGTATTTGAATACCTGGATGTCCACCCTTCATAAACGTATTCTATGATTAGAAGACAGTTACAGCAGAGACACAGTTGAATAAGGCTCTTGTTCAGAGAGAGGCAGCTACAGTGAACATTAAAGCCCTACTGAAGCCTGGCCACCCTCTCTGTAACCTTGTATCCCTTCAAACATAAACAGCTACAAGCAGACAGCTAAGGAACAACAATGCGTTCCACCATGCTGAAAGCTAGGTCTGAACAGAAAGTCTTTCTTACATTGTGCCTAAAGACTCTAAATGACTCAGTGGCTTCAGCCTCTTACGAGCACAACCAGTCCGGTTGTCCTGTTTGGTTTAACAATGTAAATGACTTGTGATTTTAATGTTTTAAATAACCCAATGTAACAAACTGGACATAACTAAGGGAAGCACAGGCCAATATTCCCTGCACATGAAAATTCACAGTTTAGATAATCAAATAAAAATAAAATTGTGACAAGTCCTTCCTTCTTTCTATGATTGGATATGTTTAAGGGAATGAAATATATATATCAGATGCTGAGTTAGGGCTAATTTGCAGGTGTACAAAAGACAAAATATGATCCACACACAAGTGGGGTTGTTGAAACTGATACTTGGCTATGATTGGTAAACAAGTTTAACATATTGACAAAACATACTTGCTCGCACAGCTAGGACAAACACAAATCTACAGCTGAAAGAGTTCACTTACTTACTACTACATGTACTTACTACTACATACTTACATATTTGTACTACTAATCATTTACTACCTCCCCCCAAAATCAATGACACAGGACTGAGTAAACTGAATATGAAGTGTCTTTGAATTTTATGCAAGTACTGTATTAAGAAAACTTACTTTGCTTGCATAGTTATCAGGAACTCCAATCCAAACTATCATAATAAAAAAGAGTTCAGTATCTACTTAATTAACTTACCCCTGCCATTGCTTCATCCCTGTCCTCCTCCTCCTTGCGTCCAGTGCTGAGCATGGCCTTGATGTTCTCTGTCCTGACTGCTCCCGGCCACAGGGACACAAACGCCACGTTGTCCTTTCTGAGCTCCACAGCACAGTCGGCCGCCATGCGGTCACACTGTATGCAAAGCAAAACTTTGTCAGATACATGTATGATGGAAAGTAATTCTTGAATCAGTAATATTATGCTGAAGGATGGGAAAGCATCATGGTGGACATTTTTGCAAACAGTTTTATAGGGTTGGCAGCAGTCACATACATACCAGTAGTACAATGCACCTGCGATAGCATATCCTGTATATTGCACAATGATCGCGGTTAATCGTAGGTAAAATCAGCCATCACCAAGCGTTCCACTACATTCAAATTTATTCCAGCCTTGTGCAATTTTTTGCTCGTGTCTCTTCTGAATAACCACTTGAATGCTTTTGGGCCTTTAATGGACCAAATGTGGGCCTAGCTGACCCCAAATACAGGCTAGGGCTGAGATCTGATCTAATTATGAAGTCACGACTTTACTTACGATACACCAAGTGTGTATAGTCATTTGCACATGATACTGGATCCAACACATGGAAAATTTAGCCCTGAACACAGTCTCTACTACTATAGGCACGCTGTACTCAGGATTAGGTGACAGATGGTCATCACTGAAACATCAATCTTGAATAAAACACTGTGTTGTTTCCAATTCTCATCTGTCTGTTGTGTAGATGTACATGTCTTCTAATTATTTATGTATCACCTCTGTGTGTGTATCTTGATTTTCATTAACAAAATAATCATTGTAAAAGAATGGATCTGAAATAAGACTACTCACTGCAGTTTTGCCGATACCATAGACTGTGTTGATCATGTAGTTCAGCCCCCCTGCAGAGGAGATGTTGACAATGAGACCCTTCTTCTGCGGTACCATGATCCGTGCGGCATACACAGAACAGATGTAGTGGTTCCTGAAACAGTAGAGAGACTCAGTTAGGGATTCTACTCTGGGTACATGTTGGAATATCTCTTAATAAACAACTTCCCTCTGTTTCACAATTCAGTACGATTCAGGAGTAGAACATATTTGAGTTTCAAAAGAAACTTTTGTCATTCAAGGGCCCAAATCATGTGACAAGTCTCAACCATTTGCAACAATAATCCTACAAAGAGAGAGAGAGAGAAGAGTCACTGCAGCATACCTGAGTCCCACATTGTTGACATCATCCCACACTTCTGGGGGAAGATTGTAGAACTTCTTACCAGCAGCATCTCCCAGAACCTAGAGGAAGGAAGGACACAGCCAGGTAAAGAGATGTACATTTGTAATCTACAAACACGTGTCTGTCACTTTGGAGGCAGATGAGGTATGAAAGAAGTAGGGTGATGGTGTTCAGCACCAGGGACAGGTGTGTTTGCCTGTGTGTGGATGGTGTTCAGCACCAGGGACAAGTGTGTTTGACTGTGTGTGGATGGTGTTCAGCACCAGGGACAAGTGTGTTTGACTGTGTGTGTGTGGATGGTGTTCAGCACCAGGGACAGGTGTGTTTAGCTATGTGTGGATGGTGTTCAGCACCAGAGACAGGTATGTTTGCCTGTGTGTGGATGGTGTTCAGTACCATGGATAGGTGTGCTTGCCAGTGTGCTGATGGTGTTCAGCACCAGGAACAGGTTATTTACCTGTGTGTGGATGGTGTTCAGCACCAGGGATAGGTGTATTTACCTGTGTGGATGGTGTTCAGCAGCAGGGACAGGCATGTTTCCCTATAAGTGGATGTTGCTCAGCACTAGGGACAGGTGTATTTACCTGTGTGTGGGTGGTGTTCAACACCAGGGATCACATTCATACACTTGGGACAGGACTGGTTGCCTGCACTTGACTCATGATCAGCACGAGGGACAGGTGTGTTTGTAACTGCACAGATTTGTAATCAGCACTATCTGTGCCCTGGGCTGCTGTTAACATTGAATATACCAATGAATATTGAATATACTATGACACTGACCTTCACAGCCTTGTAGGCATTGTTGACCAGGATGTCCAGCTGTCCATTCTGCTCCTGTTTCACCTTCTCAAACAACTTCTTGATGTCTTCATCCTTCTCATGGTCACACTGTACAGGGATGCACTTCCCTCCCCGCTTCTCAATCTACAGGTCAAGACACAAGGTCATTCCATTCTTATAATGCAGGGGAGGAAAGCTTCACAATTTACTTAGGCAAATATATCCTTAACTTTAAGAAAGGTTATCTCCTAAGAGGATCAATTCATCAAGGAATTAAGATGAAAGTGAAACAATTAAAACTAGAGTTTGGCGACCTCATACCTCCATGAAAATTTAGAGCTTTTGTAAATTTCATGCAATTGACTAAGACATTAACATAATTTATGCATGGTGTTGTTCATCATTGACAAACGTACACATGTCACAATTATAAAATTCCCATTATTAATCATAAAGTTGTTTTCCAATTTTTACATAAATTATGCAAATAAGTTCCTCATTATCATATTTGGTATCTGCTTATATTCCACCTATCATATTAACATGTGTTACATTTATTGAAGTCCAGTTAGAGTCCATTCCAAGACACCGTGCGGATGTTTGTGGCCATTGTTTAGAATTGATTTTAAAGATTTGTAATTATATGTCTAGGACATTTGATACTTCAGAAATATTTCTAACACTGTTTCAACTTTATAAATATTTCCCTGGTCCTGTAAAACTTTAGAAATATTCATCGTGTGGAATTGGATACTTCTAATGGTTTCTAAATAATGATAACAGCATTCTACCATTATTTACCATTTTCTACCATTTTTTGTAAATGGTTCAGTGGGCTGGGAAGATAGCAATTCACACATCCTTGCAAAGTATGGTTGGGTGCCATGCAACAATGGCCCACCACAAAGGATCCACCAGTGCCCAGCAGTGAAATCTAAAAATATACAGATACAACAATGGGGCTTACTTTTATGGGGGCAATAAACTAATTTAACCATTTGGCGAGGTTTACCATTTTTTGTAAATATTTGTAAACATCAAATAATCACACAGAGGTTTCACAATTATTCTAAATGAAGATATTTTTGTACAGTTACTTTCAAAATGTTTCTAAAATATTCAAAGGAATTCAAATATATGAGTACTTTCTCAGTCAATTTTTTAAAAATAATTTAATTATTGTGGCTCAGATATTCTTTTATTCAAAATAATTCAGACTAATTATAAATATCGCCTAAAAACCCTCATGGTGTCTTGGAATGGACTCTATTGAAAACAATGGAATTATACAATTTCCTCATTAATTATGCAAATTAACTCCTCATTTGCATAACATGCATATCATTATAAACGTCTTTGCCTAAGCTACCTGCATACCTAAAATGTAGGCAATCCGTCAATCCTTTCTGCAGTTATCCTCTTTGGAATGTCTTGACAAAAACGCCCCTGCAGTTCCACAATTGAATGTTAGGGGACTGAAACTTGCCCCACTTTGTCATGACACTGAAAGCTATCTACCACTTAAATGTCACGACCATATCACGTATGGGACAAGAGATACATTGAAAAACTGCTATGATAGAATATTCTCATTAATTATGCAAATGTACTCCTATATTGCATAATTACTATTTTATCTTGTACAACATTGTCTAAGGTACCTACATACCAAAAATCATGAAAATCCGTTGTTCCCTTCTAGAGTTATCCTCGTCAGAAGTTTTTGACAAAAATGCCCCTGCTATCCCAAAACTAGACGCTAGGGGGCCCAAACTTATGTCATTTTTTCCTGAGCATAAGAGCTATCTAATACTTAAAAATCTTGACCATAGCATGTTCAGAACACAGAGATAGCAAAACCGGAAGTTGCGCTGCAGTACCAAGGTCATACACCAGGGAGCCCAAAATTGACCTTGACCTTCGTCTTCCCAACCCCTACCCACATACCAAATAGCATCGTAGTCCATCAAGAGGTTCTCAAGTTATGCTGACCACAAATATGCGGACACACAGACACACAGACACACAGACAGACACACTCAAAACTATACCTCCATTTTTTCATGGAGGTAATAAGGGCAGTATCAAAGTAATAGCCAGGACTCACCTCCTCAGCACACTCCATCAGTGATGTCCCCCTTCCATCAGGCTGCATGGTACGACCTACAGTGATACATCACACATTTGTATTACTGTACATTAACGCTACAGTTGGGCATTGTTGTCATTAGTTACCTAACTATGTCATAGCATGAAAACAGCTGAAGATGCCATCCATGCTGAACTGTTGTTGGGATTATAATACTGGCTAAAATGTTAGTTTTTTGTCTCAAGGGATAATAACTTAACATTGCAATGCCAGTTTTGACCACTTAAACATGTATTGTTATTGTTTTAGTATGGCACAATTCAATTCAATTCAATACATGTATTTCCAAACTTTTAGATGACAGTAATTCATGTCGTCTGTGCAACACAGAACTCTGCTGTCCAGGGCTGTATTAAACTAGCCCCTCCCAGACGTTGGACGGGCTGCTATAAGTGAGATTCAATCAAGCTAGTGTTCATGATATTTGTGAGTTTACATTTTATGTGCAAAGCTTTCTCCAAGTAGAGGCTCGGTCAGGGGATAGTAGTGGCCAGGATTTCTTGCCGCTCCATCCCCCCGGCCAATACTATACCCCCGCCCAACCTCTGAGGGGTAAGAATAGTAGTGTGAAACCCTTGCCACTACTATCCCCCGACCCAACCTCTGCTTGGAGAATAGGTTACCATGAAGTTATGAACACAGTCATAATGACATTGATGCTAATCTTAATTGACACAGCAGCAAATATGAAGTCTTTGGGTTTACAGGGACATCTGGGGGCTAAAGCTAACAGCCACGTAGCCAGATGAAGCCAGGCGACAGTAAACTGAAAACATGTGAAGGGGAGGGGTGTGGTGGGTCATGGAACTTTGTAGCCATGCATATTTCGTGACGCAAGACCTAGCTGCACCTACCTGTGATGTAAACCGTTGCTCCAGCCTCTCCCAGTTGAAGAGCTATGCCCTTCCCGATGCCACGGGACGCACCCGTAACTATGGCAACCCTGCCGCTCAACGATTGTCTCATCTTTACAGTTTTTAGTCTCTTTTGCGTTGTTTTATCTAGTATGAGAAGCAACGCCTGACTGCTTACAACAAGAAGTTTGCTGCAGATTGCAATTACGTCGCTAGATGGGGCGAGCGCACGGGAACAAATTTCTGCAAGTTCAATAACTATCGCTATGTGGCGCGCGTGTAACGTCTTAGTCCAGTCTGTGTCTGAAGAACATGGCGGACCCTCAGGGGGATCGCAAGGTTGGTTTACTTATTAGGTCACAGTTGTTTGCTCTCAGGCTTTGTCCTCCTGCATTCCACACGTTATGTTTGGATGATTTATGCCAGGGGTGGCCGCCTTGACGATAACTGTAACAGGCCCGCCATTTGAACTCCTGGGCGGACAGGGTGATCCCATCGGCAGGTGCACCAGGTGAACCATGGATGCACCTGGGAGCCTCAGGAGAGGCCATAACAAAGCCCCGGCCAGGCCTGTGACTCAGGTAGTGTGTTGAAGGAAGCTTAAAACGTTACTGTAACTACTAAAAGCAAACACTTGTCCGTAGAAGGAGGTTAGGTTGTTTTGGCAGGAAGGGGTGTGGCCTGGTGACCAGTGACAACAACAATCTGATTAGGAAGCTTTTTGAATACTTAGAGGCTCGTTAGAGATTTAGACAAACAATGGGTTTGCTGAAATTTTCTACGTCTTTGGAACTGGAAAGTGCTTCAGGAATGGCTCTGAAAACTAATTAAGAGACATACTTGTTTTTTGTCTGTGATTCATACCTCTCTTTCTGTCTATCTCCCAGTTCCCTGCAGTGATACCACTGAATGTCGGGGGGCATGACTACACCACCAGCCTGTCCACCTTGCGCAAGTATGAGAGCTCCATGCTAGCCGCCATGTTCAGCGGGCGTTACCACGTCATCCAGGACGAACAGAAGCGCTACTTCATCGACCGTGACGGGGACTTGTTCCAGTATATCTTGAAGTTCCTGCGAGATTCGGAAGTTCCCCCTCCCCACGCGGCAGTGCAGGTGTACAAGGAAGCGCTGTACTACGGTCTCCATCCGCTGATCGAAATTCTCAAGTCATCCCCTCCAGTCAGAGCTGAGTACGAGCTGAGAGAAAGTCTCCGTAATGCCCTACCAAAGTACAAGGAGTTCAAGGAAAAATTAATAGACCTTGCGTACGAGTTAGCCATTACCTCGCACTGTTCAGAAATATCAGTCCACCAGTACAGAGAGTTCCTTGTGGAAGGACTACAGGCACAGACATTATCCATTCGCAGGGACCTAACACGGGATGAAAGCACGATCCTCATTGGACCATTGAACGATTACGGAAAGGAGAGCCAGTTGGAAGAGTCAATGCTACACTGTGTTTTATACGACCTGCGAGAGGAGGGCTTCAATGTGGACTTCAGAATGCGAGAGTCGGTGTGCGAGTATTGGACACAGAAGAACAAGAACAACGACATTCCCATGTACCACGAGTTTTACGACACTGTCTGCTGTGCGTTTACCTTCAACTGGTGGCCAACCAAAGGTGTAAAAAAGAAGTAAAAATTTCCAGACCTTCAGACAGAGGAGCAAAAGCTAGTAATGAAACCTTCTCATGTTGTCAGAACTGTTTGTAAAAACCAAGTGTAACTGTGTAACACGTTACTGTTGTAACTTGTTTTTAAAGATATTTTATAGATCTAGCAGTGTGTTCATTTTACTAAAAGATGTTGCCTCACCAGTTTGTAACTTTACAGATAGCTCGAACTTTCAGCATTGAAATCAGTAAGGTTGAAATACATACACAAAGCATCTCGATTCAGAGGTTTGTGTTGGAGGTGATTTTTGTATGTTGGAAGACAAGAGATAGTAGCTAAAAAGACAACAATGACTTGGGTGGTAGAACTAGAAGACACTTGCCCAGTGTCTAAACTGATCAGTGACAGAGATCGTGTGACAAAGCCTTATCGGAGTTATCCTCCAAACAATGTACGTGTTTCATGAGGCCACACCAATTTTACTGGCTGTTTCTCGGATTTTTTTCAGAAAATAACTGGGTTGGTCGGTCGAAAAATTTTTTTTTAAATCAGGGGTAGGAGAGATCGACGGGCTTTCTCAAGTTACACAACAGAAATAACAACATTTCAACATTAAGGGGGTCCCTGGTAGCAAAGTTCAAAGTTTGAAGAAAAATGATAAATGTACCATCCAAAATAGGCACGTACAGCTACTGGAATTTGAGGCCCGTTGTTAATTTCAGAAAGGAGAGGCAGTGAAATTTTGTCAACATGAGGCGTGGCCATCAATTTGAAAAGTTTTTTTTTTTTTTTCGAATCAGAAAAAATAGGGTCGGGGAAATCCGAGAAACAACAAATAAAATTGGTCTGGCCTAATAGACTCTTTGTAAACCACAAAACAAGAGGACCATTCAGACATAGATAGTGGTAACGTTATACAAACAGTAGGTAAAGCAGACAGGAAAACAGGTGTTATTTTACAAACTCTAAAACATACCAAGTTAAAATCACCTACTAAAGATGTGAAAAACCATGATGCATAGAGTACATACCGGTATTAGTGACGTTAAGTTTGCTTAACACTGTCGTTTCTGAATTAAGGACGGACAATAATGCAAAAAATCATGCTATCATCAGTGAAAGTATGAAAATGTCTCATGGGTATAAAAAGATTTTTAAGCCCATATCTATTAAGAGATGTTTATCTCTGGTGAGTTCCCTGTTGTTTATTATTGCAACTTAACCTGTTGTCAAACTATTTTTAACAGTGATAATGTATGATAATTTGTATGTGTCTAATTGGAAGCAGTAAGGAATGAAGTTGATGGTGAATTGAAGGAGTTATGAAATGTGTTTGGAATGATGTCTTCCCTGTGTTGTTTGTTACAATCTGTATACGCCAATATAATAACTACTAGTAATCACATCCACTTTGCAGTCAGGTAGTTTGGCACAATCTTACACTAGCAATATTACACTGAACAACCATCACACCTAGCCTGGTATCCAGCCGTATTATAGCTCCCGAGTCTCTTCTGTCCTCTCTGCAAAAAGAAGAGACTTGGGAGCTATAATACTGCTGGATACCAGGCTACCTCACACCAAAACATTACGAATCTAGCTGCAAGAAATGATCAATGCTATATAGTGCGGATGCAATTGTTTTAGGGCAACATATATAAATCTTCCGTCAATTGCATCCTCGTGGGATTTAAACAATGATTGCAGCAAGATGTGTAAACTATAGGTGTACTGGAGACCATTGCTGATTTTAAATACATGTAACGGGGGCCGCCCTAAGATGTTTCCCGTCGTAAGACGGTACGGATTTTTTGCTGATCTTATTATCCATAAGTACACCGTGTTTGTTGCCACTGACTATGCTGATTACAAAGGTAAATAAACCAAGTCCATGCACACAGCTTTAATTTGCATTCCAAGTATACTTTAACATATTTACTCCATGTTTTTTTTAAAAACAGAATTCTAACAGTAATGTTGACAGTGCTGAATCACTGCGGTCACCGGCCTCTGCGTATTGGCAGCTCGTGTCGCTAACTATACGAACTCTTCCAAGCAGTCACACAACTGCCATGATACACATAAATAAAGCTCCATAAAACACTATGAATATGGGTCTTCAAATGTTTGTTGAGTAGAAAAGCAACCAAAAGGAAGCGACATAAACATTGCCACCATTGTACTCCCATGGGAGTGTGGCCGTGAAGGTGGCAGACTAGAGAACGCTCCAAAGATTTATTTGACTGTAACAAATGATTCGTGAAGAGAGCAAAATGTAAAAAAGCGTACCAAGTTAGGCACACTGTCCAGCGTAGCACAAAATTGGAAGGTTACATACACGAAATTGTCTCACAGTGTTTGCCGCTTGTAACACGCAGCGCGAAAGGTTCATGAACCACATGTTCAAATCTATGTGTAAAAAATTCAGTCATCAAAATTTGACCACCCTCAGGCAACTAGTGATGGAGCGCCATGAGTTTGAGCCTTTATTCAGAACATTAGCAACAAATCAAAGATTTCTTGCATTAAACATGCCATTAAACTCCTTAGGCTGTTTTTTGTGTTATTTGGGCCATATATCTTCAACTCAGACCTCTTGAAAATTTTTTTCTAAAAATCCGAGAAGCAACAAATAAATCATGTAATGATAAAACAGTCATCCCCTAATCGTTATCACCATGTGTATCAAGACAGAAGACACGCACACAGACAAGTTGTATTTTCTCCATTTATTTCACCTCCTTGACCCCAGAGTTTTATCAAAAGCTGCACTGATCAGCCTGGCCTTACAGGTACATAAAACTAGAGCTCTGGCACTCGGGAGTTGTTGGCAGCACATACGAGGGTACAAAAAGGTTAGGGAACATTTGATCAAAGGAGGTTCACAATCTCAAAATCAATGTGATGATCGGTCCAGGAATTATGGGAGGCACAGATGGACGCAAGAAAATGGTTTGCATCATTCAGCGTAAAGAACATGGGGAGGGGGGTGTTGCAGGCCGGTGACAAAGTCCTAGACTTTTCTTTCTTTATCCTAATTTTTCTTTGAACACCCCTTGCATTTTGAAAAAACTGGAACATGTGACTGGTCACACTGGTAAAATCTATAAGCGCCAAACCATTACACTTAATACTAGTTCACTTGCAGGCTTTTTTTTGTGGCAGGTACGTGATAAAGGACAACCGAGCTAACTGTCCATCTTGCTAAGCCGAGTTTCAAACTCCTACAACGAAGCTACCCTAGAAGGAGTAAGAGCACCGTCCACTGCATGGTTTTCCATCATTTGCAAGTTGCAAGAAACATGTGCACTCTTAGAAAGCTGTCAACCTGGGCATTGTAAGACACGACATATTGTTTAGGCTGCTGAAACTAGCTTCTCTCCCCAGCCCTTTTGGTGTGACGTCCAGATGTGGGGATGCTCTACTTTGTCGGCGGGCAGGGGGGGTCTTCTATACGGAGTGGACAACCAGCCTGAAGAGGTCTGAGAATATGAACCAATTACTGCCGTCATTATTCAGGACAAACGTCTGGCTAAACCCATGGGGTGGATCGTCGTCCGTCTGGAAAACAACAACAACATCACTGTCAACAAAGTAGTACTGGGAAGAAGTCTTTTTCAGTGAAATTAGAAGATGTATGGTCAGTGTTCTAGCCAGCCTGAATTTTTTTCGTCCCATGGATTTTGAATTTGGAAATCCTGATGATCCTAGGCATGGTATAGGGGCATGCTCCCCCTGGAAAGTTTTGACATCTAGACCCTCTAAAACACCATTTCCTGCATTTTGAGGGGCAAATGTTGCTGGTAGACTCTGCTTGGTTCGATGGCAACTGTTATGATATCTTAACATGACGATTTTTGTCCATTGTGATGAGGACGGAATGGACAAAATTTTTGTCCGTCCCCATTCCCCAACAGCAAAATTTTGTCAAAGGACGGAAGGACAGGCGCTGGCTAGACCCCTGTGCATCATATAGACTCGGGGTGGAAGTCAGAGTAAGATACAAACCAACAGGGCCTTACACACAGATTCCTCACAGTTTGGGAGGTCTTATTTTACTGCCTTTATTTATATGCTTCTTAAATATACACATAATTTGATTATGTATAAATGAAACATTACTCTATTGAAATGAGACAAACAGTTCCTAGGAAAAAAATATATTGTTCAAATTAGTGTTCTGGCCAGCCTTAAAGTTTTTTCCGTCCCCTGAGTTTTGAATAGAAATCTTGTCGTGCCCCGAAGGACTGCGATGATCCTAGGGACGTCCAGAGGCATGCTCCCGCAGGAAAATTTCGAAATGCTATTTCCTGTATCTTTAGGGGCAAAATTTGCTGGTAGACTCGGCTTGGTTCAATGGCATCTGTTTTGGTGAGAAAATCAGGGATTTCTGTCCATCCCTAGTAGCAAATTTCTGTCAAAGGACGGAAGGATGCTGACTAGAACCTTGGTTCTAAAGTTCTGGACAGGTACTAAAAACTCAGTAACAACCCACACTTCTGCACTTCTTATTCTTCGTTGTGTTATTACTACACTGATACAGTTAGATCACGATGAATCTGTGCCCCTTGAGTTTGACATCACAACAAATGAATCCTGGCCTCACCTTTAATTGTCCTACGACCATTACAAGAACACCTCCATCTGTTGTGGGTTGACAGTCAACTGTGGTGACAACATGTTGCACCTTCTGAAATGGTAGACTCTGAAAAAAAAAAGGAGTAACCCAAATTAACCAATAAAGCATTATGCTGTAGGTTATAAGAATCCAGCACCTATCCCTATGTCCCTGAATGGAAATTTACTTCTTGGGATGGAAAAGAGTTTCCCCGTACTCGTGAAAACAATTAAACTTCAAGTTCAAGACTGGAAAGTGATGAAAATGTATTTTCACACAGATATGAAAATGACATCAAACAATCCTAACAAAAAAGTAACATATGGTTTTTAATCAAAACAGCAATTTGAAAAAAAAATATTACTAGTAGGTATTTGGGGCATAAGTACGAACTGATAAAAAACCCATGCAACATAAATTTGTTCTGGGGTTAGGGCTATCGAGCCACATGCAAAAAAATTCCAATCTTTTTCTTTAAAATAAACTTCTTTTGCAGTGCTGAGTAAACTGTCTCCTTACTACAAGTTTCTGCATGATGGCCTCTGCACTCTGCAGCTGCACTCCTTCAAATGTCATCATAGAATGAGGTCTCTGGAAGGGGGAGGGAACAACAGACAACAGGCGTAAATGACAGATTACAACTATAGCATACTGTAAATGCATTTAAGTTCGCAGGGATTTTATTTCGCGAAGCGGAAAAAGGACTGTTCACAGTGGTTTTAAGTTCGCGGTAGCACCATACACTAGGGCTGGGTACCGGTACAGAAAATTCAGGTCCAGGTCCGGTTCAGGTCCAGGTCCTGACCTGATTCAGTATGACTCATATCAATGGTCCATTTCACTAAAAAGAAATCTGTTTGGTGGAGTATTAGACTCATACTGGCGTTTTAAAATCCTACAACGCTAACTACACCTGTGCGATTGGCTGTAAAACTTGGTAGAAATTACTATAAACTCTCCTCTACTTCACTCTTGTTATTTTCTTCCACCTACAAGTGCCAAAACGTGTGAATGCCTGATGAAATAATCTGTTAATTTTCTAATCGGTCCAACATCCGGTCCACCTAATTTTTTCAGGTCCGGTTTTTCTGGACCGGTCCAATAAGAAAAAACGGTTTTGTACCGGTACGCTGTACCGATACCCAGCCCTACCATACACTATAGCCTCTTACTGCCATGGAAAAATGTTCGCGTTGAAGTGGTCAATGTGAAAACTGCGAACATAAAACCACCGCAAAAATTTCTGCATTTACAGTATATACCCCTGACATCAGCAGTTCTGTTTTGAAATCAGATTTTTGTTCATTGAGAGAAGCTAACTGAGCTAACAAGAATATCACTAAATTTTATATGCTATAATAGTAAGTACTAACTATAGTAAACATACATGATGTCAAAGTTTTATTGGAGAGCAGAGATATTGCTGATAGCAATGGACATTGGATACTACTGTAATTCTTGCATTGTTAATTACAAATTAATTTTTGTGACTGTTTGCAATCACTATTCAACTGCTAAATTTTTATCATTGCATTTACTATTGCATCACTCTTCTGCTCAGCTAGAATTACCAAACATAATAATATTAAATGGATCTACAGTATATCTAACATTTGCAGAATACCATGTTAATCTACATGAGTTTTGGAAACCTGACAAAGTGTATGGCATGGCTTGTAGTCAGGCTTATAGCTAGGATTTTAAAATAGGGAGTCCAAACTTATTGGTGAGTCGCGGTAAGTGACTATTGTAGGGGGGTCTGGGGGCATCCACCTTCCATAGTGCAGAGTTTTTGATGATTTTAAGTTAAAAAAGTGCATTCTTAGGTATTCCAAGAGGCAAAAATACTGTTCCAGAGGTCACAGTAGAAGACTGTGACCACAGATGACCTGGTATAGTAGCATCCCTGGTCAATAAGAATTTCATGCTTGTCAGACAATTTTGGGCGTCCAGGGGCATCAAATTTCTTGTTATTCTAAGAAAGTGCATCCAGATGACGCGTTGACGCATGTCAACGCATGCCTGGCTAAAAGCCTGCTTGTAGTACAGATCCTGATGTAATCCCATGTCTTCTACAACAAGTTCTAGAATCTTCCTGTAAATAGTTTTCCTTTGGAGGGGAGGGGGGCATTGACCTGATTATGGACGTTCAAGCAATTTGGACACAATTAAAGCATTGCTGGCGAGTGGATTAGGTACAAGGACAAGTTTAGCAAACTGTAAACCCATGAATTATTATTTACAAACAAAGTAAACAAGCAAAAAAAAAACATAATTCCCAAAGCAGACCTTGGCCCTGGCCTTGGTCATCAGATTACACATAATCATATATGATATATATTCCCAGACACATGTAGCGTTACAAACGTACAGATATTGAAAGATATTAAACATTGAGAAGCTGAAAACATGAATTTTTGCAGCAAAGCATGCACAGTTAGGGTGGGAGGGGGGGGCGAGGAAGCAAAAAATATTTCAAGTTCTTACATAGAGTCCGGCAAGTTCCGAGCGATTCGCATCGAAAGCTTTGTAGTAAAAGTCTACAAACTGTTTGCCGATTGAGTCAAATTGCGGGTTCATTGTCCCGGTCTCTGTATCCGCTACAACTAGTGAAGTTTTCTGCAAACAACTGAACTTTTCGAGGAGGCCAAAAATGGGCCAAAAATGGCGGCAACAATACCAGTTACTCCCATGATGCATTGGGACCAGGGGCAAAAGTCACAAAATTATTTCCAAGAATGACAAAATCAATAATAAAAATGTGCAAATGAAAGATTAGATGTTGATGAATCACCCAATTCATATTGATACTGTGTCAGAATACTTCTAACGCTTATAAAATTTAACTAAAAATATTGGGGTCACGTGGTTAGATTTGGCGGCCATTTTGAACAAGTTTGGTTCCCAATCCGGAACAAATTTTGTCTGTGACGCGTTTGCTGTTTGTATCTTTACTTTACTGTTTCCTGAAGATCCAGAAGAGAGCTGTCTTATTCCTTTCAGGTAATATCTGTTCTTTGTGCGAATGGGTTTGCCCTGTTGTAGTGTTTAATAGCGAAATAAGTCTAGTCAACGATTTGCGGTTGGTGGGGGTGGGGGGCGAAATAACAAATTATTTTTGTGTCCATAAAAATTATATAATTATAGCAAGGACTAGCAAGCAGCACCTACGATGACGCCGTTGCCAAAATATGCTATTTGTATTGAAAGTCCCTTTATACATTGCTTCACACACTCTACTCTACTCACATGCATTTCCAGAAAAATATATGCTAAAATTTCGAAATTATGACGTTTTAAATTTTTTATTGTCCAAAACTCTCATATATCATGACTAGAGAGTTGAGTAGCGTACAGTAGAATAGAATAAAGTTCTTCGATTGGGTACATGTATCACTCAAATTCCCAAGCCAAGGATACATATGGTATCGAATAGCTGTAGTTCAAAGAGTTGGATACCAAACTATGACTCTTCCTTGAGATTGAATTTTTTTCCCTTTCTGATTATCATCTTTCTATCCACTGTCTTTATTCATACAGGGATGGAAGAAGGAGAGGAAAGTGAAACTCCGCGTACCCTGATACGAGGGGTTCTCGCCCACCTGCCTGTGAGCGACAGCGCGGTGAGGGCAGCGGCAGGCACCGGCAGGGAGAGACGATCGTCTGTAGTCGATGTTCTGCGTGCTTCTGCCTCGGCCGCGAAGAAAAGAAGAATCAGTACAGCCTCTCCACGAACACTGGTAAACTAATCTCACACCATATGATGTAGACAATGATTGTGGCTAGAGATTGGTACCGATACAGGGATGGGGTTTTGTGCGCGTGAAAAAGTTGCGTGTGAAAAGTTGCGCGTGAAAAATGTGCGCGTGACAATATGCAAATTAGCTTATTCCCAAGGGATTAAAAAAAGTTTCTGCAGTTTTATACTTAAAAGCTCAAACAAGATGGCACAAAATGGAATTAAGTATCATGTTGTTGCATTACTGAGTACAAAATCTCGATCTGAGTGATTTTAAAGTGATTTTTAAATGTTAAGTTTTTACGCGCAAAAAAGTTTGAAATTTGCGCGTGAAGCAATCTTCTTCAAAAAAGAGAAAATGAAGCTTCTAAAATGGAGAAAAGCCTCAAATTGTTACATTTTACAATATAAAACCTCATATGAGTAATTTTTCCATGTATTTCTGTCAAATTTAGGTGATTTTGAAATGTTCAAAATATGCAAATTAACCTATTCCCAAGGGATCTGAAAATTAGGGTTTTTTCAAACCCAAAATTCAGGTAACAGATGGGAAATTATATCATAGGTTCAAATTTTTCTGCCTTAGAATTCCTTGCTGCACATTTTCTGACATATTTCAGGAACTTTATTTTTCACGCGCAAATTTTTCACGCGCACGCGCATATTCTCCACGCGCAGAAAACCCGTTCCCCCGATACAGGGTACACAAAATCTGTTTTTTCTTGTTGGACCAGTCCAGAAAAAACGGACCCAAATAATCATTCACCAGATACTGGACCGGATTCGAAAATAACCAGATTATACTGGCAGGTGTTCGAGTGTATGGGGGCTTACAGATCCAAGAAAAGTACAAGAGTGAGGTAGAGTAGAGTTCATAGTCATTTTTACCAGGCTTCTACAGTCAAACGTGGTCTAAAACAGAGACAGTTATTGTTTACACATCTCCGATAGGATTTTAAAACATCAATGGACATCGGATACTGCACCAAACATAATACTTTGTAGCAAAATTGCTTTGAGTATTGTCCATTCGCAAAGTTTTCCTGGACCTGGACCGTACCTGGACCTGAATTTTCTGTACCGATACCCACACCAAATTGTGGCAGATTATCTGCAAAAGTGAAGGTAGTTTTTTATTCTATGATATTTGTTGTGATTATTTCAGTAATGTGCATGTGTAATGGACACTGTAGCTTAACACTCAAAAACCTGCCACCTCTTAAATAGGGAAACTTAAATCTAAAGTGACAGAAGACTGTCCATTGTCCCTAATTTGAGGTGTTCTGGAGACACAGCCCATGCCTGTGTGTGTGAGTTTGTGTGTATCAGTGAAACTGTTTAATTTAGACTGACAGAAGACCTTCCATTGTCCCAGATTCGAGGTGTCCTGGAGACCCAGCCCACTCCTGAGAACACCACAGAGGAGCCTGCCAGGAAGGTTGCCAGGGTAACCCCGCAGGTCAGAGGTCAGCCTACCCCCAGCCATGGTGGATCAGGACAGAGGACGTTTGCTTCACCTTCAGGTGCATAGATATATAGATGTGTGACATTCTTTCCTAGAGTAGCGATCATTACACAAACAGTTACTTATCTGTTGATAAAGAAGCAAAGCATCCTTTTACACCTTGTCATGCTTAAAGAAAATAAGTTAGGCCTAGGAAAAAAAACCGTTGTGTTTCCTGTTTCAGTCCTGAAAAAATTAGGGTCGGTAGGTAGGGTTTATCTTTCTTTTTTCTTGTAATTTTTTTTAGGCTGGCCGAAACTTTAGTGATCAATGCATATTGCAATTAGAGTTGAACAAAGTAAACTGAAATGCATGAGGACACTTGTCTTTCAATGTCAAACTTGAATTTGGGCATAATGGATACATCTATCCTTTATTAGATAGGACAAGTAGTGTTTTTACTTCGATAGGAAGATTGACTGAAAATTATAACTGGAAGCTATGTGACTCCACTGCCCCCGAAGGGTCATCAGCTTTTTCTAGGGTAGATAGCTAGGGAAACAGGAAACACAAAATTTTTTTTGCTAGGCCTTAGGCCACACCGATTTAATTTCTTGGTTCACGGATTCGCTCGCTCCTAGTTTTTGGAAAAAAAAATAAAAATTACCACTCTGCAAATTTTCACCATTAATGAAACCATTCACCAACTTTCTGGTGTAGCAAATTGGCCTTTATATTATAAGCTCCTTAAAGTGTGGGTACAGGTGCTGTTACTATACAAAAATAGTGTTTTTGTACTTTTTTCAAGCTGAAAACTTTTTTCTTTATGTTTTCGATTAGCCGTTACCTTTACCCCAACCATTTTACAATTTTTATTTTTATTTTTATTTCGCCCTCTCGCTCCATATTTTTTATGAAAAAATCCGTGAACCAAGAAATTAAATTGGTGTGGCCTTAGGTCAGTAAGTTTCCTTGCTGTTTCTGTAGCAGAGTATATTTTGGCTGGGAGGGGTTGCTGGCCCTTCCCCTTTAACATGCTTGAGGCAACTCCGCGATCACAGGACCTCCATTCTACCCCTTCCGAAAGATGGTGCAGCCCCAACAAAGATAGCCTTCCTAGGATTTGAACCAAGCTCTTCCAGTTATCAACTTATTGGAACCAGGGGCTAAACTGCTAGGCTGTTACCAGTTGCGCAACAGGGACATTCCAAATAGACAGTACTGTATATATACAGGGCTCAAAATATCACCTGCGTATGCAGGTTAATGCAGGTAAAAATGGAGCTGTGCAGGTATTTCTGATGTCTACCTGCACCTAACCTGCACGGGTCCATGTACTGGGTTTTATACATAAATGTCCTGTGATGTAGGTGTATATGGATTGTTACTAACTGCATTACTATTAATTGTTACCAGCTATTAAGTATAAAAGATAAAGTAGCAATGGTTTCTCAACAATTTTAGTATGATCCATTCTTCCTAAACTCATAGTGGTGCAGGTAAAATTTGTCTGGTGCAGGTAATTTTCAATGTTACCTGCACCAGTGCACGTATGCAGAAATAAGTATTTCAAGCCCTGAAATATTATGTTTTCCCTGTGCTTTAGGCTCAGCCCCTAGAAGCCTCCGCCAGGGTGTGCGGAGAAGTGCCCGTATCAGCACCTCCAGTCCAGTGGCGGCTTACTTCACCAGGAGGGGGGTAGGGGGGGTCAGCTCCCTGCTGACCCCCCAGGATGACTCCACACCCCATACCATGCTGCGCAACGTCCTGCAAGTCTGTAAGTACATCGCCGTTTATTCTTGATGGTTCTCAACAAATGTGCGTACATTTTGTAACAGGAACACAGCCAAAAATACTAGTCCAAGTTTCCTCATCAGAAGGCTGATGATTTATAGTAGATTAGCATGAAAGCTCATCTGTGTTGATAGAATACATATTGAAGTTTTTCAACTGTCATACAACACGAATTATTCTCACCTTTCAGTCGCACTTCCGTCGACCTTCTTCTGGAGTGACGATTCAGTTACTCTGATCACGTGACTTAGAGACACGTGACTCGAGTAACGAATCATAAATGCCTGGCAGACGATATCTGCCCCCGTCTCTGTTGAGTGTCGGCTGATGTGCTCTTATGTAGATGGCCTCCTTTACCCCCCCTCGCAAAGTAATCTGGTTCGGTGTCAAATATTTGTACTTTGTCCAAGCTGATGAAATGTCCCGGTGACTCAATATGAATGTGTTGGGACACCTCTGACAAGGCCAAACTCTTTCTCCTGTGCTCCAAGAACCTAGTCTTGAGCGAGCGCTCAGTTTCCCCAATGTATGATGTCTCTAAGTCACGTGATCAGAGTAACAGTAACTGAATCGTCACTCCTGAAGACGGTCAACGGAAGTGCGACTGAAAATTCGAGGTGAGAATAATTCGTGTTGTATGACAGTTGAAAAACTTCAAGATTGTAGTAGATGTTTTCTTATTTGATTATGATTACATGACTGTATATGATCCCCTTCTATACAATTTATGCACTTCAAATTATAAATGTTTTGAGTAGGAAGAGGATCATCTTTGATTGCTGCCAAGTAATTGTCAACTTCTAGATTGTTTGGATTTTAATGTTTTAAAAAAGTCAGAATACTTCTTAAGACATTTTTTGTTTGTGTTTGTTTAGTGTTGTTTACTGTATGTTTCTGTTGTCACTCTGCAGTGCCCGTCGAAAGCCCTGCTACTCACAGCCAGGCTGAAGTGTCCCTGCTGGAGGAAAGTACAGGTACTCCTACAGTGGAGGAACCAATGAGGGAACAGGCACAGGTGCAACAAAGGTAAACATTTTACCGTCTTCTGCATATCATACTAGACAAGGAGGGAAGATTTTTTTCATGTAAATATATAACTGTATTATGTTATATTTTCATTTCATGGATTCTGATTGAACAGTCATGCAAGAGATTATGGACTGTGCACTTGAAAGTTCAAAATAAATGAGAAACTTTTCACTTTTTGCCTTAAAGTTTGTATTAAACCACATCAGGCTTTTAGCTAGGATTTTATTCTAGGGAGTCCAAATTTCTGAGTGACTGAGATTCACCATGCGGTAAATACTACAGACATGAGTATTGTAGGGGGGTCAGGGGGAAATTGACCTGCCATGGTTCAGGGTTTGAGAGAATTTTAAGTTAAAATGGTGGATTCTGACGTACCCTGAGTGGCAAATTATTGTCAGGTCACAGTTGAAGACTGTGACCTGGTGGCATTGCTGGTCAATCAGAATTTCATGTGAGAATTTCAATCAGGGCCTCTTCAGTGTGTCTGGTGCGTCCAATTTCTTATCTTTAGAACAGTGCGTCCAATTGACACCTTGATGCATGCTTGGCAAAAATCCTGAACCACGTGTCTATAACTTTTCCAGTGCCCAGCCAACCCCTGAGATGGACTTGTCGCTGACCGTGCCACGGCGTGGTACCCGCCACGCCCACAGGACACAGGTCACGCTGGAGCAGTTTGCTGCAGGGGTGGAGCAGAGACTGGCAAGCCAAGAAGCTCGGACTGAAGGTATTCACAAACCTTCGTGCATGTGTAGAGAAAATTCCATTGTCTAAGATTGTCCATACAAAGCACTATTCTGGCTAGCTTGGTAGCACAGAGGCCAAGCCCTCCCTACAACAGCAAAGAAACTCCAAGACCTAAGGAAGCTTGCAGGATGCAAAGCACGATGGAAAAGGATGAAGAAAGACTGAATGCAGCTATAGGACTTTCCAGACTATAGATGCAGAATACAGTGACTGATGATGATGATGGTAGCAGTTGGGAAGAAGGTTGTTGTTTTACTAGAGTGACTACAAGGGAGTAAAAGCTCTCAGACCAATTGTAACATTGAATTCTAAGAATTAAAGTAATAACAGGGCTTTTGTTATCAAGGTTAGGCGTACCATTGTCACAGAAAGACTGTAGTGGTGATTTCATATGGCAGGAGTATCAAATACATGTACCTACTGTAAGTGCATTTATGTTTGTGGGGATTTAATTACACAGGACTTTTCGCGGTGGTTTTAAGTTTGAGGAAGAAACATGCGCTGTAGTCTCGTACTGCCATGAAAAAATGTTTGCGTTGGTTTTAAGTTCGCGGTGAATTGGCCACCATGAAAACTGCGAACATTAAACCACCATGAAAGTTTCTGCATTTACAATATTATTTCAGTGGAACATACATGTATAATGTCATCATGTGTCATGGTCTTGGTAAAAGATGTATTTTGTTGTACTGTTTTATGTTTAGAAGAAGAAGCAGAGTCAACAGATGACCCAGCAGACCAGACAGATGCAGCAGCGAGTGTAGAAGAGACGACAACTCCTGCTGCCACAGATGGCGAGACCAGACACACCGCCAGAACAGAAGATGCAGAGGAAACGGATTCCGCTCAACCAACCAGTTCACAGGAGACCACGTCACAGCCGGAGGAGGCAGTCAGCTTGTCTGATGCTGATGATGAGATGTCATCTCAACAGGTAAGGAACAGTTGTTGCTTTGTGTTGCCCTGTCAAATGGTTGGACAGTCCATTGTTAGTTAAAAGAAGGGGATTATTTAAAGCTTTAGATGCAAGGGAGGTAGTAATTAAAATAAAAGATGGAGACAGGGAAGGTAAAGGGTTCTCGGCTGTCCGTTAACTGTTTGAATAGTATAGTTTTTTTCTGTCATTGCTTCAAAGGATCACTTTATGTAGATTGTACATTAGTAAGATGACAGCCCCCACTTTTACTCACATTTCCTTCACAGTTTCACAAATTTCTCTTGATGCCTTGTTTTTCAGGACAGAAATGCAGGCAGTGTCCCACCTGACTTCATATACACTCAGGACACCCAGCCAGACGAGCGCACGTCGTCCCAGTCACAGGGAGAGTCTGATGATGATGAGATTATACCAGATACTCAGATGTCTGTCCAGCAAGAAGATGACCACCCTTCTGCTCAGGACACTGACCGAACAGGAGGTCCGTCCACAGTAGTGGACAACAGTGATGGGGAGAGGTCAGCAGGCCAGGCTATGGAGGTTCTGTCAGACGATGACATGTTTGCGGACAGGGCAGCAGGGATGGAACCTGAAGACCATGATGAGGAAGCAGAGGAAGATGACATGGTGGAAGTAGAGGAAGACAATAGGGAAGAAGACAATGACATGTCTGAAGAAGAGAATAATGCACCTAGAGACGAAGTTATGGTTCCATATGGTGTGGAGCATACAAGGTTTGAGTCTCTTTCTCACAAATATTGAAAAATTTGGATAACTTTTAAAAGTCTATGTTAATCATTGATAAATTGATCTACTTCCCTTCATCTTCAAGCGCATGATTCATAACCTCAGAAAGTTATATCTATGTAGAGAATGAAGTATTTTCTTTTAGAAATCTCACTATACACAGATACGCGCAAATCTCTCTACACTACACTACAACTAGACCATAAATATGCATGTTTAAACAAGGACAAAATGTTCACCTACAGTATGTCGACTAAAAGATACTGGAAAAGCTCTATAAATTTGTTAACAGAAGTTTTAAAAAGAGAAGTAGATTTTATATCATATAAAATACAACCTCTTTACAGTTATACTTTAGTTATCTAGCTCAATGCATCTAGCACATGTTGGGCAGGAATATGCAATAAAGATCATTGTCATCAAAAAGATCATTAAATCGTAAAAGTTGTAACTCAATGACATTATCGTGTTTCAGGTCACCACAGAAGTTACCAGCCCGCCAGCAGGTGAGACCTGTACAGCAAAAACGCAAAAAGACACCAGCATCCAACAACTCTCTACCACGTGCCTACACCAAGAGTATTTTCACCAACTTCTGTAAGCGTCCCGTGTCCAAGGACGCCTTGGAAGAAGTGGAAAAGGGGTAAGTGGCATATGACTTTGTACTGATTGATGTATATACAAATAGAAAGAAATAGAGTATGTTAGTCTTTCTCAGAAAAAACTAAATTACTGTAAATGTAGAAACTTTTGCGATGGTTTTATGTTCGCGGTTTTTGCGATGGTCGCTTCACCGCAAACTTAAAACCACCACAAACATTTCCCTTCTGTTCCTTCTTGCTGCTTGTATGTACTATACATTGTCACAGCATTATAATGAAATGTTTGAGACATGAATACTTACAAGACACAAATGTTTTGAGTACTTTCAGTAGGTTAGTCTCTGCAGTTTAATGTACAAATTTCATTGACATTTTCCTTCCCAATAGTTTTCCAAAGAAATACTACCGGTATAGAAGTTTCCAGACCAGTCTACTAGTTTTTGCACACGTTTGAAAATCTTGCCACATCTCTTAAAATTGATGCAGAATTTTGACAATCTTCAATGTATAAAATGACCAGGTAATCTTTATTCTGCTCTTATTCCAGCTGTGAGAAGTTCTTCCACAACCTGTCCACAGACCTGATGCTGTATGCCATCCATGGACACAGGCAGACCATTCAGGAGGCTGATGTAGAACTACTCATGAGGAGGTGGGTACAAAACATTCTCCAAGATGTGGTCATCTTTGAAACAGACAAGAACATGCTACCTACAGATAGAATTAATTCTTAAGAGAAATTGATTATTCTAAAATAATACTGGTACAGAACCGTTTTTTCTTATTAGATTGGTCTGGAAAAAATGGACCTGTAAAAATTTGGTGGGTCGGACCTTGGACCTATTGGAATATGAAGAGGTTATATGAGAATTCACATGTTTGGGGATGACAGGTTGAAGAACATATCAAGAGCCAAGTAGAGTTTATTGTAACTTCTACCAAGTTTTACAATCAATTGTATAGTGGCAGTTAGTCTTGTAGAATTTTAAAATGCCAATGGAATTCAAATACAGATTTTTTGTTTGTAGCAGAATGGACCACAGTTCTGAGTGCTGTCCATTCACAAGTTTTCACATACTGAATTAGGTCCAGATCCGGACCGGGACCTGATCCTTTGGACCTGAATTTTCTGTACCAGTACCCACCCCTAGTCATATTTCTGCATTGCAGTTTTGAACCTTTGAACATACACACATTGATACTGTTTTCTGTTTGCGCAGGCAAGGCTTTGTGACAGAGAAGCAGTCACTGAATTCCCTCATCGAGAAATACCTTCCCTTAGAGGACAGGGAGCAACTCATCCCCATGGCCACCAGTGGTAACAAAGTCATCCCTCACAGCAAAGGAAAAAAGTAGACTCAACATCATGTCCAGTTTTTCAAACAGCAAGGCATTCATTTCTCATATTTATTATCCATTGTCAGGGCTCGATATAATTTTTCTGCATACCTGCACAGGTGCAGGCAACATTGAAAATTACCTGTACCAGACAAATTTTACCTGCACCACTCTGAATTTGGCACGTATGGATACTAAAATTGTTGAGGAGCCATTGCTATTTTCTTCTTCTATACTTAATAGATGGTAACAGTAAATGCAGCTAAATCACATATACCTACATCATAGGACTTTTCTGTATAAAACCCAGTACATGGACCAGTGCAGGTATACATAAAAAATACCTGCATAGCTCCAATTTTACCTGCACTAACTTGCACATGCAGGTGGTATTTCGAGCCCTGATTGTATTTGTACATGTATATAGGTGATGCAGGCTTTTTACAATGCAGTTAAAGATTAACCAACATTGTGGTAGTTACACAAAGTACAATGTTAGGCATTGAAAGGGATGAGAAAGAATGGACAATAAATGAGTAAAAGAGATTAATAACATTTTGGAAAAAAGAGTGATAATAAAAAAGGGAAAAGATGAGACACTACCAATAACAAGAACATTGGTTTTATTCTGAAATGTATTGCTGAGTAGAAACTGTATATAGAAGCTTTGTTATAACTCTTTTGCAACATATGGTGTATAGTTCTGTTTTTGTACAAACACTTGATAGTGCTAGGGAGATGATGGTAAGTCTGCATTCCCAACTTTTGTACTTAAAAATGCTTCACTTCAAGTTTATACACTTGTCACAACAGTTGTTTTTGCACAACCTAGCTTAAAGGTATGTAATGATGGCTTTGAAAACTAATATAGCTAAACTGATCATGTACATGGAAAAAAAATCTTGTTATAAAAGTTTGTGATAAATAGCTATTTACTGTCTGATGTGACTGATTGACTCTTATCATTGTAGAATATATACTGTACAGTCCTATTTCTTTTTCTCAGTTGAACTTTCATCCTCATCACTTTCATACCCTGAGTTTTCCCAGCTTAGTTCACTTTCTGCATCAGTGTCCTCCTCCAAGTCCCTCAAGACTGTGGCTGGATCCTCGTATATTTGCCCCAACTTTCTCTTATTCCTCTTCCTGAAAATAACTTCTGGTAGGTCCGTCTCATCCTCAGCCAGGCCATCCCTTTTCCTGGCCCTTGCCCTGTTTTGCATAATCTGCTTGTTAAGAGAATGATGGTCTATATGAAAAAGTGGCATCCTATCTATGAAGTTATCCTGAAGGGCCAGTTCTTCTAGACTTTCCTCCAGATCAGACTCTTTGTCAGACTCCAGATGTTCAGGTGTCTCCTCTTCTTCTGGACCAAAGTCAGCTGTAGCAAGTAATCTCTCCACTTCATCCACAGCAGCTTGCTCCTTGTCCTTTATAAACACTATGGGAGGAACCTTCCCGATCACATGGAGCTGGATAAGTGTATGCCTGCAGGGTAAAGGGGAAGGGAGGTTTGGATATACACAAAACAGTTGTACACATGCCTTTTTTAGGCTGAATCAGTAGTCGTCAAGTGTCAACTTTCTAAGCAAAACAGTAACAGTTAAATAATGATTACACAGGAGGGTATGAAAACAATCACCTATGGCAGCTACTTACAACAACAAATGATAAATCGAGTAACACTTGAAATTATAACAAGACAATTCACTAGGTGAAAAAGAGGATACCTTAGTTCAAAGCGGGACCTGTCTAACAAGTCCTCAATATGTTTGTCATCATCGAATCCTGGTGCTCTCCAGAACACTCGTGCTGTCAGAAAGTCTGGAGTCACAGAAACCTATATGTATAAATGCAGTATGATGTTAGTATATGCAATTCAGTATGAGTTATTACATTCAACTTGTCTGTTTCACTTTTGGTTACATAGAAGTTTAAATTGATTCTGCCTGGAAACATCCATGGAGGCTCTCAAATGACAAAATCCATGACCAAGCTCTGCAAATATGTGGCAATAAGCTCTTTCGGTGACAGGAATTGTAAATATGTCAAAGGTTAAGGTCCATAACACTCATCTTGCCCATTGTTTTGATTTGCATAATTAACTCTCGAACGTAATGGCGCTTGCAAAATGGTGGAATGTTCACAAGTCCGGGGCCTTCATCTTCGACATATTACCTACAATTCCTGTCGCCCTCACATACGCAGTGTAATCTGTGAAAGACCTTATTTCTCAGTATAATTCTAGCAAGTCTTACATGTACATAATGCTATTTGTACCTGATTTGGGGAAAATCTAGGTTTTCAGTCATCTGACGTTACCTTGGTGATCTCGACCTGTGCTTCCCCCAGCTCCTGGCTAACCTGACAGCTCTGCACCAGCTCTGTAATGTTCTTCTTCAGGGTGTTATTCACAACACGCTGTCGAACTGACTCTGTGCGCTGGGCTTTACCTTTTATTGGGACTTCAACTCCAGTCTTTTTTGGCTGAAAAAATGGTACATTCTCTGTGAGTCAATCACAAAAAGCCTAGGGAAAAATTTTTTTGGTCGACTTTGGCCCAAATCTCTAATGATACATTACAGTTTAACAAGGTAAAAATGAAATGCATGAGGACAATTATATTTTCAGTGTCAAACTTTAGTTTTGCTAATAGTTACAAATCAGATCAGCAGATAATGTAACATTTATATTCATTAGATAGGACAGGCAGTGTTTTTACTTCAATAGGAAGCAGGCTGAATAAAAAGTCTGACTGGAAACTGTGACTCCACTGCCCACCCGGAAAAAAGTCTATGGTCAGCAGGTTTTTCTAGAGTAGGTAGGGAAACAGGAAACACAACATTTTTTCCTAGGCCCAATCAGTCTAACACAACTTCTTGGTTGCTGATTTTGAGATAATAAAAACAATTTTGCATAGCAGTATTAGAACCAGATACAGAATATCAGCTTGACTTTTTTATCTGCAATTATTTACATGCACAGATTATGAGCAATACATACCAGTGTAGGCACATCATAGTAGAACTTCTTCCTGATGGTAAAGAAGAATAAAAAAAATGAGTGATTTACAGTATGCAGAAATGTAACCGATTTATAAAAAGTGAAACCAAGCGAAGGTTAAGTCCTTCACAGTTGTTATACAGCTTAAAATGGCAACCCTGTACTATGCTGGGGAAAAATAATACACTGTTCAAAATAAAAACTTATGTAAGATGCAATTAAAGGGGAGTGTTAGTCTCCGATAGATACTAATTTTAAGAAGTACGTGTAGTGTATACCTACCAACAGGTATCAAAGAGTATACAGTCTTCTACTGAACTCCCCAAGCACCCTCAAATTAATTGAATTAATCAATCTGAGCCTATGGTTGAATAAGCCTTCTCACATTAGTTAGGACACATGTGTGGCTACAGGAATTATAGGTAATATGTCAAAGGGCAAGGCACACAAAAAGTCCTTGTTCACCATTGTTTCGATTTGCATAGCCCCCCTTCAACTACCATATGGTGAGACTGTAGTGTTATCCTGGAAAACACTACAGAGGAAAAGGACCTCGGCATCAAAGTTGATAGAAACCTATGCTTTGAACCACACATCTTGTCAATAGCCTCCAAGGCAAACCAGATGACAGGGCTGCTATGGAGAACTTTCTGGTTTGTTGATAAAGAGGTACTTCACCATCCTTTTCAAATCCTTAGTACATCCTCTAATTGAGTATGGTGCCCCCATATGGTCTCCTGGGAGCTGGAATTTAGTAGATATCATAGAAAACATACAAAGACGTGCAACAAAAAGAATCCCAGGCTTGAGCGAGCTTTTATACGAACAAAGGCTTAGAACCCTGAAACTAACCATCCTAATGTACAGGAGACTGAGAGGTGACCTTATAAATACATACAAATACACACACGGGCTATATACGACACCGTGCCATGCATACCGGAAGTTAAGAGGGATGGGAGAACGAGAGGTCACAGCCTACGCTTAACAAGGCCAATATCAAAAACCAACAAGAGACACGACTTTTTCAGTAACAGAGTGGTGCCGTGATGAAACGCACTGCCAGAAGAAGTCGTCACAGCACCAGCGGTCAACAGTTTTAAATCAAGGCTAGATAGGGCCATGGTAGCTGCAGTGCAACTGTTGGTTTTTTGCTCCCGCTTAATAAGCTCTCGTCGCGGGAGCTTATTAAGCGGGAGCAAAAAACCAACAGTTGCACTGCAGCTAGGGCCATGGAAGACCATCCCATCATGTTCAACTATAAAGCTTTGGACAAACCACATAAGCCAACTATGACTGTATGCTGAGAAAGAGGAGCGGTTTACACTGGAGCGAGACTCCTACCTAACCTAAGAATTTACTCTACTCATAACAATGTCGGGTTTTGTTTTCTACCTAGAATTCCTGTCGCCGCTGCGCACATGCGTCCGGTAGCGTACTAGTAAACATCTGAATAATAGAACATAACGTTACCTTTACGACGTGCAAGGAAGTAGCAGCGGCAACAACTTACCCTTCCTTCTTCATGAACTTTTCCAATGGGTTTATCTTCTCTCGCTTTTTAAAAACAACATGGGTTGCCGAAATATGCCTCTGGCACAGAGCACATCGCTGGGAGGCTCTTAGGAACAGCGTATACTGAGAAAAAGTTGCCCGAACCGGCGAAAAACACATGGTGGCAGCCATCTTTGTGTAGTAGACTGCACCATTCATATCCGGGGGTGAGTTTGAATTTAAAGACCAAATGTTTCAGAAAAGAAAGTGTTTTGTATTATATACAACATTATTGGTATGTGTGTAGATACAAAAAAATTAATTTTTGTGATTATACTTTGTAGTAGATGTAGGATTTAGAATTATATGTCAAAGCAAACACCCTATGAACAGAAGTGTGCGAGTCTAACAACTCCTAGTAAGAAAACATAGCATGACATTTGTTAGAATCGAAGTTAGCATTAAAGTACACTTTAAAAGCTTTTGTTCCTCTAAATAATTAGATATATCAACATTTTTTAATTTTTAAACGAGTTTTAATTATCGAAATATTGCTGAATCATAACATATTCTGAGTCTTTACTGAAGATTATGAACTCTACATAAACAGAATGGATGTTGCTGAAATCTCGTGCTATGTTTACGTACGTGGAATAAATAGAGTTTCAGGTCCGGTTGCACCATGTCTTCTCGTGCGCTGAGGAAACTTCGAGGAGAACAGGGTCTTCCGGACATTGTAGCCGACCTTGGAGTCGATATAAGTAGTGAAGAGGAAGACGTCCCCCAGCCTGTCCCTTCTGGCAGGAAGAAGAAGAAGAAACCTGTGCAAAACCCCTTCGATCTGGTGAGCTTTTATAGAGTTTATACTGCGGCATATGTCATGTCAGGGTTGGGGGCTAGAGAGTCACATACTCTCCAAGCAGAGGTTGGTGGAAGATTTTCCCCATCAACCTCTGCTTGGAGAGTGGGGGACACAGTCAAACCTGGCATCAGTAACCACTCATGGGACATTTGATAACTGGTTGCTGAGAATTTATAGTCTGTGGTTGCTTCAGACATATGAGTTGGCTGGCCAGATGCTGAAAATGACTTTAAACTTTAAAGCATTTACATTTAACAATTAAACTTAATTAACTGTCTATCTTTACCAGCGTGTTATCATTATGAAGATTAACCTTACAGTTTGGACATTACAATTTATGTGAAGAATTTTATGTGGTTATTAGTTTATAATGCGTGGCACATTGGATACACCCGATCCCTCGATCTGGGAAGTTATAGCAATTGTAAGAAGACAGTGAGAGTGGTGCAGGTAAAATTTGTCTGGTGCAGGTAATTTTCAATGCACCGGTGCAGGTATGCAGAAAAAAGGATTTCGAGCCCTGTCAATACAAACAAATCTTAAAACACTGTGAATGACCCCTATGCTCTTGTTCCCAGCTTGTTGACCATGACAGTGTAGAGGAGGAAGCTGAGGAGGACCAGGAGAATGTGGAGCCAGATGAACACCAGGACAGTGTTGTCACAGAGTCACAGCCTCAAGCAGGGGGTAAGACTGGAGGGAAGAGGAGGAAGAAGAAGAAAAAGAAGAAGGGAGGAGATAAGGAAGACAAGGGATCACAAGAGGTGAAACCTTTGGGAATATTAAAACTTTCACTACGTTCTTAATTATAATACAAAGTTAATTCATGTCAAATAATAAGAAGCCTCCAAGTCTAAACTTTGTAAGAGGTATAAAGGAGTCCATATACATCGGGGCACTCCAGCCATCACTGAACAGAGATTGTGGGCGTTATAAACTTCCTGGCACATTTGACCAATTGCTGACGACACGTATCCGCAAGATCACATGTTCATAAAATCATGTGTCTGTAACTCTTGCGAGTTTACGTTCTAAAGTATATGGTCATCATTGATCCTGAAGAAGGTGACAGTGGTCGTTGAAAATTTGATCCGTGTGTACTTTTTGTGCTGGAAGAAAGTTTAGCATTGTACTATGATTACTACCAACATTGTACTATGATAACTACCAAAACAAAATGTCTTCTCAAAATATAAGTGTAACATTACAGGCATAATCTAGATTTAGTTATGAATTATATTAGGTTTATATGTGGATAGATATTGCCTATAACACTGTAATATGTGCTTTGAAATTAAGATCTGTAATTGTATCATTCTTGAAACAAAGATATAGGACACTTTATTAACACTATCATGAGTCATACTATTGAAAACTGTGCCCCTATCCTGTGTTGAAAGACTGCAGAGGATGACATTGATGCCAGTATCAGGGCAGTGAATGAGATGCTGGGAGAGCTGCCCCTACAGCCTGCAGCCAGTAGTGAACACTCCACACTCCCTATCGGATCTAAATCACTTCTATCTGTAGAACACAGGTATGGGAAACTTGCGTATCTATAGCAATGTAGAATCTGATGGTCTGAGCATTACCTTTGGATTATTTCATAAACATTAGGATTTGAAAGAATTGGAAGTCTGCTTTTTTGTAGACATTGTTACATAGTAGTAGTCCACTGTGGTCTGGACACTCTGCAGCTGCAATCAGTCTTTCTTGAACTCTCTCCACTTTGTCCTGTTACATAGACTACAAATAATATCTTCATCTTTATTTTATCTTGACCAAAGAGCTTGATGAATGTTAATAACTTCTTTTAGTGCACAGTTATATACTGTGAATTTGGATGAATAGTGCACAGTTATATACTGTGAATTTGGATGAATGAAAAGTACATATGTTCCTGCTTAACATGTAAATTGTAATTGTTTTCTTACTCTAACATTCAAATGTCTTATTACATGTACACATGGAGTGGCTGCATAAAAATGATCATGAGTTACATGACCTATCTGTTCTTACAGGCACCTGAGTCCAGAAAATGAAATGAAGAGAATATTTGGTGCTTCAACAGTTAGAGGAGAACAGAGGTTTGTTGGATATTTTTTTAATATTTTAATCCATAATCTACATATTCTACATATTCAATAAAATGTTTTGTTTAAGATTTTAAACATTTTTTGTGAATTGTTCCAGATCTAGAACCAGAAACAAACAGCACAAAAGGAGTTGGTTGTCACAGCCCAAAGCCAATTGGCCTCCCCTGTCTAAATCAGGTGAGTGAAACCTTCATTTCATATGAAAGAGAGGAAGTTGTTGATTATTCATGTATTTTCACAGTATGTATTAAATCACTGGTGTAAGCTGTGCATGATGTACATGTATTTGTTTGGAGAGAGTTTCATCTATTCTATTAGTGTGTTTAGAAACTAATTGTTTTAAAATCATTTTTCTTACAGGGATATCTATGAAGTTGATAGAGACAAAAAGGGGGTAAGTCATATGATAAATTTCATTTTCTCATTGCCATCATACATCTAATAAACAGACAAACCTGTATCTCACAATGTACAAAAATAACTGATCGGTAATTGTTACCATCATCACAAAACAAAATTTTGCTGCATTGCCTTTTATACGTTGCAATATTGAAAAATAGCAGGATTAGCTGTGGTGCTACTCTCATATTATGGAACATGATGTTTTACTGTTACATGTACAAATGTATATCTTTTCCAGATGCCAACATTTTACCTTTGAACACAACCGTGACTATCAGAAGGTCCAGTTTGACTTCTTAGATGCAGTTGAGTCTCTCAACCCAAACAACATCACGGTAAGATGATTATGTAGCTGAATACATGTTTCTATTGTGTCAATTTTGTACTGTGGCTATCCTTACAACATGTTAAAACTTTTTTGCATTTTATACATTTGTGAGTACGTATATGAACACCTTGTGCCACATGCTATTTTTTTTACATCCATGCATTATGATTAGTTTAATTTGTATTAAACTTTCCTCTCATCATTGCATGTACTTGAACCTATACAAGATCTTGATAGTAAAGACCTTATCATATTACTTGATATGCATTTCTTAAACCTGCAGTTTTTTGTTCTGCCACTAGGCGGTGCTACAGCTCCATCCATATCACGTTGACTCGTTGACTCAGCTGAGTGATGTGTGTAAAATGAGTGAAGATTTACAGATGGCTTCCGAACTGATCGGTGAGTAGTTCTGAAAATTTGAAAAGGTTTGTGATAGAAACAATTTGTGATCTACACTGAAATGATGATTTGTTACATAGTTTACAATGGCTCAAACTTGATTTTGTAATGTTTGGTATTGTAAAAAAAAATCTGATGTATGTTTTGTATATTATTTGCTTTGAGGTACAAGCAGCAGCCACAAGTATCTAGTTGCTAGGGAAGGCAAGTTGCTTAGCAACAGTTGCCATGTAAAGGGTAGTTTGTAGTGGCTCCACCTCTCATGTTTTATACAGTATTTGTTTATTTCACAATTTTATCATCATCTGAGCATTTTGCACCCATCACATGGAATATTGCTGTTCCTGACTTGTTTGTATGTATCATATACAGAAAGGGCTCTGTACAGTTTTGAGTGTAGCTTCCACACTCTCTTCAATATGACCCTGGGGACTTGTAGACTGGACTACAGAAAAGCAGAGAACAGGTCAGAACTCTTTGCACTATGTCTATGTATGTGTTGTGATGTAATGTCATATTACCTTGGGTCGCTAGGTGGCGCTATAAGTAATTACCTTATGCAACCTCTGCTTATTGGAACACTTTAGAAATTTACACTAACTGCTAACTGTATGTGTCATGATTTTATGTTTCAGGGCGTTCTACCTGGCCCTGTTCAAACATCTGACATTCATTGGTCAGCGTGGCTGTTACAGGACAGCACTGGAGTTCTGCAAGCTCTTACTAAGGTACACTGTCTTGTTCAGGGCAGGCTTTCGGCCAGGCATGCGTCATGGTGTCATCTGGAGAAATTGGACGCACTAGATGCCCTTATACTGGGGAGTAGATCCTACGACAAGCATGAAATTCTGATTGATCAGAGATACCACTAGATTTGTGATCACAGTCTTCTATTGTGACCTCCCTGACAGAAATTTTGCCAATCAGGATACCTTGGAATGCACCATTTCAACTTAAAAGTCTTGAAAACTCTTCACCATGGATGGTGGATACCCCCAGACCCTCATACAATAGTTGTGCATATATCACTTACTGCGACTCACCAAGCAATTTGGATCCCCAATTTTAAAATCCTAGCTAAAAGCCTGGTTTAGGGTATAATGAATTCCTACCATGCAGTAAAGTTACTTTTGATAGTCATGTTAGCTTATTACTGTGCATGGACTTTTTAGGTAAAATTTGGTGTACATGTTGATAGTTCTAGTGGTAAATAATTTGTATGATCATTTTCTTCTCTTTCCATGTTTTCTCTGCAGCCTTGACCCAGATGAAGACCCCCTGTGTGTTCTGCTCATGATTGACTTCTATGCACTTCAGGCCAAAGAATATAAGTTCCTCTTAAGGATGTACCAAGAGTGGGAGGTCAGTACAGATAGAGTTAACGTGTCTTTTATTTCACTAATATATACATGTACATATCCAAATGGCAGACACAGGTTACTATATTTGTGTAGTACAAAATGTACTTGAGTTGCCCTTGTTCATCTGGAATATATATAGCTTTCATGAATAAATAAAGGTTCAAACAAATATTTCCCATTCTTCCTTTAAATAGTATCTTGTATGCCTCCAAACCCTGTACAGGACTATTTAAATATCAACCCAATACCTGTAAAAGTCTTCTTGTATGTTCAAGTCTCCACAATACATGGAGAGAGCCATCATACATTTACAGAAATGATAAAACAATGTCTATCCCTTATACAATAAGGATTACAAGTAAAAAAATTTCAATGACTCAATTTATGCTACTTTTATTATAGATTAAAACACACCCATGCACCGCAATATAACATTGTTTAACTGTTTAGCTACCCGCCCAGTATGCTATTATCAGATTTTTATCATATTGTTTATATTAAGGCTCTTCTCTCTGTTAGACTCTGACACCTGCCTAATATGCTGATATCAGATTTTTATCATATACAATGTAGTTTCTATCAAGTCCAATACTGCATATACATGTATCACTCCATTGTTGTTTACCCTGTATTCTGTTTACATAGCCTCAATCTCATCAGAGTCATCGTCTTGTTCTTGATCATAAAGCCTGCCTGAACGATGTGTGTCTGACTCTTGGGTTTGATTCCTTACTTCTGAGCCTTGCTCTTGTTCTTGGCCCTGTGCTTCACTTGGAATGTCCTTGTTTGATTTTTCTTCTTCTGCTTGCCTCAATAGTTCTTTGAGATTTTCAAGCCTTGACTCTTTGTTCTCTTGTTCTCGAGTTGGTTGTTCAACTGGGTGTTGTCTAGTAGAGTTGTCATATTTTCCTATGCTCTTTATACTTGGTGGAGGCACGTCTGTATTGACTGGTGGATCTTGCTGGCCTTTTGGGAAAAGGTCTTCTACTTCTGAGTCATCACTACCATAGACAAATATCTGTCCTGGTGTCCTTTGATGAGTCAACCTGTCAGGAACATTTCCTTGAGTGCTGTCTTTCTGTTTCTCAACACCACCTTCCCCATTTGTATACTGGTTCTTCTCTGGTTCCTGAGCATCCCCCATTAACCTGCTGAAAGGACCTTGTTCTTCCTCTATCTCACTCTCAGTGTCAGTGATGTCTTTCTTTTCAGTTTCAAGATGGCCTCCGTCCTCTTCGGGTTTTGAATCATTGTCCTGTTCTTGTCCCCTGTGGTCCAGCTCTTTAACTTGACCAGGTTCACCTTCTGATCCAGCATAATGTTGTGGCTCCTTAGATTCAAGACCCTTTGAATCATCTAGCTCTTCCTCCTCTTCTTCCTCTTCAAGATTTTGTTCATTTTCTGTTCCAGTACCATCAGTCTCTTCCTCAGTGTCAGACTCATCATCTCCATCTTCTTCTGATCCAACATCACTTTGATCCTCTTCAGACTCTTCATCCTCTTCTGATCCTGACTCTTCAGTGTCTTCCTCAGACTCATCATCTTCATCACTTTCTGATTCATCATCACTTTGCTCCTCTTCAGATGACTCCTCTTCAGACGACTCCTCTTCAGACTCCAAATCGTCTTCTGATGTAGTACTTTCTTGGCCCTCCTCAGACTCTAGATCTTGCTTCCCATCTGAGCTAGCATGGTCTTGCTCGCGCCCTGGCTCTAAATCATGACCATCCTCTGTTTGAACATGTTGCTGTTGTTCTTCAAAGACATCATCATGCCCTTCATGGTAGCCATCTTGTTGATCTTGTTCAGTGCCTAAGTCAGGATCCTGTTGTGCTTCCTGAAGGTAACTTTGTTGAGGAGCCTGTTCATCCTGCTGTATCACTTGTGCTTCAACATCTATCAGCTCTGGACCAGGTTGCTGTCCTGCACCTAGCTGATCTCCTTGTTCCAAAGCTTCAGGTGTTTGAGGGTGAGCCTGTTCACCAGTTACATCTTGACCCTCCTCTTGCTGGGATGGAAGACTATCTTGCTCTTCCTGTGTTGCTTCAACCTCTTCTTCTTCTATCTTTTGTTCCTGGCCTTCCTCTGTCTGTTGGTTGGTATCATCAGCATCATCACTGTCCGATTCTTCTAACTCCGCCTTCCTTACCTTCTTAACCACCACTTCCCAGGTGTCATCTTCTAGTGTCTTCCATGTCCTCATCCTAAAGTTATCACAGGGTGTCAGGTCCCTTGCGTACCAGCCAACGTGACTTTTCTCTCTCGTTAGGCAGCCGTGAACATTCTCCACCCTTATCTTGTCAAGGTCGCGTATTGTTCGGCTACCAAGGTCGTACTTGATGACACGGTATGTGTCTGGGATCGGCTCTGCTGTCAGGTTTTCCTCCATGTGTAGGTCCACCATCATTGGCTTCACATATTCATTTGCCAGAAGGTAGATGATGTGGGGAGATTCCTGCGGGTTTGGGAGACGGCGGTAGATTGGTTCGATGTACTGCGACAAGTGTATGGTGGTAGGACCATCCCTGATTTTACCGTCAAAACAAACTTGGAAGACTTTGGCCCTCGCTGGAAAATTCTTCTTCATGTTCATGTTCACAATGAACAGTTTGCCTTCATTTGAAACGAAAATGCTTGGCTCGAAGGGGAGCTCCAACTTCCTCTTGTACCACATGTCTTTCTCCGTGTGGTAGGCTCGCAGGATGGCCTGGTGGGAGTTTGGCTGGTAGATGATGTAGAGCTTGTGCCGATGACAGGCCGCCAGGATCGGCTTGCAGGACACAATGTCTCCAGAGTCACAAACCTCCCATACCTTGGCAGCTTGGTTGTACCTCTCCAAGTGGACCAGTGGTTTGCCCTCATTCTCTCCACCTATGACATACAGCGTGCCTTCTATCATCACCGATGTGTGGCCATACCTCGGGGTGTTCATACGGGGCAGCTTGGTCCACTTGTCCTTCATGAAGTTATAGGCGTATCCCCTCCTTACGGTCTTCCTGTACTCATTTCCCTTCTTACTGGTGACCATGAGGGCCCCACCAGTGAGGTAAAACATGCAGGTGTTTGCAGCAATGCTGGGGGACTCGACGTAGTCTTCTGGGAGGCTGCTGACTTTGTACCAGGACTTGGTGTCAGCATCACAGCACAGAATCCCCGGCTTCCCAAAGATGAAGAAGACATGTTCTGCCATCCCCTTCCTTGGCTTGTACTCAAGCAAGGTAGGCAAGATCTTGTTGACATCCACAGGTTCTTTCTTCTTCTTCTTGGAGGAAGACAATGTTGAAGAGGAATCAGCTGTGACCAAGTCCCCCACTGCACTTAACATGCCCACTAGTGCTGTTCCAGCTAGTTTGCTGGCATCTACGACATCGGTCATTGCCTCCCTCACTGTTTCCACCACCTCCTCTGCACCATCCTCTATCTTGTCTACAAACTCACTCCATTTTGATTCTGGCTCATCTTCATCCTCACACGATTGAGTAGACCTGTTCTCACTCTCCTCTTGGTGTAACTCTTTGCCACTCTCCTTTCTGTGTAAACCAACCTCATCCTTCTCTTGATTTAGACTATTTTCAATCTTCTCTTGTTGTAACCCATTTATCTCTTGGTCTTGAACCATGCTGATTTGTTGAACTGTACTAGCTTCTTGTTTTGCTTGTGCAATCAGATCAACTTCTGTAAAGTTCAGTAATGCCACTGACTTCACTCTCCTCGAATCGCGTGTCTTCCTCTTTGTCTTGGTTGTTTGTTGTGCAGGCTTTTTAGCTGTGTGACTCGACCTGTTTGTCTTGACTTTATTTCGCTCTATGATCTCGAGGCACATCTCAGACTTCCCGATACTGCTCCTGCCCTTGAGGGTGTTTTTCCTTGGCTTGTACATGTAACACGTCTCCATATCTGCCAGGTCAGCAATGCTGGCGGAAAACTTCCGTGGCTTCACCACCCCGCCAATGGCATCCTGGTATTCCTTCATTCTGGTGACCATCTCCCAAGGCTTGGTATTTTCAAATTCCTCCTTCAGAGTCAGCGGTCTTCGAAGTGCATCGATGTCGGGTATTGGTAGCATATCTGCATTGGCTTCATCAAGGTACAGTGACTTGACAAGCCTCTCCCGTCTTACCTTTGGGTTCATTTCTAGGTTCTTTAAAGCTCTCTGCAGTTCAATCTTTCCTACAGTCTGCATCCACCTCCTTTTAGCACGTGTAGGTGACTTTTGCTGCTCTGGTACATCTGGTTCACCTACCAAAACTTGTGTGTCTTCTGGGGCATCTTGTGTTTCCTCCTCTTCAGATCTTGAAAAGAGCCTGCCAATGGTTCTGAAGATGTTCCAGCTTGACCCCTGAGTTTTCTCATTGTCTTCTGAATTGTTTGCCTCAGGAGAGTCTGCTTCGGGTGCCTCCCCTTGTGGCTGTTTACCCCCCTCCCTCAGGTTCTGCAGTAACCGCTGCCATATGTCTAGGATTATTGTTCCCCTCCTATTGCTGAAGTCTTCACCATTGTCATCCTCCCCCTCTGGTCCGAATGCCTGATCTTCTGGAGCCTCCTCATCAGCATCCTCCTCTTCTTCTTCCTCCTCTTCTTCTGAGGAAGTGGACTGAAAGTCATCTTCATCACTTGACTCAACAGGCACCTGCATCAGGAGAAACCAAAAGTCAGTTAGTCTCTGATTTCAAAGCCATAATGGAGCAATATGAAAGATTACAGCCAAGGCAGCTTGGAGAAAAATGCAAACATCAAACCACCGCGAACATTTCTGCATTTACAGTAGTCAGTCAGTCCACTGAATGATCCTCCAACAAAATGCCTAGATCAAGATTTTCACCTGAATTTTCTCAAAACATAAAGATATTTTTTTCTGTCAACAGTTTTTTTTTGGGTAATTTTAGCATCAACAGTACTGTAACAGTTGTGACCGGAAACTTGGATCTTCATTATAATTAGTATGGAAAATTTGAGACTGACTTCTTGGTTCTTTAGCTTGACATGCTGGATCATCTCCTGTGCCTCAGTGGAGGCCATCACGAGGGGATGCTGCTCTAACTTCTCCAGCTGACTGGGCTTCAGTAGTGTCAGTCGCACAGCCTGGAGGACGTTGGCGGCATTCTTGTCGTCTTCGTCCTGTTTGGACTTCTCTAGCCAGTTCATGGCAGCCTCAAAGACCGCTTCCTCGCTGTAGACTTCCGTTTCAAAATACTGGTCATACTGGTCTTCACTCACATGCTGACAGTCAATCTTGTCTGTCATCAGCTCATCACTGGCTAGGAAATCAATTACCTGATGTGGAGGAAAGATCACCATCAGCTTAAACTTTTTACCATAACCCTTAACACTTTTAACATGGCACAATTCTTGTCCCTGATGTTTTTTCTGGTTCATCTTTACTTAGGCCACACCAATTTTATTTCTTGCTTCTCAGACATGCTTGTCTATTTTTATTCCATTTCCAAAAAAAAAATTAAGTCCTGACTAGACCTGAGAAAAAATGATACAGGTTTTGCTATCACATTGTAAATATTACCATTCAGAGCCACATACAGATGATTTCAGTTTAAAAACAGTGCCTTTTTCTTTTATTCAGAACATTATTAAAAAAATCAAAGGAAGGGATTCATTGTATAAAACGTGCCATTAAACTCCTCAGGCTGTTGTTTCGTGTTATTTATATCTTCACCCCTTCCTTTGAAAATTTTATTCTTTTTTTTACCTGTCGGTCAAATTTTTTTTCTGACAAATCCGAAAAGCAACAAATGAATGTGGTGTGGCCTTACTTAAGTCATGAAAGCAATTGAAGGCTTCAATGTTAAAATTCTGTGTCATTCCTACATATACAGAAATGTCTGGATTTTTTAGACCATTGATTTATGTTGACTGAAATGTAGGAAACAAGAATGTACATTACCTTTTCCTCATCTTGCTGCAAGAACTCTTCATCATTAAAAAGGTCTGCTATGAGTGGCTGTTCTTCGTCTTCATCCCTGATGTCTTCCATAGAACCAATCTGGACATCTTCCTCCAGTGTCTTTTCTTTCAGACAACAGCAAACCTTCCCAAGTGCCGACCTCAGCGCCATTGTGATGTGCTGTCAGTTTACGCTTCTCACTGTGGTCCTAATCTTGTCAGTTGATCAGTCTTGACCTGGATCGACTACATATTTTATCAAGATTAATAGAAGGTTGTCTGTGTGACTTTGAAATGATGACCTTGAAATGTAAAGATCCTTAGCCTTGTTTGGTGACAGAGAACAGGGGGGGGGGCGTAAGTGGTACAATATCTGGTGTGTGTGTTTTTCTAGCTCACTACAATTACAGTATAATCAGGTTTCTGTACGGGCATACAAAAGTACTTTGCATGTATTTCATACTTCGACAGTGCTATTCAAACTTCTCCACACTATTACTAAGGTTGCTGTTGGCCTCTTGTTTTTGTTTGGTAGTTAGGGCGTCACTGAGGTCGTGCGATCATTGTACGATTTTGATATGGTAGGATTTTTAAGCAGGCTGTGAAAGAAACAACCACTGACAGGGATTCAAGACAGCTTTTTGTGTATGAAGAAAGCTGTACTTTGAAGGACGCATGCATGGCTGTCCCATAACATGCCCGAAGTTAGCAAGCATACGACGACTGCACGACCTATGTCACCGTGCCCTTAGGCATTACATTGAATATCGACCTTGTCTGATGACAGAATGTTCTGAGTGTCACACAATGCAGGACCGTCACTGGCCTTGCACTGGATGGGCATTGTTTACAGAAAATGATTGATGAGAAAGTGTCAAAAGGCTAGAGGGCAATGGCTGACATATTTTCACTTCCCAACCGTTACTAAATACCTGGTTTTCAGGACAGCAATTTTGTTCTTTGTTCATAGAAATAGCTGCTGTGAAATCGACATGTTTTTACTCTCTTTGTTAGCTAGTAAATGCATAATATGCAGCTTTATTGTTGTACATGTTTTGCAAGAGACCACATCTACATGTGCACCCATGTTGAAATGTTTTGTGCAAATGCACAAATGTATTCTGTGTCTTCCAAATTGACTATTTGTTTGAAACCGTGTATCAACGAAACAACGAATGTTTTAAAAGATGCTAAGATGAACTAACTATGTCAGTTTGGAGGGGAATTAGTCAACTGAACCCGATAATGTTACTTTAGCTTTGCCATGTCAACGATTCTATGCACATTGCTACTTTAATAAGGCAAATACTCACACACAAAGCATGAACATCTGGCAGTTCATTAGGAAGTCAATAATTTCATCAGTCTGTAATTAAAATCAACTCTTAATATACGTTTTTTGATGGTATTGCAGATTCTGAAGTTTTTTTAGAGACTTTTTCACCATGAAACAAAGGCTCTGTCCTTCACTTAGTAATATGGTAAAGCCCAAGGCTAAAACAACTATTAATCTGCTTCAATGTCCCAAGAAATGCCTCCCAACCTCTGTTATTAGGCAGTTAACATGTTTGGTACTAGTAACAACTACTAAGTGCTACATGTAGAGTGGTAGTATAGCAGAATTTGTACTCACCCAGGTCACCCATTGAACAAATTACAGAGTTGTATCATGTCCTTCTTGCATCGTGTGTCACAGTAGTAGGGCAGGGTGGGTTCATCACTTTACGCATGGGCGCCCAGCGTTGTGGTTTTGCGAGATAGCAGGCCCCTTAAACAATGGTGATTTTATTCTACGGAACTAACTATAGCAACTACCCAGTACCAAAAAAAAAACTTTTATATTACCCTAATTGACAATGCTGGTCAGGACTTGAAGAAAGGGAACACATTTGTAGCCCACAAATCTTTTACAAGGTCAATATACCTCCATACATACCCTCATGATAGTCAACTCACGTTGAATACCTGAGCGCAGGGTTGTGAACCCATGGTTTGGGCCTTAATTGTGTTAAGTACTGTGGAAATGCCTCAGGCATACATGTATGCTAGTATCCCAGCTTAGTGTTGTTATCAGCTGCCTATCTGGTGCATTGTGAAAGCAGCATAAATGACTATATTAGGCCTTTACACTTCATAAACTGAAAGATTATGGCCAGCTGCATCAGCCCTAAGTGTTACACATTTTCTTCATACAACAGTGATGAATTTACTTCATTCCTTGGGCCTTATGGTCATTGAGTAGCGAATATAGCTCACAGATGTTTTTTGAAAAAGTGTTGTCCTTTCCTTATACAATTTCATGAGGACTTTGCTGCATAAAATTTTATGCACACTAACTTTTAACTAAAGGACATCTTAAAACTGTTTAGGTTTCCAAATCCATAAAGAGTTATAAACTCATGGAATGATGTAAAACTTTACTTGAAAAGTTCTATTTTGTTAGCAGATGCTCCTGTTTGATCTTGAGATGTTTTCTCCTGCATTTGTTTACATGTATCTGGATGAAAATAACAGTGATAACCAATCAGTTATCATATCCCAAATGTCTTAACTTTACTGTTTCTGCAGATCCACAGGAACCTCTCACAGCTTCCGAACTGGGCGTTGTCTGTTGCCATGGCAACGTTCCAGCTGAGCCGAGATGAGGAGGCAGAGGAGGAGGATGCTGATGATCTGGTACAGGAAACCTCTTACACGTCTTTTCAAACCCAATGGAAATAGACTCAAGGTTTTGTAATACAGAAACATGTAGCAACGTAGAAACACCCCTACTGTGAAAATAGTATGGTCCTGGTACGCGTGCAGGCGCACGGGCACGTATTTAATGGAATAAAAATCAGAAGTATCGTCCCTGACCTCTGCCGGCTTCTGGTTGTGCTTGCGCCGGATGATAGTAGTTTTAGGATGACTGAGAACTGACAAAAAGCATGCAACACGTTTGTATCAGATATGCTTTGGAACATTGGTTGAGGTCTCCAAAATTACCCCAGATAGATCTATATAACTAATTGCTATGACGTATGTGTGTGTTGTTTTCCTATGACATCACATGTGATCTAGTTTCATCCAATTTTTATCACAGGTGCAGGTAATCCTAACTTTCATTCTCTCCTTGTTTCAGTTGCAAAGGGCTCTCATCATGTTTCCATCTGTAAGTACGGTGCCTATAATTTTCTGGTGTAGTTTTCCAATGTAGAATACTTGATTTCATCTATAAACAGTTACTTCACAACATGGAAAAGCATGTACATGAATGTCAGTTAAGCAACATGGAACTTCTGCTTTAGACTGACATGTATTTATTTTCTGACAGCTGCTACTGCTACTAGGAAGCTTTTCAGTTCACTGTCCATTGAATTTCATGTCTTTTGCTCTTTATTGCAAAAAACTTCAGCAGTGTGTTTTCTTTCCAGGTCTTGTTTCCCCTGTTGGATAAGTGTTCCATCCATCCAGACAAGGAAGTAGAGAACCACCAGTTCTTTGGTCCACAGGCTCAAGTCAGGTATGAGGGGGGCTATTTTTTGCAATTGTGTGAAAAAAACTTCATCAACATTGTTTCAGTTACAAAATTTGTTATGCTAAATAGCAATTACTCAAGCTACTGGATATGATTTTGGAAATGGTTACATGTTGCAGGCAGAATCCACTACCTTTCATTAGTGACACTTAAGATATCTCGTTGGAGAGCAACTAAGAATTGATATGCAAAAGAAGTCTGGTTGGAGACCAGTTGTTTTTTTTAATCCTGTGAATTACTCTGCAAAAGACTAACCTTTATTGACGTATTGTTTATTGTTACAAACTATTTCTAGACTCCATAATATGATGTTTGCAAATGTAAAATTTTTCATTGTCTGATCATTGAGCTTCTATGCATTTTTCAACATTCTGTTTGCATGTTCCCAGCCAACCAGAAGCCCTTGGCCAGCTGGTGGCCCTGTTTGTGGGGAGGACCAGCCCCCTGTGGAAGGAGCCTGAGGTCATGCAGTGGCTGGAGAGGAACGTGAAGGCTGTACTGGACAGGGTGGACCAGGGGGACCCACTGGTGGAGGAGGGCAGGAAAAAGTAGGACATACATATATTAAACATTATCATGCAAGCTCATCTGTGTTGGAAGTAATCATAGTACGAAGCTAAAGTATACACAGATCAAATTTTCAACGACCACTGTTGCTTTCTTCAGGATCAATACTGATGACCAATCACTTCAGCATGTAAACTCATGAGAGTTACAGACACGTTTGACCAATTGCTGACCTCACTCACTCACTCACAGAAAAGGCACGCTTGTCCCGTGATCTGGTGAATATTGCAGCACAAAAGTTTGCAGCACAAAAATCACAAAAATATTGCAGGACAAAAATCACAGTGAGTGAGTGAGTGAATTGCTGACCTCACGCATCCACAAGATTATGTGGTAATAAGATCAAGAGTCTGTAACTCTTGTCAGTTTATGTTCTGAAATGATTGGTCATCAGTATTGATCCTGAAGAAGTCTGTGTAATCTTTTGGGTTGGAAGACAGTTTAGCATTTTACTATCATGATACATGAACGTTGTTATCTTAGTGAACTTCTATCCTTTCCAAGATGTACAGTCACTGTATGTTTCTGTCAAACAGCGGAAAAAATTGATTAGCAAATTAGTCCTTGAGCTCTTAAGGACAATTTTAGCAGTATTGCGCCTGGTGTTCAACCATCCCACAGTTTTTAGAGATCATCCAATGTTTGCAGGTTCCTGAGCCCCATACTATGTTCTTGGGTAGATTTTCAGGAGAAAGGTACATGTGACTGTGAGTGTCTGACGATTTTTTGATTTGGCAACCGTCTTGCATTTAACAAATACGGACAAAGCTGATCAAATGTGTGACAGGGGCTTTAAGGCTTTGTCATGATGTATGTTTGGAATATGTCTAGGAGACAACTGAGGTACCAAGGCACCCCACGGAACATCTACAGGCACATCATCGTGTCCGAGATCAAGGATGCCACAGCTGCACTGCCAAGGGTCAGGCAATGTTCAGTTGTTAACGTAGTGGAAGTATCTTAATTGTATAGTCAGTATAACCGCCTTTAATATTTGACGTGATGCACCAACCTGGCAATCATACAATGGCACCTGATTATGATACATGAAATTAAGCATTATGTAATCAGCTTGGTCATTTGGAATTCAAATAGTGTTATATTTCACATGCCTTCCTAATACTCTGTCTGCCATGTTTTGACCAGGTTAGATAGCCTCATGTACAACATACATGACTTGCAGATGTATGTATAGAATTATTTAAATGTAAAGCTTTCTGTGCTTGTAATTTCGTAGCATAAATAATTTGGCACATACATGTACAAGGGTTCATAATCACCTCATATTTTAGCGACGCCTGATGGGCGAGCTTAATAGTATAGTGTGGAACCGTTTCCAAAGTATTCTAAAAACTGTATAGGAATGTCAGGAATGTCAAAAGTCCGCGCATGCGTAGTTGCATCATGCCGGACTGTACCATTACCTCCACGGGTAAGCTTTCCAGTCGCCCAGGGCACGTACGTGCTCAGCAGTGTTTTCCGTATTCGCGCAAGGCAATTTTTGATTGATAGCCATGCAAAATTGAGAAAAGCCTAGGACTTCAGACGTACCCGAATTGTAGTATGTAGTATGGTGGTCATGGAAATGTAAACATTTGAAACAGGGGGTAAAAGATTGTGGAGATATGTTTCTCGGAAAATGACCTGTGAGTCGTGGAAATCACTTCCGGGTTCGTTCGTGGTTTATGTGTCCAGGAGTTTGGAAAGTTTGGTGGCCTTCTTCACCCTTAATATCTTTCTGTTTTCAAAAGTACAAACTGATGTGTGAAACAAGCATTGTTTGAGCTTAAAACATGTGGGGGTTGTGAGATAGCGATGTGATGGTTACCTTCGCCAAGAAAGTTATATTTTGGGTAGCGTTTGTAGGTGTGTGCCGGTTGTAGAAGACCACCATAGCTCAAGAACGCCTGGATGGATTGTATTGATATTCGGTAAGTGGGTAGGTCTTGTTGAGACCTGGAAGCGATAAGATTTTTGGCCTTCTAGTGGCCTGTTACGGTACTGCAGCGGAGCTTCTTGGTTTGATATCTCGAGTTCTGGACATGCTGGAATCTTAAGTGGTAGACAGCTCTTGATGCTGAAAGTAAGTGGTATAGGTTTGGGCCCCCTAGCGGCTTATTTTGGAACTGCAGGACAGGTTTAGACTTAGGTGTCAGACTTCTAAAGGGAATAACTAAAGAAGGGGTTGACGGATTGTTATGGTTTTTGGTATGTGGATAGGTTACGTGATGCTTAATATAATTACATATTAATTATGCTAATTTGCATAATAAATTGGGAAACATGCTCAGCTCAATTAAAGGACCATTACAACATGTGACCTTTGTAACTGAGAAAGAGGAGAATATTGATAAATAAATGCATAATTTGCATAATTAATGAGAAAATGCTATAATGTCATTTTGATAAATGACGGGAACTTCTTACTTGTAGCATTTGGAAGTTATGTACAAGTGAACATCGTTTAACATTAACTATGCAAATCAGGTCCTAATTTGCATAAATTAGCAGAAAAGGCGACAAAAGTCTCATTTTTTAACATATATTGCGCATGTCAATTTGTTGGAGATGATCAAGTTATATAGTTTATGCAAATGAGAGCCTTATTTGCATAATTCATGACAAACACAATTAATTCAGTAGAAAAATATTTTTATCTATCTATATATCTATATATATATATCTATATCGATACTGGCAAAACCCCTTTTTTAGCATATTGTTATTTAGCTAGAGAGGATGATCAACTGATATCATTCATGTAAAATGAGGCCCTGATTTGTAAAATCGATGACGAGCATTTACATTAGTTCACCCATCACTCACAAGGGACCCCCTTTGACAGCAATGCTCTATGAACATCGATCGCCAAACGAATGGAATACGACTATTAAAACCCATTAACAACAACAATCTGTGAAACTTATAAACATTAAAACCGTCGCTATGGCAATAATTTTAATTGCCACACTTTTTATCTTTGGTTCCCCGCAGGATCTAGCCAATGCCCCGGTGCTGTCCTATGATCCCCTTCCTCCTGCCAATGCCATCATTAGCTACACTAGGCCACAGAGGTAAGATACAGTAAATTTGACTTCATAGCAGGCTTGAAGTATTTTCACTACAGGACAGAAATCTGCCACACTGTTTAACTTCAAGACTAAATTCGGGGCACGAAATACTGTTTTCTGCGTACCTGCACTGGTGCAGGTAACATTGAAAATTACCTGCACACTGTCCAGACAAATTTTACCTGCACCACTCTGAACTTACCAAGTATGAATCATACTAAAATTGTTCAGGAACCATTGCTATTATTTCTTTTATACTTTATCAATGCAGCTAATAACAATCCATATATGCCTACATCATAGGACATTTATGTATAAAACCCAGCACATGGACAAGTGCAGGTTAGATAGAGGTAGACACTAGAAATACTTGCACAGGCCCAATTTTACCTGCACTAACCTGCATATGCAGGTGGTATTTGGAGCCCTGAAATTGTTGTAAGTATTTTATGTTATCTTTTGCCTTTCCAGAAGACGAGTGCCAGCTGGTACAGAGGGAGAACACAGCACCCTGTCCCTGTTCCTCAGGTCCATGATGCCAAACTACAACACTCAGCAGGTCAGTCTTACACTCAAAGTTTTGTAAAATTTTTTAGAATAACCCGTCATGAATAGTTTCCAGGACATTCTACAATGAAAAAAACTCTTGCAATGGTAGGAAATTTGGTGTCATTGGATCTGACTTGTGCGTGTATCTTTGTACTGACACAAGGTTTTAAACAGGTACAAAAATGACAGTACTTTACCTTTACAAAATCACTGATTAGGCCACATCAAATTTATTGGTTGGTTCTCGGATTTTTTCAGAAAAGAATTTGGACTGACAGGTTGAAAAATGAATAAGAATAAAAATTTTCAAAGGACTGGGGTAAAGATATACCGCTGAAATAACACAAAAAGCAACAGCCTGAGGAGTTTAATGGCACGTTTTATACAATGAATCCCTTCCTTCGATTTGTTACCAATGTTAAGAATAAAAGGTATTGTTTTAAGACTGAATTATGTGCATGCTCTGGATGGTAATATTTACAGGTATGTGATAGAAAAACCTTATAATTTGTTATTTTTTCTCTGGACTTTTTTTTTTTGTCAAAATGAAAAATAGAAAATGAACAGGTGAATACGAGAGGCAACAAATAAAATTGGTGTGGCCTTATATTGCCTTTGCTGCATAGGTCATATGAAGCCTTTAACATAACATACTGAATATAACATACTGAATATCTTCTGCAGGACCAGCCTGCGAGGAACGTTGTCCAAGGCCAGGCTGACGAGGCAGAGGGGGCCGTGGGCGGACAGGATACAGACTTGCATCGTGGGATACACGCCTTAATGGACGCCATGCGGGACCTCCTGACCAACATCCAACCTGCCAATGTCCCGCGGGAGGACGGGAGAGACAGCGACGAGCAGGAATGGGACGACGAATTTGACTAGATTTATGTAAATGCATTCTCCTACGCCGAGACATCCAACGACGGCATCAAACCGCCTCGTCTGTACTCTGCTATCTCAACTGTCACGATCAGTTCCTGTGGGCGTCACCACAAACCAGCTGTCAGACAATCAGAGAATAGGCCTTTGAGCTTTCAAAAGGGATCTCGCTTATATAAGGGTAAGCTCATTAATATTTATAAAGGCAGGGCGGTCAGGAACAGATGGTGATGGTTAAAATAGCAGAGTACAGACAAGAGGTGGTTTGCTGGCACCGTTGGATGTCTCTGCATAGGAGAATGTGTAAATGACAAGTACAGCTATTTTTTACCAACATAAAGGCTATTGAATACTTAAAATATTAGCAATAGTCCTTGTTGTGTCCCTTATCTTTCTTCGTAGACACAGAATAGTTTATTTTAGTCTTCAATCTTTCAAATTAAAATCTTAGACTACTAAATTATGTTTCCTGTTATTTTGTTATAAAGTAAGAATCATTGAGGTGTGATGTGAAAAGAAATCACATTTAAATGATTGCATACTTACAATAGGCCATTTATTAAATTGTTGTTGTTTGAGTTTTTTTCATGTTTGCAAAAGTGGAAGCTTACCTCCATAGCCTATAAAGAATATGTACAGTAGCTTGAATAAAGAAATACTACACATTATTTGCATTTTTGCGTTTCGTCGCCCTGCGGCGACGAAACGCCATGTATTCGGTTTTACCTTCAGTCCTTCCTTCCTTCCTTCAATGATGCTTCGATGGATCGATGCATGCATGCATGCCTGAATGGTACTTGGTTCAACACTGTGTAGCATAGGATGAAGGCCCTCTATGTTTGTTGTTCAACCATTGCCTTATATGGCAAGACCTTCACGATTGTTGCGTCAGCCTGAATTGTACGTGACATATGCAACCGCATGTAGCCGCTACGGAAATGTGAATTTTCTGATGGAAAAAGCTGAAGACACATTAGACTTTCATAGGTAGATTTCTAATATATTTCATAATGTAATCTAATCTTAGGCTATTATTTTTATTCAATGATATTAAGGGATTGTAAGCTTATCTATTTCATTTGGCGCTATTTCAATTGGTTATTTGCGTTTGGTGACCACTATAGAAGGCGACAGAACATCCACCATTTTGGAACGAACGCTGTGAGGTAGGACTGTTCGGAAATACCATTGCATTGTGGTTTCGGACTTCAATATCCTGGAAAATGGCCATATTATATCTATTCCACAAGATTGCACAAGAAAAAAAGTGATTTTATCAAGAAAGCGACCGAAAATCGACATAAATAATACTATGTAGTGAGGTTAAAGCATTATGTACACTCACATGTAATACACGTAACAACTTAGCTCAAACGGTAAAGTCACAGGTCTTCGGATCCGAAAGTCCCTGGTTCGAGCCCAGGAGTGGTGGTTCGAGCCCAGGAGTGGATTTTTTTCTTTTTAAATATTGAAGATAATATATAATTATTCTATTTATTTATTGATATTATATCTTTATATATCATTTTTTTATTATTTTAGTATTCATTTCATATATGCAAGGCCTTTGTCTTATGAACATAAACTCGGCACAAAAAGTTTGGAATATCAACTTTAGTATATCATATTTCCACTATTTCTGCATACATTTCAATGTATCATATATCAATTGAAAGCTTGTGTGATTCTCTTTCCTATAGTATCAACCTTATTATGACTGTGAACTCATGAAACGAGCACCAGGCCTGCTTACAGGAGAAGGTCACCCCAAAAAAGTGCCCAAATTTCCCTGATTCTGTTCTACTCTGTATCGTCCTGTTGGTATTTGTGCGTGTGTCAGTGACTCAGTCAATCCTTTATTCACATCACGTTTGGATTACGGAACATACCAGTTTGTTATAGCACATTTGAGTAGAGTATATCTGCCCTTTCGGCAGTTGGATATGGACGAATCAATGCGTGGAGGCGGCAAGAGGAACCGCACGCTGACACGGCAAGAGTAACTGTCAGCGTTTGGTGGTGGAGGCAGCATCATAGTGTGGGGAGGTATAGCGGCACAGGAAAAACAAGACTCGTCACCATTCCAGGCAACTTCAATGTGGTGAGATAAAGGGACACAATCCTCCATCCAGTCGGAATATCCTACCTCTTCAATATTGGACCAAATTCAATTCTGCAAGATTAAAACACTCGTCCACACATAGCAAGGACCATCGCAGACTATCTCCAGGATGCTGGAGTACAGTCTTAGGATGGAATAGCCTTCCTACGGTTCATGGCTGGCACCTCTTGGTTCAAATTGTTTGCTTGAATAAAGAGTAACAGTGGCTTTGATTGACATGTCCTGTTTATTCAACTTGCCTTCATTCACAAGTCTATAAAATGAGCTGAATGGAGTGTTTGACTTTAGTAGGGTAATTGCGGCACTTTATTTTTATGACCACCCTGTACGCAAACAGGCCTGGTGCCCGTTCCATAAATTTACAATCATTAGATACTCTACACAAATATGCTAAAAGTAAACTGGGATGTTCTGTATACCAAAAGTTACATGAAAAAACGATTGATTGAATCATTGTTACCCGCGGCCATAACAACCGGACGATACAGTGTTGAACAGAAGGGGGGAAATTTGGGCACTTTTTTTTGGTGACCCGCTCAAGTAAGCAGGCCTGGTGCTTGTTCTATGAGTTCATAATGATAATGAATTTGATACCTTTCGAAAGAAAATCACACAAGCTTTCTATTGATATATAACACATTGAAATTGATGCAAAAACAACAGAAATATGATCAACCGAAGTTGATATTCCAAACTTTTTGTGCCGAGTTTAGATTCCAAACCCGGCATTCGAATTTTTCTGTTCATGGTAATGGAAAATACCGTGCAGCGGCTCCCATGCGCGGTAAGATGATTCTCGCAAAACACTCGCCACTAAACTACTATTCATGATGTAAACAGAGGCTCTTGATGTTGTTTGCATGAAACTCCATCAAAAACAGCGATCCTTTCTTACAGTAGCAAATGCTCCATTGTTCAGTATCGACTTCATTCAGAAGTTTTCAGACAACACGGACGTGGAAAGTCACACCGCTCGACACAAAAGTATGGAAATTTTCATGAATATTAGCAAAATTATCCAGGAAAGCAAGGAAGAAATGTTGTAAATGCGGAAACCAGTATAATAGAGATGAGGTAGCTGTTAATTGGTTTGGATATTTGTTTGACATTTGGTAGTCAATTTAGATAGAATCTTGTCACAGTGCTGATGGTGCTTTTCAAGTGTACATAAGTACCTGAGTACTAGTATATTAATAGATTTTATAATGAACTTATTGTACATTTTAAAATAAAGTTGTAAGCCAAGACCAGCTATTAAACAGTACTCCTTTCCAAAATAACAATTTTTCTTATAGACGCAACAGCCCTTGAGTGACTTTTTCTAACAGATTTTACTTCAAGAAAAAGACAGTTCACACTCATAAACGTAGACGAAACGCCAGCTTTTTTTAAAAGCACTTGTTTTTATTCTTATCAAATGGGTTTTCAGTCCTATACAGACATCTTCACAGTGTCATAGCTAGTAAGGATGTAGCTAAGGAAAAGCACATTGTATAGTCTTACAATGTATGTACACATTTTGGGCTTGATACTGTTCCTTTTGAAAGTTTAACGGTCACACTCACATTCACACACAACTATAGTCATCAAAATCAGGAAGAAATTCAGGAATTCCACTTGAGGATTTAATTCTTTTCTTACGGAGTTTCTATATTATGTGGCATAAGACTTTGTACAATGTGTACATTCTATTCTGCACACAACATCAAGTGCGTCATTTTTTGCACACCTTTGCGGCTTACCGAGCTGACGAGAAAACCATTTGACTTGTTTTGTCCCCAGTAAGGAATCAGAGACGATGTAAAACAACTATCACAGTATGGTGTTTTCAGTGTGTAACGCTAGTTCACCTTTATCCGCGGGGTAACCTATATCCGTTGTTTTCAAAAGCAGGGTATGTAGGGCTATCATTCAGATGAAATGTGAGTTCAATATTTTGACGATATTACAATTCGAAACCCCCTCCGTCGACTTGATATCTCTAAAAACGGATCTAGGTTTCCCCACGGATAAAGGTCAACTAGCATTACAGTTTTCACAACAATTAGACCTCACTGATCAAAACTCCCCCTCCCTAAACGTTGCTACAGCAGGTTCTCTTTCTTTCCCTCCCTCCTTCTCCTTGTTCCAGTCTTTCAGGCCCTCTGGAAGGGAGGTGTCTTCCTCCACGCTTCCTGTGCCTTCCACAAACTCTTCATATGTGGACTTCTCTGCGTATGGTCGTTTCCCAAGAAGTTCCACCATGCCTGCTTTGTCTAGCACCTCCTTTTCCAACAGCCTCATGGCAACCTGGAAATAACAATTTTTGAAACCATAGATGAATGATTAGTCTTTTTAGAGCTAAATAGACCCTCACATCCTAAATGAAGCCCAGACATTTTGATTAAATATTCAGAAGGCTAAAATCTTGCTAAAAAAATAGTGGTACATGTACGGTTAAGGATTCTGTTTGGTGGAGTATCCATTGGCGTTTGAAATCTATCATCATGTAAACAATACTAACTACCTCTGTTTTAGACCAAGTTTGAGACTGTAGAAGCTTGGTAAAAGTGACTCATCTCTCCTCTACATTGCTCTTGTTGTTTTCTTGGAGTTTAGCATTGTGTTATGAACACTTTTTGGGACCCTCTGTCCAGTCATTAGCAGGTATTCAATGTGATAGCATAAATCAAAAATATTTCCCAAAATCCAAATTCTGTAACGGCTAGGGGTGGGTACCGGTACAGAAAATTCAGGTCCAGAGGATGAGGTCTGGACCTGAACCTGATTCTAATTGTGAAAACCTTTGAATGGGCGATACTGAAATCAATGGTCCATTTTGTAATGAAGGAATATGTTTGGTGGTGTATTGAGTGAACTACGCTAACTGCCTCCATTAACTTAGACCAAGCTCGACTGTATAAACTTAGTAAAATCTAATATCATCAATCAACTCTTCTCTAATTCGCTCTAGACTTGTTATCTTCTTGGACCGGTAAGCCCCAAAACACATGAACACATGCTGCTATAGTGTTGGTATAATGATGAATAATCTGTTCATTTTCTAATCGGTCCAACATCAGGTCCAATGATTTTTTCAGGTCCATTTTTTTCGGACCGTTCCAACAAGAAAAACTGCTATGTACCTTTTCCACATCTGGCTTCTTCTCCACCAGAAGGTTGACCGTTCTCTGGTACGCCATGTCCACCAGTCCGCGCACCTCCTGGTCAATCAGGCGGGCAGTCTCCTCGCTGTACGGCTTGTCCATCACCATCTCTCCTTGTCGGGGCAGGTCGAACGACAGGTTCCCCACTTTCTCATTCATGCCAAACTGTACAATCTGGAAAGAAAACATTCAAGTTTGAGTCTGGCACTACATAACCAACTAGGTGGGGGTGGGTACCAGTACAGAAAATTCAGGTCCAGAAGGTCAGATCCGGACCTGAACCTGGACCTGATCCAGTATGTGAAAACTTGTGGATGGATGATACTCAAAACAATGGTCCATTTCGCTACAAAGAAGTCTTATTTGTGGTGTATTGGACTCCCACTGGCATTTTGAAATCCTACAAAGCTAACTGCCTCTGTACGACTGACTGTAAAACTTGGTAGAAATGACTATAGACTCTACTTCACTCTTGTTATTTTCTTCGACCGGTAAGCCCCAAAACGTGTGGGAATGCCTGATCATATAATCTGTTCATTTTCCAATAAATCAAACATCCGGTCCACTGAATTTTTCAAGGTCCTTTTTTTCCGGACTGATCCAATAAGAAAAAAACAACATTTTGACCCCTACAACTAACACTTTTGACAAATTTGTAATTTTGTGTTGCAATTGATGACTTCAAGTTCAAACTCATTTCAAGTCTCCCTGTACTGCATATATTTGTGCAAAGAATAATCGTCAGAACAACAGTACTGTAGTGTCAACCCTTTTAGGCAGATTTACATGTAGTACAATACCGAGGTATTCACAACGATGCTTAATCAGAGTATGAAATGATGGACGTACCTGTGCATAGGCACTCTGTGTGACTTTCCTGAGGTCGTCCTGTGCTCCTGTGGTGATCCTGTTGAAGAAGATCTGCTCAGCTACCCGCCCACCCAGCGCCATGCACATCCTGTCAAGCAGCTGGTGTAAATGGAACATCAGCATTAGAACAAGTAATGGTTAACAACATCTTAATGTAGCTAATGCTCAAGACACATAAACATCAACCTTGTTAAACAGGAACTAGTAACTGCAGAGTAAGGGAGGGTTCCATGACATCAAATATCTGGGCCCTGCACTTGGAAAAGAAGGTATACCCTACCTGTTCCTTAGTGTAGAGGTACTGCTCCTTGGGGAGATATTGTGCATAGCCAAGACCTTTCCCTCTGGGAATGATGGACACCTAGACAGACGAAACAATTCTATCAGGCCTGAAGTTTCATAATTTTCAGTCTTTTGAAAGCATAAAAATGAATTTTACCCAAAGAACACTTTAATATTTACTATGAATGACAGATCATACTGGAGAAACTTTATGTACAATGTATTGTACCTCACCAGTGTAACTGGGTGTACAATGTATGTATGTGTACTGAAAGAAATTATATGAAATTTGAATGGCAAGAGACCCAGACCTTGAGCAGTGGGTCTGCATGTTCCAGGTACCAGCCGGCTACAGCATGGCCTGCCTCGTGGTACGCTACTGTCTTCTTCTCCTCAGGAGCTAACACCTGGGTCTTCTTCTCCAAACCTACAACAGTACAATGTGGATGTTAACCATAACACTGACAGTTGTACCAGTCCTAACTGACCAACTTTTGACAAAAAGAAGATCATTACCTTCTGCATGCTTCAGTCATTTGTGCTCCTTCAAATTCAGTACAGTAGAAGCCGTTTAATTGCACACCACATTTGCCAGTGTATTTCATCAACAATGGTGCAACAATACATCCAGCTGGATTGCACCAATTTGGGATTTGGGGATTTTGTGCAATTAACAGAAGTGTGCATTTATCCGTTGTGCAATAAACTGCCTTCTAGTAAGTTCTACTGTACTAGTATATATAACAGAAGTGTGCATTTATCCGTTGTGCAATAAACTGCCTTCTAGTAAGTTCTACTGTACTACATGTAGTATATATAACAGAAGTGTGCATTTATCCGTTGTGCAATAAACTGCCTTCTAGTAAGTTCTACTGTACTACATGTAGTATATATAACAGAAGTGTGCATTTATCCGTTGTGCAATAAACTGCCTTCTACTGTACTAGTATAAGGTTTACACATTATTGTAGAAAAGGCAAATTCTAGAGTGGTAAGTGACATATTTAGGTTCATACACTTACTAGCATAGGCAGAATAGCTGTGGTCTTGCTCTATTGTGAGACTTTTGTTGGACAATTTTGTTTTGTTATGTATCATAGATAATACAAAATTAACACAGAAGGTTAACGCTGTGACTTACCTGCAACGACCCTCTCTATTGCCTGTTCAAAATGTGTCATCTCAATGGATGGTTTGCCATAGCGGGCTGCAATAAGGGCTGCCTCATTACACACATTAGCTACGTCAGCACCTGCAAGTAAGTACAGTAATACATTTGTACATGTATAAAACAATAAACTGATATACATTTAGAACACAGTGTATTCCGCATCACCTGAGGTACCACGGGTAGGATCGACCAAAGGCCAGAAATTCTGCACTATTATTACTAGTAATAAATTTGTGTGCTATCAACTTTGGTACTTAGACAAAATGTGGAAATCTAACAAGTACATGTACACCAAAAAGCAGTTACTCAAGCAACTGGATATGATTTTGGAAATGGTCATTAAGTAACTGCTTTTCGGCATATTATCTTATTACCTGGATGTCTAATAACATTCAACGATGTAAGTACCTCATGTACAAAATGTGTGTACCTGTGAAACCAGGGGTGAGGGCTGATAACTTCTTGGACAAGGCATCTTTGTCTACATCTGTCTTCAATGGTTTCAGGTGGACTTTGAAGATTGAAGCTCTGCAAGAAAAATTTAAGATACATTGTATATATATACAAAATAGACTAAGTAAAATTATAAGTACAATTAGCATTTCAGTGACAAGAGCCTAGAGAAAACTTAAGTTGCCAAGCAAAGAAACATACTAGTACGTCCTACATCTGTATACAAATAAAATGACTGTTGCAGTGTTTCATCTTACCTCCCTTTGATGTCTGGAGGTCCGATGTAGATCTGTCTGTCAAAGCGCCCAGGTCTCATGAGGGCAGGGTCCAGTACATCTTGTCTGTTTGTACCGGCCAGGACCACCACGTTCATCTGGGTTGTGAAACCTGAAGAAACGCAGGAAATGTTTGGTCAGAATACTTTATTGGGATGCTTGACAGGGTCCACTAGCCCAATTGTCCTGGGCAAGTGAAAGTGCTGATCAGGCAAGTGCATGACCTACCTCATTTACCTGATCGGGCAAGTAAGATTTTTCTATGAGTGAGATTTTGATATACATGATTGTACTTGTTACTGTTACAGTCATTACAAGCATTGTTCAACACAGAAAAATAAAGCAAACAGTAAAAGAATTTCATTACTGGAAGTGAAAATACAAAGAAAAATATATATCTTTTTAATTTCCGGCAAGTGAAATGTTACTTCACATTGCACCACAGCAATATGTAACAGTCTCTTCACAAAAGCAGGTGTTTTACAATATCTATATCTAGGACTGACCATCCATTTCCACCAGCAGCTGGTTGAGAGTGTTCTCCTGCTCACTCTGCCCACCAAAGTTACTTCTGCCTCTCTTCCTCCCCACAGCATCAATCTCATCGATGAACAGGATACAGGGGGCGTGCTTCCTGGCCATGGAGAACATGTCTCGCACCTTCAGTAAACGAAATGGTGTTAGAACTTTTATGAGTCAATCACATTACATATATGTATTAAACAAATACAGTATGAAATATATGTTGAACAAAATACTTACTTTCAAAAAGCTAGCCAACCATTGGAATAAAAACTTTGTGTATGTATCAATATTGTAGATAGCCCTGACACTGCCCATAAAAAAATGGGTGCAACAAACATTTTTGGGTGCACCAAATAAAATTAAGCAGAACTAGAATGTCAGCAAAACCTAATTACAAACTTTACTGCTTACTGCTTTCATATTCTTCTTGCAAAGTTTAAAACGGGAGTTAACAATATCACTAAATATTCAAGAATATGGTATATTCTAGTATACTTTGATATCTTAACGTACATAAACCTATGAAACTGTTTTGCTGCACTGGTGCACCCACAGAAAATTTGGTGCACAGCTCCAATTTTGTGTGCACACAGTATTCAGAGCCCTGCCAATTAATAGATTCTTGAGAAGCTTAGCCTGAACTGAAGCACAATTTAGTACAGATTTTCTCACCCTGGCAGGTCCGACTCCAACAAACATTTCCAGGAACTCTGAACCGTTGACAGTGATGAAGGGCACGTTTGCCTCTCCTGCCGTGGCCTTGGCTAGGAGAGTCTTGCCTGTTCCTGGTGGTCCTGACAGAATAGCTCCCTAAAAATATACAACAATGTCTTACAAAAGTATTGACAAGAAGTACTGTACAGGGTTGGACAAGTCCAATAGTATGATTGGCAAGTAAAAATGCTGATCAGGCAAGTGCATGTCGTAGCCCACTTCCCAACCGGGCAAGTATGATTTTTCCATGAGTGAGATTTGTATATACTTGTTACTTTTCAGTCATGACATCAAGCATTAGTCAAAACAGAAAAATAGAGCCAATAATAAAATAACATTAATAATAAGCCAGTAATAAAAATATATTTTGGGCAAGTTAAAAGTTGGTTCGGACAAGTAATTTTTTCATGTGCTTGCCCGATAGGACAAGTCAATTTTAGATAGCTTAGTAATGTTAAACCTTGCTATATAAAAATACTTTAATACATCGCATCCTACACACAGATACTAGTATTTGACTGAAATTATTGGAAAAAAGATACATACGTACAATATTAGAGATACAGTATCTAATGTAATAGATATAAAAATGTGATCCAGTACTGCTGATTGTCTGAATTTACTTCTGACAAATAAGTAACCATTGTCCAAGATTTAACAATTCCTTGGACCCTATAAACGAGATAACATACAAATGTGCAATACCTTTGGAATCTTTGCACCCAGGTCAATGTACTGCTGAGGGTTCTTCAGGAAATTGACAAACTCCATAATTTCCAGCTTGGCTTCCTCACAGCCAGCAACATCGCTGTTGGATGAAATAGTTTATTTAGAAGCACACTCAAAAAGTTAGTTTCAGCACAAATCCACTATCATTTAAAAAATGCAGATTTTTTTCAAAGGCCTTTATACTTACTATACATAAATCTGCATATCTAGCAATATCTTCATTGTTAGCAAACAAAAACTTAGCAAACAGGAAGCTACCAACTTACCCAAAGTTGACATTGATGTCTTGCTGTGCCACCAGTTTGGCCGTGCTCTCCCCAAAACCAAAGATGCCCCCTCCCCGTCCCCCCCTGCTGACTCCGCCCCCGCCCGATCCCATTGGTCCTCGTCTCAACATGTACAACAGGAACCCGATGATCAGGAGGGTGGGGATCATGCCCAGGATGAAAGACCTGGAATGGAAACATTGTTAGTTTGTTTTGCATACTCAGTAAACTGCCTTAGGGTCTAACTTACACTAACCATACCAGGTTTGTACTGAACAGTACAAGCTGTATATCAGGACAGACTTATTTGATCCACTTCCACCAGGAAGGACCCCTACTCTTTCCGATAAGTGCGGTGGGTTCTTCAACATCCTCAAGTTGTGGCTCTCCTTAAACTCAGGACCTATCCAAGGGACGGCCCTAACCAAAGCTAGGTACTCATTGTCACCTGAGTGAAGTGAGGAAAGTTGTGTTAAAAGCCTTTCCCAAGGGCACAAGATTGGTGCCGATTGCGCCATACAACCCCACATTGAAGGAAACCTTACATGACCTAGTTAACACTCAAGAAGTATAAACCTTGGTCAATATTTGACAGGATCCATCAAGTACAATGTAACACTAATTAAATCTACCTTACACAAAGAAAAAGACACACTCTACTAATAAAGAGTGAGTCTTTGTATGACCTTTGACCTTACCCATCACTCTCTGATGTGTAGACTACAGACAGGTGATTGGATGGTTCGATGCCCATCTCCAACTGGGCATTCTCCAGGTTCCTCTCAAATGTGTCCACAGACCCAATGTTGAACCACACATACTTCTGTGCATGTAGGATAAAAATAGCTGATGAATAGCTTGAAGATACTGAGCTCAAATATGATTCAATGTAGGGGTGGGCACTGGTACAGAAAATTCAGGTCCAGGTCTGGTTCAGGTCCAGAGGATCAGGTCCCGGTCCAGATCTGAGCCTGGACCTTGTGAATGGACAACACTAGTACTCAGAACAATGGTCCATTCTGCTAGAAAGAAAACTGTTTGGTGGAGTATTTGAGTCCCTCTGGCGTTTTAAAATCCTACAAGGCTAACTGCTGCTATACGATTGACTGCAAAATTTGGTAGAGACAACAACTAACTGTACACTACTTTGCTCTTTGTTTAATCTGTAATCCCTAAACATTCTTCATTTTCTAATAGGTCTAACAGCCGGTCCACCATCCGGTCTACCAAATTTTAGTTTGCTTTGTCTGGACCGGTCCAATAAGAAATAAAATGGTTTCGTAACGGTACCCACCCCTAGTTCAATGTCTTTAGATTCAAATTCTGTATCTAAAAAGTGTGAGTACAAAACAATTTAAGTCTGATAGACTCTGTCTAGCTTTCAGCAATAGAAACAAATTGGGCATAAAACGTATGAAGAAGACATGTACATGTAGAGTAGTTCCAAAGTACCCTGATATGGAACTACAGGTGATTGACTCACCCCTTGTGTCTGGTGTCCTGGCTTTAGCCTCACCCTCACCCATCTTTTGTTAACTACCTCCACTCTGTCAACCTGAAGAAAAAGAAATCAAGCAAAGAAGTGAGTTAACCATGAGTTCTCTTGCAGATAATGTAGTATAGAAATTACATGTACCATATAGCAAGTATGAATGTTGGATAAGAAAGGAAAGTGATCCAGTTTAGCTCACTGAAGAGCTAGTCTTCCACTGGTCGTGGCAGAGAAGACAGATGCTATGTACAGTATTTACATGTTCATTTCTAGATCCCTAGATCTTTACAACAAGCACATTGAACTATGGACCATAGCTTAACTAAGGACTACAACCCTTTCCTGTAGCATGCATGTCGGGTGAGCGACACAGCCGGAATCGAACTCACAGCATCCAGTTACAGAGGCAGGGCCACTAACCACTGGACTACGCATGCTACAATATAGCAGAAGGACCTTGTACGATTGAGATATATTCTAAAAGAAAAAGCAAGGATGTAAGACTCACAATCCCTGGTGCCAGGTAGTTGTTGACAAAGTCTTTCCAGTTGATCTCTGGTCCAGCAGCACCATATATCATATAGTACAAGCCTGCTGCCCCACCGAAGGCACCTAACAACAGTAACGTCTGCTGTTCATCCCACGGCCACTTTCCTTGTTGCTGAGCAAGACAGAAGGGACAACAGTTAGTCTCGATAGAAGTAAATTGCCAAAATATCAAAGTCCCATATCAGTGCTTGAAGTACTTTTTTTCAGCTAAGTTGTTCAGGTGGCAACCAGGCTTGGTCAGCCAGGTTGCACCATCAACATTCTAAGGTTGCCCCACTTCCAAGTTATTACATTCTTCAAATCACCTACTAGTACTAGTACTTATCCATCTTTTCTTCAAGTTACATGTAAGTACTCATGTTTTATCTTATCAAGAAATAGATATTAAAAAAAAGCTTATGCACATAGGTGGTAGAAAAACAGTGTTCCAACTGCAAAATTTCAGTTGGCCACTGCGTTACCTGGGTTTAAAGTTAAGTTAGGCCAAGCAAAATGCGGTTGCATCCGCAAGTGGGTATTTCAAGCACTGCCCATATACACACTACAGTTCCAATCTAAACAGATAGAAATCACAAAAGTCCTTTACATTGAGAATCTTTAACTACAACAGGGCTCGAATTCCTTTTTTCTGCATAACATTGAAATTTACCTGCAGCAGACATATTTTACCTGCACCATCATATGACATTTATGTATAAAATCTAGTACATGGACCAGTGCAGGTTTGGTGCAGGTAGACACCAGAAATTCCTGCACAGCTCTAATTTTACCAGCACTAACCTACATATGCAGGTGGTATTTCGAGCCCTGTACAATAATGATTTGAAGAAACATCATAATTTCTACATCTGCCACAGAAGCTTATTCATAACACCATACCTTTCCCCCTGTTCCTTTCCCCCCTCCCCCACCCCCGGTAGCCTTGGAGAACTGTGAGAACCAGTCATCCTGGCCTTCGCTCTGCTTCTGTGGTCCCCCTGTGTTACGGCTCGAGGGTGGAGGGGGCGGAGGGGGGCTGTTCTTGGTCTCTGGGGCTTCCTTCTTCTTCCCCCCTGGGAAGAACTTCTCAAATCCTTCAAGACAAAATTTCAATCATGAGTTTTCGATGATTTCTAAGGAAAAGAACTTCAAATCTAAGAATTTTGTAGAATTGTAGAATTCTTAAAAACTATATTAAGTTAAGTGTACATGTAACATCAACACCTGTTTATCAAATGTACGTTTTCAAAGACGTGGGACAAAAAGACAACTGCATGAGCACCACAGTTGTAAATACAACTTTTAACAAGCTATAATTTAGCATTGTAGTATTAAAATGAATTTTTTTTTAAATACATACCTTTTGGTGGTTGACATACCAGTAATATTGTAGAATTTTTTTAAACTTACTATAAGTTAAGAGTAACATCAAAGCATGTTTATCAAAAGTTGTACATTTCATGACGGTGGGACAAAAACAAGTGCTTGAGCACCACAGTAGTATATATACAACCTACAATTTAGCATTGTAGTATTAACTTAAAGATGAATTTAAAAAAAAAAACACATACCTTTTGGTGGTTGACATAATAATCTGCTCCACTGCTGCAGGAGTCTGTTTATATGTTGGGACTGTTCAACTGTGGTGCTGAGAGTGTGGACATGTGCGGGGATCTGCAATATACACAATTTGAACTGAAATTAAACTGCTTTATCATTTAAATGCCTTTGTAGATGTGAACATAGTGTATCTGTGTGTGGTTCTGATGGTAATTTTGTCCTATACAGTTGTTAGTGAGTATCTTTCGATGGTTTTATTGAGATCCAAACTACATGAGAGTACACAATTTATCAATCAGCAGTATTAAAAAGGAAAGAAGAACAAGAAGTAGAAGAATCTATGGAGTCAAATTAATGGACTAAAATACAACAAGGATAATGTGAGAAGTATCTAGCTTGTAATTGACTCATATAATCAAGTAAACGCCACAATAATAAGACTGAGAATAAGGAGTATTTGCATATCAATCATTATGTAGCCGCCTAAACATGTTGCATAAGCCATTCCATTGTTTATGCCCAGCAAAATATTTATGAATGGCGTAGCTGGACGAAAAAAAGACCAAAAATGAATCTTTGTTTTTCTGCAGGATTCATGAAATCTTCTACTACTACTAGTATCTTCTTCTACAAGTTAACTAAGCCGTTGGGGCAAAAGAAAACAAGGTTTTTGTACGCACAGTACAGGTGTATCATTCACATATATTAAAGCTAGTATATGTAACAAGCGCCCCCCTCCCCATCAGTTTTTAAAAATCAGCAGCATCTTACCTGCGTTCTACATGGATTTTGGAGATGAACAAGCCCTCTGATGGCCCTTTCACACGATCTAGCGGCTGCGAGGTACCTATGTGCCATCTTCTTCTGCCTCACGCTAGCATGATCATCCGAATTTCACGTTACGCAAAGTCACGAATAGGTAACTAAAGTCAGTGAGTGAGTCACGTCGGGTCACAAAGATGGCCGCTGACCCTTACGTTTCGTAACAGTGTTGTTGCACAACTCGGGCAAAATAATCCCAGAACAGTCCTTTTCCTCTTCCTCTTCCACGGAACTTACACAACCTTCTTGATCCAACTTCAGACCACAGAGAATAGCACTGAGGAATATATGTGAGATTTTATGCTGGCTGTACACTTGAAATCGAAGATGCGTGACCAAAGGGTCAAAGGTATTTAGAATGTTACATCGGTGAATGGAGGCTGATATATTGTATTATTCTATTCAAAGATTACAATGTCCTTAGATGCCAAAGAATGTATAATGGTAAATATTTTCATAGTTTTGATCTTATTTTTAATGTATATGCTACTACATTTTGTGATCCATTTTATTTTAGGACTATTACATAAAATTCGTATCACCCGCTAAGGTAATAGAATCGACCAAAATGGCGCCACCAAAACGTGGTGGAAAGGCCCCGCGTGGTCGCTCGAGATATTTCGACAAAAATACGCCTCGAAATCAGAAACCATACGCCGGGAAACATGGGGACACGGGGTACGAAGGGCCGGACAGAAGGATCGGGCGCCTGGACCCGGAGACGCTGGGTTATTACCGGAGAGTGGAGCAACAGCTGAAGGATGGGTTCGAGGAGGAGGAGGAAAAGTGTGAGTTGAGTCTTCTGAGGTTGTTGTTAGGACATGTCTTGAGCCCGCATGTACAATGTATTCTTCTTGAGCATTAGTCTGGCCACAGAAAGTATTTGTTTTTCTGTTTGTTTGTTTGTTTGTTTGTTTGCTTGAGTTTCTTATGAAAATGAGAATGAGGAGCGTTTTCAACTGGAGCGAGACTCCTTCCTAACCGAAGAACTCTACACTACGATACGATCGATACGATACTCTAAAAACATTTTCTTTCTTTGCTGGTTCCCCAATTACAATATTCCTTAACTCGTATCGTATCGTGTCGTATCGTTCTTTCTTTGCTAGTTCCCCAAGTACAATATTCCTTAACTCGTATCGTGTCGTATCGTACCGTATCGTATCGTATAAGATCAAATACTGGTAGGTGAAAGAGAGAATAATAAGATTTAATGTTCAGCGTGCAAAATACCACTTGCACATTGCAACCACTTTTTGTTTGGTGCAACTTACTTCTAAACTCAGGTTGCACATGGTGCAACTAAAATTTTGACCCTCAGAACTCAATTTTGTAATTTTCAAATATAATAGATACTATTGTTTTTAACTTACTTGATTTTTAGTTCGAAACAAACATGCTTATAAGTAATATGATAGTAAAAGGTTATGTTTGTATGTATGTATGTATTGTACCCTTTTTTCAGAAATCAGTGGTGCAACTTGAAATACAGTTGTGCAACCCAGTTTTTGCCCCAGGTTGCACACTGTGCAACCTGACCCAGAAAAGTATTTTGTACACTGATGTTAGATTGATTTAAGAGGTGTTGAATGTTAAGACCAGGGCTAGTGAAACACAAGAAAGGGACTATACACACATGCAGACGACTACACATTTTCATTATTTTCCTAGAATAACAGAGTGGTATAAACGAGGTACCTCAGGTATAAATTAGTACCTACGAGTAGCTTCGGTTAGGGCCATCCCTTGGATAAGACGTCAAATGGAGGTTTGCTTTCATAGATTTTTCGTCACAATTTGAAAACAATGTTGTACTTGTATCTGACTGCTCCTGTTTTTCCAGGTCTGTTCCTCAACAACGTCTTTGCGCAGGTGGAGGAAGAGATTCACCTGCTGGCCTGTAACCAGACAGTGAGCAGGATCCTGGAGACCCTCCTGCACCAGGCCTCCACCTCCCATCTCATCAACATCATCACTCATCTCAAACAGAACAACTTCACATCGCTCTGTACAGACAGGTTTGCTGGTTATGTCCTCCAGACCATCGTGTGTCTCATCCCCACACATCTTAGTGGGAACTCTGCCAGCACAGCTTCTAAGGAACTCACAACTCAAGAAAAGGCGACAGAGAAGGAAGAGCTAGACTCTCTCCGTGACTTGTTCCTTGAAGTTTGTGAGGAGATGGTAAAAGGCGTTGCACTGCTTGTGAGGGACCACTACGGGAGCCATGTGTTGCGAGCAGTGTTTGAGACCCTGAGTGGGGTGAAGCTTGAACAGAAGATGGTCCGAAGTCGGCTGTCACTCGGACAACAGAACAAAGGTGCAGTCAGTGAAGAAAGAATTAAATCATCAGTTCATATGGAACTGTTCTAGACTTGTACTGTTCTTGAAATTCTGAATTAGTAGATTAGAATAAAACATAGATATTTATTAAAGATTGATGTTTTATCAAATGCACTGTATTATGATAAAGCTCCATATCATGTCATACTGTACTTACCTACTACTTGGACACTTTTGCAATGGCCCTGAATCTTGCATTTGAAATGTCTACCTATTGTGAGTAGATACGGTTTTTAAGAGAAATATTTTGATTTTCAGTCACTCCTGGAAAAGAAAGCAAGGCACCCTCCACTGTCACAGTCAGACCACCACCTCCCAGTTTTCTACAGATGCTGCAACAGTTCACTAAAGCTGTTTTGGACATTGAGGACTTCTCAGGTAACTAGACTTATACAATCTTATGCCTATGGTACACATGTACATACATTCTACTTTTATCATTCTGCATTGTGCAAAGAAAATTTATGAATATGGATAGTAGTTTTGATAATGTAGCTATTGGTACACTTACAGGTTTATTTTCCCTGTCCCTGCTATTGAATTTATTGCCACCTAGGTGTAAGTTTGATGTTCATGTACTGTTGTAGGTTTGTCAATGAAAGTTAGACATCCAGGTAAGAAGATACTCCAAATAGTAATTACTCAAGAAACTGGATATGACTTTGGAAACAGACGTTTCAGGTAGAATCCGCTACAGTGACACTATAGAGATCTAAATATGAATTGGTATGCAAAAGAAATGGTTAACAGTTTTTTTAATCCTTTTCGAATGTTGTAGGTTTGGTGTCCCATGTAGCTGCCAGCCCCCTGCTGCAGGCTCTGCTGACTGTGTTACACAAGGTGGACCAGGGGCTGTGTACACAAGTCTGTCAACAGGTCATGGAGTCTGTGGTGTTCACAAGGACATGTGCAGAGAGCGAACTCAGGTGAACAGGATAGGACTAATCACTGCTTATGTTAGATAAACTAGTTAGAATATGTCTAGTCTAAAGTGCACTAGTGCCATTGTAGTGATTTACACTGTTGTAAATTTGAAACGGTTTGCATGCCCTTTTCTGTAAAGCATCACAAGCTACTGTAAATGCAGAAATGTTCGCGGTGGATTAATGTTCGCGGTTTTCGCGTCGACTACTTTACCGCGAAATTAAATCCACCGCGAACATTTTTCTATTAAGGTATTAGATTGCAGTAGATGGTGTTACCGCGAAATTAAATCCACCGCGAAAAGTCATTTTTCCCGCTACCGCGAAATTAAATCCCCGCGAACTTAAATGCATTTACAGTATTTTGATTCACCGTTAATCGTAGCCAACCCACTTTAATGCAATGTTATGCGTTATTAGTATACTGTTCATGAAGCATTATTGGTCATTTCAATTCTATGTAACGCGTTATTTGTTATCTTGAATTCATCGTTAAATGTTATTGAGACATTCTTCATAATAACCTGCAGAGGCAAGGTCAGATAACCCCTGGAGATCCTACTCCTGAATACACTGGGTTCAACATGATGTTATTGACACAAAGTTTTGCCACCACATGTAGGTGATTGAGTCCTGTAGAAATGCTTTCGAATTTACCGTTAGGCATTGTTAACATGTTTGTCTTTCTGAATCTACCTTGCCATTAAGTGTTGCCAGCATCCCCCCATGCAGACCCTCATTTGAAGTTGAGAGGAAAGCAAGGGTACACAGTAAAAAGCTCAGAATAGCATCCTCAAGGGCTATGTTCTTAAAAAGAGTTAAGAAGCAATCAAGAAAATGATCTCCAGTATCAATTTGACACATATTCTTGTGTTTGTCTACAGTGGAGTGTGCCTGGCCCTAGTACACCAGCATGCCAGCTACATAGTGAAGACCCTGCTGACCGTGGCTGATGACACCACCTACAGGGACCTGTTCCAGCGCCACTTCATGTGGAGACTGGTGCCCCTCAGTCTGCACCCTGTGGCAACGTTTGGGCTGCAGCAACTGTTAGCAACACTTCGCACTGAGGACCAGGTATGTGGCTTCTGTTTAGCTGCTCGGAATGAAATTTTGTGTGTGTCAAGCAGTACTTAGGCAGGGTTGGACAAGTCCAATATACTGGCAATAGTCCGATTGTCCCGGGCAAGTAAAAAAATGCTGATCGGGCAAGTGCATGTCATAGCCCACTTAACCGATCAGACAAGCAAAATTTTTCCATGACTGAAATCAAGGAGCTTTTATCAGTAGGAGAATAAAAGCTCCTTGCTGAAATTTGTATATACTTTTTACTTTTCACAGTCAGCAAGCATTGGTCAACACAGAAAAATAGAGCCGATGATAAAAGAATTCTATTGCTGAAAGGAAAAAACATACCAAAAAATTTTATTCAGATTTTGGGTGGCATGTAAAAAGTTGAATTGGGCAAGTAAATTTTTTATGTACTTGGCTGATAGGACAAGTGAATTTTAGAAAACTTGTTAAACCCTGCTTAGGCCATGTTTGCATCAAGTATCTAAGTTTGTGTCTAGTCTATAATCATGTTGTTGTCAGCAGTTGTTTCAACTTTCCTCAAGAAGTAGTTCGAGATACATGTATCTTTATTGCCTTTCTCAATTTGTATCAATGCTCAAGTGTCCATTTATGTGTTAACTATCCCTTCCAATACTAAAGATTACTTTTCCTTGTATGACTGTTACTAAGTCTGACATCTAGGTTATGAATATTATTTTTTTTTATCTAGTTGACATCTGTTTTGGACGAAGTCATGCCACATTTTGAGGACCTACTGGCCCATGGGAAGGCTATGGTGTTGATCAACCTTGCTGATGCCTGTGTCAGACACCGAACTGGACAGAGAAAGTTCACCAAGAAATTACTGAAGGTGCATATCTGTATTTCATATGTGACATATCTCAGTGCACTGTAATTCTGTGTGTTTGGACATTAAAGTTGTAGGGTCATGTTATATGGCTGTGAAGGAATGCAAGAAATACTGTCAATGCATTTGAGTTTGCGGGGATTTAATTTTGTGGTAGTGGGAAAAAGGACTTTTCGCGGTGGTTTTAAGTTCGCGGTAGCACCATGCACTGTATTCTCTTACTGTCATGGAAGAAATGTTTGTTGTGGTTTTAAGTTTGCGGTGAAGCGTCCACAGCAAAAACTGCAAACATTAAACCACCGCGAAAGTTTCTGCATTTACAGTATTGCTTCTGCTTTGTTCATCGTAAGACTTTATCCTGCCATATCACTTTTAGTAAAAATAGTATGTGTACCTCTTTCAGGTACATAAACTGACTGTGTAATTTGTTCATGGATGTTTTTCCTGATTTCCTTTGATGTGTTTTAAATTTTGTTAGTTCAAGGAAGCAACCCTAATGGTTAAAAACCCTTTTTTCAGGCATTTCACATTCCCAAGAAGGACAGGCTGAAGTTTGTGCAGGTTGTGGCCTCCCTGCAGTCTTATGAGCTGTTTACTGGTGTTCCAGAGGACAGCAGTGAGGAACAGCAAAAGACAGCAAAAGTATGCTACTGTTTTTTCATATCATGCTACATTACTTACTTTACATTACAAGCGACCACCTCTACACAAGGGCCAAGTAGCCAATTTAACCTCTTTTTGGTTGTCCCTTAGATACATGTAATCCTTTCATACAAGGATTAAGAATCCTGTCAATAGTGACCAGTAACCACCTGTCCTCGTAGACCAGATTGTATTGGTTCCCCTAAGTGGTCTTCTTGGACAGTTTTTACTATGGTATACATGTATATGGTAGTAAGACTTTTTGAAGTTTTTCTTACTAAATACGAGGGTGAGTCAGAAAGTAATGCAAGTGGTTTCATAACAGAGTCATTCTTTGATCGAATGAGTTGAAATTTGGCACAAAGGTTAATACATATCTCCTCTTGAGATTGAAATATCTAAATTTGTAGCTCATTATTTTATGAGTGACTAAGCTGCTTTCAAGGTGACCACACCCTTGGTATGCCGTCAGAAGAAAAGTGAGGTCGAATTAACGTACAATTAAGAATTTCCATAAACCAGTTCTTGCTATTGCAGGAGGCCAAGCCTGCACATGTAATAAGCTGCATTGCTCTATAAGCCACATGCTTAATTTCAACTCTGAAATCCGAGCAGTTTTTCTTTTTTCGTTGCTGGTGTAGAGTGAGGTAAACGCGGTCTTCAGGGTCATGAGATCTGCGGTGTTATGATTGAAACTTTCTGTAGCCTTTTTCCAATTAACATAGAGAAATGAAACTTAGCACACTTTTTGCCCATTAAACAGTTAATAACTGTGTAAAGTTTCGTTTCTTTTAATTAATGGAAAAGTAGTCTTTTAACCAACAACTCACAAATTCGTGTATAAATCCAACAGCTCTATAACACAAGTTACTGCATCCTAGCAGCTGTAAATAAAGAACCATTACGAGTTTAGAGATGAAAATTGGTATGCAACCTATAGAGACATTTGATATCATACATGTATAATTTCAACCTCCTACAGTGATTTTTAGTGGGTCAGATTTAGAGGAATTGATAGTCTGACAAGCTACCAAGGGTGTGTTCATCTTGAAATCAACTCAGTTGCTCATAAAATGATTAAGACCAAAATTAAAACATGCAATCTCAAGAGGACATATACCTCTACTTTTGTGCCAAATGTCAACTCAATTGATTACAAAACGAGTCTGTTATGAAACCACTTGCATTACTTTCTGACTCACCCTCGTATTATGGTGAATGTGTTTTAAGCCAGTGTTCTAGCCAGCCTGAATTTTTTTCCTGTCGAAGGTGCAACAATCATACAACAATCATATAGGGGATCTGGGGGTATGCTCCTAGGGAAAATGTTGAAGTCTAAACTTTCTGAACTGTATTTTCTTTATTTGAAGGGGCAAACTTTGCTAGCAGACTCAGCTTGGTTCAATTGATATCTTTATATATGTGCCGATTTTTGTACGTCACAGAGGACAAAATGGGCAAAATTTGTGTCTGTCCCCAGCAGCAAAATTCTGTCAAAGGACAGAAAGGATGGGTGCTGCCTAGAACCCTTTTTAAGCCCTTTTATAACTTGTGCCCTGGCTTGCACATTATAGGTCCTGACTACTGTAACCCTCCAAGGCTCCCTCCTACTCCAACACCTGCTGAAGTTCGATGACTCCTCAGATGTAGTAGACAGTCTAGAGGCCATGTCTGCTTTTCTTACTAAATGTTATGGTGAATAAGTTTTAAGACCTTTTATGAGTTGTGCGCTGTCTTTCACACTGTAGGTCCTGACTACTGTAACCCTCCAAGGCTCTCTCCTACTCCAACACCTGCTGAAGTTCGATGACCCCTCAGATGTAGTAGACAGTCTGGAGGCCATGTCAGCACAGGAACTACAGACTCTGGCGTGTAACTCCTTCGGCAGCCATGTTCTGGAGACCTTCCTCACCAGTCCCACTGTTTACGAAAAGAGGAGAAAGCCCTTACTGCAGAAGATGATGGTAAGAAATTAAGATGAAAGCCGGGAGATAAATTTCTATGATAGACACCCGGTATATCCCAATACGTATGTTTTCAGTTTGCAACTGTTTGGCTCTTGAGTCATTTAGTATTTTCTTATCTTGAACCTAAAATGTACATAAACTTAAGTCAAATGTCATTATTCCTTTAGGTAAATGTTCTATATTTTATCTAAATATTGGCAAAAACATGTAAATTTAGCTGGTTTGCTTCATTTGTTTCTTACTTTCAAAACTTGGAATTTATTATAGCTTGGAAAGACAAAATAAGATTCCAAAGCAGATTGGGAAGTGGTGTAGATTACAAATTGTCCTATCAAGTTAATTTTGGTCAATTTTCTGTTTCACAATGATAAGGGTCCTCACGACATTTTGTAGTCATAGTCTTTTCTCGAATTTTATGTTTCAGTTTTGTTGTGTCTCATGTGTGTCTTCATTTTGTATGTTTGCCATGATTTTCATTCCGTAGAATTATGTTTTTCATCAGCAATAAAAAGAATGATTTTTTAAAAAAGCTGTACATTAAGTTGATTAAACATTTTAGGACTAATACAAGCAAGAAAGATAAGATGAGAGGAAAACATTTTTCCCAAAGAGTTCACTGCCCATCTAATCTCCAAGTAGATCCTAAGGTAGCATAAGATAGTATCAAAAGCTGGCAAAGGAGTGTAGCCGGCCTAGGAGTGTGCAATGGCTACAGAAGCTTGTGATACTATCTTATGCTTCCATTGGATCTGCTTGGAGATTATGCCCATCAAGGTAAATCATGCACATTCGTTATCCATTGTTTGATGGATATTAGGCCACACCAAATTCCTTTGTTGCTTCTTGGATTTTTTCAAAAAAAATTGGACCGGTAGTTTGGGAAAAAAATACAAATTTTTTCAAAAGGTCTGGGGTGAAGATATACAGCTTAAATAACAACAAAAAAAAACAGCATGAGGAATTTGATGGATGTTTTATACAACGAATCCCTTCCTTTGACTTGTTACTAATGTTCAGAATAGAAGGCATTGTTTGTAGACTGAAATTATGTGTATGTGGCTCTGAGTCTGAATGGTAATATTTACAGATTTGTGATAGCAAAACCTGTATTATTTTTTCTCAGTACTTTTTTTTTTGAAAATGAAAATAAATGGACAGGCTAATAAAATTGGTGTGGCCTCATTTAAGAAGAAAAAAAATTTTGCTTAATTTTTCCCTACAGGACCTATATGTGGGGCTGTCATGTGACAAGTTTGGCAGCAGGGTGATGGATGTGGTGTGGAAGGTCGCTCCTGTCGGTGTGAAGGCTTCCATTGCTGAGAAACTTGTGGAGAAGGAGGACAGGTGATTATGTTATTGGGTGGGCTGACTACTCTCTGTGACCTCAATATGACTGTTGCAAGGGTCTGGAGTGGCTGCCATTCCGTGCCACTCAGGTGACCTCAATAGGACACAAGTTCGGCTAAAGGACTGTAGTATTTGAATCACTCACACAGGGAAGGACCCCTACTCTTTTCGATATGCAGATTTTTTGCAATACATATCATGTTAACCTATAGTATAGCACACAGAGCCATTAAAGCTACATCAGGATCAATGAAATCTGTTTTGTCCCATGGTAATGTACACATAGGAAGGTACATGTATGTTTGTCAAGTTAGCTTCTCACTATTGCCATGCAAGAGTCATTAAGTGTTGACTACATCAACCCTCTCCATATCCTCTACCATATTCAAGACATATATGGGTCCCTCAGTTTATTAGCCTGTAGCAGATTGATTGTAACTGTTATGTATATAGTGTTGTTCAAATGAAAGCTCATCTGTGTCCATACCTGTGCGTGTTTCAAACAAAGCTCAGATTGTACAACCATATTGTGTTGTGTCTCCAGAGTGAGGAGTGACCAGTACGGCAGGTATGTGTGGCAGAATTGTGCCATTGACCACTTCACAAAGCATAAGGAAAGGTGGAAGGACGTCCAGTCTGCCCAGGAGAAGAAGAGAAAACTGTTCCAGGAGATCCTGGCTGAAGGTGACATGACCAGGAGGATTTTTTTGTGTTGCAAATTTCTTGTGTAAACAGTTAATTGATCCGCTAAAAAGCTGTCACTCAAGCAACTGGATATGATTTTTGAAAAGGTCAGACGTTTCAACTAGCATCGACTAGTTTTCGTAAGTGACACTGAAGGGATCTTGTTAAAATGTCTAACCGTTTCCAAAATCATATCCAGTTGCTTGAGTAACTGCTTTTTGGCGTATCTTATTACAAATGTACCTGGATGTCTAACATTCATCGAAGTTATATGATCGTCTCTTGTCCTCATTTGTAGATTGAAAGACAGATCTAGAATTGGTTAATTTCAGCTATTTTTTTTAATGAGTTTGGTCAGTGCAAGGCCATGTAATTGCAAAATGCACACACAATTAAGATGGAACAAAGCATTGTTAGCTGATTTTCTTAAATCATCTGTCCAGCCCTTGCACGACAGGGAATAACAGACAATAAACTGGATGATGAGTGTTTGGGGTCAAACACCGAGTCAGATGCTTCACTCTTAGAAAAATACACATTCTTCACAAGTACTCACAGTTTCTCAAGGTGATTTCTGATGTTGAGACAAATGTCCTGACTGCACAATTTTTTTTCAGAATCTCCTCCCAAAAAGCCAAAGAAGGAAAGAAAGGAAACAGTTGACCCCAAACCTGCTGACCAGCTGGCACCAGAGCTGGCCATCCTTGGGGTGGGGGTGGGAGTGGACCAGGTGAGTGTCATTTTACAGGTATCAGTATAAGGATAAAGATTTCTGTATCTGTATCGATATAGCCTGTATAACCGCCCTTCAGCGTAACACATCAGCTTGGCAGGCACGCGGTGCGGCAGCAGCTGGTTATATTACCACACCTTGCTTTTGCACATTAAGCTGTGAAGTAATAGTAATAACTAACCTTGCATGGCATACACATTGTACATCTATGTCAGACCGTATTTACGTAGAAGGTTGGTATTTTGATGTAGGTTTCAGATAATTGTTATGTTGAATAGAAACATACTGCTCAAGATAAAGATTTCAACTCGCTCAAAGCTGACTCAGCAGTTATTTGGGCCAGAATTTTTTTTACTGTTGACACGTTGCCATGCTATTCATAACACTAACAGTTGAAGGACAAGAGTAGTTTCTTTTGCTAAGGATATCTTTTTGGTTTTCCTCACAGGAGGAAGAGGAAGATGAGGAAAGTGACTCAGCAGACAGTGTCACATGTGTCAGCCTATGCAGTAAAGACACACCCCACCTTCAAAAAACAAAGAACAAGGACAAACTGAAGAAAGAGGTCCAAGACAGTGACTCGGAAGATGACAACAAGATGGACATAAAGCCAAAAAAAAAGAATGTTGACACAGGTAGATTAGAGGAAGACAAGCTGAAGATTGACACAAAGCCAAAAAAGAAGAGAAAGAAGAACATTGACACAGATAGATTGGAGCAAGACAAACTGAAGATTGATGCAAAGCTAAAAAAGAAGAGAAAGAAGAACATTGAAACAGATAGATCAGAGCATAACAAAATGAAGAACACACAAGCTGCAGTCTCTGACCCTCCAAGTAGTGAGAAGAAAGCTAAGAAGAAAGTCAAACTGCAAGAGAAAAAGAAACGCAAGAAATTCCCCAAGATTCATCCAAAACAGCAGTGATACCTTGATTGTAGATTATTTGTCCTACCACATTTACAGGTCACAAATGTTTTCACAGTTGGTTGATACTATGTTATTGGTTGGTTGATATTATGTTATTGAGTGTTAATTCTGCTTCTATGATAGTTACGTTGATTCATTTGAGTGGACAGGGCAAATTAATATTATACGTCCACCTTTTGGTTTGAAATATGTACACATTAACTACCTTGTCCAACAATTTTTTGGGCTCATTGACTTTTTATTACATCTCATAACAGACGAAAAGTGCTAAAGTAAGCACTTTATAATAGATAAAAATAACATACACAATCGGTGCAGTGGTCCCATTGCAGTCTGCACCACTAACTTCTTTCATTTATAGTGGATGCACTTTTTCATAAGATCACATCATGTTTTCCCTGTGGAGTTCCAGAGGCATTTGATTGCATCAGTAAATTAATGTTTGTCTGTAATGTAAAGTGGGGCAAAAATTGATTTACAGATACAAGCAGGAGGACAATATTGCTTGGTATTGGTAAAATTTTGATACATACCCGGTACATTTTACAGCATGTCATATGGGGAAGTTGTGTAAATAACGTTATATACTATGATACTCCATATTGAAGCTACCAACATGTGGCAATAGTAAACCTTTGACACCAATGATCAAGAGACAATTGGTGAATACAATCACCATGATATATATATTTACATATCTACATGTTTTGTATATGACCAAATTGGATATCAAATAGTTTCAGATCATTATTGTTTTATTTGACACAAGGTAGGCCATAGTCACTGATGGTACACTGCCAGATTACCTACCTGCGGTGTCTGAAGTAAGATGTACCTGAAGCATTCACCTACACATTATCCACCAACAATACAATCAATCTTGATATCATAATACTGCAATCTTTACATTATAGACTATATGTAGTATTGGCTCATTTTGTACAACGATGTGTTTTCAATAGAGGTTTCATGTTATGAAACACACATCTACCGGGAGCAATCAAAACTTGGTAGCAGTCATATGTCCACAGTTAGCAAGATACGGCCGTTAAAGCTCCGGTCCTGGAGCCTGCTATGCCATAGATGATCCAGTTGTTTGGAAGGTGCTGTGAAGGTTTTACATTCTCCCCTATATGTCTCTGGAATTCAGATACATCAGCCAGTACAGGAGGTTGAAGATGAGGAATGAGGTTGGAAAGGCCAACCGACAGGTGTAGTCCATTTTGGTAGAAATGCTAACTTTTGGTAGCGTTCTCTCATAAGCCCCTGCCTTCGAATCCATTTGTCCATCTTCCACTCCCTGTAGAGCACACAAAAAAGTCAAGTAATTTGATTTTTATTGTTCTATCTTCACATCTAGAATTCGTGCAGAAACTCGCAGTATTTGAGCGCAACCATAGTTGAAGCTATGTGGCATGCTATCAGTTTTCTACCTGAGTAAGTTTCAAAATCTCTGTTAAATCTTTATATTTTCAACAGACTAATGCTCGTAGGCTGATTGCAAGAACATGGTAGAAACAAGATAGGGGACATGCATGCAGCAATGAACTGATATAAATATTATCATACAAAGTCAAAGAGACTACTGGAATACTAGTGTTGACTACATCTAGATAGGTTGGGTTTGACTTCTTTTTTTTGGAAGCAGAGGAAGACAAATCCCAATTTTTTTACAAGTTGTGGGTTTTGAGATTTTAAGAGGAAAGTGGCTTTCTGTTCAGCTGGGGAATATAATTGTGACTGGTTTCTTTATACAATGTGGTTCTTTCGGTGTGGCTAAATGAACACTTGGAAATAAAATGTTTCGTCTACCATTGCTTTAGATGCACAGTATTTACAAATTCATCAGTTTCGTCTACCATTGCTTTAGATGCACAGTATTTACAAATTCATCACCTCTAGAGAACGTATTCTCGCCACACGTTTAAGTTCCTGCCTCTGCATGAAGTTGACGATGGCGAACTCCAGGAGAACTCCACACGTGAACAGCTCGCACGCCACCAGCCACACGTCCACGGCGCGTGCGTACGACACCTGCGTATGATGTATTCGAAAATTTTCTAAACCCTGATTCACTTGTACACAACTATCATACCAGGCAAAGAAATTAACTACATATTCCTCTCTTCTGAACATCATTAGCACAGTCCGCCGTGAAATACAAATGTGTCACAATATGGAACAGTATTCAGGCAATTATACAAAAAACTTACGTTTAAAAGTGCCCTGAAAACCCATCTCATAAACAACCCCAGCCCCTTATAGTGGTCCCAGTTATTATCTTATCTCAAATTATTTTTCTATTATTATTTTATCATTCTTTTGTATTATTATCATATCCCATGTGTTACGTATTTTGTTAATTCTTGACATGGTTTAATATAGAGGAGGAGGGCATAGTATAAGCCGATTATGGTTTTCCCCTCCTCCTGCACCTGTAGTCTTTTTATGTATTCCTTTTTCTGTATTGATTAATGTTTTTTTGTGCGAATAAATAAACAAACAAACAAAACAAGCGACCGTAGCTAACACACGCAATTATAGTCTGTGACATCTGTTCACATAACTCACCCTATCTGCTTGTAGATAAGCTGATTACCAAACTCCGAAACAACATTGCCTGTTCCACAATACCGAAAATATAGGGGTGATTTCTGAAATTATTCCATCGATTATAACAACAGCTACCGCGAAAAAAATAGAACGTGCATCATTTCACAACTGAGTGCAGACGACATGCCAAACCACATACGAATGCGATAAACGGAACATAGAGATATGCGAACACTCAACACATAAACCATCCGCAATACTTTGTCGACGGAGGTTACCCTCCAGTCACAGAGTAACAAACCTGCGGCATGGGCGCGGTGCGGGTGCTCTGGGACGTCATGGTCAGCACGGTGGTGATGCCGAGCCCGACTCGAGCCGGGACGGAGCGCGGGTCAATCCAGAAGGAGACCCAGGACATGACGACAATGGCACCTGACGGGATGTACATCTGCAGCAGGTGGTAGGACAGACGACGCTGTAGGACCAGCTGGATTTCCAGGGCGGTGTAGGTGAACCTGTCAGCTGTTCGTGAGGAGGAAGGCATTTTCAGTACCAAGGACGTGGACTTGTCAGCAACCACCATGTGCAATGGACATTGGATCGGCTGTTGCAACTGCCAAAGATTTTGGCCAAGAATGGAATATCTATGTTTGGCACATAAGCAAAACGTAAAAGCCAAGGGAAACGTTTTCTGTCAAATACTAGCTTGGCACAGACGTGATTTAATCGTGCAGTGTAAACTGTATATACTTTGCCTGACCCTTGCCTCTTCCCTCATGACCTCAATGAAAAGCTTTCATGAATAAACAAAGATTCAAACAAACAAAGCAAAAACTCCTACATGTCTATAGTACATAGTATGAATGATCTACTGACCTTTGTACAATAGACTGCAGTTTTGTGTTTGCTTGCTGCAGTCTCCAGCAAACCGGGTACAGAAGCCGCACTCGTGATTGTCCGTCCGTATGACACAGGACCGCAGCTGGCTGGAGAAGCACGTCTCCGCGGCGGCGTAGTCACATGAGATAGTGGAGTAGGTACATCCTTTCCCTGATGGAACAACCAGAATTTCGAATCATACGCTGGCAGAGATATCTATTAACCTTATTAGTTTGCGTTGCAACTAGGGGTGGGTACTGGTACAGGTCAAGAGGATCAGGCCCAGGCCTGGACCTGGACCGACTTGTTTGTAAATGGGCTATACTCAAAACAATGGTCCATTTCGCCACAAATGAATTTGTTTTGTGGAGTATTCTACATTCACGTTAACAAAACCAAGTTCGACTGTAGAAAACGTGTTAAAAATGACTGTACTTGACTCTTGTTATTTTTTGGACACATGTAACCTCTTAACACGTGAACGCCTGCCACCGTAGCGCCGGTATAATCTGTTCACTTTCTAATCGGTCCAACATCCAGTCCACTGATTTTTTCAGGTCCTGTTTTTCTGGACCGGTCCAACAAGAAAACCCGGTTTTGTACCGTTACCGGTACCCATCCCAAGTTGCAACTGTGAGAATGGTATGTTGCTTGAATATTATGAAGCAAACTGAGATTGCTGTGAGTACCTTTGGAGTACGGTATGAAGGATGTCACGTAGGACTTGATATCCACTCGGCTCAGCCGGAACTGTGAGTGGAGGGATGTGATGTCCGATGTCAGCGGTTCTTCTCTCAACCAGATCCCGGGGAAGCCCCAGGACAGGCGGATTCCTTCAACTGTGGGAATCAACAACATCTGAAACCACAATCCACTGTACAGTATGCAGGACTGTCAAACTATGGAACTCTCTCGACGACAACTGTTTCCCTCCTGTCCACAACCTACCAACATATGTCCAATATATTAATGCTATCTCCTTGTACAATTATTTCCTTGTACAACTTCTTCGATCATTGCTTTGGAGTGGTCTAATGACCTTGCTTTGAACAATCCCGTTAAAAAATGCCCTATTTGCGATCTGTGGCAAAACCATTGTGTATAGAGCATTCTGACTCCGGACATTATCATGACTACCGACTCCATCTACTAAACGTTTGGCATGTACATGTTACAAACGTTGATCCCAATTAATTCATGAAAACCTTCGGAAGGCCAGCATGTTGGTAAAAGGTACCGTTTCGTTTTCTGTCAGCAGACATCAGGTTGATATGAAGGGTAGAGTTAGATTCCAGGCAGTCAACTCGTCATAACCATAATATGGCTGGCCGTACATGGTTGGTCACTGATGACTTACGCTGACATGGCAATTACCACAGAAGAAACTACCTTGGTTTACCCGTAAGTACCCGAGATAACTACAAAGATGTTATTAACTGATGAGGAATTTCCTGTCAAGAGATTCATCAACCCACACCACCTCTGTGTGTTCGCCCGGCACGGACCGTGAGGCATTGCCAGTACCAGGTGTTTCTAATCTATCTCAGTGACGGCAGAGTCAATGCCAGACAATGGAATGACACATTGCTACATGGGGAACCGATGTTGGTAATTACGTTGGGGAGACAAAGTATCGATTACTTACACCCATCCAGGACTATGGTGCAGACCTGCGTGTCTAGGGGATATCTGCGGAGGTCCATCAGACACCTCACAAGAACGCCGAACCTGTAGGGGGAGGGGGGCAGTTGTAATTGATGATGCCCGAAGGCTAACTGCAAGTGACAAAAGAACAAGCGTTTGTCTAATATACTGTAATGTACTATGGCAATAATTGTTGCAAGGGCCGATTTTCATGATAGAACAATAGGATAAACGGTCAATGCAATGGGACATGCACCTCATTTTTTAGCTAACACGGGGGCTCTACGAAAGCGAAATACATGCAAGTATAGGGATACCAATGGTAGATTAATCTAGCTATGACAGTTTCCTTTACGTTAGTTGTTGATTAGTTTATTGGTTTCTAAAAGCATCGTAACTGATACACGATTCGTGAAGGACAAACGTTAAACATTCAATGCAAGGGGACTAGTACTCATTTTGCACTCACGAAGGCTCTACAAAAACGAAATACTTGCAGGTACAATGATACAGATATCAACCAACGGCACATTAATCTAGCTACAACACGTACTTTTCCTGACATTAGTTGATGTTTGCTTCATTGGTTTCTAAATGCATCGCAGCTGACTCAAGATGGGTCAAGACTTAAAGTACTAGTACTAGTAAGGTTCATTACTTGAGTTGATGATTGACGAGTCCCTGTGGTGATATCCATGTGTTAACAGCCTGGTGGGATTCCTTCTCGAAGGTAAAAGCCTGGACATTCTTTGCGTTGGAGAAGTCTACGTGCGGCGACCAGAGGGTAACATCAGGAGACAGCGATAGCCAGTTCCTCCCGGTGAGAAGTTCATAGAGGCGCTCGTCTTTCCACTCTTGTATAAGCAACATCTCTACCTTGAAATCCTAGAGAATTCATGTAAATATTTATCACGGAAGACATAATGAGAAAAAGCGCAAGAAATATAAAATCTAAGCTAGAACAGGTTCTTAGCTCCATTTCCTCGAAGTTAGATAACGTAATGAGCATTGGCACGGTGTATTGGCACGTTTTCAGAACCACTGCTGCGTAAAAGTCAATATAAAACTAATAACAGCATGTGATTGGCAATAATTCACAGCAGAAATGTGTTGATAATCAGAACTCCCAAATCCCTGCTTATAAACTCAACAAATCCCTCTTGTCTAGATACCGCAGTTTGTTACATACAGTTAATAAAGCTGCCGGAACTGGTAATATGAGCTGGGGACCTTTCTAGAAATGTCAAGTTTAATGAACCACACTTCGTTTTCGTGCTTCGAAAGAGTTCCTTATCCCACTTCACAGGAATTCTTCTTTTGAAGAGAATTCGTATTCCCATTGGTGCTTGTGAATAGATATGATCTGCCAGTAGCATTACAATAACTGTATCAAGTAGAGATATTTGAGAGCATAAAATAACAAAACAATAACAGAATAAGGTGTGACTTTTGATGTTTAAGGAAATATGAGCGTTGGGAACTTTACAATGACTTCAATTGGAAGACTCCATTTCGTCAAAAATAAATTAACGTTTAGATTCTGTTCCAAGCCGCAAGGCAAGAGAGTCAGATAACCACAGCACGAAAACACGTATTTAAGCAAAGTTTCAGACCTACGTATAAATCCCTTAAAGGCGGAGAGATATTTCAGCATATTTTAAGATCCATTACAGGCATCGGAAACATACATCTGGCCTTTACGTAAGATTTCAGCGTTTGTAAATGTAACTTAATATTTCGTGTTTCTTTCCGTACATTTTACAATGTACTTTAGTATGCCGAAAAGACAACTTAAATGTCTCAAAAAGTTAGAAAAATACTCCGTTTTCCTGTTTTACTACTGTGGTGATATTTTCTGTCAAAACTGACAAGTACCGCGTTTCTCTGTTACAAAATATGTTAACAAAACTTACCTCGTATATGTCAAATATAATAAGCCTTTGTTTGGTGTAAGATAAAGCATCTATTTTATAACAGTTGCAAGATTTACAGTCATAACAGACAATTGCGTTTTCTGGTACAAAATGTTATGTTAATACCTCAGCAAAGTCAAATACAATAATCTTCTTTTTTAGCTTTTCCGAAAGCATATGACGCATTCAATCTTTCTGTGCACAAGGGCAGACCTCTCAAGTTAAGCTTATAAGCGCTCCCTTACGTTATATGAAATGTAGCGCTTTCCTGTTGAATATACGGCATGTATAATCTATTTCGAACAGCCGTTTACGCAAAGAAGGGGAGACCTCCCCCGTTTAGCTTATATGATGCCAAAACGTAAATGTAATGCTGCGTATTTCTGTAAAACATTAGGCATGTTTAATCTTTGAATCCGCGCAATTTAAGTGAACTAGGGGAGACCTCCCCCGTTTAGCTTATATGTTGCCAAAACGTATATGAAATGCTAGGTATTTCTGTAAAACATACGGCATGTTTAACCTTTGAATCCGCGCAGTTTAAGCGAACTAGGGGAGACCTCCCCCGTTAAGCTTATATGGTGCCCAATTGAAAATTAAAACGTATATGAAATGCTGCGTATTTCTGTTGAACATACGACATGTTTAATCTTTGAATCCGCGCAGTTTAAGCGAACTAGGGGAGACCTCCCCGTTTAGCTTATATGTTGCCAAAAAGTATTTGAAATGCTGTGTATTTCTGTTGAACATACGACATGTTTAACCTTCGCATCCGCGCAATTTAAGCGAACTAGGGGAGACCTCCCCCGTTTAGCTTATATGTAGCCCAAACGTATATGAAATGCTGCGTATTTCTGTTGAACATACGACATGTTTAATCTTTGAATTCGCGCAGTTTAAGCGAACTAGGGGAGACCTCCCCCGTTTAGCTTATATGTTGCCCAAACGTATATGAAATGCTGCGTATTTCTGTTGAACATACGAATGTTTAATCTTTGAATCCGCGGAGTTTAAGCGAACTAGGGGAGACCTCCCCCGCTTAGCTTATATGTTGCCAAATTGTACATGAAATGTTGCTTATTTCTGTTTTAAAAAACATACGACATGTTTCATCTTTGAAAGCTGGCAGTTTAAGGGAACAAGGGGATACCTCCCCCGTTTAGCTTACATGTTGCCAAGACGTATATGAAATGTTGCGTATTTCTGTTGAACATTCGGCATGTTTAATCTTTGAATCCGCGCAGTTTAAGCAAACTGGGGGTCACTACCCCCGTTGTATCTATTGTCTTATAAATCCGTACCGTCTCAAAGGTTTTGTGAAACGTTGCCTTTTTCTGCTGAACATACGGCATTTCTTGAAGTGCAGTTTATGCGAACAGAGGACACCTTTTCCTTTTTAATATACCGCATATATGTTCTGAACTTCCAGGGTCTAAGTTTTTCTTTGTGGCAAGTTGACCCTCGAGCTAAGAGCCGGTAGAAATCCCGACTACTACTATTAATATCTCCGCGACTCAACCTCTGCTTGAAGAATAAGGATGTAGTGGTAAGGATGCGTTCTGTGTAGTGACTGGTGTTTTCTCTATGTTTTTCTTACTATTAAACGGCGAGCAGTTCTTACTACAATTAAATGTATGAATTATATTTTATTTCATTATCTACAAGCAAGCGTCGAGAAAGAGCAGTCTGGACAGTGTGTTGCTCGTGTTTGTTTGGGTTATGGTGATATGCGTGGGTAGGCAAGATGTAAATTTATTCAGCGTTAATTCGTACTCAGCTTGGGGCGCACGCCTCCGTCCGGCCGTCTGTGGCCATGACACAGATGTGTCATGTGATAGGATGTATCCAATGGCAGAAAAGAGTGGGGGGTTCAAATTCACGGGCCACAAAACAAGGAGCGGTTATTTCCCAGGCGTCCATTTTTGAAGAGAAGTATTGAAGAAAGTTTGGACTATTCTTACCCCGCAAGTTGTGGCCGCGACACTGCTTTTACCGCCTAGGACCCGGTACGTACCCCCGGTGACGGAATTTAACTCAAGGATAGGAGGTGGCTATCATTCTGTACAAGTTAATGCTGTTGGAAACCGACACAGAATAGGACATCACGGCCCTCGTACCACCCGGATTAATAGAAGCCGAGACTGCAAGCTGAACATGTTTCGCGTCCACAGAATCCGAGACCATCCAACAACACGGCTACTACTCTAGATCGGATTCTTATTCCTGTGGTGGCCAGATGGAACTGTGTGCTCTTTTTAACTTTAGCCGAGACGCTTCGCCCGACACTGGAAATGGGACTGTGGACTTGGATACTGCACGGAATTGCACAGCCGTTATGATTGCTTCAACTGCCGACAACATCAAAGGCCATAAATACCTAGTAGGCTGTAGTTTTTTTATTACTTTTCCATGTAATATTTTCTCGTAATTCAATAAAATTTCAAAGTTTCATCCATTGTGGCTTTAAAACGTGCTTATGATTAACTTTAGTCTGCTAAAATGGACACCTTATAAATCACCTTAATGCACACTTATATGAGACGTAAAAATATAACTTTAAACATGTCTTAGGGGTGTTTTAGTGCGTATTTATGACAACTTTTAGCTGCTAAAAGGAAAAATATAGACACATTAAAATCCTCTTAATGCACTCGTATATGAGACGTAAAGAGGCTTCAGAGAAAATAAAAGGAAACATTAAACATGCCTTAAGGATGTTTTTATAAGTGTTTATGACAACTTTAATCTACTGAAAGGGCACTGATACACACCTTATAACCACATTTATGCACACGTATATGAGACGTAAAAAGGCTTCAGAGCTAATAAACGTGAAGTTTAAACATGTCTTAAGGGTGTTTTCATAAGGGTTTATGACAACTTTAAACTACTGAAAGGGCACTGATACACACCTTATAACCATCTAAATGCACACGTATATGGGACGTAAAAAGGCTTCAGAGCTAATAAACGTGAAGTTTAAACATGTCTTAAGGGTGTTTTCATAAGGGTTTATGACAACTTTAAACTACCGAAAGGGCACTGATACACACCTTATAGCCATCTTAATGCACACGTATATGAGACGTATACATGATTCAGAGGTAATAAACGTGAAGTTTAAACATGTCTTAAGGGCGTTTTAATAATCATTTACGACATCTTTAAGATGCTGAAAGGCAACTTAAAAAAACGGCAAATACGGATCTATCCGCGACTATAAGCACCTAATGGTCATCTTTACGCACACGTAAATGAGCGGTAAAGATGCTTAAAGTTTTATAAAAGTAATATTTAAATGCAATTTAAGTGAGGTTTGCTAATCATTTACGACATCTTTAAGATGCTGAAAGGCAACTTAAAAAACCGGCAAATACGGATCTATCCGCACCTATAAGCACCTAATGGTCATATTTACGCACACGTAAATGAGCGGTAAAGACGCTTAAAGTTTTATATACGTAATGTTTAAATGCAATTTAAGTGAGGTTTGTTAATGATTTACGACATCTTTAAGCTGCTGAAAGACAACTTAAAAATCCGGCAAATACGGATCTATCCGAACCTACGTAAAGACCACGTAACGCCAATCTTTACGTACTCGTATAAGATGTGTATAGATCCGTAAAGATGGAAAATACGTCAACGTTAAGCATAGTTTAAGCATGCTTAAATACCATTTTTCGTGCCGTGAACGTAATGCGTATTGACACGGCCAATTGGCACGTTTTCAGAACCACTGCCGCGTAAAAGCCCGGATTTAAACCTAAGAACTAGGAATTGGCAATGATTCAGAGCAGAAATGTGTCGATAATCAGAACTCCCACATCCCTACTTATAAACTCAACAAATCCCTCTTGTCTAGATACCGCAGTTTGTTACATGCAGTTGATAAAGCTGCCGGAACTGGTAATATGACCTGGGAACTTTTCTGCAAATGTCAAGTTTAATGAGTCACACTTCGTTTTCTCACTTCGAAAGATTTCTTTATCCCACTTCACAGGAATTATTCTTTTGAAGAGAATTCGTATTCCCATTGGTACCTGGCGCATGGTGCTTATGAATAGATATGATCTGCCAGTAGCGTTACAATGACTGCAGTAATCAGAGATACTTGAGAGCATAAAATGACAAAACAATAAGGTGTGACTTTTGATACTTAGGAAATATGAGCGTTGGGTACTTAACAAACGACTTCAACGCTCCATTTCGTCAAAAAGAAATTAACGTTTAGATTCTGTTCCAAGCCGTGAGGCAAGAGAGCCAGATAACGTAATGCAAATTGGCACGGCGTACTGGCACGTTTTCAGATCCACTGCCGCGTAAAAGCCCGGATTTAAACCTGATAAGAATGAGGATTTGGCAATGATTCACAGCAGAAATGTGTTGATGATCAGAACTCACAAATCCCTGCTTATTAACTCAACAAATCCCTCTTGTCTAGATACCGCAGTTTGTTACATGCAGTCGATAAAGCTACCGGAACTGGTAATATGAGCTGGGGACCTTTCTACAAATGTCAAGTTTGGTGAACCAGACTTCGTTCTAATTTCTCGCTTCAAACGAGTTCTTTATCCCGCTTCACAGGAATTGTTCTTTTCAAGAGAAGCCACATTCCCTATTCCGGCTTTGGTGTTTCTCAAAAGATATGATCTGACAGTAGCTTTACCATGACTGCAGTAAATTCCACTGACTATTAAAGAGATATTTGAGAGCATAAATGACAAAGCAATAATACAATAAGGTGTGACTTTTGATACTTAAGGAAATGTGAGCCTTGGGAACTTAACAATGACTTCAATTGAAAGCACATAAGAAGTTCCTTTATTGATGTTAGTGCTCTTTGTTCTTTCTGCTCACGACATGGGATCGGGGGTCGATGTCAATGATTGCTTGCCTTTGGCTCTATGCACAGTGGGCTGTTGTGATAGATATATCTGACACTTAAGATGTCCCTAAATGCTTGGTCTGCACATTTCTTCACTTTCATTGGGAATTCTAAGTTGAAAAACATTGATCACGGTCAGGAATCTACCGCTGGGATGTGGTAACTCATGGGGATGCGCAATGGTTCCGAGAGCAGTAGTACATATACACCCTTTCAATTCCTTACTTTATTCACTACGAGACCGAATGAAACAGATTATTTAAAATAACTTCCATAGGTTCACCGAGCTTTTACCATCTAAAAGATCACCAAAGGACTACGTTTTTGCTAAAATTATTAAACCCTCCCTCTACGCAAGACATTTCATAGCCATTGCCTTAAAAGAAGAAGTCAAACCCCACAATAGTATACACAGTGCCTTGTAGTTGATGAGAAATTAGTGGTTTACACTCCGTTACTTTTCGTTTACTTTGAGACCTTACATTCAATTAGCCATGATTTAGAAAATGAGACACATTTACACTGGGAAATTAGGTACATTAGTCTAGTCCTTTGGACACCGCTGACCCAAATAAAGCTTCTGTGTGGCCACTGAAGCACTCACCACTACTTATCACGGGAAATGATCGCTGATAATTACTGTAGACTCGAATGTAACAAGTGCTTGAACGAAGACCTAGAATATTGGTTTGCCATCAAAGAACGGCACACTATCACTCGCTAATTGAATATCATCTTGGGGCAGAAATCCATTTCCCATCCTCCATACACCAGTAGGAGATAAGATTGAATAGCAAACAATTTCTGACATGTAGTCGTTATCGTTAATAACATGCCAATAACTTCTGAAATAGGCTAATTGTTCCCTATAGCCTCAATGGCCGGATGATAGATCAAACAGTTTGATCAACAGCGTTCGTTCTCGCGATGGTGATTGATTTGAACGCCGTAAGATTCACAACTAGGCCAATGAATCAATAGCAAATAGTTGAAGGTGGAGACCTTTGCTGATTCTTGAGTTGATAAAAGTGAATGATTTCTGTGTATTTGGGAATACGTGGAAAACTGAGAGATATCGGGAGATACCTGAAAATACATTTAAACTACATGTGACATAGCAAGTTGAGATGACCAGTGATTGACCAGTATGATGATGAGTAAAAGGGTATCTCACCATTGTCTCCTCTGACACCGACCCAAAACTTTCCAGGTGCGCTGCCACCGTGACATCCAACCAGCGACCTGGAAAGAACGGTACCAGAAATCACAAGATGAATGGGTATGCATAGGGGTGAGTTAACATTGCTGGTTGGGTGGGTGAGTAGATAGATTCTTAATGAAACGTACGTTCTTCTCTTATGTTGGATGACAGTGAAAAATCGAAGCAGTTGCCCTTTGGACTATTGGCAGTACTGGGGTCAAGCCAGTCAAGGCACTGTTTAACTGCCTGTCGAAAACAGCGTACAGACAGTTTGACCATTAACTGAAGGCAGAAAAAGTTTCCAGATCTGACAGCCCTGTGTGATGAATAGCCATACTCCCGCTCTGGTGATGCCACACCGCATCAGCTAAGTGGTCCGAGATATGGTAATCAAAATATAGTCAATCTATCTTCTCTGTAATGGCTTTTAACAGGCCGTAAGCCTTTCCATAAAAGGCACAGCCCAGATATGATCTGTGCATTACAGGTTTTTGTAATGATCCTACAGGCACAACAATTGTCACGCTAAGTGGGCGGGACGCGCGTTACAGTTTACTTACAGTGTGCCATTCCTCACTCCTAAGCCGTTTTCCGGGCTTTTTGTATCCACTCAAAACTGCCGCTTAATGATGTGTGTCGGTTATCGTTAAGGACAATTTGCCAACTTCTGCAAAGCCGACCATCGCTAACAGAAGGGATCATATCACATTTGATCTCTCTTGCGTTACAAACACCTTCTTGCTATTTTCGGATCGGCAGGAAGTTAGCATTTAAGGGGAAAATACTCAAGACAGCAACTCAAATACCTGGGAAAGTTAACTTTAGGTGGTATCTCACTTCACTTGACTTGGGGCACCGCTGCGGCACTGCGAGGTTCGTTCACTATGGCACTGTTGTGTTATTTTCGCCGATTTTTTATAATCTAGATATTGCGTAATAGGTAAATGTATATGACTTAGAAGACAATAAAATGCACAAAACGTAAGAACTTATCTCTAAAATTCGTTGAGTAACCTTTCGAACCCCGCAGTGCCACACCGGTGCCCCAAGTGCAGTGAGATACCACCTTTCCAGGAAAGACGCCCACAGTATCTGTGCCGCTTCCAATGCCACATGTCTTTAATGTTCAGCATGGTTACACTGCTCAATGACGCGTGTAAATCTGGTACCCGTCGAGAAATTAGTCGCCAAATATCTGCCAACGGATGTGATATCCTTAGGGCTCCAATTATGCGGTGCTTGTGATCGTGAGATCATCTTGGTTGGTTTTTGTATGATTTAAGAGTCAATATGCATTGGGAATAATTTTCACATATATCATATCAGACTGATGAAATGGTGCAATATTTCCCATTTATCATTCCTACGGTTAGAAAGTATTCTTCTTCAATATCGTATCCATCTAATTTATGAATATATTTCTCGATGCACATGGAGCGCTAGCAAGCCTTATGTTGTCTGAAGACCTAAAAGCGAACAAAGAGCAGAGTACTTCATACTTGATATGAACTATTATAATTGCTATTTTCATTTCCTGACACTGTCTTTTCTTCATTAGACTGATTTGTTTCTGTGCCATTGTACTTATTTCTTTTTTCTTGAAAAACAACACCACAGAGCAGTGGTTGTCCGTAACGGCATGCGCCTGCATGCATGTAGTACGATTACAAAGTACGTTTGAGCTAAGACTGCTTACTCGCGCAACAGTGATATGGATAGCGATAGGGTGCTCACAGCTATTATATTTGATATGGTTTGATGTGATATGGTTTAATAAAGTGCATCCCCTTGACGTTAGGAATGTTCGCGGAGGCCATTAAATTTTCTGTGTGTAATAACATTACAAAAGGCATGTTCCGTCTGCAATGTTACAAATGTGATACTGTTAGTAAGTTTATAACCGTATAGGTATGTATGCACGCCAGCAATAGTCATCTCTTGCTTTTCAAAGACTATTAGACCTATGTTTAAAAATCACTCCATGCGAATAGACACCATCTAGGTCTCGATTTCCGATGTGCAGTACTAAGATATTCATGGTTTCACCGGTTGAGCCCAATACATCAAATGTATATGTCCGAACATATTGTAGTCGGTATTGATGGTGCCTCACTTCCACATGAAATGTGTGAAGGGTTATGACCCGGCTTGTAGGTATGTCGATGAAGGTAAGACATCCAGGCAGGGTTTTAGTCAGCGCCTGTCCTTCCCGGTTCTTTGACGAAATTCTGCTACTGGGGACAGACAAAATATTGCTCATTCCGTCCCCTGTGACAGACAAAAACCGACATGTAAAGATGCTAATTGAACCAAGCTGAGTCCACCAGCAAAATTTGCCCTTCAAAATAAAGGAAATAGCATTTCAGAGGGCTTAGATTTTGAAATTTTCCGTAGAGCATACATCCGCACCCCCCCTCCCCCAGGATCGTCGCACTTTCGACGGGATTTCCATTCAAAATCCAGGGGCCAGAAAAAATTCAGGCTGACTAGAACACTGCGTCCAGGTAACACTGGCAAGTGTACGCAAGGTAACACTGGCAACTGCTAACAGTTACTCAAGTAACTTTCAAATTCTATCCAGCTGCTTGGGTAACTGTTACTTAGCGCTTAACATTGTGTACGTGATATTTGGCCTGAGGAATTGTGTTCGATTCTAGCAGGTGTTTCGTAAAGATGATAGGCACCCGGTAGGGCTGGGTATCGGTACAGCGTACCGGTACAAAACCGGTTTTTCTTATTGGACCGGTCCAGAAAAAGCGGACCTGAAAAAATTAGGTGGACCGGATGTTGGGCCGATTAGAAAATTAACAGATTATTTTATCAAGCATTCACACGTTTTGGCGCTTGTAGGTGGAAGAAAATAACAAGAGTGAAGTAGAGTAGAATTTATAGTAATTTCTACCAAGTTTTACAGCCAATCGTACAGGTGTAGTTAGCGTAAAACGCCAGTGTAAGTCTAATACTCCACCAAACAGATTTCTTTGTAGTGAAATGGACTATTGGTATGAGTCATACTGCATCAGGTTCAGGTCCGGACCTGGACCTGATCCTCCGGACCTGAACCGGACCTGGACCTGTATTTTCTGTACCGGTACCCAGCCCTAGCACCCGGATTAAACCATACAGCTGTCTAACATGGAGCTGTGTTCAATATGCTCCACAGAGCGTCTGTAAGTACCATTAAGGGGCTGAAAGTGCATCTTGGCAGTGTCTGGTGCATTTAGATTTTGTTCTGTCAAATTATTGAAAGTACGGATCAAGTTGTATTTCTTGGTTTGGTAAGTGTATATCGATATTACGATTTTAGGTAGTGCAATCGTTTGAGAAATCTGTCTTTTAAAATGTTAACTATTACACCATGATCAAATTGTATTTCTTGGTTTGGTAAATGTATCGGCATTACGACGTTAGGTAGTGCGTTGGTTCGAAAAATCTGTCTTCTAAAATTTAACTATTACGCCAGATGAAATGCCCTACCTGACTGTTTCGGCGTAGCAGTCCAGTTGTGAGTTGCAGGGAGCTCAGTGATCATCGTGACTCCCCTGTCTTCTGATCCTTCTTCACCTGCGCCTTCTTCATTTGGTGCCTCCGTGCTCCCCTCCTCCATAACGGCGGCACCAACGGCTAGAACCACCATGAAGACGGTGCCCAACAGACGGAAAGCCGAACCGTAATGCCACGAAGACATCGTCAAGTCGGAATGGCGAAGTCGTGTGGAATATAATGGATTTTTGATTTGCCGGTGTTTCGAGCGAATCCACGTGCTAGAATGATATACAACCGCCACCCACGCTTGAACATACGGACATTTGTATAATAGATCAGAAGATCAGAAGAATGGCGCCTTACATGCTGTCATCTCGGCAATTTATGTTCCCCTTCGCTGTTCCGTCGTCACAGCGTTACACATTTGGTTGTAAAATCACATCAATGTTCTCCCAACCTCCCCTCCATGGAGAGTGGATCTGTTGTGAATCTTGCTGGAAAACAGTTTGTGTTCCGATGCGCCACCGGTATTACCCTGCTGACCTGGTTATAGACCACTTCACTCCATCATGAATTCCCTAAGGGTGTAAAGTTGTTTCGCGCGCTTTCCTTGTTTGACGTACTAGCGTCGTCAGCAAGAACTCTAGGCCTTAAGAGGAAAAGAAGTGAGATGGCCCAATAACAATAAGGGGCAACTTGAGCAACCCTTAGAAGACATGGATTGGTCTTGAGTCGATTGTCAACGTACTCTTTTGTGCTTATTCATAATCTCCAACAAGATCCTCTGGTAGCCAAACACACTCCTAGGCCGGCTTCACTTAATCTCCAAGCAGATCTTGCGTGGCGTGGCCAATTTACTCCTCTGCCGGCTTAACTCCTTCCCCAGCTTATGATACTGTCTTATGCCAGGTAAGATCTGCTTGGAGATTAGGCTTCACTCCCTTGGCAGCTTTTGATACTATCTCAGGCTACCGTAGGATCTGCTTGGAGATTCTTATTCGTTCACGAGAAGGAGGTAAATATATTGATGTACGTAATCCACACGATGGAGAGTCTCTAATGGCACAAGCCGGTGTAAGAACCTGCCCTGTCTGGCCATGGTCGGTTGATCACCCATAAGACCGAGAAAAATTGTGGTACCCCAGCTAGGTTGTAGTCCACGTCGACGTCGACTGAATCCTATATTGGTATACGTCAGAGCAGTACCTGTGTCGGCTGAGTGAGTCTTAAGATGCCCTCTCACTGCACTTGCGTCAAGCTTGCGTCATTGCGTCACCCTTTTGTTATTTTCTCCGATTTTTACAATTTAGATATTGCGTAATACGTTAAAGTATGACATAGGAGGCGACAAAATACACAAAAAGGAAGAAAATTCATTCTTTATTTCTGAAATTCTGAGTATCTTTCGAACCCCGCAGTGACGCAAGCTTGACGCAAATGCAGTGAGAGGGCACCATTACTGAGATACGCGGTGCTATTTCTAATGGGCCCTTGAAAACATACCCCTGATCATGAGGACTTCGCTCCCTAAATGGATACCCTCTACAACATATGTGAGAGCTTAAGTAGTATGGAACTACTATATATGCTAATACAGCGCGGCAAAGCAGTGAAGCACGAGCTTTATTGTTGCCCAATTATAAGATACCGAAAGAAACGAGTTATTAATGTTAGAAGGAGGTCCATTTTGTTGTCTATTGATTAACTGTAAGCGGTCGTTTTGGACATTTTTTTCTCATCACAAAGCACAGACCCCTTCTCAGGCTTCTTTTGAAAACTCTCTGTTGATAAATCCATGATAAATATTGACATCCTTCCCTGCCTACAAATCCTACTATGACTATGATAGACTTCCGCGACATTCTTTGGGCCAAATTGAGAACGAATCTTAGTTGTAGCCCCGGTGGTGTGGTGTGGTCCTTTCTGAACGCTTCTTGTTCGAAGGATGTAATAGTCACGAGATGGTTTGAAAAATTTGCACCTGAACTTTTTTTACTTGTAAATCCTTTTTTCATACGCTTGAAACACGAGTTTCTCGGTAATTGTCATAGAAATGTCCAAAGTGAAGTACGTCCAAAGTTACTTTTCCCCATGAACTCTGTTACATTTTGCCATACGTTTCTTGTGGTCGAAATGGATTCTAAGTAAAGATAGCTGTATTCGTCGACAAGGTATTTGACAGGAGCAAACACCTTCAAGTGTTTGCGTCTCCCATTAAGGCTCCTTATCTAACATGTCGCTATTCTCATCGCTGGAAGAATAAATTTAGCAACCTGGCGTCGTCCAGAGTTCGAGTAGTACCGGTGCACCGGTAGCCTCCGTAGCAGGCTCTCTGGGGCCTTTTCCCGTCTTTCGTTGGGGCATATATACTGGGTCGCTTGACCATTGGCCCCGAAATCATGCAGGCTCTACAGGGCCAATGGTCAAGCGACCCAGTACAAAAATAAATGGCCAGCAAAAGTGTATTGTGAGCCAAAACATACGGAAAAGCAAAAAGGGCCCAGAGAGCCTGCTATGGAGGCTAGTGGCTGTGCACCGGCGCCAGCCACGAGTACTCAAGGCCAGAATCCTGCACGTATACTCGCCGACTTTGCTACACTCAGACAAAGTTGAGGGACACTCTTCAGCAATGACGGAAACTTCTACCATTCCTTATGACGAAGCCCTGCCTTCTTTGTGGCCGTTCAACGCCGAGGCCGCTCAGCTCTGGATGTCCAGGAACTGGGGAGTGACCATCCCCTGCGCCGCCGCCTACCTGCTGGTGGTGTTCTTCGGGAAAAGGTCCATGAAGAACCGAGGAAGGCTCGACCTTCGTCCGCTACTGACAGCCTGGAACTCTGTCCTGGCGGTGTTCAGTACCATGGGAGCCGTGCATTCCAACGGGGAGCTCATCTCCAGGCTGTATCGGGAAGGTCTCGGGTACGCCGTCTGCGACTCGTCCTTCTACCACGACGACGTGATCGGCTTCTGGACATTTCTGTTCGCCTTCAGCAAAGTCTTCGAGCTAGGCGACACTTTCTTCCTTGTTGTACGCAAGCGAAAACTCCGCACCTTGCATTGGTACCACCACGCTTCCACCCTGGTGTATACTTCCTACGCGTACGCGCACATGCATGGTCCGGGACTGTTCTCATTGGCAATGAACTACGGTATCCACGCTCCGATGTACGCCTACTTCACTCTCCGGGCAGCTAAGGTAGTCTTACCGGAAGCATTCGCCGTGTGTATCACGCTAGTACAGATCCTCCAACACCTGTGCGGCTGTGCCCTGAACGCATGGGCACTCTGGATCGTCCTGCACGGCGGACAGTGTTCCGCCGGTGTTCTCGTCAGTCTGGTATCCATCGGAGTGTACGGAAGTTATGCCGCGATGTTCTTACGCTTCCTCGTCGACAAGTACACCAGAAAGGACAACAGCAAGGCTGACTAGCAACAGAAATCTAACATTTGTCTTTTTCTGATTTTTTTTGGCAAAACTTTATCGACTGAAAGCAAACCACAATTCTGATAGGTTTTTTTGGGGGGGGGGGTCATTAGTTTTTATTTCGTGAAATTTAGAAATTCGCTTCGTCATGCTGACGCGCTGTAGAAAGTTACTGCTGATCTGAACCTGAACCTTTTATCATATTCTGTGAGAGAACCAACTTGGGGTCCAAGGTGTAAGGTCTAGGTTCTATCGCACTCCCTGTAGTGTTTGCCACTTAGTGCTTGCTACTTACGGTATCAGAAGGTCCATGTGTCGCATTGTCATATCTTAGGGACAGGCCAAAAATAACCGTGTGGGAGGGGCTATGTGAAGGGCTTGAACAACGGTAGGTTTCAAATAATGATAATTGACACAACAGAAATCGATGAAAACCTGTCGTACGACAAAAGACGTCCTCGGATTTACGCTCCTCAGCAGTCGCTCCTGGGTCGTCCTTTTGCGGTTACCCCATGTAAAGAGTGATATCAATTATGCACGAATTACATTCTCCTGTTGCATACAGTGTTGTCTGCGTCTTTACATGTACGTCATATCAATAGTCTGTGTAACACAAACTCTGCTGTCCGGGGCTGTAACTGGCCCCTCCCAGGATGTTGGGCGGGCTGCTATAAGCGAGATTTAATCAGGCTATCATAGCAATAGCTACAAAAATTTGCTCTGTCAGTGCAAATGCCGGGATGATATATGAGCTACGCATTTCAACGGAATTGTTCACGTGATTCCCACGTGGCCCACGTGATTCCCACGTGGCCCACGTGATTCCCACGTGGCCCAGTACGTCTTGACACGTGCTGAACTATGATGGGTTAGAATGGCGTTTTAAGTGCGGTTCCATATTCCCAGAGTTGTTGCCGTAGTAGATATTAGACCTATGTGCAGAGTGCAAAGTCACATCTAACTTTATTTCCATGACCTGGTAATGACTGTGTGATGCGTCTTTATAGTATGTGTAAAAGTCGGCATTATTTCAGGACTACTAACATGCATTGGCATAATACCGGTAGTAAGACTTATACCGGTAGATTAAAAATACTGGAACTTAAAGAGATCTACACATGCAACAATAGTTATTTCTGAGCTGTGCACACTTCAGACATCTAGGTGTCCAATACATCATTTACAAAGCATCGATAACAATGCATTTGAAGACAACAAGGCCAAAAGTTTTCAGTATCTTTTTCAGGGTGGGCAGCTCGTCGTGGGACGAACACACTGTCACACTCATTGCCAAATTTATAGATCATAATTACACATGCTCACGGCACAAGACGAACATGATTCAACAACAATCCTGAATTTCTGTTGGTGACCTACAACTCATGTAAAAGTGTGAAGAACCGTTGCATAATAGCCCGGATCTACGACTGAATGGGCAAAATTGAACGTACGCAGCCATTTTCCCGCCATTTTTATATCTACGCTAGCAGTGAAGTGTTACGTCATAGCGGTTGTGACGGACAGGAGTTAAATGAAAATTCTTGACAGTATACGTCCGTTTTCTCATGACATTTTGTATGCTCATGCAGGTTTATGTTTTATGCATTTACTGACAGAAAAGGAAGGAGCATCAGAGGATGTATAAATGTACGTAGCGGTAGTTAATTGTGCCGTATTTCTTCCTACCGGTATTTTTTACCCCCTCCCAACCACGCGCCCGTTCGCCGTGTAATTCTGCGGCGTGTTACAATTACACTATTACGCTTTTAGTAGGACAAGAGTGGCAGAAAAGTTACACAGAAGAAGTGGCAAGGGTAACCTATAACAGCAACATGTAACTGGAGAAAATGATGCGTTGACAATTTGTCAAATCAGTATGGCTAGAGAAATCGTCGTAAACGTACCGGTATTATGATAATAGATGTTAATATCTACGTCATCTACTTTTGTCAGTGAAAGATTACGCACCAGCAAAAAATATTTGTCAATATTGGCTTAACTAGGAAACCTTTATCATCAAATGATGTACCGGGCAGTTTTAAAGATACCAATTACGCTTCACGAATAATTTACTGACAATGCTTAACGTTGAATTAGGGTGCGTTGGCTATAAGTAGTGCATTATAATAGCTCGCTATTCCTCACGGAAAAAGGCAAGAACTCGGACTCTCCATGCACGTACCGGTAGCATTATTCAACACAATTCCTTTCTATATAGTTCCATTATACAGTATGCCTGACCCACTTTTCGAATAGTTCTCATGCAATCCGTACCTAATATAGCATTCATTTATGAGTTTTTATGTGCATTTATATGTATCGAACTACATTCCGGACGTTGTCGGCAAAATTTTCTCATGGCGGTCAGAAATGGTACTGCAGATGAGGCTGCTGGGTAGCGTTTTCCCATATGGCCTAATATCATTCCGATAAAGATAAAATATTTGGCATAGAAACATAACAATTGTCACATTGCACACTCTATATCAACACCACGAAAACTGGGTCAAACCAATTAGCGCGACAAGTTGGGGGGGGGGGGATTTATATTCCTTTCCATGTTGGGGGCATCGTTCTCTACATACTTGCGCTGTTCCCGGACAGGGTTCTTCCATATATGGACTCTCACTTGTCCATCCCCATTCCCTCCCATCTTTCACACACAGCGAGTACGACCCACGTAAAATGCAATGAAGTGACATATTTACACCTCAAGCTTTTCGTTTTTTTTCCAAATATCCCTTGCTTGATGATCCTCGAACTCCATGGGTACGAGCGTCATATGCGCAAGTTCCCAGGCACCCATGGCGAGCTTTTTGGTATCGTTCCCAGGATCGGTGTGAGAGAAAACTGTTTTGTGGCTAACGTTACCCCGCGCGCACGTCTCTAAATCATCATGTTTTATCGTCTGTCGTGTGTGAGGTCATGACCTCTGACGAACAGCATTTTATCGTGCATTAATCTGTAGGCACCGAGAGCTTGCCAAAGTCAGGCTGTTCATCATTATTACCTACCTGTTTGCGAGTTTTGATTTCCATGTTTTCACTGTAATCACAAAATTTTTAACTCACTCTTAATGCAGAACATCGTGCAGTTCATTAACCGCTGCCTTCAAAGAAGAAGTCAACCCCCACAATAGTGAACATATAGTTCCTTATAGTTGATAAGACAATTAAGTTGTATGTACTAGCTAGATCTATTACTTACTCCTAGTCCTACTTTGAGACTACAGCCTTCCGGCATGACTTTGAAAATAAACATATGATCAAAAGTTGAGATGTATGTATAATGCAACAGTGCAATGTGGCTATCAGTTTATGGCGGTTGCATTTTATTGCAGTTTTCTTTGTTTAAATGGAATGAGTGGATATTGTTTTGTCATGTTGCATGTCATGACAAGCTCTTGTCAGGCAAGTGCTGAGTTAGACTTCCCACCGTGGACGGAGATCCGCTAGCCTGACTAAGCTTATAGCAGCCCGCCCAACATTCAGCCGACCTGCGGGGAAGGGCCAGTTTCAGCCCTGGACAGCAGAGTTTGTGTTACACAGACTAGAGATCCGACAGGCGCCCTTCTGATAATAGCTACGTATTGGACACATTCTGACAGTTTCAACTTCTGCAGAAATAATAAATAATGACATTTTTGGTGCAATGGTAGCTGTAGCAATCCCTGTCAGTCTTAACACATTGTAAGTGCTTCATCGGACTACGTTCATGGCTAAGATATCGAGAGTCTTCATAGAGACTGTTGTCCCGCTGCGAATTGTGTTCGGAAAGTCAGTTTGTGTGATATATAAATATACGACCATGGCAAAGGCCAAAAGAATAGATATTTTCCATTCAGTCTGTGCCAAGCATTATGTAATCCTTCTCTCCAGTACCCGTTCTGTGCACGGCGCGCCCACGTGGGAGTGTAGTATCAATTTATCCTGATTAAGCTAATTCCTGACGACGCTTTCTGTCATCGGGCTTAAGGGCGAGCTTGGCATTCCGCGGAACTAAAATTACGCGTCTGATCTTTCAGCCCTCTTCACGTATCCCCCACCCACCCCGACATCCGAGACATAAAATGTACGAAGTTGCACTGACGGAAGTATCATTTGGTATCAAAACATTGATATCAACCCTCGTTTAAACTTCCAGGATATATTCTATCTACTGAGGGTGGAGAAACGTATTTGACCCACGCAGCTATTCTAGTCCACCACAGTTGCTAGTAGTGCATGTTATTGGATTCATAAGGGCACTTCATAATCTGGGTTGAAATGTAAACATTTTAAACTGTCTAAACCTTGTGTTGGTGGCCCCAGAAGTGATGAAACTAATTGATGACTTCTGTTAGCATAACATGATTTTCGTGATGATAACATTTTGCAGATTCAACAGTAATATGTAGGGTAAAGGTGATGTGTACGTGTTTGATCATTTAAAAGCTAGAACATAGTAATACCAATGGTTTCGACTAAAAACAAATTAGGAATGTATTAAACAGATAAACTGAGTCTCGCGAGTTTCTCCCACCCCCTTCTTAACAATGAAGTAATGAAATACCATGCATTGTTTTGCACTGATTGGGCTTTTATATAGTGTCATAAAGCCCACAGATATCCCCCGGCTGGTGCGTGCCTGGAGTATCAGGTGACGGCCGGGCCATCTCAGGCAACACAGCTCCCCCTCTCCCCTCTTCGGGCTGCAGCACCGAGCAGGCCGGACCGGTACAGGAGGCGACCATGGTCCGATACCATGTCGAGATCTTCCTGGAGCCCGGGAAGGGAAGGGGTCTGCGGGCGTCCCGGTCCGGGAAAGGGCTCGAGCCGGGCACGCTCATCATCACCGAGCGCCCGTACTGTTACGCCCTGCTTAACGGTGAAGAGGAGAACCATTGCCACTACTGCCTGGCAGAGGAGAGGTACGTGCTGGCGACACGCTCACAACCCGTTATACAGCAGGTTGTAATGTTGGACCTTTTAAACTCTGTTTATTGCCGGTTTTAACGTACTGGAATTTTAACTGAGGTCATGTAGATATAGAGTCTATGTATTAAGATATACGTGAATGTGTCGACGGGTTAAGAAAACTAACAGCGGTAGGTGGACATCAGCGAGCGTAAACATACAAACATTGTTGTCATTTTCATACAACGTAGATGATGTATTCTTTAATCATTTTTAAAAATGTATTGTACCAATTCTGATGATACGTTGATGCAATAACTGGGTACTAAGTATCATTGGGCAAAAGAGAACTTCAATGAAGGTGCTTACGAGCCTTTGATCCATAAGGAGAAGGTGACCCTGGACAGGGCTAGGTCGTACATCAAAAACACCATGAGGGGTGTCAAGCGATTCTTCGAAGAACATATATATAGAATTAGAACAACAGACTCTCTGGGGGCGCTATATCAAACTTCCCGATGTGTATATCTGTTATGTCAAATGTGTAAGCTTCTTCTTAGCAGCCTCTACTTTAGCCAGATGGTGTGTGTGTTGGGGGGGGGGTCTCCATATTTGGACAATCAGCGATAACACCAGCTGATGATATGTAGATCACAGTCACAGTCGGATCATGGGGCTGCGGAGGAAAATTCAAGGCGTTTTTGAACGTCTGGGAGGAGATATGATTATTTGTTGTTTCACTCTCTTACGTCGTAAATTACTGTGCAGTCACATTCAAGGATACCCAGCAATTAAAGTACTACGGTGCTTCATATAAACAATCTTGAACTTGAGTTCTCACTGGTTGTACTATAATTATAATACATTCGAACGCCATAAATTCATCTTCGGTGTCAACATTCATCTGGCCTTGACATAGCAGAATCCCGAGATAAATTTATCAGCCATGATTACCATAGTTTCTGTGACCTATCATACCGGGTAAGGGATCACGTTAGAACTAATCTCCAAGCTGATCCTACGCTGCCATAAGATACAAATAGTATCAAAGTGTAGCAGGCCAAAGGGAGTCAGACGGGCACCGGTAGCATACACATTTCTATAGGCCGGCTTCACTCCTCAGCCAGCTTTTTATACTACCGTAGGATCTGCTGGGATATACGGGATGCATATATACAATGCCTGTATGTGGGTCCAGTATATTTATTCGTTTGAGGCATTTCTGACTTAAATGCGGCATACCGCAGCAAACCGCATCGATTGGGGAAGTAAATCTGCAGCAGCAGCACAGAATAGGTAAAGTTTTACTGATCTGATTAATTAACCAGCTTAGGGGGGGTCGAATATGAAATAAATCCTCAGCAGGACAAATGGAGCACACATCACTTGTGATACTCAGTGTAATTACTATACGTAACAGTACGGCGCCTAAAGAAGTACAACGAAAGAACAGGCCATAGCCACGTCATAGTGTTAAACTTGTCCATACTAATGGCATATATAGATAGATAGATAGATAGATAGATAGATAGATAGATAGATAGATAGATAGATAGATAGATAGATAGATAGATAGATAGATAGATAGATAGAGAGAGAGATGTAGATATAGATATAGATGGATAGATATAGATAGACATGTGGGTATATAGATATAGATGTAGATATAGATAAATTTAGATAGATAGATGGATAGATGCCATTTATAGATGCTATGGACAAGGTTCAATAATATGATGTGATTCTCGCCTGTTCTTTCTTATAAATATAGTCCAATCGTAAATCAGCCCATAGATATCTAACATTCCACCTAGTTACCACCTAGAACCGGATACTTGGTCTACTACACGTGATAGTATCGTGATCTGGTCAGATAGAACTGGCCGGCCTACCTCACGAACGACTCTGCCCTCTGGGGATGGGTAATGCATGGGGATGGTTAGGATAAACGAAGCAAAGTAGTGTCAACACGTACACGGTAGAGCCTTGTCGTACATACTTTGCGTTATATTCTGCTGTGAATGCCACATTTTATATAAGATTATGACGTATACGTTTATGAAGGTTAAACATCCAGTTAAGCAATATTCAGATACAATTCAATCTCAACAACTGGATAAAAACGGAGATTTACTTTCGGACGTTTCGAGTGACATCCATCACTCTTCTTCAGCGTCACTAGAATGAACTGGCAAAGCAATTCAATACAAGTACAACTAACTAGAAAATGAATTGTATCTGGATATTATGACGTATAATTTGTGTATTTGATGACAATTAATCTGCCACAGGCAAGACTATATACTGTAACCAAACGTTCTGAGGAACGCAAGATTCGCAACTCTAACTACCTCTTCGAGACCCTTCCTATGGCTATGGGTTATTTCCTTCGGCAATATAAGATACCATGATTATATTGTAAGCAGGTGTCGTCGTGATGTTATGAACCACTGTCTATATGCTGCAACTATAAATTGCTGGAGAATGATTCATAAAGTAATATTCTAACAGAAGGGCATTCATGGACTATCGATTTCATAAACATTCACAAAATAGATTTTCACTTGGACATGCAAAGATGCTAACATGTTTTCTTCTCTCTGTCCTTCTCAGGAAAGATGAGAAGTTGCTGCTTTGTCCGGGTTGCACCACTGCCAGATACTGTAACGAACAATGCAAGGTAGGGTAGATACGAGAGTCACTATCTTATACATTTATGTACGTATATAATAACTGCTGTCACTGTCGTATGATGATGATGATCTTTCGAACCAAGATTTCATTACAAACAACTGATTTTCGTTGCATTGGTGGTGACAGGTATTGCAAAACATTTGTTGCAAAATTTTGCCATAATGACAACAATCGCTATTTGAACTAGACTATTTACAGCGAGATGTCCGATAATGAGTTTGCCAATCTCCTTTAATTTAACTCAACCTCACCTAACTGAATGAATTAATGAAGACTTCTTCTAGCTTCTTTGTGATACTGAAAATGTAAGAACAAATAGGTTTTACAATCAAGGGTTTGTCTAAATTCATAAGGAATATGAGTCTGTCTGTATTGCTCAGAAAATAGTATAGTAACTCCATGTATAGAAATTCTATGTGTAGAAATTCTATGTGTAGAATACAGAAAGTAGCATGTCTCTACTTTCTGCAGAAGAGCGCTGAGCTGGATCACAAGGCGGAGTGTCGCGGTTACCGGCAGCTCATGTTAATGCCTTACCATCTCAGGCTCATCGGGAGGATCATCTACAGACAGGTACGTGTAGATTATGATCACACCATGATTTGGTAGAATGTAGAGTATTCTGTTATCATATAAGAAGGCAGCCTTCGTAACTTCTTCTTCGTGTGTGTGTGTGTGTTCGTGCCTGTGTGCATGTGTGTGTCTTTGCCTCTGTGTGTGTCTTTGCCTCTGTGTGTGTGTGTGTGTGTGTGTGTGTGTGTGTGTGTCTGTGTCTGTGTCTGTGTGTCTGTGTGTGTCTGTGTATGTGTGTCTGTGTGTATTTGCGTTTCCGGGCTTTTGTAGACAGCATAAGAGCCTCTTGGCGGATTGTGATAATATTTGGTATACAGGTAGGTGTTGGAAGATAAAGGTGTGCGTAGATTTCGGGCCTCCTAATATGTGACCTTGGAACTGCAGCAGAAGCTCAGTTTTTGTATATTTTCATCTGGACATGCTACGGTCTTCATTTTTTGGTGGCAGATAGCATTTGATATGAGAAAGAAGTGGTGTGTGATTAACCCCCATACTTCTTTAAAACAGTATAAAATGTACATCATTTGATTGCCTGTGGATGCAATATTGTCTTGCCCCTCTCCGGTGTGCATATGCATAGCAGACAGAACTAGTTGATGGAAATTAGTCTGAATATCAGGAAGCTGTCAGGGTTCTGTCCAGCCCGGGGCACTGACGACTTACCATCAGTGGTATAGATCACTACATCACGATCAGTTCAAACAAGTAGGGGATACACGACAGTTGGAGGTGTGGCGTAGAGGACCTTTTCTTTCCAGACAGCTGGCTCATTTTGCTTCCCCGCAGACCAGTCTAAACAGGTTAGTGTCAAACTCGCGTCTGAGCTGAGGAGATCGATGTGGCATGTCGAGGTAGCTATGTTTACTTGTATACGTCAGAGACAACGCCCAATTATCAAGCTGTGCCGTCTGAAACTGGCGAATGACTATATCTGGGTTGGAAAGCAGTCGTAGTTCTTTTTAAAAAGCTCGTAGTTGTAGTAATGGCTCTCAAGAAAGAACTTGTCATGTTGACACTTCCTTGTCTGATCCTGGTGACTGCCTGCACAGCTTCGTCAGAGCCCTGCCTCCCCCTGTGTAACAGAGCTGACTGGTCGGAATGTTTGCATGACACAATGGCAGTGAACTTTCAGTACCCACGAGGTACGTGCATCTTGTGTGATGGTCAGGAGGAAAGCATGGTCACTGTTGGCACTAGTCGTGATCGTACAGCGTCTTGTCTGATTGGCACAGCTCTAGGAATAAGACGCCATCCTTTCGGCGTTTTGTCGGCAGAGAAACTGAAGCCCTTTGCTGACTCCCCTGTAAAATCTTTGGCTCTGTTAGATGACGAAATCACAGACGTAGAGGAAGGAAGTCTGAGTGGCTTTTCACGTCTCAACAAGTTGAGTCTAGATTTCAACCGGTTGACTCACGTCAAGCAGCGTTGGTTCACTGGCGTAGAGGAACTCAGTATTCTAGGCTTGTCCAATAACAAAATAGCGGAGATTGACCCTGGTTGCTTCAGAAACATGTCCATGCTTATGGTGCTGAACCTAGAAAACAACTTGCTGCAGGTGGTAGACTCTGGCTGGTTCCTTGGACTATCCAAGCTAGCGTACCTATACTTGGGAGGCAATGACATCGCAAGCATCTCTCCAAGCGCGTTCAAAGATATGCTTGTCTATCAATTGTATCTAGAGAAAAATGCTCTGTCTTGTCTGGATTGGGGGTTATCACGGGTGTTTGAGTCAAACCTGCGCGTCAGTGGCGACAGGTTGATGACAGTATATGATACAACGCCACATGGAATGGTATGGAGTCTTGCCATACATAAAAAGACTATCCCTGACGCACAGGTCATCACTGTCGAAGTGCCAAACTTCTACCTCTGCGTCGTAAGTGGTCTACAAAATGAGAAGTCCCTTGTGTGGAAGTTTGACTCGGTACAGAGCGTACCTCGTCACGATTCAAAAGACTTTCCTGACCTGTGTATCGGGTCGCACAGATCTCCGCAAAAGATCGTCCGTTTGCGCCGGGTTGTTGTCATCGCTACCGACGCTTCCCCAGACGAGCTTGCCCTAAACTATCCGGATAAGTGCAGACAAGTGTGGAAACACAATGCCGGTATTACTGTCGCCTTTAAGGATGACTCAGTCGTTCAGGTAGTATCTATGGGTGTAGGGAACTCAACTATGACAGATGTTGCCATTCTGTTTGACATCACGAAGGACACAAGGGCAGTCGGTACCCATGCAAGCACCGACTACAGGAAGAGCATGCCCTGCATGGTGATCTCCAAACGAAACTCATCTCTCATGACCTTCAACGTCTCTCCAGTCCCAAAGGAGCCCCAAAAAGCATGCCCCACGCGCAGAGGTGACACAGACCAGGTAAGCTTGCCGACATCAGTCTCGCACACGAGTTATGGAAGTTTAGAAGAATCCTCGACTACCACTGCGGTCCAAACCACAATGTCTACACTGCAGGCCGGCACTCTACTGACAATTCCGGATGACCCAAACACAGAATCAAGGCCTATTCTCGTCACAGTCGTTGTCTCAACGGTGGGGACTCTATCCTTGATATTCTTTGTTGCCTTACTGCTGAAGGTGTGCCTACCAGAGGTACGAAACAACGCCTTTCAGAACAATGTTGCTAACGGCCAAGGACGGAGACAACCGGGTCTTGTCTCGTGTACGGCAATGCCGTCGGGTCTGCGGGCGATTCAAACCACTGATGATCTCCCACACACATACTGGGAGATCCCAGATCATCTAGCCGCTGCCCAGCGACCCCTACCCACCCTCCCACATACGCGCAGCCTCCCACTCTTGTACACTGAGATCCCAGATCACATAGCTGCTGCACAGCGGCCTCTGCTTGCCCTCCCATACACGCATCAAGGATGCCAAAATGCAGCTTCCTCTTGGTCATTGCCCGCTCTACTCCCTTCTGATGATCCAGAAAGCGAAACTATTCGCTTTTACGCTGCTGTTGCTGAGCCATCGCTTCCGACAATCACAAAGACTGGACACAACCAAAGACTATATCAGAGTAATCGCCGTTCTACTAGTGAAGGAAACACTACCGGTGCATACAAGGTCCCCAAGAAAGTCAGACACCGTAATTGTATTATGTTGTATAATACTCGTATAAAGACCCATTTTCCATGCCCTGGGCACACCCAAGAGAATGGGACCCGGAACACACCACGGCGTACGTCCATTCCTCTAGTAACACTGCCTAACACATACTGGCCATGGGAGATACCAGAGAAGGGAACCCGTAACACACCACGGCGTGCGTCCCTCCCCCTTGCCACACTACCAAACACCTACTGGCCATGGGAGTTACCAGCTGAGGGAACCCGTAACACACCACGGCACGCGCCCCTCCCCCTTGCCACGCTACCAAACACCTACTGGCCATGGGAGATACGAGAGAAGGGAACCCGTAATACACCACGGCGCGCGCCCCTCCCCCTTGCCACACTACCAAACACCTACTGGCCATGGGAGATACCAGAAAAAGGAACCCGTAATACACCACGGCGTGCGTCCCTCCCCCTTGCCACACTACCAAACACCTACTGGCCATGGGAGATACCAGAGAAAGGAACCCGTAATACACCACGGCGCGCGCCCCTCCCCCTTGCCACACTACCAAACACCTACTGGCCATGGGAGATACCAGAAAAAGGAACCCGTAATACACCACGGCGTGCGTCCCTCCCCCTTGCCACACTACCAAAGACCTACTGGCCATGGGAGATACCAGAGAAGGGAACCCGTAATACATCACGGCGTGCGTCCCTCCCCCTTGCCACACTACCAAACACCTACTGGCCATGGGAGATACCAGAGAAGGGAACCCGTAACACACCACTACGCGCGTCCCTTCCGCTAGTAACACTGCCTAACACATACTGGCCATGGGACACTCCAGAAAAGGGAACCCAAAACACACCACGGCGTGCGTCCCTTCCTCCTGTTACACTACCAAACACCCGGTGACTGGCCATGGCACATCCCAGAAAAGGGAACCCGTAACACAACACGGCGTGCGTCCCTTCTCATTGTGGAAGCCAACCAGCATGCAATGCGGACGTGTGTAGCAACTGCGGGGTGTTTGCTCCAGAACCCAGTGGCCCAGGGTTCGAATGCTACCGATCTTGTGCAATTTGGAAAGGCACTTTACACAACCTTCCTCATTCCCCCAAGGTGTAAAGAATGGGTACCTGACTTCGGTTGGGTAGGGTGGCGGGAGAAGAGGGTTGGGCTAGCGCTCCGCTTCCCAATACATGTACAGTGCCCTAGATAACAGCCCACTGCCCCCATGACCTTGGAACTATGGGACTGCCTTTACCCTCTCTTTCTAAATGTCCTCCCCGCAACGCTATATAATGACGGACAAGCTGTACTGACCTATCTACATGGCTTCAGCACAAAATGTCAAAAATGATAAACTTCTTTAATCTTCATTGGCTAAACTAATTGATGTGTGGTACTGTTCACAAAATGTATGATCTAGAACGTAGTACGCAAGCACATCGGTCAAATACAACGAAATAAAAGCATCAACATCATTTGAAAGCAACATTCAATTTGGGGAATAGCAAACAGCCATGTACTAGTATGTAGTCGTGTGCGTAGCGCAAGCAACATGTGTCTACATCCTCAATGTAGAAAGGCAATACATCTTCTGAATTCAATTTATGTTTTTCTTCAGCAGAACTCATCATACCAAGGTTGATGAAAGCTCCCTGGAATGAGGAACTGTCTACATAGCTAGCTTTCATTTCCTTTTTAATTTTCGCAGTGCCAGGTGGCATATGGAAATTTGTCTGAATATCAGTAGGAAAGTTCTGTCCTTGGTATCAAAATGAGATTATACCCTAGGTATCAGGAAGATGAGCTCGTCACATGCCTGGGGCGCTGACCAGTTGGTATTTTTCATCTGATAACTTCCTGTAGCCCACCCTAGGCCTATCGCTGTTACAACACAAACTCTCCGCGTGCTTTGCGCCTGGAAACTTTGATAGGTTTTCTCAGTGTTAGAAAAGCAATTTTGTTCCATACTGCTCCACCCAAATTTTTCTTCAGTTGGTTTGAGTAAAATAGACTATGAGTATGTGAACAAGGACGAAGAAAACCTATTTTTTAAAATAAAGATAACCTTAGCTCATATAACACATAAACTATTCCACAATACTTTTCATGGTCATACTCCATGTTTGCCCCTATTTGTAGCCTCATAACACGTCACAGCATGGCACAGGGGCCGAAAATGACTAAAAAACCAACAGAATAAGATCAAAGACGCACAATTTTGAAAAAAAGGAATATATTTCAAAATCATGGCGCCCTCTTGAAAATGTTTCGTTAATACGCGTAACCGTAAGGACGTTCTCTGCACTTTCTAGAATACACGCACATACGCATGCACACGCACGCACACAAACGCACAAACATACACACACACACATTGCCACTCTTCAATATGTCCTTCCAGTGGAAAAAAAATAAAATCGACCTTATACCAGTACTACTGGTGCAGAAATCTGCACCCCAACAGGCAACAGCCCAATACATATTATCTTAATTGAATAACAGACTGTACATGTGTGTATAAGTTTTAAGTATTGATCATCGTATGTTATTACGTTCTGTCATTTGGGGTTGCATGTAAATTTGATTGTGGTAATTATCTTGTATATTTAGAATATATTTGTACTGTGGAGTCCGCAATTCTGCCTATTGGCTGCCATCAACAAACCAGTCTTTAAGTTTCCGTTCGAAAAAATGAAAACAGCTATTTGTGTTTGTAGGATTCCAATTCTGTAAACTTCGTTGCCCAAAAATTCTCAATTATGCTAATGTAGCATAATCAAGAAGAGTTTAACAGTTCCAGGACAGGTCCCTGGACATTTTCCTGAGACGCAGCATTGCACATGGTTTGGTGGGGTGTTCGCTGGAGGGTGTCATTTGTATGGAAAAAAAAAACAGAAGAAGAAAAAACAACAGAAAACCATCCGATACAAAAACAGAATCGACTTCAGAAGTCACAGGACAGTAGCACCTGTAGCAGTAATGCACGGTTTACTCCAACGCCAGCAGAAACAGGATACTACAGTTAAGCGCTAGTCAGTTAATCAGCGCTAAGGGAAACAGTTCAGCAAAGGTGTGCTGTGGGGAGGAGAAGTGCCAGAGCAGGAGAGAGAGGCTGGGACCAGAACGACGAGGACCTATTCTTGTTATTCAACATTACAAAGGAAGACTACAATCGGTACGCTCTGCTGTGGTAACTGTACTAGCGCATTCCGCAAGCTAGAAAAAGCTCCTGATATTAACAGGAGACACACTATTAAACGGAACCGGCAACTGGAACAATGTACTGAGACTGTCTGCCGACCGACTTATCAAAACAATGCCTGTCACGCAATATGATGGACCCTTAGCTAAGTAAATCATGAAAATACCTCCTTGAAACTGTAGCCTATGACTAGCTCGGTGCACTGACGGCAAGAAAAAAATTATCGTCTCATTGTTGGTTTGAAATTTTGACCATTGCTTCCAAAAAGTTAAAACTTGTTTTGTTTGCTTCCACAAGTCGTATCACACCCTCCAACGGGCCCAACTCTGCACGCATGCGCATGCGCAATGCCTCAGTTTCTGGTCGCTTGACAAATTGTATCAAACAAGATTTTGAGCCTGATGTCATATGTTTTGGTGGATAGATTGATGGATGGATTCATTGATTGAGCAGTCGATTGAACGAAATATCTATTTCTGATTGATTAAGTATGTTGATTTGAAGTATATTCATAGGACAGTTGTCAGTTTATGTTGGATGTTTATGATTTACTTATCCACTTATTTATCTATTGAGCATGAATCTATTGATTTCGTTATGTCTTCAGTTATTCATCTATAGGGATGTATTACGTTTGTAACAAATCGAAGACATGACAAAGAACAAAACTATCTGTTCTATGTATTTTATAACACGACTGTATCTGAAATATAGACTTCAATAATTACTGGCTACATCGGTAGGGTCAGTACCAAGTGGTGTCTTTTTACCTTCCCATCGTGCAATGTGTGCATATCATTAGCCAGGGAATAGTGTCATGTAATATCATTGTTCCCAAACAGATGGAAAACGAAGCGCTGATGTTCTTTTATCTGTCCAGTCTAATGATTTCTTTCGGCCTGAGGCTGTAACCAAAGTGATAAATATGTAGTAATGATACAAAGTGTAGCATAGTCAAAGATGCATCGATTTTAGCTTGACTAAAATCGCGCTCCTAGTGGCTGGCTGGAGTAACCACAGCCAGTGAGAGATTGTATAAACATAGGCTACATGACTTGTGATGTAGAGTGAACCAGTTGTATCTCATCTTGTAAACCCTAACTTTGTAGTGACTATGGAATGTTCATCCGCAATCTAATTAGCTTGTTGTTGTAAATGCTGATTTCAATATATATTACAGAAACACTCCATCTTGTGTTGGACTCATATCTAATTCCTATCAATATGTAGGCCAGAGAGTAGCATAAGTCAAGGTAGCCATGCAAATATAGCATTTCTTCATTTGATATTGCCAGTCTAGATTCTAGATAGTCGCATTATTGGAAAGTAAGCCTCCAAAATTGAAACCCCTTTGTGAGCCTTTCCAGATTTACCCATTCCCCAAAAGACGAAAACTGACGGTCGTCTTGCTTACTTTTCTGGATTTGACCGGGAGTGGTACTAATAGGGAATACCGTCCCGACTTGTTAATATGTAAAAATGTACAAAAATATAGGTTTTAGGTTTAAGGGTTGTAAATACGTTTTTGAAACAGATACAGACGCTTTCACATATATTCATGATTATTCATTATTATCTTAGGACTTTTAAGAACAATTTTTTGGCATAAAAATTGGTTTTAGGCGTCGTGTGAGGAACTCTTCCCAGTATACATCAATGTACACATCACAAAATGAGTAGATTAAGGTTATGGACATCGTGTGGACATCAACTGTTCATCTGCTCATATGGGGAAAGGGACTGTCGTAGAAGGCCGACTGCAATTGAGATTAGGTAAGTTGCCTGGCTTCACTGAAGACGGTGTAGCAACCTGAAAAATGGAGATATTGTTTGTTCGTTTTGTGTGCGCGTGTGTGTGTGCGTCTGTCTGTCTGTCTGTCTGTGTATGATATTTGTGGTTAGAACCTCTGGATGGATTGTAATGATATTTGGTAAGTGGATAGGGACTGGAAAGGTTGATTTTTTTTTTGGTCCCCTGGTATGTCTCTTTGGTACTACAGCAGAGCTTCTGGTTTTTGTGTCTTTTGAACTGTACATGCTATGGTCTTCATATTTTGGTGGCAGATAGCTTGCGATGTAAGAAAGAAATTGCCAAAATCTTCCGAGGAGAATAAATGAATAAATGAACAACGGGTTTCCATGATATCTAGTATGCAGTTAGCTTAGGCAGAAATGTACACGATGAAGTCAAATTATACAAGTAATGACTCGATTTGCATAATTTGACCTGGACGTGCAATGGAGTTCATTTTCTTGGTAGCAGATACCTTGGAAGTCATTTACATACATACATACATGTATATGTAATCAGAATATTTCATGGAGATATGAGGTCTTCGAACTCCGAAGTTGTTGATTTTTGTTTTAACACCGTGCTTGCGTATGTCAATCAAACTTGACAATAGACTTAGGATTATTCCTCGATACACCTTTTCGGTATTTCGGTTAATGCCGTGTATGCCAGAAAAGTTTTTGCATATGTAAACCATATATATCCATCTGTTACTGTAGCACGTGCGGAAGTTGGAAACGGGGCCTTTGGATCCTCTGAACGACCTATGTTCACGTAAGTCTGTCCATTCTCAGTATGGCTTTATCTTAGCCTGGGTACCATCCAATTTCTACCGGGACTCCTTATACTCGCTGCCCTGAGTAATATTTATCTTGCCTCTCAGTAAATTCAGGTAATATTAACTGCTTGCGTCCTGTTGTGCTTTTCCGTTGGCTGCTTAATTTTTTGGTGATAATTTTTACACATGATATTGCCAATTATATGCATACTCTTGTAATATACTTTCATGGACGTCGTAGGTGTCTGTTTATGTTTCTTTTGATTTTCAATGGGGAACATTGTTTATAACCCTACAGATATGGAGGACCTAGCAGGAAGTTTCGGCATGGATTCCCAGCTGGGCTACCTTGCCCGTGTAGTAGACAAGGACGTCATACCAAACTGGGCGTATTTTCAGCGACTCTTCGGTAAGGTAAGACATATCCAGAACACAAACACACGCTTTAGCCGTAATGTTTCCATCACAAGCACACAAGCGTTCTTACATATCAATGATTGTGTGAAGCGTTAAAATGTTTGGACAGGTAGCCATGGAAGGTCGACCCTAATAAAGAATTTCAAGTTCCCCACTATTTCAGATATTCGTACTACAGCCATGTTGGAGAAGTACATACAACCTGTTTATTCTGTGTCAGATGGTACAGCATGAATGTCTCATGTTACTTAATCCTACAAAAGTTGTCGTTTTTATGAACTGAACTAGTTTTTTTTTACTTTAGGTTACCTGCAATTGCTTTGCAATCAGTAATTCTGAACTCAAGGATATTGCAGTGGGCGTCTATCCACAGTGAGTATACAGAGTAAATACTAGTTGATGTTCAGTACCATGTTGGTATTCACTGTTGGTGAACCTTTGTTCTCAAGAATTGAGGAGAACTTACATGCTTGCAATGAGGAACGGCCGTAACAACTTCTGCATCAATATTTCATATCTCTCAGTTATGTCTTCAGCTTACGTTGCAGAATGCAGATCTGTCAATATTCTTGCGGCGGAGAAAATGGCTGATATCTTAGCTTGTGCATCATTTTTTACGCTTTATTACTTTTCTTCGTGTTTATTTTTAACCCAGCCGTGTAAGTTACCGAGTGTAGAAAACATGAAAAGATCATTGTAATCTACACCGTGTACTATTTCTTACCAGGGCGGCAATGCTCAACCACAGCTGCAAGTCCAACACCATCGCCACTTTCCAGGGACCCAACATGGAGATCCGAACATTCGCTCACGTTCCACCCGGGGAAGAGGCACGTACAGAGCTTGTGTATCAATGACAGTTTGGACTACGATATTTTGTCATTGTTTGTTAGATTTCATCTAAACCTTGACACATGGCTCCATTTTTTTTCGTTTTCATAAGCTTACTTACCTCTGTAATCTGTATCCAATGATAAGTTCTTTGATCCAAATCATTTTCGTTGTTCCTGCTGTATGTTGTTGGATGAACACTTTCCACAAATGTCAACTAATGAAGTGTTAATCTTGCTGTGCAGGTATTTCATGCCTATGTCCAGAAGGGGGTGACAACAGACCGCAGGAGAGACGACCTCCTGGAGAAATACTTCTTTTTCTGTCAGTGTCTTGATTGCCTGGATCTCGAGAGGGTATGTCTTCATCAGATCTTGTGTTTGTTTGTTGACGTCATTTTTGTGCAGGGACATTTTCCTCAGTTGGATAGATATAATCTTCATGCAGATTCTACAGTGGGAAAAGGTAGTATCATGCATAAGCTGGTCGAAGGAGTGTAGCCGGTCTAAGAGTGATTTCCCACCTAAGGTTGCCAGTGAACACTCCTAGGCCGGCTATACTCCTTTGCCAGCATTCTATACTATCTTATACAAACGTAGGATCTGCTTGGAGATTAGATAGTCTGGTAGATACTCGTATTGATAATGTGCTGATCCTGACTTCTGATATGTTCTGTCTTCTTAAGGATTTAAGAATGAGGACTGTCAAGTGCCCAAACTGCGGAGGGCCGGTGCTACCTAATTCAGGTATACTATCGTATTTTCTAAGTTCATAAATCTGCTTAAGTCGGACATTCATGGTTAATCCAAAAGACAAGAAATGGTGCAAACAGTGGATCCAGCAACTTGGCCAATTGACTCATGATATCGCCACTGTTTTGAAATTATTTAAAATGGGGAAAGGAATTTCCCGAGCAGCCTCGTAACCCTGCTTCAACTATTGACTCCGTGAAGTCAAGCTTGCCTAAGCCTGACGTTTCTAACTTATAATATATATATATATATATATATATATTAGATCTAACTTAGGGAGAAGAGATGCTGCTACAGTTATCGCTATGGGCCGCTCTTCATCTTCATGATGGTAACAGCAAGCCCTACGAACTTGATTTTAAAAATGATACTTGACCAATAGTTGTCAATCCGCCTTTGACAACTACTGGTCAAATTTGAACATAACGTTTTGAAAGACCACCGTGACAGCAGTTTGCCAACATGTTGGTGACAAAAGTTGTGGTTATAGACTAAAATAATGATAGCAGAGCAACGGTCACGGATTTAACACGCCGCATGCCACCCGCCCATTTATCTTTCTCTGACATTCGCGGGTTATCACAACACTCGGTAAATAAACTATGAAATGCATCCTCAGTAGAAAATAACTGACCCCGTTCTAGGATATTTTTAACTCAGGGCTCACTGAGTTCAATGACCGAATATCAGCGGAAATTAACGTAAAGAATACAGAATACAGAAACGTACATGCCCTAAATTGACACCTTTTGCACAGTGTGTACAATTGAATATACTTAATATTTTGTTGCATATCTCTGGTCGTTCTAAACTTAATTTTGCACCCTCCCCCTTCCCCCAGAATCTAAAACCGTCTACGAGAAATGTTCTCGGTGCGAACACGACGACTTTGATGAGGAGTTTCATGAGAAGGTGGACACCGCTGTGGAGTACGCGGACAACGTCATCACCAAGGAGAGACGATGGTGTAACGGTATCCTTCTGTGGTTCATTATGATAAATATTTTCTTACTTTAAAGGGCCCAGTAAAACTATATAAAGATCAGATAACGTATTACTATGGACGTCAATATGCTACAGGCACCCGTGCAGTTCACATCAGTGGTGGCCTGGCTGAGATAGTTTACGTAGAAGTTACTCTTCAAGACTAAAATCTAGATACAACAGATAATGAATCGAAGTATGACTACACATAAAAAAGTTAGCTTGAAGGACATCTAGCCCAGAATATGAAGTATTGATAACACTGGTTCTTTATTTAGGGGGAGGAATTGTCAGCTATATATATGGTCTATACTGGTTTCTTACCTTGCGCCAAGACGCATTCACATATGAGGAAAACATCCCAGTTCGCCCCGCTTATTGCCCTGAATGTCCAACAGGCCTAGGGAAGCGCTAGCGTTTTGAGAATCGAACTAGAACATGATCAATACCAGGCTAGAACACTGGTATCTGTGATGATAACAAAAACTTTCCGCTCGAAGTTTCCAACTTAACCACCACACCAGGCTTGGAATACGAGATGCAGTTCCGCCAGAACTGCCTGTTGGAGATTGACAAGGTTCTACACGAGGATAACGTGCACACCATCAGGATCCTGGTGGGGTTGTTTCACGCCGCGGCAGGGCTGGGGGAGTGGAGACAGGCCATCGAATGGGGACAGAGGCTGGAACGGGGCCTTAAGTGAGTAACCATGGCAAGTGTATGGTTTCATTAAGATGTATTCTCATTTCCAACAGTTCATATTCCTTCACGCTTTACATTCTCTCTCCTCACACCCTCCTGTGCCACTTTTCGTCTTTGTTCTCTTTTCCTCGTTTTCCTTGTCTGTCGTTCTACTCTTTGATTGACCTTTCTTCTCAGCCTGTATCTCCAAGCTAACGAGCCTGACGTAGGCAATCTTCATCACAAATTGGCCAAAGCTTACTTTCACTTAGGAGACCAGGAGAAAGGGCGCTTTCATGCCCTTAAGGCAAGTAAGCTAGACTAGGTAAACGAAGGAAACGTCTTGGACACCACAGACGTGTGTCTACTGAAGAGCCATGTTTATTGCCAATGTTCATTTTAGTCTGACTCATGGTCAATGGACAGACACATAAATTGATCGTAAGTCTCCGCAAAGATGTCAATACTTTATATTTTGTGATATTCATTTTTGTGTTTTTCTATAGTAACCATTATGGCGACAATGTCAGGTTTTGGGGTAGTGTGCTTGCGATTTCAGAACAGATCAAGCACTCTACAAATCAAACAGATTTTATCACATAAAGTACTTTATTTGTGTCTAATAAATTCAACAACGTCTTATCTATGGGAAGACACTTATCGTTCATGGGAATAGGCGTGCTTCAATGTTATTCCTGATATCTGGAGGAAACATTTTGTGTGACTAACAGTAAAAATAACGATTTCGTGCTCTCATAAACTTACAGTAGCTTTGAAATGAAAATGTTAGTGGCGACTTATGTCGTGTATTTCCACAGGTATTGTCTGCCTGCTATACAACTATCCCAAGTGCTTGATTGTGACTTTGTTTTCAGGCAAAAGAGATCTATACCATCACCCACGGTCGACGCAAACCCCAGGTGAAGATGGTGAAGGATTTACTGAAAGAGTTTGATGAAGTTGTCAGCGACGATGAGGAAGAAGAGGGAAAAGAGGAGGAGGATGACGACAAACGGAGCAGGAAACTACCGTCAGACTGGAACCCAGCAGACTACAAATGCTGGATCGACCCTCGAGAAAACAAACGGAACGCCGAGAAAAAAGAGGCGGATCCTCCAAGAAAGATTGATTTTAGCTATAGGGAAGAAGCCCAAGTGAAAAGAGAAGGGAAAGCATTTCGCTCCAAGCTCTCAAGTCTTCTTGACAACGGTGCGACTAGGAAGGAGACATCGTCCACTCATCTAAACGGCCTCAACACTGCCCGCCCATCTAGGGTGATGTGCCTCCGTCAGGACGAGTCCAATAGGAGGTCTTCTTCTCTTGACAGATACACCGCGAATAGCAGGCCTGCTTCCCCAAGATACACCACATACAGCAGGCCTGAGTCACCGAGATACACTACCAGTAGCAGGCCCGCCTCCCCAGCTTCTCTTGCTCTGGATAGGGCAAGGAATCTTCTGAATAAGATAGAAGTGAAGACATCTACCTCCGGATCCCTTGCCCTGAGTCGGCCTAGCTATGGGGCGGGTCGTTACGATGATCGCCGGTACGCGTCCCTGCGCATCCCGTCTGCTTCCAGGCGGTTTCAACCGGCTTACATGGCAATAACTCTCTCACGTTAGACAGGGAAGGCACTAGGGGTGGGTACCGGTACAAAACCGTTTTTTTTTCTTGTTGCACCGGTCCAGAAAAACCGGACCTGAAAAAAAATCAGTGGACTGGACGTTGCACCACGATTCGAAAATGAACAGATTAGACCGTATGGCATTGGAGCTTATAGATCCAAGAAAAGAACTTGAGCGAAGTAGAGGACAGTTGAAAGTCAAATGTATATCGGTTGACCCAAATCGGTACATACACACAGCGGGAGTTTCTTACGTGAGTGAGAGCGAGGGATTCGTATGAAAGATCAGATCAGATATAGTAGGACTTAGTAGGGGCCCTCGTAGCACGCTTAAGACGGTATTGTCCCGTTACTCCGTTCTGGGAACCAGGAAAGTGTAGACGTTACAGGCGTAACAGACGTTAAAACCGTTGCCGACAGGGCTTTCCAGGCCAGTTAAAGGTTATTGATTGATTTATTGATTTAACTACGAAACCTCGTGGTAATTTTGTTATGATTAAGTTATCTAAGATATTTGACAACAAACAATGTGTAAGAACAAGCCATGTACAAGAACATGTACATACTGTGCCGAGAGGTTTGCCATTTAGTACTTACCGGTATGTAGGAAAGCAACTTTATTCTAAAGGAAAAGTATTAAATGAAAAGTCTTTTCTTATTTCTCGCATACTTTCAGGCCCGACACTGTCACATGGATGGGACCAAATCTGGTCAAGTGTTGCAATCACACCAGAAACATTTTCTATGTCAGTTGCCTCTAGCTGCAAGCTCCAGATCTAGACCGAGACTTAAAATCGTTGTCATTTTAGAAGGACTGAAGCCACAGTTGCAAGCCTTGTCTACCAAGGTCCAGACTTGTGTTTAGATTATTGACATTACTTTAACCAAGGAGGTTAAAATAGACCTGCTTGCTTTAACAACATTGAAAGAGACATGGGACTGCTTTGGGGACCGCTGTCAAGGACAAAATCTTGTGGAAGAACTTATCTCTAATCTCTTCAACAATGAATGAATCACTACGTCTCTTTGTGTTTATTTCTTTGATTAATTGTATTTTTACTCTAACTACTAGACACTCATCAGACAATGAGAACTCAGATGTAGATGTCTCAGCACCGTTAGTGATTAGTCGACACCAAAGAACATCCTGCATTACTTGTTTATTCTTTCAAGGTAGATCTGCAAAGTACATCAATGCTCAGTGACCTAGGACTAAGATTCCTGCGATCATTAACAAGCATTATATGCATAGATTTATCTGACTCTCTCTATATATATATATATTTATATACCAACATATTTCCAGTCTATAATTCATTTTGAATTACATGTATTTAGACTAGCAGATAATAAGACTTATCGTCTGTATTTGCAACTGCATTTATAGAGCTCAGGGTATAAACCTTTAGTGGATCACACTAGTTTTGCAGGTACGCAGCAGCAACAGTCATTGTGAAATATATGTACCTAATCGTTGTCGGCGTCAGCTCGTGACTGAGCATTAGTTCATGTCCATCCAGTCTCATTTGCTGATTGTTGGTGGCGATGTCTGATGTGGCTGCTCAGTCCCAGAGCAGTGTGGAAGAGTCTGGGACACTTTGTGCAGGGCAGAGTGGGTGGTGGGCGAGGAAGGAGGAGTCGCTTTGCGTTGCTGTCTTAATGTACCTAATACCTTGCCGATATTTTGATGCAGTGCAAAGTAAAACCAATCAGTATTGCCCTGAGGAAGATTGCAGATGGTCAAGAAAACAACTATTTGGTTGTGAACAAAGGATTTTGCTATTCATTACAATAGCTGCATAGCATTAACACAGACTGGTATATTGCATCTGTCATTTCAATCATGTCAGCACAGCAAAAATTTTCAAGCACACAAGTGAGATGGCTTCTACATACTTAACTACAGTTCTTAACTACATGTACACGAACATGCTGATGATATGTTTCATTTCTGAAGAGGTATTTCCGCAATCCCCTACATACCATCATAGTGATCTCTTCAATGACACTGATTACAAAAAAAATTATATTTGTTAAAAGCTATAAAAATGTATTCAAAATTCACTGATCATTCAGAGTCCCCTGATGCAGTCAGTAATCAGCAACTTTAAGAAGTAGTAAATCACAAGTGGTCCATATTGAAGAGGTTAAAATTTGTTTTGGTAAGACATTACAACAGAATTAATCTTTGGACTCTTACCTGTAGATGAGATCAGAAGCTGCTGTGTCCATATAATACAAGAGCTACCAGGTATTATAGTACATGGCAGTTTTCAAGCTTGCTTTTGCTGGAATAATGGACAGCACAGCAACTTGCTGACTAAGTAAATGATCACATTACTAGCCTGTCATCTAACTATCCTATTCTGAAAATTATAATAATATGCAATTTTGATGGTAAATATTATAAGTACTCTTGGATCAACTGCAAGGTAATTCCTATGATATGATTTCATAGATATATCAAATATATAGATCTATAGACATTGCAACAGTGAAAATGTCAATACGTTTCCGCATCACACCCAAAATCCTACAGAATGTTGAAAGCTATTTCATACGTTTTGTTTAGTGGACAGTGGTCAATTCATATGTATAATCATTTATTCATTGACAATACAAATGAAGTTCTCCTCAACAAGAAAAGCCTCACAGAGGCGAAAGAAACCAATCTCCAAGCAGATCCTATGGTAGCATAAGATAGTATCAAAAGTTGACAGAGGAGTGAAGCCAGTCTAGGAGTGTGTTTAGCTACATGGCAAATGTTCACTTCTTGGCCAGTTTAGTACTATCTTATGCCATTGTAGGATCTGCTTGTAGATTAGAAAGAATCCACTCATTTAAGCAGTGCCAACAGCGTTGGCGTCCTGTTCCATGGGTAGAGACCCCACGTCAGTCGCACCACCCTTCTCGTGAGCAGGTGGAGACGTCAGGAGGTGATCGTACGTCAGGGAAACAGCCTGCCCCGTCCTGTGGGATTCCTCGCAGGCCTCCGCAATGTGGCTGCTCAGTAACGTGTCTTTCTTCACGATACGAGGCTCCTCCAACCCTGCAGGGGGTACAAATATGGACAAGATCGAGATGATAAAACCTGGCTGCAGAACTTTTCTGGGTTACGTCTGAATGAGAAATGGGAATAAACTAAACAGGTTCCTCTATGTAAAATATCTGTTTGTAAGTTATAAAAATTTCATCTTTATCCGTATAGAGGACTTTTTATACGGGTTTGCAATACTGCTTTTTTGGTATGGAAGGCATCTGGGAGCTATACCAAGGGTGCCCCAGGGGAAGCAATACACACGCGTGAGATTCGTCACCGCACGCGTACTCGCACACGCGTGTGAGACGTACGAAATGTTGTCGGGGCGCGGGCTCCGGGGCGCGTACCAAACTTTCCCGGCCCGTGTAACAAACTGTCAATAATGCGTGCAAAGATTGATTACCGCCTTGACGAGACCCGTAAAGGAACGCGCGTGCCAACTCAGCGCGGCGTGACGAAAAACACGTATACGTGTATTGGTAAGCCCGGGGAAGCTGTGACGAGACCCGTAAAGGAATGCGCGTGCCAACTCAGGGCGGCGTGACGAAAAACACGTTTACGTGTATTGGTAAGCCCGGGGAAGAATCTCACGCGCGTGCAAATGCGTGTAAATCTTCGGATATGGGTACCCATATATACCTGCATCTGGTGGAAAAATTTGAATGGGAGCACCTTACTCAGTGCAGTTGTGAATTTCTTCCTCTTTAGGCCTCACCAATTTAATTTGTTGGTTCACAGATTTTCAAAAGTAAAAAAAAAAATATGCTTAACTGGAAAAACATAATGAAAACCCAAGGACCAAGTGTATGCCTTGGTGTATTCAGGTTTTTGTAGTAGACCTGGTTATATTCAAGTTTTCATCCCTGCCCATTGCATTTATAATGTCCGTTCACTTTTAAAAATCCGTAAACCAACAAACTGGTGTGGCCTTAAAGCCTCTTTTCACAAATTGTAACTTTGACACAATTCCAAGTGCAACAATTCATGTGTAATAATCAGGCAGAGGATATAAAACATTGACTGCACCTTGAATGAGGTTGAGGAAGTGAACGAGTTCCCCCCGGTAGCTGGCGGCGTATCTCTGTGGGAAGGAATGGTGGATGGGCTGTGCGGTCTCCCCGCTACCGTTAGAGTGGTGCAGGCCGGTGGGGGTCGTGTTGTGATTCAGCAGCATACCTTTGGAGCCATACACCTGCACAACAACAACAACAGCATTAGGGTAGAGGCACAGCTGGTTGTAAGAATAAAAGGTTCACGATTTGAGGAAAATTACCAAGACTCTGCACCGTACTGAATACATTGTACTTTTCCAGTTAGTGTTGTAAAGTAACAATTTGGTGAGAAAAATCATAGACATTTTACAGCATTTTATGTGTGTGCAATTGCAACATATTTCCTTTAACTAGAAAAATCATAAATTTTCTGGCATGGCTATGCACCTGAAAACTACTGCATCTATTCCATCTACTCCAGTCATGTTATAAACAAAATAGCATCTGGCAGGTGATAGCGGTCCAGTTACAGCCCTGGACAGCAGAGCTAGTGTGACACAGACTTTGACCAAAAGGGATGACAAATAACTAAGCAATGAGACAGGTTGACATTTTTAATACGAAAATCCACATAAAAGTCAACCTCCACACATGTCTATACCTCAGTTCTTTGGTCATAGCCATATGTAGACAGGCGGCTCAGGTCCAGGCTGGCGATGGCTCCACTTGGAAACTTCATGGTGATGGACACAGTGTCTACATCATCCAGCTCAGCAATAGCAGGGGTGAAGCAGTGCGCCATCGTGTGTACCTGGGGAAGTTATAGTCAGGTAGTAAGAGTGAGCTTGTGACAAGAGTCATGTGCAAGCCCATCTGCAGAACCTTTCACTCCTTAGCCTGGGTACCATCCAATTTCTACTGGGGATCCTTACACTCACTACTCTAAAAAAATGGGGTAGCGAGTGTAAGGAGCCACGGTAGAAATCGGATGGTACCCAGGCTATTCCAACCTTACAATACAAAGATGGAAATTTGTTGGAATGAACAAAATGTTGCCAATCTTTTTGGTCCCAAAATCTGAACTTCATGACACAAAAATAGAATTACATTTCCTGCAAGCTTGAAATCACAGATCTTATAGCAAAAATGACCAACATGGACTCCCAGCCCAACCTCCAGTGGAATGGAAAAAAAAGTAGGAAGACAACCAAGGTGGCTAAGAAACTTAGTCTGCAATACAATTACTCAAACATAAAGTTTTAACATACAAATGCATATCAATCAGAATGATATAGTTTAGTTTACTGTAAATTCATGCCCAAGGGCTAATTGCAGGTAACATGTCTACTCTAGTCTAAAAGCTAACTCTAAACTGCAAGTTTTTTGGTTCAACTTCCTTTACTGAGACAGTGGAAGACTAGCATGAGTACCCTCCTCTGTAGTGACCGTTGGCTCAATACTTTGCTTACTAACCACGGAAAGTAGTGAGCCAGCAGTCACTACGGAGATGAAGAACCCCACCTTTTCTATAATGTGTGGGTTCTATGATGTTAGGAGGAAGGTACCTTTCTTTTTGTCTGTAAACACGTGGGAAATTTGGGTGGAATTTAGTGGCCTCTTTAAAAAGCTTTTAATTATAATGCCTTAACCTTCGAAAAGGCAAAAAACATGCAGTATCTTAAAACATACATACGGTCTGAAGGTATGTAACCATGGTTACCTGTGTTGGCAGTTCTTTCATGATCCAGAGGCATTCGTCAATGTCATGTACAGCACAGTCATGGAATATTCCACCTGAGGAGGGGGAAACAGCACAACACATTAACTCTCCAGGCAAAAATGGGCAAATTGCATTTTTTCTTTCTTCACAGCAACCACATAACCTGAAAGGTAGCTAAACTCTTTGGTAAGACACCTGTTCTCTTTGACATAGAAACGGAACATATGACATGCACAGTTCGAAAAATGTTTCACCATTTGAAAAGTTTAGGGTCAGATCAGAATTTACGAGGCTTCAAGATAATGAAAAATAGGTTAGCTTGAGCAAAATATGACAGATGGTGATAGAATGTTGAATTTCAATTGGATCTTTTAATACTTCCTGGTTGGCCCCATGATTTTTAAATGGAATACCCTCATCAGAAAGCTTGTAAGTGAACTGATAGAACATACATGTACTTACAACACAAAATATTTTTTTAGTCCAAGAAAGTCCTCACAAGCTGAAGTTGAAAGTAATATTTGATTGTACAAAACACAAGGGAATTGAATCCACAGTATAAAAAGGCACATACATTGTACATGTATACCTCAGAGGCATTCTGGGTTACAGGTACATTGGTACATGTACCTACTTGAGCAACTAGATTTTTTGTAATCCACATTGGGTAAATGTTTGCTTCGATTATTTTATGCACATTCTACTTCATATTCACTGAATTATATCATGTGCCTTTATACAGATTTGCTTCTTGATGTCGCAAAGAAGTCCAGCAATAGTTCAAAAGGTTCTAAAATGTGTCACATAAAACATACTTGACTGCATATGCAAAACTGATCTGCCAACAATGAACTTGGAAATGTGTAAAGGGGGTGTCTCGCTGGTGCAGCACTGCAGGGTTTGTTCACAGTGGCACTGTTTGTTATTTTTGCCGATTTTTTATAATTATTTAGATATTGCGTCAAACATAAAAGTGGGACTTAAAAGACAACAAAATACACAAAACGTAAGGAAATTTGTTCTTTATCTTTGAAATTCACTGAGTCACCTACGAACTCTGCAGTGCCTCACTGGTGCCCCAAGAGCAGTGAGATACCACCTTAAGACAGCCATACATATACCCGTAATATTTACCTTGTGACAGTATGCATCGAAGCTGTGAAGTAAATTGTTATGGTAATAATGACAGCAAAGTTCAGATGCACACCATTGGAAGGATCTTGAAGTCTTCAAGATGGCTGAATCACCTATGATTGACACCTGTCAGAGACATGAAGAGACAGGAATGTTTAGAAAAGCTTTAATGCGGAGTCAAGAATGTTCCGTCCATATATCCGATACATTGTGAATGTCATGAGGGATCTTTGGGACCTGGAGAAGCATGAAAAGTTCTGCAGTAAAAGTGGTTTGATTTGAAGTATTCTATGCTACCTGGTACTTGAAAACCACTGAAACTGTGAAGATATGAATATGTCAAAATATGCAGTTATCCCCACACGTCCCTTTATTACAACTTATTTGAACATACTGCAGTTCCAATTGCAATATTTGCATACCTCAATCATAAGATGGAAGATTGGCAGTAATGACGCCAGGTTTGGCCAATTGGCTAAAACAAATTCATTGCAATATGGCAATATGGCAATAGAAAAAAATATATTTCACTTCTTGTGTGTAAAATGTTTGCAAACAGGGCTCGAATACTTTTTTCATTAAAGATTACCTGCACCAGATGAATTTTACTTACACCACTTTCTTCAGAAATTCTTTGTCTCTATAACAAAAACATCAATTGTACAAATATGAAACAAACACAAAGCAAGCCCTTGTGAAACTGTTGAGGTAAACAGCTGACCAAAAAAGTAACAGTAATGCTTGTTCACCTGTATCCGTGGGGAAGCCTAAATCATTTGTTTAAAAACTGTGTATCTAGGGATTTCAGGTCAAAAGAATCGAAATATTTTCAAAATATTGCAATGTGAGCTTTCTAGTAATCCCACTTACCTGCTTAGCACAATACCACTATACCAATCTTACCGTTAATGCTTGTTCACCTGTATCCGTGGGGAAGCCTAAATCATTTGTTTAAAAACTGTGTATCTAGGGATTTCAGGTCAAAAGAATCGAAATATTTTCAAAATATTGCAATGTGAGCTTTCAACTTGACAATCCCAAAATACCCTATTTTTAAATACAATAGATATATGTTACCCACAGACAAAGTTGACCTTACTCCACCCGACCATATGGTAATTTTCACCATACTTTACGTTTAATCCGCTCCTGAAATGCTCCTCATGATTTTACCTGAGATGCGCAGATATTCAATAGATGGTAAGGGAGAGTCCCTGCTGGACGTCTTGAAGCGATGGATCTGGCCAACCTCTCCCTTCTTCACTTGCTCCTCAAGATTCAGTAGGGCTGGGTCAAATCTCCTGCAGAAAAACAACAAACAAAAAATCGTACTTCCAGCAAGGTCCAACTCTTGCAAGACAAGGAACAATGGACGCTAAACCGGATAGTGAGTGAGTGAGTGAGTGAGTGAGTGAGTGAGTGAGTGAGTGTGAGTGAGTGAGTGAGTGAGTGAGTGAGTGAGTGAGTGAGTGAGTGAAATATTTGCATTCCGTATAGTGAGTGAGTGAGTGAGTGAGTGAGTGAGTGAGTGAGTGAGTGAGTGAGTGAGTGAGTGAGTGAAATATTTGCATTCCGTATCCTATCCCATGACCACAATGTCATCTGTCAGGATTTGTGGTCATCTATGAAATTCAGTAACCATTCATGATGCAAAAAATCAAACTGTCCTACCTGTTTGGCAAGCTGAAACGGATAAATCTGTCATCACGAATGCTCTGTTTCGGAAACAAAACAGTTCTTTTAAACCTCCTTGTGAGGTGGATCTGGAAAGTTTTCTATTAATCCGGAATTGAAAATTGTCATCATGAATGCAAAAGCAGGATGGATTTGTGTTAAATCCAGGCAACTGCGTTCATAGTTGGTGGCCGAATGTGAAGGAAATGATCTTAATTGTTTTCAGAAGAGAGTTTATGTTTAGATCATCAGAAGATTGTTTTGAAAGGAACATCTTCCAAAATGTATGCAGTTTCCCATTGACAGACACTGCTACAGTCCCAAGACATGTCAATCAGACACTAGGACGTGACCTTCCTCACCTGTTGAAGGCACATAAAAGGATCCTGCCCTGTTTCTCAGCCTCGTCATAGACCAGTGCAGTTGTTTTCATGTCTGCAGCCACTGGCTTCTCACACAGGACATCTTTTCCTGTGAGAATGAAGAAAAGTCTTAACCCACTGCTCTAGGTAGATACATTATTTAGTATATTTAAAAAGATAACCTTTTTTTTTTACAAAAATACCATTCACCTCAAAGCCTCTGTAAATTAACGTTAGTTCACCTTTATCTGCAGGGTAACATTTATCAGTTGTTTTGAAATGTTTTGAAAAACGGGGTATTCAGGGATATCAAGTCAACGAACGGACGGTGGTTTCAAACTGCAATATTTTCAAAATATTGCACATCAAAACCACTTGATATTCATAAATACCCTGTTTTTCAAAACAATGGATAAAGGTTACCCCGTACATAAAGGTAAACAAGCGTTACATCCAAACTCAACAAATGTTACACTTGAATGCACAGTCAATGCAACACAAAGAGTGCACAGTACCTACCAGCTTTCAAGGCCTTCAGGCAAATGTCAGGGTGGGTGAAGGTCGGTGATGTCACCACTATTCCCTGTATCCTATAGGTCACGAAGACAATAAAAACTGTAAACAACAAGGCTGTATGTATGGGAGTATATATAGAATACGCCGTGTTGTATATTACTTATGTCATACCCACCTGAGAAAACACATATTTCGAAGTGAAATGCACCAGAATTTGAGAAAATGTTGTGTCCTCGAACAAAAGATTGTAACAACAGTAATTCTAGCGTACGAATCCAGTATTCGAATTTTCAACCGTGCCGTATTTGGCCCGTTCAAAATAGTTCGATTTACTTGAAGGAAGCCTGTGTGATACAACTTACAACCCGTGTGATACGGAAAGTTATCACACAATCCGGACCTACCGTATCAAACGTTTTCGCGTCACAGGTATGACATAAAATTACTTACTCAGGGTCATTGTACACAACGTCTGCCTCAGATGCCTTCACCACTATGGCCTCAGACATGAACTCCTCCACAAAACGATGGCACCTCTCCACATCCTCATCTACCAGGTACTTCAGCCTAAAGTGGGGGTGTCGCTCGATGTTCCCCGCGTGGATGTTGCCTGCCCTCCCCAGCCCAAATAAGGCCAGAGGGATCTTCTTGCTAGCTTTGGTGCGATTCATATGTCCAGGCTGGAAAGAAGAAAGCAAGCATGCTTTTAGATATGTAGTGAAGCACTGTCAGCATTAGTACCTGAATTTTCCGTTAATCATTGCCGGCCAGTCCTACTAGTTGACCTCTGTATGTATTACTCCATTCAAACCCTCACTAGTATGAGTAGAATACAAATCACAAGAACATAAGCATTCCTCAATGATTATGGTAAGGTGTAACATCATGCAGTACAATTTGCAAAGAAAAAAAACTGGCCTGTCAACTGCAAAGATGCTCATAACACAATCATGGCTTTAACAAGTGACCAGCCCAATCATTTCACTTCTGACCTACACTGAAACAGCATGTTTGCTTGAAGCGAGATGTACTTTGCTCCTGTGTAGTAAGTAATTAGTCAGTAATGCACAAGTCAGCTCTCAGACAGGGAACCACAGATAATTAACTAAGTTGTGAGTATGCAATGGCTACACATCAAGGACAGGATAATTACTAGTAGGGTGTGCCCAAAATGCAATTTTATGACTTTTATGACTGTTAGTTTCGTACATGAGGCCACTTAATTTTGTGGGTGAAACATACACCCAGGAATACACCAAAGCCGATGATGTGAGTATCAATTTAGGATTATGAAAGAACAGAATGCCAATCAATCCTAAAATTTTAAGTGACCTGGTTCCCATGACTCCACTACTAGTACTAGTCTGAAGTATTGTTTGACATTTTTGGGTCCATGCGACACATGATAATTCTCTGATGCAAATGGCTATCAGGATTTCTTTCATTACTCTGCAAAAACGTCTGACCTCATATCCATGTATTTGCCAAATGTAGTTGACCTTTATAAATGATGCATTATAAAATTTTGTTATTTCAATATTTGCATAAATTTTATGTGATCCAGAAGGGGAGCGTTATTTTCCAATAGATTATGCATCAATTAATACAGCCAACTTTTTTCCACTTCTGGTGAATTATGCAACATATGTTTGTAAACGATGGCTAGAATACGAAAGAACACATGACATGAACACTTGAAGTTGTGTTCAGTACCATGGAAAGCTTCCAGGGGGCCCAGAATCTCCCTGGGGGACTGGGAGTTGTCAGAGGTCTGCTTTGTGATTGGGCTAAAGAAAAGGGTTACGGGAAACATCTGATGGGTGTTGTCCGTGAGGTGCCATCTCATTGGGTAAATGAAAAGAGGGTGACAGGAAACAGCTCACATGATATCGTCGGCTATACCCCCGGGCAAAAATCTCCAAATTACTACGTAAACAACAACGCCGTACATACTGGTTCAGTGCTTTAATACTGAGTTTTCTGGGATTACGACATGACAAAAATGTTGTAAATTGCAAAGTCATCAAGTGAAAAATCTAGACTAGTTTGACATGATCATATCCTTTAAAAACTTTGCATACCCGTTCCGTTACCTCTTAGTCTTAGTCCTTGGTCTTACGTTACTGGCTCGGCATACTAGTCTCCAAGCAGACCCATCGGTGCCTTAGAGATAATATATTAAAGCTGGCAAAGGAATATAGCCGGCCAAAGGGAGATAGCCGGCTAAGGGAGTCAAACGGTGCCGCTACCAAGTCCCTGGCCAGCTTTGATACTATCTCTAAGGCACCGTTGGGTCTGCTTGGAGACTACGGCATACGCTACAACAAATTATGATGACCAGCATGCACGAAATACTACCAAGAAGATAATGTTAACCTCCTTGGTACTACTTACCATTTTCGTCTTTCCTGACACAAGTATCCGTTCGTACACGAAATCACAACAACAGTCTCTTCAAACTCTGAAGATCGTCCCTCACCCGGTCCTTTGTCAGCGTCGATTGCGCAAACACGAGCCTTTCTCAGTCGGTACTTCCGTATGAAGAACCCATTACATAAAAGGGACGTCTTTCTATTTTACTTTACCCTATGATCTATAGAATCCATAAACTGATATAAAACTGATTGATTTTTACGTACTTGTATATATTATAGGAATTTATTTGCCGATAGCTTTGAACATGCACCAAAAGACTATTGCTGTGTGGAAATTTGATGCACGGCCAATTTTGAAATCCCCTGTATATTGGTATCGCCCAGAATCAGGTCAGAACAGGTTAGAACCAGCTGGCCCAAGCATGCAGAAGAAGCGGACCTCGGTAATAATCTACCAGCAGGCCCTCGGGGCCCCGATAGTTGACTGCTCGGTCATGTTTTAATACCTGGATACACAATGCAGAACGATGATAAGATCTGATAAGGATAGTCTGGAATTGGTAACGTTATGGATTTTTCTGTAGTACCATATTTCCAAGCAGATGTATGGGGGTGAGGCGAGGAGAGAAAGAACACGCGAAAAAACGCGAAAAAAAACTATATGTTAACCGTTACATTTGATGCAATTTTGATATCAGTACACTTTTCCTCCTCCCTGTGATGGGAATGCGTTGTCATCATACCTTAAATTTGTTGGCCCAAAGTTATTCTATCGATAATAATAAATGCAATATACTAAGGCCACAGCAAGTAAATTTTATGGATGACATCCGCGCGCTCATTAATTTTCACCTGATTTCAGAAAAAAAACAAGAATTTTTTTTCTTCTTTGGAGATGGTCAACATGACGAGAAAGTACCAAAATGGGAAAGTATGTTGTGTTTTTGCCTAATGATTGTATTTGTAGAAGTCCCACAGTAGCGAGGTAGCCATTACTTTAGTTATAGAAGTGAAACCAGCTGAATAGCTGTAAAAGTGGCACCACTATGGAAGTCATGAGTGCAGTTGCCAACTTGGTAAGTAATACCAGTCTACCACACTAGTGTCACTTTAAGTTTAACAACACTAGTTCACTTCTTGAATACAGGAATGAATGATTTGTTGTCAGTGCTACCATGTTTTGTCACTTAAACTCTTGTTACGACGTCTATGGTGTCTATTTGAAAATTTAGCCATCTTGTTTTTTTTTACCCATCTTGTTTTTTTTTCCGCCCTATCTCATTATTTTTGCAGTCTGCAGAGGATGTCATCCATAACATTTACTTGCTGTGGCCTAAGTACTAGTACAGTCAGTATTCCCTTGTACTATATAGAAGGTTTGACCGAGTGCACTTTTGACCCGAGTTTTCTCACGTGCGCCACCGCGTGAACACTTTCGACCTGCCTAGCCTACCCGGATCCAGCTCGCCCCGAGTCAGGTCTACCCTGAGTGGTAGTGTGGGTGGTGTCATCTATTACTCTCCAAGCAGAGGTTAGGCTCTGGCTGTTTTTTTATTTTTAACGTTTTTAAGTCGTTTTTATCGGGCTTTCTATTTTGTATCGTATCTTGCTGTGCCAAAACCTACTAGAAAAAACGACTAAAAACAACGTAAAAAAAAAACAGCCGGAGCCTAACCTCTTCTCGGAGAGTAGTCATCCATGTTGTGCTAGGCTTTGTTAAAAGCAGATAGTACTCGTAAGCATCACGCCTCTCTAGTATAGTATTCTACTTTTTAGAGGTGCACTACCAGAAAAACAAACCAAATTGTTAGTAGATATCAAGATATAAAAATTTGAGGAAAACGCCCAGAATTTTCCCGTTCATTCGCTCGAGATAAGGCCATGTTGATTTGATTATATGGATGACATCCGCGCGCGCATCAATTTTCGGCCGCAAAAAAAAAAAAAGGTTTGAACCATATACAATGTAGTATATCGTATACGCGTACAAAGCAGCTGCAAAATGTTGCAACTATATGCCATAGATTGCACAAAAATATCGGTAAGGAATACTTATATCATAAAATGCCAATGTCAATTCCAAGATAAAGGAAATAATGTTAAAGCGCTAAAATGAAGAATCTGTTGTTTGGTATTCCATATTCCTTGCATTCAGTGATCCGTTCAACCTTCCTGACCACTTAGATTTCATAATGAAGGCAACTTTTATTTTTGGCCAAACTTTTTTTATTCGCACGCTCGCATCAGTTTTGGAGTTCCGAAAGGATGTCAGCCATATAATCAAACCAACGAGGCCGTATGTGGTGGAAAGAGGGAGATGTTCCCAATATCCTGCCCTAGACAACCTACTACCGCTACGGCCTACAAAAACTAGGGCCTTTGTCTTTCGTCTGCAATGCGTCGTAGTATATTGGTTATAACGTTATGTTGCAATGATGAGAGTTAGAAAAATAAATTATTGCCTTTTCAGAAGAACTATAACTGTTTTATGTGATGTTATATCATTATTGAAAACCTAAGACTGATTTTGTACCACCTCAGAAACAGAGTTAAACACACATGGAGAGTTATTCTCGTCTTTTGAAACATTAAGAAGGAATTACATGGCACGTGCGTGCACAGGTGTATTAGTCACCAGGTGGGATACGTGGCTTACCTGGATTTTTACCCTTACCTTAAAGTCAGCCGTTTAGAGATACAGGCCTTTCAAAGGACCTCGGGTAATCTTTTCATCTACCGATCAGCTTATAACGCAAAAGGAAAATAGAAACCCTGGTCTCAAAGCGCTAAATCTGATCTTTTGATCTTACTTCATACGGCACCAGATCCTCAGTGCAACGTTTGCCGCCGGCAGTTCCATGCCAGGATTGGGGTTATCAACCATACTCGGACGGTCGGACCCATAGACAGGACCGCAACAACTTACGGCTTACGCCTACAGACCATAATTTGGCATAGGCCACGGCAATAGACCCCCCACCCCCATCTGTTGCAGTCTTGGCCCTTCTCCTGCTCCCGAGCAGCTGGCCCCAAGCGCACGTGTAGCCAGCTGCCCTTGCAACAGCGTCTAAAGGTGGGGTCACATTTAAGTCCGTATGAAACGCGCATGGGAGTACTTGCCCCCACCAGGCTCCACAGGTCGCTGTAAAAATGATAGAAATTGGACAAACGTAAACAGGTAACATGTCGGACGAGTTAGCTGGGTCGGTAACCATACTTCTCGGTCAGCTACTCAACAAATTTCAGAGATAAAGACAGAATTACTTTTCGTGTGTTTTGTCGTCTTCTAAGTTATACTTTGATGTATTATGCAATATCTAAATCATTAAAAATTGGAGAAAATAACAAAACAGTGACGCAGTGAACGAACCCCGCAGTGACACAAGCTCGACGCAAGTGCTGTGGGAGTGCGCCTTTAAGTCGGGTCTCCAGGTGTTCAATCTCCCGAACATTTAATCCCCAAAAGGAAAATACAGATTGAAAGCAGTTGTTTCAATCTTTTAATCTACAGTACATACAAATCAGTCTGTGGTGTCGAATAAATTCGATGTTTTGGAGCTAGCTTGGTGACACATTGCTTTGCTTCCTTTTGGGTCAGATCATTACAGTTTATTCTAAAGTTAGATTTGCTCACTACGTGTGTATGTTCTAGAAGACTAAGCCGCCTCCTTAAATATATATATAGACTGGACAATAGACTTGGAGCCGGAGCGAAGTTGCTACAGTTTTCGTCGTTTGCAGACTGTGTCATTGGTCAGATCGACCTACAGTAGCGACAACGCCTAAAAATCCTGCGGGCAGCCGAGCAAGGTTCGCCCGCCGCGTCCAGGCATCGCATCGGAACATTCAACGGCCTCGAACTGATTCGTGTCAACGCCAGGAAGTCAGGTAAAAAGACCTGGTTACGTCGATGTAGGTTAGACATCCAGGTAATAAGATACACCAAAAAGTAGTTACTCAAGCAACTGGATATGGTTTTGGAAACGGTCAGACGTTTCGGATAGAATCCACTATCCTTCGTCAGTGACATTGGTTGTTTTAAACGTGATATCTTGCGTTTGGACGTATTTTTTCCTGCTATGAGAGGAGTAACAAAATATGTTTCAAGAGGGATTTTTCGCTAGATTATCAATAATTATTTCATTGACATACCGACAGCTAGAAGAACATCTTCACAAGCGCACCACTACGCTTTGTAAGCTGAAGATCATCCAAGAGGTCGACAACTGTAAAAGTGACAATTAAATTCTTTTGATTTTACGGTCTTTTCTACAAAACGGAAGTCTGAACTACTTGAAAATAATTTTATCTTTTTATTGTTTCAGTTCTCGGTTAAAATTTAAACTGTGAGACACGTATGGCCAGGTCTGCTTAATAAGCCGACAGCTATAAACAAAGGGTCAGCACCTGTGACGGGAACAGGCAAAAGACAACCACCAAGACTCTAGAACAAGCCGTTCTGGTCCAAAATGCAGTCTAATTTTCAGCATATATAAGATAGTCATTCGACTTCTGATCATTCTCGCTCTATCAGCCATGCGTGGTCTCTCTGCGCCCGAGTCGTGTTATCCGACGTGCGAAAGGAAAACACTGACTTCGTGCGTGTCCGCCGACAAACTACTAAGCCAGACCAACGGACACCAATTTCCCAATATTTATGACGATGAAAAGCTGTGTATCTCATGCCACAATAATCGTGTAGACGTGCCAACAGGGAAGTGCTTTCCGCGGGTGAAATTGCTCGTGCTAAGAGATCTTCACATTCAGTGGTTTGGAACATTATCTTCGGAAAAACTAGCTATGCTCCACGCTAAGACCCTAACAAGTCTTTTTCTTGTCAACGCAAGGATACAGAAGATAGACAATTCTGCATTTATTGATTTTGCTGCTTTACGAAACTTGAATCTAGATCACAATATGTTGAAATACGTTCCTAAAAACTGGTACGCCGTTTCGCATTTGCCGGTTGGCAGGTTGCTACAAAAGCTTTCCTTGTCTCACAACCACATTTCTAGTCTGGAGCCCTCGTGTTTTGAAAATCAGAACAACCTCCATTCACTAGACCTAGAGAGCAACGCGTTTCAACATGTGCAAAGTGACTGGTTTACTGGTTTGGTTAGACTAAACACATTGATCCTACGGGCAAACAAAATCCAGACGATCCCACGCGATGCGTTTGAGCCTTTGCGGCAACTTCAGTTTCTGGATCTAAGTGGGAACGGCGTGACATGTCTGAGCAGAGAAGCGCTCTTAGCTCTACCGAACTTGAGCAGAGCCGTATTCGGTATGGAGTACGGGCTACACGTGGACCATACCATGACATGGGACGTTGAGTTTCAAAACTGTGAAGACCAAACAAGCTTAAGGCAGTGGATGCGAGTGGAGATGGTCGGCATTGTTCTTGATATCTCTTATGATGCTAGCGATGAAAAATTCGCCATCACTTGGCGTGGCAAGCTGCCAAACGTCCCAACCGAACCGCACTCTCGGTGTAAACCGTTCTCGCAGAGAGACAGACCCGGACATTTCACAGCGCACTCTCCCTTTGTCGTAATAGCCTCGGACAGTGGGGATTCTGTGCACCCGACCCGATGTTCGGCAGCATGGCACTCATCGGGTGGTCTAAACTTGGCCTTCAAAGGCGCGCCCGGTCGCGAACTACGAGCGAAAAGCTTACAACCAATTGCAATCGGTATACAAGGTCTTGAATTAAATAGAAATCGAAAAGGTACATTCGCCTTAATGGTGCCTACTGTGGAAAAAGAAATGATTGTCTCAGAAATTGAGGAATCTGCAAGTGAAGCTACAAATAGTGACAACGGCGGAGGACATCCTCATACATTTCCTGTGTCCTGCCATGTCATTTTTCATCACCATCGGGACGTTTCGTTCTTTAACGTGTCCAACAAAGTACAGCAAGCAGACGATAGTGTGTGCTTTGCGGGGGGCATTGCTGTCAATGAAACCGTCTCGACTGTAGAAACGAACACTGTATTCGTGGACGTATCAGAGGATGTCGACCATATCATAGGTACACCGGAAAATGCAACATCCGTACCTTCATTGAATGTAACCAAACCGATCTCACGAACACCGGATAGTACTGTGAACATTATTGCAGGAATATCTCCCTTTTCTGTTACACAGACGTATACAACTCCTACCAGAGGAGAAACTACAAAAACGTCTAATACTTTTTACCTGTTTCAGGTAACATTGGGCCTTGTGTTGACAGTTTCAGCTGCTGCAATGGGTGCTTTTGCAATTTCTTTGTTTTGCTGCTTCAAAAGACGTCAAAGTAATAAGAATCCGCTGAGAAACATAGCAAAATTTCCTGCATCTACAATTCAAAGTAATCAACTGTATCAGGGCGGTTCCTCAGAAACAACGACCCAAGGAGCGAGCACGCGGGGCACCTGTCAAAGAAGCGACAATTTTTACAACCAAATAAACGAAGACGAAGTGTACGATGCAGCCGGGCACACATACTGTGAAATAGAAGATGACACTAGAACTGAAACTGATTCAGGACAAGATTTTCAAAACGAGAATGGTGAAAACGACAACATGGGATCCTGTACTTTCTACGCTGCTACAGCCGACGTCAATCTACCGACAACAAAGAACATTACTGAATGAAGACCTTTATTGCACATTTTTGCCCCACTGGGCTAAGTACAGGTCACACGGTAAGAATCACATATATGTAACAATGGAAGCAATCATACACATCTACTAGTATATATGCAGATGTGCGTCTAATCTATTCTATGACATTCGACTTCCTCTCGCTTCTTGGTAATTGCATAAATGTAGCTAGCTGTATGGTTGGTTAGAGTTGGTTTATCAAAAGCTGTCAGGAATATAAATTTCTCTTTACTGTTCAAGTGTCTAAAGTGGGGATATTTACTTAACACATAGTCAAATAAAATGTTCCTATCGCTATCATACAAAGGACAATTCATAGTAAAATGTACTTCATCTTCTACTTTCCCTAAACTACAAAATTGGCATATTCTTTGCTCTAGAGGAGTGTGGTTATGTCTTCCTGATTACTGATAAAACATTGCTCTATAAGACTGGCCCGGAAACAGTCGCTTTTGTGGACTCTAGAATGCAGACTGCTTATGGAATGGCAGACTGTACCGGTAGATCAGATGACGCAGATATTACCTGCATGCCAGAACACGTTACGTCAGCAAACGCTACTGTCCTACCGTCGGAAAACGTAACTGCCATACGTGGAACGTCAGAGCACGTTACTGTCCTACCTGGAACGTCAGAAAACGCTACTGTCCTACCTGGGACGTCAGAAAACGTTGCTACCATTCCTGATGGAAAGTCAGAAAACGTTGCAACCATACCTGGAACGTTAGATAACGTTACTATCATACATGGGACGTCAGAAAACGTTGCTACCTGTGATACAATCATTGGAGAAGGGAGAGCAGAACATTCAGAACCCTGTACTGGTACCGGCGAAACTGCGACTGATGGAGCGGCGAGATCAAATCCAAAGAGTTAAGCTTGAGGAAAGTGAGGCTTACGTCTTAGGCCTAGCTGGTGTGTTACGCCGAACTGCGGTTATACCGGCTATATAGATACAGATACGTCACATTTCCAAACTGGGGCCCGGCCGGGCAGCTTTCGGGAATGTTAAGTATGTAACAAAAGATACCAAACTACACATAACAAGACAAATAGTCGTGCCATTATTTGTGTATATTTTACGTATATATTTCTATTCGTTCCCACAAACAGACCGGGCGGGCCCTGGTTTGGAAATGTGATATTAGCATCAGAACATTAATTTCTTATTATTGGTAATGCTTGCTATTGTTATACTACAGTAGATTATTGATGTTATTGCTGGTATAATTCCTATCAACCCTTATTCTGATACGATTCGTATCTTTCTTTATTCTGATATGCTGTATTCTAAATATTAATAACACGGTGGAAAATATAGAGAGAGGGCTGGTTATTCAATGTTGCCATTGCCAGCACTGTAAAGAGCAATCGACTGTTTGCTATATGTGGCAATTTTAGTAAAGCTTAGATTGATACAAATCTGATACTACACTAGTACTAACTAAACAGCCAGGAAGTTTCAGATATGTCACACTGACTTGTGATTCAAAAAAAGGAGCACTTGCACGTACCTTATGCGTGTCTATAATATTTGAATTTTTGTTTTGTTTATTTGATTAGCGTCCCCTGTTGGTTGTAACGTGTCTCTAAAATTCTATTGATATTAAATACGAATGGTATGAATGATAAAGTATGGTCCATGAATTTTACTTGAGTTTTTCTATGAATCATGCCTAGTAATGAAGTATCATATGATATGTATATATATATTTCCATTTGTAAATTCATGCCCGTAGGCACAAACATTAAAAAGATATACATCTACCTAATGTTTCAATGTACATTATAGGGGACCATTGGGGGTTGACATTTTTGGGAGGGGGCAGTGTCTGATGAAATGACCCACGATTACAACGGTTAGTGGGTTTTGTTATTTCAGTAGAAATGTTTTTTTTTGGGGGGGGGGGCTTTTTCTAGCTGGTGAAAGCTCAATTGAACTGCGCTTTAGAGGTTAAGTCATTCTTAGAACAGAAATAGTATGTATAAATAGGCCAGTCCATACCGCGGTGAATGGTGCTAACTTGTAAGGCCATGTTGATTTGACTATATAATCCGGATATGATATAATTATATAATATGGATGACATCTGCACGTGCATCAATTTTCTGCCATTTCCAAAATAAAATGAAAACTTTTCAACCATACTCTAAATCGTGCAAAGAAGTTTCAAAATAAGCAAATATATGCAGTGGATTACAAAAATAAATATTACAAAAATAAATATTGGAAAACGTATAGATACTAATGTCATAGAACATTACAAGGTCAAAGAAGATGTGAAAGAACAAAAATGAAGAATCTATTGTTTGGTATATAAATTTATATACTATATTCTGTGTGTTCAGTCATTTGTTCGACCATCCTGGCCACTTTGATTTCATAATGAAGGCAACTTTTTTTATTCGCACTCTTGCATCACTTTTTGGATTCCCAGAGGATGTCATCCATATAATCAAATCAACATGGCCTAATGCTAAAAAAAACAACCTCAGAACTCCAATCATATAGGCTGTAGTAGCAGTAGAATCAGTCACAGTTATACATTGCCTATATATCCAGCTTAACTGTCATATGATCTCATATTGAGTACGCACGTGTACAGTACCGCTTAAGAAATCAAAATCAAAACCAAATCAAAACAAAAGCATGGCCCGTTTTTTACCGTTTCTTCCATTAGGCCACAGCAAGTAAATTTTATGGATGACATCCTCTGCAGACTGCAAAAATAGGGCGAAAAAAACAAGATGGGTGAAAAAAAACAAGATGGCTACATTTTCAAAAACAGGTACCATAAAGATGATGAATGTTGTAACAAGAATTAAAGGGACAAAACATGGTATCAGAGCCAACAAGGCATTCATTCCTGTATTCAAGACATGTACTGGTGTGGTAAAAGTGACACTAGTGTGGTAGACTGGCATCACCAACAAAGTTGGTAACCACACTCATGGCTTCCATATGGCTTCCATATTGGTGTCACTTTTACAACTATCCAATAAGTTTCATTTCTACAACTACAGCCTTGGGTACATCGCAAGTGTCACTTCTTCAAGTACAATTATTAGGCAATAATACAACATATTTGCTCATTTTGGTACTTTATCATCATGTTGACCATCCCTGCAGAAGAAAAAAAAATTTTCTTTCTGAAATCAGGCGAAAACTAATGCGCGCGCTGATGTCATCCATAAAATTTACTTGCTGTGGCCTTACGGATCATTTGGGTCACGTGCACAGTGAAGTCGGCTAGCAATATTGATTCAATATGCACAATGCAATTCTATGGTATCGGTCTGTGTGATTTGCCTTTTGCAAGCACATCGATGAAATAAACTTTTCCGCCTCCTGATGAAAACCTCCTCCTTGTGATGAAAAATGCGTCACCAAACGTCTATCTGTTGACCCAAGGAGGTTGTATCTATATACACACGTATCCCCTTGTTTGACCGACTAGTCACTGCACTTTTGACTCATGAATTCTCACGTGTGCCGCCGCATGTAGGCCCTGTAGGTCACTTTCTGTCTACCTCCACGGATCAAGCTAGCCGAGTGGTTACAGAGGTCATTTGGAAGTGCGGATGGTGTCACATATAACACTGTGCAAGTTTTCAAATACAATTCAATCTCTACAACTGGATAAAAAACGGATATTTACTTCCGGACGTTTCGAGTGAAATCCATCACTCTTCTTCAGCGTCACTAGAATGAACTAGCAGAACAATTCCATGCAAGTACAGCTAACTAGAAAAACTGGTTTAACCACTATATCGTTTTTTATCCAGTTGCAGAGATTGAATTGTATTTGAATATTGCTTACCTGGATGTCTAACCTTCATAAACGTAACACTGTGCAAGGCTTTGCTAAATAAAAAATCCCCAAACTGATAGTAAGGATCACGCACATCTCTCTGGTACAGTATTGCACCTTTTTGAAGGAATCGTTGAAAAAAGTGCAATACTGTACTATATAGAACTCAATTCACCTTAGAAATAGAGGCAGTCAATGTTTTTCATTGCCTATCCTTAGCTCAAGTGTCATAATGAGTACGAATACAGTACTGCTAGTCATAATTCTAATAAATGCAAAACTTCAAATTTCATTATGGTGGACTGTATGTAGTGCGACTCGCACAAGCCCCAAAGCATTGCTACAGGACCTTGTGGACTTCTGCCGCTATGTGCATGTAGCTAACAATCAGAATGGCCGTATGTACTTTATGTTAATCGATTTCAGCCGAGCTGGTATATCTTTAATTCGGTACACCTAACGTTACATCGGTCAAACATCACACTTTGATACCAACGTTATTGTGAAGAGGCTCAATGGTATGTTTGCAGATATTCACCTACTTCGCTGTACTCTCTTCGTGGGCGTTTGTTTTCAAAATACCCTTTACACACCAAATACTTCACGAATATGCATGGCCGCCAGAACACAAGAAAACAGTATGCTATGTGCCAGAAATACACGTGCCTTCACAACATGCGCACTCTCTAGGGAGGGGCCATCGTAGCAGTTCGACTTTTTAAAAACATTTTCCCAAATTTTCCTATGAATATGGCCTCTTATGAGGGGGTTGGAGAGATTGACATTGTTGAGTCGTCCCGTTTGCAGACAGAGTTGGGATCGGACTTGGAGTAAGTGAACTTGCATGATAATACACATTGTTCCAGTTATTGTGACAAGGTGTGGCTTTCGATTGACAAAACACAAGATTGAAAGCCTTTGTATTTAAAGATAACACAGTTATTTATGTAGCACGATGTATTGTGGTTATAACCTCTTTGCTAAAAGTCAACACGATTCTGGCGTTACTGCAAAGTAAGCTAATCTGCCGGAAAACAATCATCAGAAGTCCAGCAGTGGCAACACCTTTTCCCGTGGTTTCTTTTGATTCAGAACTTTCAAAAAGACTAACAAAACAGTGTTTCTTGAACTCAGTCAGACCTCCAAAGATAAATATTTGCACGCGGCAGTGAACCATTTACCCGCCTAGGCGACAGGTGTTTGGGTCACATGACCTTTGACGCCGCTACTTAGCAACACAAGACAAGATGGCGGACGATCAGAAGTAGGAAGTTAGAGGTGTTGTCTATCTGTAGATTTTAGATCGTCGTTTTTTACCTGTGATGCGCAGCTGAGCGGTACAGAGATGCCTGGGAAGAAAAAGAAGAGCGGCAAGAAGAAGAAAAAGTAACGTATTGTGTTGTTATTCTTGGCAAGTTCTTCTAATCACTTGTTGATAGTGTTGACCAGGGCTTAATGCCTTGTACTAACGTAACAAGAAAGCTTTTAAAAAAAGCTGGCCGGGGCGCATTTGGAAGGACTACCTCAAAATTTCATGTTGTGTTCCAGTAAAATGTGCATCATTATTAAACTAGAAGTTTATATCTAAAATCTATGGGAAGTTGGCTGGAAACCTTTGTTCACTGGTATAATTGGATTTTCCGGCGTACTTTTGTGGGCGGAATTGTATCCCTTGTGTGCGCTGTGTGCCGGATATAAAAATCGTAAAAGAAACTCCGGTGCGAGACCACAGCCAAAGGCGGGAAGAGGTCCCGGATGTGCATTGTCGTTCTTTCTTCTGCTCACAGGTCTCATTTGCTTTCTTTGCTTTGTATGATGTTCTTTGTTCTGCAAGACTCTCTGTCTTCTGTTGATAGGTTTGTTTTTCTTGTTTGTCCTTGCATATTGCGCTTTGGATTGCAAGACCTTGCACTTTTTTATCATTTAAATTTGATGCTGCATTTGGTGACATTACTAATTGATTCAAGAGGCCTTCATTCCTGTTCTCTGGCATAGCACTTGGATGTTTGCTTGTGGTGCATGGCACAATGTTTTTCCCAGTACTTTGGTTACAATGTGGTGCAAATGGAAATGCTGTGTTTGGTTGTTGTAGGTTCTCTTTCGTAGATACAAACTCTGGTTTAACCAAGGTGTATGTGTGTTGTTGTTGAACTTGAAAGCAGTTTTCTGACTCAATCATAGAAGAAACATTGCTAGTCAGATTGATAATGTGTATACCAGTAGGTTCAACTGATAAGAAAACATTTTCTGCTTGTACTGGGACAACCTCAAAATTGCATGTTGTGTTCCAGTTAAGTTGTTGCAAGAATGAAACTAGATTGCTGTTTGAACTGTGCATGCTTAAAGTAGAAGTGCCATGGCTATCTGGCAATGCTGTTATGGGACTTCTGGCATGTGAGTCATAAACAAAATACTTGTTATCAGCGTGCAACAATGCTACTGTTGAACCAGTTATTCCATGTGCTGTTATGAAAAGACAAGTGTTGGATTCAGCAAATGCTGCTTCTAGGGCTTTCTTTAAGGTGTAATAAGGATAGACTGCTTCTGTGGCAAATATGTCTCCAGTGTAAGACTCTTTTATTGATACACGTACAGTATTGTTGTAAAGTTGCAAATAGTCTGGAATATCATCAACGGAGAGGAACTCCACACCAGATCTTAGTGATGGTTTTATGTAGGTGTATAGTGCATCTCCTTGAAAAAGTACACCATCAAGGTCTGTACTTGTCCAGGTAATTGCTTGTCTGCAAGTACTGTGGTTAACAACTGCCATTAAAGCATTTGCAGTGCATTGTTTGCCTCTATTATCTCCACTGAAAATGATGTCACCTTGGTGGTATTTTCCCGATAAAATAGATTCACACATTGTTCACAATATATGTGTTCTTTGCTTGACTTTATTTGCACAATGCACAGTGCTCAGTGGCACGATTGAGTCTGGTGTGTGCAAAATGCACAGTGCTCAATGGCACGATTGGTCTGGTGTGTGCAAAATGCACAGTGCTCAATGGCACGATTGGTCTGGTGTGTGCAAAATGCACAGTGCTCAATGGCACGATAGGTCTGGTGTGTGCAAAATGCACAGTGCTCAATGGCACGATAGGTCTGGTGTGTGCAAAATGCACAGTGCTCAGTGGCACAATTGGTCTGGTGTGTGCAAAATGCAGTGCTCAGTGGCACGATTGAGTCTGGTATGTGCAAAATGCACAGTGATCAATGATCTGTTAATAGGTCTCAAGGTCTAATTTGGTTGGATCAAGGACTCTCTTTCAAACCTCTTTGGTTGGATGCAAAATGTAATGCGTAGATTTCAGCAGAAGAAGTATAAATGTGTACTGTGTAAAATCTTATTGAGTACAGACTTTTGCTAGCTGTAAGTTTCTGTATATTACTGTGTCACTTGTATATATAGCAGAGAACAGTCTAAGGCGTCACTGAAACAGAAAGAAAATATTGTCTTGATCACATAACATCTTACTAGTACCAACAAAAAGCAAAAATCTACAAAAGTTCAGGTGTGACATCTTGCCAACTGCTTTGCTGATTGTTTAACAGTTAGCTACAATCCGTTGTTTTCTACTATTCTTTGGAAATGTATGTTTTAATGTATTAGAATCCGATCCATCTTTTCAACTTGTACGATATTTTTACAATCAAAAATGCCCTGCATAATGCCTCGCATCGGCTCAAGCACAGTGCACCATTAAACTATCTAAATTCTCGTCAATCCCCACACACTGGTTTTACTAAAAAAACTATATACCGTTCCTTGGAAATATGTTTCAATGTGTCCGAATTCATGATCACTATCTTTTCAAATTGTACGTTACTCTTACGATCGAAAATGTCCTGCAGGACCTCCTGCAGCTGCATATATAGACGCACGCCCCCCTCCCACCCGCACGTAAACTGTTCCAATCGTTGCACAATAAACTTGACTGTATACCCTCCACAAAATCTTTCGTCAAATGTCGTGCTCATTTTACTCACATGACACTACGCCTTAGAATGTAATGTTATATTTTAATACATCCGAATTCCAGAAAGATAACTTTACAAACTGTACCAATTTCTGTACGATAAAAATCTCACCTCCTCCGCACCGTCAACGCCCGTGAGGGTATTTACCGGAATAACCCGAAATGACCCGGAATAACCCGGAATAACCGTAATATTTCTTGTTCCCATGGCCATATATACATTATTTTATGCCAAAATATTGCATTCTGCGATCTTAACTTATCAAAGCACACTGTATTTCGGTAGCTTTCATCCTTTATTAAGGTTATTCCGGGTTATTCCGGGTTATTCCGGGTTATTCCGCTAAATACCCGGACCCGTCAACGCTATCGCAAAATGAACCGTGCGATTTAACGACAACTCCTCAAATGTTACATGACCAGTGTTTTACTGCAAATCAAGAAACATTTTCCTTTCCTAGACTTTGCTAATGAGCGCTGCAATGTTTTCTGTACGAGTAGAGGTCATGGATAAACAGTATTCTTACAACGTTTATTTGAAGGGCTAAGAAGGGCTGAGAATTGTCGTAAAAACGCACGGTACATTGCGTTTATTTGAAGGGCTGAGAAGGGCTGAGAATTGTCGTAAAAACGCACGGTACATTTTGCGACCATAGCAGACCCATCCAAGGACGAACCATTAAACCGGGGACAAAGCCGGGCGCCTGCGGCGCCCCGGCAAAAAGAGACTTAGTAACGTACATAATGTTCCGGGTGTGTATGAGCAAAACAGTAGTATTCCTTGTTTCTATACATTGTATGGTAACTTGTTGGCTGTATAGTTGTGCAGTTAATGCCTAGGCAGACAAATGCGTGCACAGTGACATGTTATTGTAACGTTAAATCACTGAAGTGACTCTCCAAATGTCAAAACAACAATGTGACATGTTTTATGGATGATAGTGCCGTGCGCTGAATAATTAAACAGCTAAAGTTACTTAAACACCTTCAATAATTCAAGTCTGTGACCTTGCCTTTGTAGCATGTGTAGGTGAAGGTTAATGTCAGCTAGTCTTGGTTAAGGTCACTTTTCTTTGTCGTAATAATCTATGACATGGACTGAGCGATCTTAAGTAGCATGGTAACGTTACTAGATACTTTGTATGGCGATGCTCCAAAAGTATAAGAAAGTCCTTTGCAGTTTTCGTGATTATGAAGAAGGGTGCTGAATAGATTCTATACCTTTTTGCTCAGCTTTGTGCCATTTCCTTTTAAAACAAGAAAAGTTGACTGATCACAATTAGGATATACAGACATGTTTCGGGTGTGCCTAAATACCACAAACGACCACAAACGACTCGAAAATACCACAAACGACCACAAACGACTCTAGTATGCAGTGTATTATGGGTCAAAGACCTTGTGTGGCGCTCTGGAGACATTGTTTACACATTTATGAATTTAAAAAACGCAGCAAGTCCTGCGTATTCACTAGTTATTTCGTGTTAGTCCGCCGGTTTCAAGATCGAAGCGATTCTGCGCTGTCAATGAATGCGTGCTTTCATTTGAGGCTGAGAAACACTTAGTATACAAGTTTTATGAGTTGATAATGATAGAATAGTGCCATGCTATAATCTATGAACCAACAGCGTCCATAGTTTTATCGTCCTGTCGTCTATGGAGCTGTGGAAGGTATCGAGAACTTCCCCATGCAGACTCCTAGCAAGGGGGGTTCCAACATGTCGGCCGAGAATCGCTTCGATCTTGAAACCGGCGGACTAACTTGAAATAACTGGTGAATACGCAGGACTTGCTGCATCTTTTAAATTCATAAATGTGTAAACAATGTCTCCAGAGCGCCAGACAAGGTCTTTGACCCATATACACTGCATTTTAGAGTCGTTTGTGGTCGTTTGTGGTATTTCTGAGTCGTTTGTGGTCGTTTGTGGTATTTAGGCAGACCGACATGTTTCTGACATCATGACTTACTCAAGCTGTACAATTTAGATTATATCAAACTATGAAGCATATATTTTGAGCGCTCCTTAGCCCCTGTTGGCGACGGTTGTATTGTAGGGCATTGGTTCATACATACAATACAACCATCGCCAAATGCGGCTAGGCCCCCCTTTACTGTTTCAAATGGAATAACCTTCATGCATATGTTGTGTAATTTTTTGCAGGAAGTCGGCTCGTCCCACTTCAGGGACAGGGTCCGCAGCTGAGGGTACTGAAGACCCAGAGACTCTGGTGGACCCTGGAGCCACTGATGGCAAGAAGAAGAAAAAGAAGAAAGTTGTGAAGAAGAAGCTCACCAAAGCAGAGAAGGCTCAGGTGAGTTACTGATGATGACCCTGACCACTTTACAAACTTAGTAATCACAGTGCTTTTGTCTTAGATCATAAGAAAACTTGGACTGTGCCATTTGCAAGGTTAGGGGCAGATAGGGCCCATGTTTTTCAAGGAAAGGAGCTAAGACATTTGGTAACCAAGAAGTTATGGAACCTCACTTTAAGTTGAAGTTTTTTCTTGTTAATTTTTCACAAAGGTAGAGGAGTTGGTAAAACATATTTCCTTTGACTAAAAATTAATATATAGCACTTGACCGAAAATTTATGGTGAGTCTTTCTTCTGTTTAAACTTTTTCAACTACAAATATATATATCTTTTTCTTATTCGGTTTAATTTGATTCAAAGATATTGCTATCCCTTGTGTTAACAGGAGAAGCTTGAGAAAGAGTGCAGTGACTACAAAGCCAATGACCAACTGTACGAGGCTTATGTGGACCGTATGGACAGGTGGCTGCGAACGAACTATGGGCGCTCCATCGACCTCTTCCGCAAATTTGACACCAACGGAGATGGGGTGGTGTCCTATGAGGAATTCAAATCAGGTAAAAGAATTGTAACACTTTTTATGGCTTTTATTTTATTCTGAATATCACAATTTCTTTTTATCACTTCTTCACTGTGGTGTGTTGCATGGTGTTTGTTTTGTTTTGTTTACTGGCCAATGAGCAATTCATACATTAACAATCTATTGTAGATCATGTCTTCTGAATGTAATTATTATTGAATGTCGGTTAGGCCACACCAATTTTATTTGTTGTTTCTAGGATTTTCTCAGGAAAAAAATAGTCGGTTGGTCGAAAAAAAAACTTTTGCAAAAAGTTGGGGGTAGGAGAGATTGAGGGGCTTACTCAAGTTGCACAACAGAAATAACAACATTTCAAAATTTAGGGGGTCCCTGTTAGCAAAGTAGAAAGTCTGAAGAAAAATGATAAATGTACCATCGAAAATAGGCATCTACTGGAATTTGAGGCCCATAGTTAATTTGAGAAAGGAGAGGCAGTGAAATTTTGTCGAGGTGTTTGAAATCGGAAAAAATAGGGTAGGGAAATCGGAGAAACAACAAATAAGATTGGCGTGGCTTTACGACATAAAAGATACCACTTAAACACAGATTCACTTTTCTTCTGTTGTTTTCCATCAACAGGTATGACAGACCTGGGGGCCCCTTGCACAGCGTTGGAGCTGCATCTACTATGTAAACTGTTGGACAGGGACGGGGATGAAACCATCGACTACCTCGAGTTCTCCAGAGGAATTAGATATGTCAGGTCAGTTAAGGAGCTCTTAAATCTATGAAGATACAATGTATATAACATCCAAGTTTATTTGTTGAAGTTGCATTGAAAAACTGCATCGTCAGTCGTTTGTCAAAATCTTAGTTTTAAAATGTTTGACACTTTCTGGCACGTCTGTCAAAATTTTCAAGTACAAATTTCAATCCTCTATCTCAGCATTGGCGAGAATTAAAGGTAATTGGCAGTTGAAAGGAAAGTAGTCTTAATGAATTTGTAATGAACTGATCTGGAATGTTTTGACCAATCAGGGACTCCGATCTAGAAGATGATGAAGAAGAGGAAGAGGATGACCTCCCCCGATTGGTCATCACCAGGGAGACGCTGGACAGCTGCCCTCTGGCCTGCTGCAAGATGGGGCACTGGAAAGGACCTTACAGGGAAAAGAACCCAAAGTAAATGTCTCTGACTTAAAGTTGACAGCTAGTGGGAAAATATGTTTGCAAAAACTGAAAGAGTACCTTGCATTGCAGTAAAATATCATTGACAACACTGTGTAGTAGATGTTTCTACATTCAAAATTTTCAAATTAAATTAAAAAAGATCCATAAGTTTTTGCATAGATTTTGGGGTGTAAATCTTGATTATACCTTACTTGCCCCTGCCCCCATTAAGGTGGAGTGATGCCCACCAAGCTTCACGGCTAATCTGTCAAAAAGGGTGCCCAAAACACCTAGATAGATTTGATTTGCCACTAAGACCCATGAAATCTATCTTTTTCTTGATAACAACAGTTTGGTGCATTTTCCACAGATACATTGACCTGGAGCTGCGCTTGGTGACCTTTGACAAGATGAAGAACCACCCAGGTCACTTCAACATCACTGTCCACGCCCACCTGACCATATTTGGGGTGATCCAGATTATCAAAGAAGAGACTGACATTGCAACAACCAGGCTGAAGGTTTTTAGGGATGACACAAGAACTCAGGTGTGTGAGCTTACCAGTTATGTAGTCTTTGGTGTAAGAAAAGATCAGCAAAAGTTTTGTGGATAAGTCAAGTCAAACCATTATGAATAATTCCAGTATTGTGTTGTAATAGAGCATGGTACAGTGGTTAGGGAGCCTGCCCCTGGACCAAGAGTTTGGGAGTTGGAATCCTACCTGTTGTCATTCACCCGACATGTATGCTACTGAAAATGGTTGCAGTCCTTAGGACGACATGTCAAGCCATGTTGATTGTGCTTGTTGAAAAAGAGTTTGGAGGATTTCTATTAGGTACAGCGAACAGCGTACTTGTGACCTCAGTTGGATCAGGATCACTTTTAGCCTGGTACCCAGCCGTATTATAGCTTCCGAATCTCTTCTGTTCTGAGGACAGAAGCGTCTGAGACTCGGGAGCTATAATATGGCTGGATACCAGGCTAGATTGCTTCCACTTTATTTTTATGAGAAGATTAATCTGCAGCATTTTTCCCTCCTCAGGAAGCATTGTTGTTCCCAGACATGACCCTAGCGGAGTGCGGGTATGAAGGGGACAGCAGACAGAACCCAGAGGAGGTTACACTCTACTACGACTATGGTGTGGAGTTTAACGACTGTCCTCTACTGCTGTGTGACTACTACTTTGACTAATGTCCACTTTAATTAGCATGACAGTTATGGACAATTTGAGAGACAGTATAACAGTAATTTGAGACATATCAGACATTATGATATGAAAGAAAAAAATATAATATTAATGTTGTATAAATGGAATCTCATCATCCTCATCATGGCTCTTTCCCATTGTCGAGGATGTGAGGGAAATGGAATCTACTCGTTGTGATAATGCAAGGAAATGTTTTTTTAGACCAAAAGTTTGATACATTTTTTGCAAGTATTCTTAGGTAACAACTGAGATGTCACTGCTGTATGGTGCCCATTGAGAATTAAAGATATAACAAATATAAGTAAATGTTAGCTGTAGATTAAGTATTGTATAATTTATGTAAACAATAAGGTTGGAAAAGGAACCCTCCTTGATGTAAATAGTGTATTGCAACCAAGACTAGTCTAAGACAAGTATATTTGTGCACAATTGTGTATTTGGATTTGTTTCATGCATTTGTGCTTAACATTTTTAATGTGTATGTAGAGGATAGTTGAGTTTGTAGTAGAATTATTCATCTATGAAGATTATACTGTTCTGATATTTTATGACTTCTCTGTGCAATTAACATATCATGTATTTAAAGGATACTGTATTGGATGTATGCTGGATAACTGGGTCCCGTGGCATTGGATTCCAATTACTCTCCAAGCAGAGGTTAGGCTCTGGCTGTTTTTTTAGTCGTTTTCATCGAGCTTTCTATTTTGTCATTTTTCTTGAAGTACGCCAGCCAGTTAGGTTTTGACACAGTAAGAAATAAAAAAGAGATAGAAAGCCCGATAAAAATGACTAAAAAAAACAGCCGGAGCCTAACCTCTGCTTAGAGAGTTGATTCCAATAGTCTGGCAGTTGTGCCCCATGCCCCATGTATACTGGGGAAGATTGCTTTTTTATAAAAAAAAAATTAAATGTTGATTATGAATGTCATGATACTTTCCCCAACAGGTACCCCCTAGGTTTACATTCATTTGACTAATGTTCAAGTGAATATGCCCTCCAGGGATGCAATGTTTCTTTATGAAAGAAGTCTATTTTACTGTTTGCATCTCTACAATGTCATTTTTGCTGGCTCAATCCTTTTAGCCAGCTAAGAACCATTGGTCACTATGAAGGGTGGTACTCAGGCTAAGTCCATGTAGGACAAGACTTATGAGTGCCCCCCTTTCAAATTGACACTTTATATTTTGTTAATCTTCCACAATCACCATCGTGTGATTCTGTCTTGAGATTAATGATGAATTTTTTAATGCTGTTATGAACAAATTTACTATGCAAAGTATAGTAGATTTTATAAGAAAAAAATGACATTATTGATTGTACATGTACAAAATTATCCATTGTGTTTTAAACAGATTGCAAGACAACATGGATTTTGACCACTGTTTTTGTTAATGACGCTTCGGTTTACTTGTATATATTGTTTGTTGTCCTGTGGTTGTCTTCTACTCTTACTGAATGTAACACGTTTGTTTTGTTATAACGTTGCATGTAGTGGGCCCCCTTGGAAATCAACTCCCAATAAGTTGAAGGGGCTACCCACTTGTCTGGAGATTAATAAATAGATATATAAATGGATACAAGCGTCAATAAATGTGCTTCTTATTGTGTCTAGATATCGATGTTATTTCATGATAAAATTCCAAATAACAGAAATTTTGCTTTTAGGACATAACAGTACAGTGGGCAGTAGTTAGACATGGAAGGTTTTATTGTTTGGTCCGTTTTGTACCTAGGGCCACATAGAACAGTGAGTTATCCTTGCCGTTTACTGTAGCAAAGTTTTGGAAGTAAAATAAGCTAGCTCTTCCGCAACCATGTATCAAAGGTCAAAATGGACAATGAGTCTAACGTCTGCTCTACACTCTGGAGACAGCAACGAGGAGTATAAGTCGTCAAAGTATGGGCGGAGCTACTTTAAGTGGCTTTGGTACAGCCCCGCCCTCCCAAGGATTTTCTAGGCAGCCCTAGGGCGAAGGCCCTTCCTACCGGGATCGTAGAATTCGAGGGGAAAATCTAGAAACTGGACATGGTAGTCACTACCCACTCCACGCAACTGTTCCCCCTCATGTAGATAATGAAGTACAGACAGTCATAAAGATGCGCTTTTGATGTCATGAGTAATTTGACCACTGCACGCTAATAAAAAAAAGCCACCTTCGCGCCCCACCGCGCGTTAATTGATTTATGGCTTAAATGATCTGAACTCCAAAGCTACTGTCTTTGTACAGAAAATGAGCGGATTAGTTTTATTGCCTTTCAATTTCATCAAACCAATCCAACATACCAGAGACTGGCTGCCAAACCTTCCAGTAGCAAACGTTCCCTGACAAATAGCATCGCAGCCAACGGTCTAGGGTTTAAAGTAGAGTACAGTAGAGATGAGTTCCTTCAGCCAGGTCGGAAATAGCCAGTTCCATTTTTTTTAGGCCACTCTTCACTTTTATGTCACAGTCATTTCCAGTTTGTGGGGGTTGTCCGGAGCTCGGTAATCAAAGTAAACAGTGTGCTGCCGCATGAGTCTGTCCGTCTCTCCTTGAAGCGAATTTGTACTGGGAGAACACCGTGGGGAGAAGCCATAACTGTCAAATTCCAGACCCGTCAACTCGCACTGTAGCTATTGTAACAGTTACGTTTTCGTCTGGTGTCTGTCTTGTTGGTTTCCAAGTGCCTTTCACTACTTTGGGTTGATTGTTACGTTGTGTTCTAGAATATCTGGGAACATCTGTTACCAAGGATGTTGAAAAACCTTGCTGTTTCTACTACTAACTTAAATAAGGCAGGATCTAGCGTACTAGTAGTATACGGACGGCAAGCGTATTAAAGTCACATTTTGTATGATTTTAGTGTTGCAACTTGCAGCACATAGCTTCGTGTCACATATGCAGCGACCGGCCAAGGTACAGTGCATTCTATATAGAACTTTATTGCACGACAATTGTAATGTATATGATGGTGGCCCTCTCAGTCTCACACAACCCTATCACGGGCCGCCTAGCGACCCACGATATAAACACAACAATTGTTGACAGTATGCAAATAATGGCCTATATTAACTTTGCCCTTATGCAACTATTCGGGTCAGGGGGTCGGAGGAGGTTGTCTTGAATGTGTTACGTATTGTAGTGTGGGGATCGTGAGCTGGGTGTAAGTTTAGTTGGCATTAGTAAGGCCATATTTCTTTTCAGAAGGAGATTTGTTGCTAGAGTGTGGTGACTGCTCCCGTGTGTCATGGCGCAGCAGATCCTTCGTAACTCCGCCGTCTGCTCGCTGGTCCGGCCCAACTCGCGAGCCATGGTGTCAGTCGCGCCTGCCGCCACTGTGCAGCAGAACAGGCCGCTCAAAGAGATGCCCGGACCGACCAACAAGCTGGGGCAGCTGTGGTGGGGGTTCAAGAACCGTTCTCGTATGCACGACGCTCAGGTAGGCGAATCCCCGATGTGTGTTGTCAAGCCGACAACCAGACAACAATCCCACGACACTGCGCGACACTGCCCAGTTACCTGTGCTCGCTTCACGTTTCATATCGATCGTTAATTGATTGATACGGCGGCCATATGATTTCGGACATTTGGACCAATTGTTGTCTGTGATAATATCCTGGGAGATCTCAAAACTAATGTTCACTTCTTCATTGACCCAGTCACGGGGTCAGTCGCTCTGGTCAATGGACCGGATCAGGAGTTATTGTTGTGTGTTTGTGCAAGGAGCATTTATAAATACGTGTACACAATGAAAGCTCCTTGGGAGAATATGGTATATCATTCTCCTTGGTGTATACGTGTGTGTGTCACGGTGTGTGTGTGTGCGCGCGCGCGCACGCGGGCTTGTGCGTATGTGGATGCGTACGTGCGCGCGTGTGCGTTTATGTTCGTGCGTGTGTGCATGGCCTTCCTTCTTTTTCGATAATTCATGAAAATAATGAAACCTTTATTGCACGTTTCTGCTCTCAAGCTAAGTACGGGTCATAATCTGAGGAAAGTACTAGTTCTAGTTAACCTCCTTCACCGGCCTCTCTGGGGGCATCTAGTTGCTGGGGGCGAGTACAAGCTTCCCGGCATATCCTTTCCGGGCATTTTTCCTTCCCGGCGTATTCTCAGTTAAAAATCGCGAATCGACCTAACATCCCAATGCCCTCAGAGAGGCCGGTGAAGGAGGATAAGTTCTAGTGAAGTAAGAGCGAGTTATCTTACTACATGCAACATGCAAGTCTAATAATATTCTAGTATGTACAGGTTCTACTTCTTCTCGCTTCTTAAAACAGTTGTAAATGTAATGGTAGATGGTGCTTACATGGTTTAATAATACAATTTATAATATCTCCTCACTGTTGGGATCAGCTGGAGCAAGAGAGTAAGTACGGCAGGATGTGGCAGTCGTCCTTTGGGTTCAACCCTAACGTGAACGTTGCGCACGTGGCTCTAGCCGAGCAGCTCATGCGTCAGGAGGGGAAGTACCCCAAACGGATCGAGGTGAACTTCATGCAGCAGTACCGAGACTTGAGGGGGTACTCCTATGGGCTGCTCAATCAGTAAGCTCTCTTTACTAACAGCTTGGACTTGTAAGTTAGACAGTGTCAATGTCACAGTACAACTTCAGCAGTACCATGACTTGAGCGGTATAGGCTGCTCTCATTACTACAGCTTTGACTTGTAAGCTAGATAGTGTTACAATAGAAGATAATAGAAGGAAAAAAGGAAAGTAATCAATACCATTTACCGTTAAACAACCCCGCTGCTTCGCCATATGTACACATTTCGCTAACTTGCTTAGTACCATTTCACAAGTATGAAACTCCCATCATTTTCCACTAAGCAATTATGATATTTTACATTGCTTATGCAAATTAGTCCCTTATTTGCATAAGCAATGTATTGAAATGTTCCACCTGCCATTAGTTTCATTGTTCAGTTATCCTCCTCGAACAAAAAAACGCCCTGCAGTTTAAGATCAAGCTGCTAGGAAGTCAAACTACACCACTTTTTACTTACTTACATGAACAACTCATTCTCTTACGCAGAGACGAACCCTCAGTCAATGGAACCCCGATGAGTTCTATGATGCAGGTTCATATCTACTTAGGATAAAGCAACACATATCTGCCACCAAAACTCTACCCATGGAAAAAAGATTTTAGAAGACGGAAATTCTGCCAGTCCAACAATACCAAGGTCACCAGGGGGCCCAAAATCGACATTGACCCTAGTTTTTCCAACACCTACCCACCACATACCAAATATCATCCCAATCTATCCAGAAGTTCTGACTACATATATCCGGAAATATAGACACACAAAACACAAAACAATAACATAACGTTAATTTTTATAGGATTTTGCATAGGCGTCGTTTTGTCACGCAAGTAACCAGCTATCAATGTTACTTTCGTTTGAAATTTGTTCTTTACAAGAGTTCAATCGGAGAAATGTTACTACAGGCCCACATGTCAATGTCATGTGTTTCCATAGTAACGGACCGGAGTGGCGCCACCTCAGGACAGCCGTCAGCAAGCGGATCATGCGGCCTAAGGAAGTCCCGCGGTATGTAAAAGCGTCACGTAATAGGCAATAGTTACGAAGATGCTATTTTTGCATGAAGGAAAGTCATATTACAATGCTAAACTTTCTTCAAACACAAAAGTACACACGGATCAAATTTTCAACGACCACTGTCGCCTTCTTCAGGGTTAATGACCAATCATCGCAGAACGTAAACTGGCGAGAGTTACAGACACGTGGTCTCATCAACACGTGACCTTGCGGATACGTGACGTCAGCAATTGGTCAAACGTGCCATGAAAGTCGTATTGTTGGCAATCAAACATCAAACCCACATTTCTAGATATCTGCCTTTAGTGTTGCCTACATTTTAATGAGACTGGCCTTAATTAGTTTGGTTCGGTACTGTACCTAGATATGTACAATCATGTACTTATATATAATTTCTGTACTTAGATATGGAGACAGCATGAACGAGGTTGTGACGGACATGATCGCCAGGTTTAAGGACCTGAGAGACACTACTGGCGGCGGGAAGACTGTGCCGGACCTCACCAATGAGCTGTACAAATGGGCCATGGAGTGTAAGTTTCTCTAGCACTGAACCTTACGGCATGGTCACAGTGTAGTGGACTTGGCCACTGGCTTTAGAAGGGGCCATATTTGCTTGCAGCATTTTGTACAGCATTCAAAACGCGTAGAAGACACAAGACGCCTTCCCGATTAGAGGTACCACGGCTAGTTCCTACCCAAACTACATGCGTCTACTCTATACATGAATAGTAGAAGGTAATTGTGATCATGAGAACAACACTGCGGTGTGAATAAAGTTTTATCTTGTTTTTACTACAATAAAAATGACATATAGTACACGCTGGTGCCACACTCAAGCAAAGTAGCTTATATTAAACATGAAACATGTAAACGGGAATTCGAACGTTTGATGTACATGAACAGTGTCGGGCAGTTGAATTAAAGCGAGAGAAAAAAAAATGAAGAAAGTTATCCTTGCTTATGGCATCATGTCCAACAATGGTAGAATTGTGTGATTGTGTGATTTATTTTAATGATAACAGAGAAGGGGGGAAAGTCATTTGGAAACATGCTTTCCGTCCTTTTCAGCCATCGCCACAGTTCTGTTCGACACACGGCTCGGCTGCCTGGAGAGGGAAATGCCGGAGAAGACCCAGCAGTTTATCGACTCCATCGCCACCATGTTCAAAACCGCCTTCCTTGTGTCAGCCCTCAAGCCGTGGATGCTGACGTACCTCGGTCTGGGCGTCTGGAAGCGCCATGTGGAAGCCTGGGACGTCATCTTCAGTGTGGGTGAGTGTTATACGGTCCACGGGGCCATTTTTCTGGATCATCATCATCATCATCATCTTGCTCATTTTGCTTTTTATAAGCAATGCGAGTGTAACAATATATTTGATTTTTGTGAGGACTCTAGGAAGAATAGAATTCCCATGCCTGTTGTACATTTTGATGGAGATCTACATAAACAAACAAACAAACAAACGATCTTACGATTTCTGTTATAGGTTGTGCAGGCAATCATCATAACATAATTATAAGATTTGTACATGCATTCCTTTGTAGTTTATGGAGTAGCCTTGATACCAAACTGTTTCCAGGGCCTACACAGGCCAACTGAGTTAGACACTACACGACAGACATTATTGAGATCGGGCTGCATGGAGGTTAGGCTATTTTTGGAGCAAAGGCAGTTACACCTCCTTTTTTGTATTCGCGAATTCTCATTGAACTTTTGGGCCTTCACTCTATGCAGCTCACGAGAACATAGACAGAAAAGTGCTGGACATTGACGCCAGGCTGAGTCGTGGGGAGGATCTGGACGGGTCGTTCCTGACCTACATGCTGACCGGAACAGACGTGACCAAGAAGGACCTGTACGCCACTGTTACGGAACTCCTGCTGGCGGGAGTGGATACGGTAAACCTGACAACACGAATTCATATCAACTTGAAACTTCATTTGTGTTGGTAGAAGTAATTCTTTCACTAGTTTAACTGTAATGTCCGACTCCAACACAAAAATTAGACTCACCCAAATTTTCGACTGAACAGCACCGGTCTTTGTCAAGGAATGAAAAGTCCACTGCTGCCGTGACGTCACGTCATGCAGATAGAACACGTGACTCAGTGAGCAGTGGATCATAAGTTCCAGGAAGTCTATGGCGCCCAACGTCTCTGTTCTATCTGCATATATGGTTTATGACAATTTAGATTGTGTTTACACAATCTCTCTAACAATGACAATTAACACCTGCGGGGTGACTTGGAATAGACTCATTTTTCCTCAAATGTCAAGCTGCATAAAAGTTCTAAACTGAAACCATTCGGCTCCAGATGTCTCACTGAGGGATGACTGCGGTGCGATAGATACCGTTTAGCTGAAGAATGAGTCCAGTCTACTTTATATTTTTCCTCACATGTCGTGTTTTTTCCAGACGTCCAACACGATGGTGTGGACCCTGTACGAGCTCGCCCGCCACCCGGAGCTACAGGAGAGGCTACACCAGGAGGTCAGCAGTGTGGTGTCCCCGGGACAGATACCTACTGTTGATGACGTCAAGAACATGGCGCTACTCAAAAACGTCATCAAGGAGATCCTTAGGTTAGATCTGCCGCTACACAAAGTATTTCGATGGATGATATCTAAATCCATATTGATTCGAAATATTTATAGACAACACTGTTGCCATTAAATCTTCTCAGCATTTCAAAGTTTCATTTTGATTTAATATTTTTATCATTGCGTGCAAGCAATGTCGTAATTATCAATTATATAGTCAGTGACGGGAGTAAAGATATAACGTAACATTTCATATTCTCCTACGTATAGGGTCCGACGTCATCGCAAAACGCCTGTTGTCCCAATTTGCGACGACGTTGGACCCTCTGCGTAGGAGAATGACATTTCAGCTTACTTGTTCAATTGCATAGTAAATTTTCAAGGGTAAAAAGATGTTCCACCTTGGTGATCATGATCAGGTCCTTGATATTGTTTTTGTTTCTTTTCCTTTTATATAGAGTGTATCCAGTCTTGCCGGCGAATGGACGTGTTCTGGACAAAGACATAGTACTTGACGGCTACAATATTCCTAAGGGGGTAAGTCCTCCAATGCCTGTCTTCGTTCTACTCTGTGGCTAAGATCGCGCATAACCGCTAAATACGGTATGTCATAATTATAGTTGACCAGGTGACTGGTGCAAAATATAGCTAGAATTGTGCAAAATGTGGCAAAATCATGAAACTTGGTATGATGAATCCCGAGAATGTGGTAAACATTTTCAGGAGTGGGGCCAATTAAAAATGCATGTTTCTTAGCAACGGTTGCTAGGAGATCGTTTTCCAAGATTAAGATGTAATGTTTGTAAACTCTCCACAGACGCAGTTTGCAATCCTCCACTACAACATGACGCGTGATCCCGAGGTGTTCGAGGAGCCCGACAAGTTCAACCCTGACCGCTGGACCCGCATGGGCACCGAGAAGGTCAACACTTTCTCCTCGGTACCGTTTGGCTTCGGACCCAGACAATGCGCAGGTAAATAATAAGTACCAGTCATCGGATTGTAATACGAGTACACCCTTAACTCCAACACTCTCGCGGCAATGCCTCAATCCTGTGTCATAGCCTGTGGAAGGGTGATTGTAATACAGATGCTGCGTTATGTTGACCATTTTGGATCCACGTGTCTTTTTGTAATTCTTAAAACGGCGGCGCTACAATAACAGCATGCCATCCATTATCAAAACGTATGCTTTTTTTTCAAAGGTCGACGACTCGCTGAGATGGAGATGTACCTGGTTCTTGCAAGGGTGAGTTTTCTTGTCAAACGAAATAAATTCTCCACTTGCACATATATCTGAGTGATATCTCAAAGGTATGATATTCTTTGGCAGTAAAAAAAACGATATGATTTGTATTCATCATCTGTATGGTTAACTATCAAAATAGACAACGTGTCCTCTTGGGAGAACAGTTACTAGCAGTTACCCAACCTGAAAATATACCTGAAAACTTTTTGATTTGTCACGTATATTTGACTTGTGTCCATAAAACGCCACAATGAAAACTTGACTATATCTGGTGGTTATGATATTATGATAATTCTTCTGTCATCCAGTTGGTTCAGACGTTTGAGGTGAGACAGCTGACGCCAGGAGAAGTGGTCCGGCCCGTGACTCGTGCCCTGCTGGTGCCCGGGGACCCCGTCCATCTGGAGTTTATAGACAGGCCGTGAGAGGTTGTAATCTCCAAGTAGATCCTATGGTAGCATAAGATAGTACCAAAAGCTGACAGAGGAGTGAAGCCGGCCTAGGAGAGGGTATGCTCCAGTGAAAAAAAAACTTTTGAAAAAATGCCATTGGTAATGTATTAGACCCGATAATTTCGCTCAAAACGTATGATTTAGGCCCTTTTGGAGCGTTTCTGTGCGTCCTACGAACTTGCCATTAAAAATCGAAAATAGAAGAAAGACGCCCGTCTGACTACCTTTGGCCGGCTATACTCATTTGCGAGCTGTGACTCTATCTTATGGCACATTAGCATCTGCATGGAGATTAAGATGTTGGACCAAGTCGCACAGTAGGCTTTGTGACTTGACTCATATGTACTGAACTGATTTTTGAATATATGACAGACCTCTGATTGTTACCTGGTTTCTGTCGGTTGTACGGCTACGCCACCAATGAAGTCTAGCCACCAAGTCTATATATAGGGGCAAGTTGGTCCTGGTGTAGGCGTGTAAAAGCCTTTGGTAGGGTATATATGTGGTCAGGCTTGTCAGTTGTGACAGACCACCACATGTTCTGGTTCGAAATTTAAAGCGACTGTTGATCATTCAGACCTGGAATTTGAATGAATTCCACAGTTTGTGCAGTATTTTACCTATAAGATCATTATGAATGGTGGTTTATGTGTTTGGGGTCCTTGGTTTTAGGTGGGTTTGTTTGAGTTTGAAAACGTCAACGGTGACTTTTTATTGTTAAACAGATGTTGTAGTGTACAGAACTCAAAGAGTGTACCAAACTTATCTTACCCAAGACTTAGTGATTAATATTTTTTGTTGCATGGTTTACTAGTCAGTCTGCTGGTTGTATCTAAATCACTTCTCAAAATGCAACTTCAATGCAACAAGATATGAATAGGGACCTTCTCAGTTGTACTTATAGCTCTGATATATTCTAATAACTTAGAAATCATGTGGGCATGGTTTCGTTTCAAGTAACATTCTATTTTATATTGTCTCTTCCTGCTTGAATGTGACTATTTGATGAAAAGTTGACACACATACTAGTAAAGTATATGTAGTACATACCATACTACATGTATCCATAAATGAGTTACAAAAATATTTGTAAGTTGAAAGAAAGTTGATGATAATCACAACATTATAAGTAAGGAGAGGTCTTGCTTTGGGAACCAAACGAGCTGTGCAGGCGTGGCCGCCCTTCGGTCACACTCAGGATTCAGGAAGCTACTGCTCGAGAACAGTATACTGTAAATGCATTTAAGTTCGCGGGGATTTAATTTCGCAGTAACGTTAGCGGGAAAAGGGACTTTTCGCGGTGGATTTAAGTTCGCGGTAACACCATAGACTGCAGTCTAATACATGTACCATGATAGAAAAATGTTCGCGGTGGATTTAAGTTCGCGGTAAAGTGGTCACCGCGAAAACCGCGAACATTTATCCTCCGCGAACATTTCTGCATTTACAGTAAATCATGCTGGATAGGAACATGTGTAGATGATGGTGTCACCTCTCAGAGGATGAACTGAACTATGAAACATCTATTAATGTATCCTATTTTTTACTTTTGGGTGGTTAATCCCCATTAAGGTATTTTCATGGCCATGCAACATGTTATCAGAGCCATGTGGTTTATATTAATAACTAATCTCACTGGAACTGAATAGAATGTAACTTCAGTTAAGTTATGGATATGCTATTTACATGTGTTGGAAATTTTGTTCCTGCAGGCTATAGTTGATGTTACATGTATCTTCAACATGGGTAAATAAATTATTTTTTCTCTCTGGGAGGGGGATGATCAACTGTTGGTCTAAAAGAAATATCTTGCTACATGTTTGACAATAATTTACTCAACTCAAATCTGATAAGGGTTGTTATGAATGTGGAACATCCATGTTGAAGATACATTTTAGAGTGTCCTTGAGCACGTCACTAAGGTCAGACCTCTGGGACAAATCTGTCAATGTTTCTGCTCACTTTAGGGCAGTCCACAATTTGTATTAAAGAAAAGATACACCAAATCTAGAACTAAACTGATGAACTTTATGTGTGGAAGTATCATACACCTAGGTGTTACATTTCTATGTACACATGTACATGTATTGTTTGCCTCAAGCATCATATGCTTAACTTCTCTTAGAATGAGACAAGACCAGATGATTTAAAAGACCAAACCATATATATCAGTTCAGTCACTCTTTAGATTTTATTACAACAAAGGTGTTAACAGAGTGAAGATAGCTGAAGAACTACTCACAATACATGTAATTACCAAAACCCAGAATCATCCTATTAAATACTCTACAAAGGGTCAATAGTCTCACACCTATCAAGAGTACATGTCATTTGGGATATTAGACCATTTAAATACATCTTATAACCAACATTTTACTGTGATCCATGTTAAAGAAGCATAATCTCCTAATATAGCAGGGCCATATTCTCTAAATCTGACAAAGGCCTTGATTCAGACAATTTGCAATTGCTATGAATTTGCTATGAAATATCTAATTGCAAATTCATGTAACCCCTAGAATTATCATCAATATCAGAAGTAGTAATAGTATGTTAATTATGCTATGAAGTGAATACATTATCCTACAGTAATTACTACTTTTTCCTTTGTAGATTAGATCAATACCATAAATGCAATTTTCTTAATAAATCACAAAAGCAAAGATACTAAAGTTGAGTGTTGACACTAAATGCTGAGAATGATTTCTTGCAATAAGCATATAACAACAATGTTGCAGAATCTAGGCATGATGTAGTGTACCAAGAATACCATGATATACAATGTACTAAATTAGTTAAACATGAGGAGATGGGAGGGCAGGGACAACCACACAGAGGATAATATATGAGTGGTCCTCTGATAAAAGGTACAGTTTTGATTCCAGTTGCTAGTCAAGTGAATCAACTGGCTCATCCAAATTTCTTCCTCAAGCCACTATGAAAAAGGTACATTCAATTAGACAATTTTGGAAACAATGCCTTTCTCCTCCTGTCATAAGCTGGCTACAGTGCATACAGCAAGGGGCTGTTCATGATCAATATTAAAGCCTACTTCCTGAATGTAGGTGTAAGGTAACACAAATGGGACAACATTGTAATCTCCAAGCAGAATCCCGGTGGCATAAGATAGTATCAATGCTGGCCAAGGAGTATAGCTGGCCAGAGGAGGTCTGCCAGCTTTGATACTATCTTATGCCACCGGGAATCTGCTTGGAGATTAAAACATTGGCCAGTGACCTGGTACTTATATGTAGGTATTGATTTTATTTTCTACAAGGTGCAAACTTATCTGGACCAGGATAGTGTACAGTTTCAATTATGAAGAGGTAATAGCTAGCCAGTGCTGTTGAAGTTTTACAATGCTTATACTACAAACTGTGGAGAAGTCAGCCACTTGTGTGATGGAGTAGATGGATAGGATGGAGATGTTTGGACCTAACAACAAGGTGTGTTGATGTGGCGGGTTTTAGCTGGAGCTGGCTGCCCAGACACGGTAGGCTATAGCCACAACAATGGCGATGACAGCAGGGAGAAGGTAACTGCCCCAGGAACTGTAGAGATAAAAGAGGACAAACGATGAGTCAACATACCATAAGTTTTACTTTAGGCCACACCAAATCTATTTGTTGCTTCTCAGATTTTTTCAGTAAAAAATTGGACAGGTAAAAAAAAAATTTTTTTCAAAAGGTCTTGGTTTAAGGAGGTCATGTAGAGGTTGTTAGGTTTTTCGGATTTCCAACATTTCAATGACCAACATTTTGATATTTCATTGCAATGTTTCCATCCCAGTTGTATGACATGCACCATTTCCAACGAAATGTGTGTGAAGATTTCCATGAAAAAAAATGGACAGGCGAATCCGAGAGGCAACCAATGAAATTAGTCTGGACTTATCAAGCAATAACAAAAAATATAAAAAGTATATACAAGGTTTGTGTGGAAAAATATTCAGCCTTGTGACTGGTGAGGTGAGGTAAGAAAGACTACCGGTATCCTTGAGAGACTCAGAGACAACCTACAAAGAATATTTCAGTGTCTATCCAGGCTGAAATACCCATGAAACATCTATCTGATGGATACAATGGGTACGGACTTAATGTGGGCCTACCTAAGAAATCTTTGACTGCACATCAAGCTTGCATCATGAAAGCGAGCACCGCCTATATATCAAATACCTTTATCAGTGTTTAGCTACATGCATTTAAGATAGAAAAAAATTATATTTCTTAAAGAAAAATGCGGTTTCAAAACAGATGCTACTTCCAGCACTTATTTTGCTTATATGGTAAAAGCAGCAACAAAGACATTCTTAATGTGTGTCTAATTCTGAGTGTGTTTGTGTGTGTGTATGCTTCTGTGTGTGTGTGTGTGTGTGTGCATGTGTGTTTGTGTGTGTGCATGTGTGTGTTTGTGTGCATGTGTGTGTGTGTGTGTCTGCACATGTGTGCGTGTTCCACTCTATGAACAATCATCCCACCTGATATATCCCTCCAACCATAAGGGGCCCAATTCATCATTACCAAAAACACAAGGCATCTAGTAGCTACAGTGACGATAAAATGATTATGATCATTACTTACGTGCCACCATTACCGGAAGACTTCCACATGTCTCGTTTTTCCTGAGGACAGAAACAAAAGGCATTAAGATTGCTTTAAACTTTTTAAGGTCCCTACAAAGCCAAACCATAACATGAACTCAATCATGAAACAGTTGGAACTCAATGTCTCTATCCCAGGAATACATTCCTCCATTAGATCCAAAAACCTTCTACTTAAGTTTCACTATCACATGCAGCAAAGGGTACATTGACACACATTAAAAAAACTACAGTTTCATTAGTCTGATTAAATCTTGCTTATAGCAGCCCACCAAACATCTGCCGGCCTCCTCTGTAGTGAGGGGCCAGTTACAGCCCCGGACAGCAGAGTTTGTGTTACACAGACTACATTTTAATGCATCAAATGAAAAGGAAAAGGACCCTTTTCTGCTACAAACACATATCATTCACAGTTAACCTTCAACAGTACTACCAATCAGAGAAAATAACTTACTGGATACTTGTTTGCTGCTTTGTCCTCCTGTGCCAAACACAATACACAAACACCAATATTAGTTCACGTATCAATGAAACTGAAATGAAATCTGACCAGGAATGACAAAAAAGATTTACTCATTTTTGCCTTTTAACTGCCTGTAGCAGTCAGCTATTGGCTATGGGGCTGAGTGAGTTTGATTGAGTGAACTGCCTCAATTACACTTTGACTTTCTTTACCAACTCAATTGTAGTCTTAAACTGGGGCCGAGATTATATATACAGGGTGAGGTGGTTGAGAGGGAAACAGTGCGGTAGATTCAAACTGGTAGGTACAGCCTTCCGTGTAGCTCCCGAATTATTGGCAACATCTTATTACTGACTGGTTACATTTGGCCAATTTTCGTCATATCGATGTCTGAAGTATCCCTCATCACAATTGATCAATGTCATACCCTGAATTGCACCCTGTGACATATAACGGCTGTTTTATGTATATTACAACACTTTTACCAGTCAGAGTTAAAGAATAACTGTTTCCAAACCAACTACCAAAGAAGCCAGATGAAGTTTTGAACTGAGACTTACATCCCGAAGCTCGCCAATCAGGTAGTTCGCCATCAGATCACGGGCGTCCTCCGAGTGACCCACATCTTCAAAAGCCTCTGTTCCATCTTTACCTGTATGTTCAACAGAGAAGCGCAGATGAAAGTTTCAATCACACATCCAGGCTATACTGACATTGACAACTCAACCTTTAGCATGTAAAGAGCAACAGTACGGTCCAAGCACATTTTTTCTAGTGTAATGTGACGGAATACAGTCAAAGAGAACATTTCTGGCTTCAAAGTCCTTTCATTTGATTTTCTCCTGAAGTGAGACCTACTATACTAGTAATAAAGACTGATTAATCTGCATATCATGAGCATTCACTTGTGGCTGAATATAATTACACAACTATATCTTATCAATATGAAACTATATTTACCTTTAGAGTAGCACCATTCTAAAGTCAATAATTGACTATAGAATGGTGCCACTCTAAAGGTTAATATGAATACATTGTAACACAACACACCAAAGCAGTGTTGTGTCACTATCTCTAACCCTCATTGGTACATTGTATAAACACAACAAGAAAGGAGATTATGTGTCTGTAACTCTCATGAGAATAAGAGGAATTGAGAAGTGACTGGCTATTTTTGATCCTGAAGAAGCCAACAGGCAAATTATGATCCTTCTACACCTTAGTGTTGGAAGGGAGTTCAGCACTGTGCTAAGAAAGGACATTACTCACCTGACTGTTCCAATAAAACCTCCTCTCCACCTGGGTGCTGTAGTAAAAGAGATTAAAAAATATAATGTTACATAATTGTACATGTCTGGAAAAATGGATGGGGTAACCTACTGCTAGGTCTCTTCTTGTTGGCTGTTTCATTTTTAAGATACAAGCATGAAACAATCAAGTTTTCTTTGCCATCATGAAGATTCATCTTAAAGCTACTGGCAACAAGTACATTTACACATGTAACGTTAATGTTATGTATCCAACTTCAATCAGTCCTGTCTTGAATTGGACAAAAGACAGGCATCAAATTTGCACGCAAACTCTCAGGGAGAACATTCCACTCAGATAATGATGTCCATTGGGGCTTTATGCGAGACTCAGTGCCAACCCTGACCTTCATATAACTGCATATTCAAATGAACCTTTGGAATGTGGACTTGTGACATCAGACAAGGTTCACTTGTGTGCAGATGTGAGGTCATGTCATGTCATGTGTTTTGATACAGAAAACTTTTGAATAGTGAACAGATCATCACTGACAATTGCAAGTACATTACATATTACACTTAACCTCTATAAACGTGTGATGACTAAGCCACATGATGGAGGGGTCAACGTCCTCTCGGTTGAAACTTGGTGGACGTGTAAGACGTGACCAGGCAACGAACTATGGCCAATAGGCTTTCTGCTGGTCTTTTTACACCCACCTGTGATTTTGACCAGTCTTGTAACGTTCCACATAGATAAATGTTGCTCATACACAATTTATGTAACATTATGCAAATTTGCGCGGCACCATAAAGTGGAATAAAGACGCCCCCCTCCCACCCACTTCTTTCCAGCAACACAAAAAATTCTCACACGTATACCGTAGGTTTTAAAGGAATAAAGTTAACTTGAACAGGATTTCGGTCACCAAACTTACACTGAAAGGTAACTCAATAAGTATCATAAGGGCATTAAGTTTCTAACAGATGTTTGTAACCCGAAAATTGGCAAAGTATGGGCGCGTAAAAATTGTTCACGTTTACCTCCTCCAAGAACTTCGTCACATCGTACACTTTGTCGTGGATCACGAGCCATGAAGAAGTGCCGGTAACATGCTTCTCCACTTCCTCCTGTGAGAACTGTTTCAAGTCGGGTTGTTCTTTCTTTTGCTCGCTCATAGTTGTGCTGTTTTGTGTCGGAAAACTTACACGTACGTACTCGTGTGACCTCACTTTTTGTCTGAAAATTTACTCGCCTTGCTGAGCCCACCCGACCTACCCGGTCAGACCACTGACGGGGAGAATCTAAAATTACTCATAAAAAATGGGAGCCAAACAGCCTATGATCAGAAATATTTCTTTAAATTTATATCAAAAACAAGTTACATAGTTTACTTACAATATACTTTGTCCCTTTGTATCACAATATACCGAGTTTTTTTATTCTAAAGCTTACAGATCCCCCACATTAATGATGGTTTGACCCAACTAGTCCCAGTTATCTAAATGCCAGTCACATGCTTCGGGTCACTAGAAGAGTCCATTAGATAAACGGGGAAGTGAAATGATTCGGGTTACTCAACTTACTGGTATCCGATGCAATAAGATTGGTTTGGGCTACCTGTTTGTGACTGGGGCCGATTAAGTAGTAACATGTGTGATTTTGACCTAATAAACGTGCTGCATCATCCTTCAAAAGACGTCAATATATTAATTACATTAATCATATCAACAGGTGGTACCACGTCAATAAATCAACACGCCCTAGTAAAATGAACCAATCAATGTGTATTCACGGACTGACATGCTTTCAATCTATGTGAGTAACTGCTACCCCTACTCGGACCATTAATTAAGAAAAAAGACTTTAAGTATATGTCGATCAATATTACGCCATTCGTTAGTATCAGATTTTTATCCAGGTGAGTGTGCACAAACCTTCAGCGCACTTAAAAAATAAAGTTTAGAAGGAATTTCGAATTTTAGATATCCTTGCACTTAACTTGATCAAGATATCAAATGACACCATTAACATGACAAAGGATTAACAGGTGCCAATGCTACGGGCTGAGCTCAGATCTGACTTTATTTCGGTTCAGGGCACCCGGTCTAGCACTAAGATTGTCTTGACAGAGGTGGCTCCAAGTTGTAAGTTACCCGGAAAACTGTTATTCTGAGCTTGAAGAACCATGGTTAGACCACGTGTACAGGCTTCAGCGCTAGCGCGAAAACAGACTGGGGACAAGAAGACATGTGCGGCGCTGAAGGGAGGGGTCAGGAAAGGACGATACCGACCAGGTGAGTATATCTTGAGCAGGGTTGCCTTTTTAGTTTTGTAGTGTTTCTGTTTTTAAAATAACTTCAACGATTGCGCCGAACATTAGGAAATCCACCTTGGTGCAGTGATAACACTGTATTGGTGTCAGACAACCTTCCACACAGTATAAAAAGTCTTGAATATGATATACATGGTGCAAGCAAGCACCGGAATGATGTCTATATGGGAACTTATCAATCTATGCCCACATCAATCATTCGTTGTGTAAATCTGCACATATTTTCACAGCCGTTCGCTTCCCCAGCTTCTTTTGAACAATTGAAATGTATTTCTCACATAATCACAACGCACTAGTCTATAGTCACACAATAATAGAATGTAACTTTAATGATTTGAATCTACATTACAATGCAACTGAACAGGTTTAATTATCTCCATGAAAAATGAAGGTATAGTTTTTGGTGTGTCTGTCTGTGTTTCCGGGTATTTGTGGTCAGCATAACTCTAGAACCTCAGGATGTATTACGATGATATTTGGTTTGTTGGTAGAGGATGGGAAGACAAAGGTCATTGTCGATTTTGGGCCCCCTGGTATGTGACCTTGATATTGCAGCCGAACTTCCATTTTTGCATCTTTTGACCTGGACGGTCTTGTTTCAGTCCGGTTACAATGCTAGCAATCCCAATAGATAAAGTTGATGCACTATATGGCTTTCGTGATTTATCAATTTGTTGTGACATTCGCTAATGTGTTACCAGGGAATGTAGTCCTGAAACGTCTACATGACATGTCGAAGGGAAAGGCGATGTTGGCGATCCTCAGACAGACGTGCAAGGACCAGCGGCTCTGCTCCCAGGCTCCACGGCGACTTGTTCCAAGGGACCTGATGTTGGCCAAACGGATCCGCGGAAGCGCAAGTGACGAGATTTAACCTGTCAGCTACCACAGGACTATGCATGGATTAGAATAACCGTTAATTTATAGAAGAACTTAATATTCACAAATACAAAGCGCCACAGCAGACACACAAGTAGTTAAGTCGACACCAGAGTGAATATACTCGATCGGCAATGTTTTTTTTATTCAATTGAATTGAAAACATTTGTTAGCAAGGCAACTTGTACTTTTCACTTGAATGTTGTAACGTTGAATGTTAGGCAAAGCGTATGCATCTTGCCGTCATTATACATGTAAATCTCAAATTCAATAAAGTTTGAAGCTACCGTGAGTTGTAACTGTCATTGTCAGATTCCTGATTGTACAATTCTGTCGTCGGGAACATGGTGGTGAATTGAAGAATGGGCAGCAGTCGGATCTACTATCACAACTTTATCAAAAAGTATCAACTTTGATGGTCACTCTGACGTCAGCCTGATTGAGTCTAGCTTATCATATGCATTTCAAGTAACGCAGAAGAACAAGGAAATCTTGGTTTTGACAGCTTTTTTAAAAAAAAAGCCCAACATCCGACCTCTGCGGGGAGGGGCCAGTTACACCCCTGACAACTTTGACGTATATAACCGTTATATATGTATGAGACTGATAAAGACAAGACAAGAAAACAAAATACAGAACAATCGCACCGATTCACACATTTGTCACCAGTGGAAAGCGGGCCCAATTGCAGTACCAGATACCGTCGGTATGTGAAGCGGCGCGCCTTCACCGGCCGGACTGGTAGACGTTCTGGGCCCGAGGCACCGACATGCATGACCGAGTTACTGGCGTCTTCAGGAGATGTGGGCTCATTGTATTTCCCCCAAGATGTCACCAAGAGGACACCAGGGAGCCTTGTGGCTGTTTTTGTCTGCATTTTTTGTTTCAGGTGAGTTTATTTACTACTGTAATGTGTTATCTCTGTTAAGCTGCTATAAACTTAGTAAACGGTAAATGATAAGAGTCACGTGTATACTTGTGTACGAGGAAAGCAGTAGCATCTGACGGGAATCTCACAGTACGTGTCATACTGGAGGTTTGCAAATATTACAAATCTTGACTCCCTTGTTACTTTCCCCGATGTATATTTGACACGTTATTACAATTACTCGGATGACTATCAATTGTAGATATGACAACTTTAGATGACAAAAGGTGGGTCTAGCTATAGTTGTCAAAATAACATACATTATTTGATTGCACGTTTCGTAAGCTATAATTTCTCAACAGCACCGCCCCTCCCATTCCCTGGTTATTTCACACCTGGCCATCGGTCATAAAACGCTGCCTCAGCGTGTGTCAATAGACAGGAGAGAATGTGAGGCTTGTTTCAACAAGACGAAGACAGGTGTAACGTTACAACCGAATCTGTTGGCGCATTGTCGTAACAGCTCACGGACACCTGTAACGTCACACACCGGGTTTCGGTTGGTTGCCCGGGGCTAATAGTCACATTATCACTTGAGTAAACTATCGCATTATCTTGATTCTTCAACCTTTCTCTACGATGTAGCTTTGCTAACCCTCTAGTTCGAGTGAAAGATTACTCCAAACTGTCCAAAAGGAAAACCCTCTAAGCCTGCAGCAAGTAAATTTTATGGCTGACATCCACTCGCTTATTAATTTTCGCCTGATTTCAGAAAAAAACACAATAATTTTCTTCTTCTTTGGAGACGGTCATTATGACGAAAAATTATCAAAATGAGCATACGTTGTGTTGTAGCCTAATGATTGTACTTGAAGAAGTAACACTTGCGAGGTACCCACTGGGACTATAGTTGTAGAAGTGAATTGATAGTTGTAAAAGTAGTACCAATATGGAAGCTTTGAGTGTAGCTGTCGTTATACCAGTATGCCACACCGAATGTCACTTTTACTACACCAGTTATATGTCTTGAATACAGGAATGAATGCCATGTTGGCTGTGCTACCATGTTTTGTCCCGTTAGTTCTTGTTACAACGTTTATGGTGGGTATTTTGAAAATGTGGCCATCTTGTTGCTTTGTACCCACACAGACAGTGTTTTTTCCGACCTATCTCACTATTTTTGCAGTCTGCTGAGGATGTCATCTATAAAATTTACTTGCTGTGGCCTACTGTCAATAACAGAGACACTGTGGTGAGGGCATACCTCTCCCCTCGCTAAAGTCCGCGATTATCTCCTGTTAGGTGAACCCTAAAAGTGTTTTTGTACCAGGTTGTGTGTCCATTAGACGAGAGGAGGGCTCAGATGTGCAGTTGTCGTGTATCGTCCCGATCCCGAGCGAGTATGTCCTGGAGTGGAAGCGGGGTGCTGAGGTGATTCTCCGGTACACCAGTACTTCAGGTGCCGCGGTGGTCCCAGCTCAGAGCTTCGCGGGGAGAGTCTCTCTCGGTAAGTGCTGTTAGCGTGATTTTAAACCTCTAAGAGTTGTCCTTGGTGGCGATTGTTTTGTGTCCTTCGGCCGAAGTACTGCAAAAGATATAATATCTATGATACCAGTATTCTAGCGTCACTTTTACTTCACTAGTTCACTTCATTAAAACAAGAATGAACGGTTAGTTGTTATGCTATGTTTTGTCACTTCAAATCTTGTTACAGCGTTTATGGTGTCTATTTCGAAAATTTTGCCATCTTGTTTTTTTTTTTTGGCCTTATCTCATTATTTTTGCGTTCTGCATAGGATGTCATCGGTCATCCATAAAATTTACTTGCTGTGGCCTAAACGTCCATGTCTGTGTCGTTTTCACTAACAGCGTATACTCAACGGGAATGTTAAAACATTATTATGCGTGTATATAACTGCATTGCCATCAAAAACTTACATTTTGCTGTACCCCTTATTAGTTGGAGCGCGGATGGATTTGGGGATAACATCGGTGAAGTGGACAGATTCCGGACAGTTTTACTGCAGTGTTAGAAACCTGGCGACCTCTGACCCGCCGGTGACGTCAGCCAGCCAAACATTAACAGTTGACGGTGAGCACATACGTCATCGGAACTATTTTGCGTCACTTGCGTATTGATTTTATCGGACAGGCAAACTCTCAATACCGCACCTGGTTCCAAATATCTATATCATTCAAATGATTTATGAAATGTAGCATCAATCAATTTTTGGAAAGGCCATAGAAATATCAAATAATACAGAAAACTAGAGTTCGGCGACCTCATACCTCCATGAATATTTACAGCTTTTGTAAATTTCATGCAATTGACTGATACATTAACATAATTTATGCATGGTATTGTTCACCATTGACTAACGTACAAGTGTCACAATAATAAAATTCCCATCATTAATCATAAAGCGGTTTAGCAATTTTTGCATAAATTATGCAAATAAGTTCCTCATTACCATATTTGGTATCTGCTTATAATCCATCCATCATAATTAACATGTGTTACATTTATTGAAGTCCAGTTATTGAAAACAATCGAATTATCAATTTCCTCATTAATTATGCAAATTAATTCCTCATTTGCATAACATTCATATCATTATGAACATCTTTACCTAAGCTACCTGCATGCCTTATATGATGCCAATCCCTCCATCCTTTCTGCAGTTATACTCTTTGGAATGTCTTGACAAAAACGCCCCTGCAGTTCCCAAATTAATGTTCCCGAAACTTGCTCCACTTTGTCATGACACAAAAAGCTATCTACCGCTTAAATGTCAAGACCATAGCATGTCTAGAACAAGAGATACATTGAAAAAACTGCTATGATAGAATGTTCTCATTAATTATGCAAATGTGGTCCTATTTTGCATAATAAGTATCTTACCTTGTACAACATTGTCTAAGGTTTCTACATACCAAAAATGATGTTAATCCGCTGTTCCCTTCTTGAGTTATCCTCTTCAGAAGTTTTTGACAAAAATGCCCCTGCTATCCCAAAACTAGACGCTAGGGGGCCCAAACTTGTCGCTTCTTCCTGAGCACAAGAGCTATCTAACACTCAAATATCATAACCATAGCATGTTCATAACACCTAGATAGCAAAACCGGAAGTTGCGCTGCAGTACCAAGGGGAGTTGCTAGGGAGCCCAAAATCTAATCATTTCCAGCTTTCATCACACACTACCAACACACCAAGTATGAAACCAATCCACCCAACCGTTCTTGAGTTATTTTGTTTACACACAGACAGACACACACACAAACGCAGGGTAAAATATAACCTCCATGACATTTCATGGAGGTAACAAATACATTTAAGGGCAGCAAAAAACTCTTTTGCTTTTCAATAGGAATGGCTACGACGGAAAGTGATGTCATCTCCAGTCGGGACAATTTGGGAGGTTGTACAGGTACTGTCCTCAAAATAATAATTTTTTTTATCAATAATTATCTAATAATTAAGGGTTTTCAAAGTTATGAATATAAGGTACTGGAGTCTTAACTGATATTCTATAGTGTTCTTTCAAACTTTTAATTTTAATGAAAGATGTTGGAGTTGAAAATTGTCTGGTAGTTACTAGCTATAGATACTGTAAATACAGAAATGTTCGTGGTGGTTTTATGTTCGCGGTGGCCACTTCACCGCAAACTGAAAACCACCGTAAACATTTTTCCATGGCAGTAAAGACTGCAGTGCATGGTGCTACTGCGAACTTAAAACCACCATGAACAGTCATTTTTCCCGCTACCATGAAATTAAATCCCTGCAAACTTAAATGCATTTAAAGTAATATGCAGGTCATCCTAATGTCCAATGTCTGTGTCTAAGCAGATACCAGTGGAGTACAACTGGAAACAGTTATCCTGATGACGGCAGCAGCAGGGGTGGGGGGGATGCTGGCGGGGGCTGCACTGGCGCTGTTGTGTCGTGCCATGTGCCGAGACTCGGGACGGGATGGTCAGTATAGTAGTAACAACATAAGCCAAAAAGCAGTTACTCAAGCAACTGAATATGATTTTGCTCGAGTAACTGCTTTTTGACAGATCTTATTACCTGGATGTCTAACCTTCACCAAAGTAGTAATATAATAACAGTAGCAGTTATCACTTTAAAGTTAGAGATCACATTGAGATCTTACAAATCTAACAATCTAATACACTAGAGACTTGGGTTGTGTCAAACATCAGAGGAAATTTGAAAGAGCATACCTTCATATGCAGTACCGGTATGTTTATTTCTTTCATGACGTTTTTAGTTATGGATACATTTGATCAATAAGATTTCCTGAATTCCATTCTTCTCCAAATTTAAGTAAATACATGATATATAACTAAGGAAGCAATTGCTGGAGCATACAGGTCGAGGAACTCAGATCGGTCATGCTGGACAGGACTATGTGGCAAATCTGGTGTCACCTCTCAGAGGATGATCTGAACTGAACATGATTTAGGAAGAATCATTACTAGTAGTCTATCTGTCTGCTGAAAAAACTTTGCTTGGCAACAATGATACTGCACTTAAGTAAAACAAGAGGCTGGAATGGCTGAAACATAAATGCTTGTTCCTTTTTATTTTGCAGATGATTCCAGAGTTTTTCATGCTGCTGAAGTGGCTTTCTAGTATGGACCAAAAACATTATATAGAAAAGGACTTCTATAGATAACGTTCTTGTATGGACTGAGAAGCAGCTGCAAGGTTTGCTTCAAATGATACAATATGTACATCAAGGCCTCTAAGGGACCTTTCCATCCCTCATTGATATTATGGTTACCACACATTCAGTTCTTATGAATGATTTAAAATGCAAACCTTGTATTCCTTGATAAATTGCATTTCAAATCAGCATTTTACAAAATTCTAAACTTACAGTTTTGAATTGTTACTTGGCCTCATTAATATGTTGTTCAGTGCTGAATGCAAGTACATGAACATGATGTTGAAAAATATAGCCACGCATTACATGGGAACTTGGAAAGTGAGAGAATGTTTTATTCATTTATATAGATAACTTGAATAACAATAACTTTTCAATAACTATAAGTTGATAAAAATCATAAAGGGTTGTAGCAATAATCTCCAAAATTTAATTCAAATCAATAGACAACTGTATAACAATGATGTATTTATGCCTTAATGGCACAATCTATAAACTTCTTTCACAAGTAATTGTCAGCATGTGATATACATACAATCATGTAGTACAATGACACAATTAAAACACTGAGAAAGAGAATAATGTCTCTTATATCATTCCAGCAATGTATTCCTATGCTATAATATGGAAGTCTAATTTCACTAGCAAAATTGCTACATTTCTTTCAAACATTGTCATACTTCTGATGGGTACTGAAACACGGGATGGGAAGTTGTCAACTTTAAAAGAAACTTAATTTCAGGATGCAGTACAAAGCTTTTACAACTAGTATCATAAAGATTGTCCTTTATGCATCTTTATCTTTGCCCGAATCTTTCGTTATTGCTTCATCTGGGACTTCCATGTCAAAGTCAAGCGGCTTGTCATACCCCATGAGATGGTCGTAGTCACGAGCATGATAGAACGATGCTTCATTCACCAGGTATCCTTTCCCCCCTGCCATGAAAGTAGTGAACATCCTCCTCAGTTCTGGCACCTTAACGTCTTCCTGTGTAAACCGAGTCTTCTTCTCCATAAGAATTATGTTCTTTGTGACCACAGTGTACTGGTCTTTTGCAGCATCATGGTACATACGTACCACATACCCTTTTGACAAGAAGTGCAGGACTGCTGGGGACACAAGGATGAATCCCACGCTCATGAGATAGATGAAAACTTGTGCGAATACGTTGTAGTGACTGATACCTCCGTGCCAGAAGATAGGAGTCATCAATGATATGCCAAGAAGACTTGTAGAATAGGAGAAGAACTTCACCTTGACAACAATATTAGCCAAGGCACCTTTGTAGAGGAGGCGGCCATCTGGTGTTTGCCATTCGTGAGGCTTTGGGGCATCGTGGTCAAACAAATCGAAACAGGTTGGCTTAGAAGTTGTGATGGCTCTTGTACTCTTGACAAACACTGGTCGGAGAGACAGTCCTCCAAAGATATGACTTTGGTGAGTGGTGATTGACAGTGTGTTGATGCATTGTGCTGTTCCACAAGGGTTGAGGATGAGCTGGTTTCTGTACAGCGATTTTGATACTGTTCTTGTCGGGGAAATTCTGGACAGGAAGGATGCCTGGAACGATGACCTCAGAGTCTGAAATGATAAACGTCATGCATGAGTTGAATGAAACCTACATTATTCATACTTCAAGCTTATATTCAGTGAATATGTTGGTAAACTAACGATACACATGCAGCAACTGGTCTGGCACAAAAGGTCCAGGTAACGTCATGGCAAGAATTACCGGGCACAGCGGGAATTTCTTCTGGCTGGAGGAAGAGGTTGAACATTGGCCGCTGGATTTTGGCGTTCAAAATCTATCTGGATCGGGCGGGGCGCGGTGTTTAAAAAAATCAGAATTGAACGCGATTGGCTCAAGAAAGTCTAGTTTGGACAAGGGGTTTTGCCAAAAACACCCTCCACATTTTTAACGCTTTTTTAAATTTTTTTCGAGTCACCTGTAAGAAAACAGCCATAGCTGAACGCAGTCGTAACCAGCGGAACCCCCTGATATTCTGTAGTATGAACAGCGTCTTATCCAGGTGTTAGGGTAGTCCTCAAATTTCACAAACCGCCAGCACGTAGCAGGCATGAAACTGAAAACCTCGGGACAAAATCAGCACATGGGCGCAGCCATCTTGAAGTCCCGGCATGCAATACTGGCACAGACCAAACCAGGCATTTTCCAAGGGGTGTTGCTTCTGAGAGCTTGTCGAAAGGCATTGGTAAATGTCCTCGGCTTTTCTACGTGAAAAAAAAAAATCCACTTCTGTTTTGCAGAAAGATCAATATCAAACAAATAGACTTACTGAGAAGACATAACGTTTGATGAAAAAAGTTCTCCCCAATGAAGTATGCAACGGGTAAGCTCAGGGGTAAGCTTCTGTCTGATTAAAATTTTCGGCTCCAGTAAACAGAGAGGAATTCATGTTCATGTCCTCACTAACTGGCCAAGCGGGACATAAAAGGATTAGGTTACTAGTACGTACACCCATTACTTCTGTGGAATTTGATTTGAAGTTTCGACCTCAATGACGTAGAAACTTTGCCAAACAGTACCCTGCAATGCTTTGAGTTTGAGTCTATGAACATAAAGGCCTCCAAGCCATAACGTGACATTTAAAATGTTCGACTTTCGACTGTAACATCATGTTTCGGCGCATGATTCCGACCATGAACCCCCTAATCGTAGCCGGCGGCTGGCATCACTGCCGTACAATCAGATATTGGCAGACTTACAGTGGCCTTTGATATTTGGCTCGGGAGAATTTGATTGCAGACCTGGGTTCAGTTTCAAATGGCAAAGGTGACATAGCTTCACCTTTAGCTTTCCGAGATCAGCTCCATACAACAACAAGTGGAGGAGAAATACAGAATTGAGTATTGTAACAATTGTATCTAAAATCTAGATGATTTTGAGATTCCTTGGATATGGGGTATATTCATTTAGGATATTCTATATAAAGGTACTGTAGGTTTTTATTACACTGCGGCAGCGATTTTCGTTTGCTAGATTTTAACTTTGAACTTATCACATGTCTATCAGTATCACGCAGCCTTTTATTTTATTTCATAAGTAAATAGACCGTTGATATCACATCCTGCAAACCACTATCTGCAACAATTAAAAGTTAGTTATCTGAAATACCTAGCTGTGAATTGTTTCTGTTTGGATGTTTGAAAGAGTGTTATTGACGAGGATTTGACTTGAGCTCGCCATCCCTTTGTTCGTTGTTATATTGCATCGGTGCTTTCTGGCCTTGAGAGGCCGGAAAAACACTCCGCATATATGGGATAGGTAATCTCCAATCTGATCAGATCCTACGGTGCCATAAGATAGCATCAAAGCTGGCCAAGGAGTATAGTCGGCCAAAGGGAGTCAAATGGGCTGGTCGCATACACACAGTCACTCCTCGGTCGGCTTCACCCCTCTGCCATGGCCAGTTTTTGATACTATCTTGTGCTACCGTAGGATCTGCTTGGAGATTAGTAGATAGGACCAGCAAGAAGTCGGGATTAGGGGCGTGAGCTGGAATCTGGGGTCACAAACAGGTCGAGATCCCTGCCGCTGTAATGATGACATTTATCCGATGATGAGCCTCTGTCGAAAGTGGAAATTTTATCTAGTGGAAGTGAAATTATTCAATCGTCTTAGAACATAGAAAGAAAAGGGAAAACGCTAAATGGAAACAGTTTATATGGCCGATCGGAAATTACAACAGTGCTAATCAATTAAGTGAAATGTTTCATATGTTTCTAGAATTACAGAAAAAGTTTTAGATATCATTATCAACGGTAATCTGGAACGAGCAATCTGGAACGGTAACATTAAACTGATATAATAAAACATTTTACACGCTTCAATACATTGATTTATTGAAAGCTAATAAATGTATACTTGTAATTAAGCGGAGTGTCAGCATGCCATCCTTTTTTATAGCTTTACTCCGCTCTTTCGTTCGCTCCCGTGGGTGTCATACTTTTCATCTTTGTAAATTGTACGGAGATCTCTCTTGCTCTGTCGCTCTCCTTCTGGGAAATCGCTAGCTACTACATCATAAAATGTTGATCTATCCATTATCTGTGACTTTTCGTTGTGGTGCAGGCGTTTTAAACGAAATATTTGGGCGGGATCCTAATAATCGATATAGTCCACACAAATCGCCCGCGTTTCCCAGTAGCCGAAGCCACTTGCTAGCTAGGATCATTTCCTTGTTTAATCAACGGTTTCCGTAACCGATCGATACAACCAAGCCACATGGGCATTTACCATCTGTCAGCCTACATTTCCCAGAAATATTTGTTTCTTTCCTCGCGCGTGAGTCATTTTGATCACCTGTTGTTTTTTTCCCGTACCCGTGAGCCCAGACAGGTTAGTGACAAAGGAAGACAGCTGATTGGCAGAGAAACTGAAAGTCTTTTCCCGCCAAACAGCTGATTCGTCGTGACCAATCAGATGCCTGTGTTGGTGAATAGGTAATCAGGCCCGGAACTGAGCGGACTCGCCATTTTCAGCAGGAGACAGATCGGGCTGCAAGTACTGTAATCAAGGCAGGTCATTGCAGCAAATCTAGGCCCATGACTTGAGTGTGTGCATGCAGCAGAGATTTTAGCTTACTTCTGTAGATATGTCGCACTCTGGGTCGCTATATCCCGGTGGGTCCCCCCTATCCATGGAGGGGGCCTCCGGCGATGGGACCATGGGGGAGGAAGGCGCTACAGCGAGTCCAGAGCAAGAGCTCACCGGGCAAGAGCTGAACAAGATTTTGAAGACACTGGAGCTCGGCACGGTGTTGACCAAGTTCTTTCACAAGAGAAAGCCCGAGAACAGGACCTTCCAGGTGAAACTGGAGACCAGACAGATCGTGTGGAGCCGGGCGCTGGGTCGGGTGGAAGGGGCAGGTAAGAATGTACATACCGGTCTGGGAGGGACCTAACTTCACGTTGTTTTCCGGGTTCCTTTCAAATTTCTTTCAGGTCGGGATATGTCATATGTTATGAGTCTGCACTAATGAATAAAAGGGTATAGGCCTCCTCAATGTAGAGTAATAATACTTGACATAAAGTTGACCAACCATAGATGTTGGTAAAGTGAATTTCCCAACTGTTTGCAGAATTAGTGTCAAGAGTTTGTTGGGGAAAATTCTGTTGTTCAACTCCTGAGAAGTGTTGGAGTGGGGAGGGGGGCGGACAGTCACATGGAAGGTTTGCTTGCTCAGGACAGTATTGGAGTTTACCAGGGCAATCTCACAGGCCAGCAGGCGTGTTTGCTCGCGCAAATGTAGGCGGGAAAGAGTGTTTGCACAGCGGAGGCCCGGGGCATGGAAATAGCTGACAACATATTACCCCCACAAGTCAGATACTTCCAACTATTTTTATCATCACAACTTTCTTTTCTGATACTAGTGATAGGTGTTTTATGGTGTTTTTATCACCTTGACATAAATGGCAATACCTCATCATGATTACCTTCACCAATGTCAATAATGCAGCATAAGATAGTATTACATGTTTGTGCAACACTGCTCTATGGTCTCTTCATTTGCATGATGACCTTAGCCTAATATATCTATAATTCTAAAGATATCTTATAGTCTATATCTTATTTTAATTGCTTGTAGTGATGACCATCAAAATTTAGATTAAGATAAGATACACTGTAAATGCGTTTAAGTTTGCAGGGATTTAATTTTGCGGTAGCGGAAAAATGCCTTTTTACGGTTACTTTTAAGTTCGCGGTAACACCATAGACTGCAAACTAATACCACAACAGAAAAATGTTCGCGGTGGTTTTAAGTTGGCAGTGAAGTGGTCACTGCGAAAACTGCGAACATTAATCCACCGGGAACATTTCTGCATTTACAGTAGACTATAAGATGCGGGGCCATTTGGGGGTTTACCTTTGTAGATGTAGATGAAAATATCTAAATTGACCTCAGTAGACATGGTGTGGATATGAGCTGTCATTTTTCACATAAATTTGTTAAATCTATGAAAAAAATTGAAGTGACCTTGTTGAAGTTGCTGAACTTGCCCTTGTTGGTGGAGGCATGATGATAGTAGATATGTATGCCAATATTTTATCGTCTCATTCTACAGGTGGTCGCTCTGGTCTTAAAGCCACACCAATTTAATTTCTTGGTTCACGGATTTTTTCATAAAAAATATGGAGCGAAAGGGCGAAATAAAAATAAGAATAAAAATTGTAAAATGGTTGAGGTAAAGGTAACGGCTAATCCAAAACATAAAGAAAAAAAGTTTTCAGCTTGAAAAAAGTACAAAAACACTATTATTATACAGTAACAGCACCCGTATCCACACTTTAAGAAGCTTATAATATAAAGGCCAATTTGCTACACCAGAAAGTAGGTGAATGGTTTCATTAATGGTGAAAATTTGCTGAGTGGCAATTTTTATTTTTATTTTTTTTTCCAAAAAAATAGGAGCGAGCGAATCCGTGAACCAAGGAATTAAATTGGTGTGGCCTAAGGTTTGAGAACGACCCAAGTTATGTTCGCATAGTACTCACCTGGGATAACATTATAACGTTACCAATAGTGAAAGCAATTCCTCCTTTCCCCATGTCACAGTCAACAAAATGTGGCCATAACTGGTACAGTATAGGTGGTTTCCCTGAGTCAGTTGTTGAAAGATAGTTAATGCTTGACTTCCTTGATGTGAAGGGATAAGAGCATACTAGCACTGATGGTATCATGGATCCCCCTGATGTGGTACTTAGACCATGTTATTGTAAATTCTTTATTTTGATCTCACACTACTAAGTCTTTACACACTTTAAGTCATCAAGATCAAAGTGTTGGACAAGTGAGGAGATGGAGGAAGAGTGTATCTTAGATGAGAGACCAGTATTTTGAGGGACAAGTTTTGCTTGCAGACTATGCTAAATCTTATGCCATTTTTGTCAAAGAAAAAGATGTTTGAGGGCGATGGCTACCACGCACAAATTTTCACCATGTCGTCGTGAGCGCCGGAGGCGTAAGTCATCGCTAGGGAGGTCCGGAGAATATTCTAAAATCTTGACCGTCTGAAACGTCATTTCCTGAATTTCAGTGGCACATTCTGCGTGTTAACTAAGCTAAGTACGATAGTACAATTTCTATTGGTTTAAAAGATTTTTCAGAGCAACGCTCCCGCAACATATTGTCCTGCGTCGAAGACGCAATCGTCACAAGGGAGGTCTGGCGAAATTTTGAAATCGGGACTCTCTGAAATGCCATTTCTTGCATTTTCAGGGGTAAACTATGCCGTTAGACTAGCTTCATTTTATGAAATTTCCATCATCAAAAAAATACACATGGTTTCAGCTTGATTTGGGGGGGGGGGGCAGCCGCCCCCCCTGCCCCCCGGTGGCGCCGCCACTGCACGACCCTCTGAAATGCTATTTCCTGCATTTTTTGGCAAATTTTTCCGACAGATAAAGCTACCTTGATGGCATTTTTTCATCAAAGTTACACATGGTTATAGCTTTTACCTCCACCCCCGACATTTTGACCATTTCGAGCTCGAGAGCCTCTAACAAGATGTTGCAAAATAAGTCTTGGAAAATTTCAAAATCTGGACCGTCCATTTCCTGCATTTTGAAGGACAAATTTTGCTGGCAGACGAAGCTAAATTAAATGACATCAAAGTTTTATTAGAGAGAAAAGTTTTTGGGGGGCGACGACCCACGCCCCCAATATATTTTCGCCATGTCGTCATGAGCTCCAAAGGCGCAAGCCGATGCGTCGCAAGGGAGGTCAAGAGAAACCTCATTTTCTGCAGTCGAGGAGTACATTTTGCCTGAAACTAAGCTAAATTTGACACTGAAATCTGTATGATATATATGAGTGAAAAGGTTTTCGAGGGTGATGCTTCCGCGACATATTTTTACCATGATGTCCAGTGCCGAAGACCGGGATACCGGGAAATTTTGAAATCTGGACCCTTTGAAACGCCATTTCCCGCCATTTCAGGGACTCTGGCATTGGGCTTTGTGGGTTTTAACTTGTCACGAAGAATTTCTTGGTAACGCTTAACGGTGAATTCGGGATAACAAATAACGATTAACGTTGAATTAAAACGACCAATAACGCTTCACGAAGAATATACCGATAACGATTAACGTTGAATTAGAGCAGGTCGGTAACGATTAACGGTGAATTAAAATGGCCCGTAACGGTTAACAGAAAAAGGCATGCAGGCCCTCTAACATGACATGGTATAAGAACAAATTTATCATCTAGTCTAATTTTTTTAGCAATGACAATCATATGAACCAAGTAAACTTGGTAATCTTTTGAAGTTAAAGAATGAACATAAAAGCTACATTTTTGTCATAGATATTTTACAAATGTTAATATTCAATGAAAATTGAAGTTCAAGGAAACTGTGCTCTTAACACTATAACAGTGTACAAATGCATGTATCTTGTTAATTATTACTCAAAACAACCATCAATTGAACCACATTTTTGCTTTGAATTGCAAAATAATGAAGTAGAGATAAAGGTAGTAACAGTTCATTGAGGATGAAACTCTGTTGATTTGCATGTATGAAGGTTGGATAGTTTTTCTAAAAGGACAAGGAAATGATCAGATTTCCATTTGATAGCTTTGACATGAGTGACCAGCATTTTATCTGCATACTGATACCAAGGTATGTTCAAATCAGAGGGTGAAAGATAACTGAGTGGAATATCATAATCTCAAAATGAAAGCATCAAGTTCATATTGGTGTCACTGTCTCCACTTCACAAGTACCAGCAAGGACGTCCTTGTTCAAATTTGCCATTGAATCCCAAGTCGTCGTTCTTAGCAATCTATACACATATATATGTGTGAATTGACAGTCCTTGATGATGTACAACAAGCTTAAAGTGTTTTTCTTATCAATACCAAACATGAAACATCATTAGCAAGGACAATATATAGTGTTGTTATTAATGAGAGCATGTCTTCTTTCAGGTTGCCAAATAATCATCAGTCTCTATTTTTCAGAAAAAAAATTGTTTAGCAGTTCAGTATTTTGTAACACTGTCTGTTTACATGTAAGTTTAGGTCAAGGTCATAGAACGTACATTTGTCTGCTTAGGTACTGATGTAAACAGGATCTGGAAATGGTACCACGCTGAAGTTAGCATCCAGTTTGTGCGCAGATTACCAAAGGTGGCACATCAGATACTGGTGCGCAGGTAGCTAAAGTAGATAGCTTTATATGATTAAGTCCTTATTATTGCACGTGGCATTTATAAAACCTCATTGTACTCCACCAGTCAGTATATAATGAAAGCCAATAAGATACATTGTACGTGTGTTGTTGTTGGCATCCATCTCATTCTGTCTCGGAAGACAATAGTAGGCAGACAGGGTGGGTTTAAGGCGACCCGTCTGCCTGGCCTGCACGTGACTTTTTAAGGTGAAGGAGGGGTGTGCACTTCCTTCTCCACCCTCTCGTCTACTGGCGCACTAAGTCTTACAGGGGTATGTGTGTTGTACACATACTTTAGCCAAAACTATTCTCCAAGCAGAGGTTTCATTGGGGGTCGTGTAGTGGCTGCAATCTTTCGATCTTGAGGCATACAAGAAAAGTTGCAGCACATCTGCTTGGAGAATAGCCAAAACCAGTAGCCAGCACCTAGACAAAAAAATAGCCTACGGATAATTCATCATTCAAGCAACAAACACATTCTTGGAACAGGAAGCAAAGACAGAAAATCCTGTGGTGGCCGAATGTAACCTTTCTGCCAGGTGAGACAATATCCAGGGCTCCATCTGGGGGATTTACATACCAGAGAGGGCAGTGACCCTATATGTTACAGATACATTTATGTATATGAGGAAGTTAAATGAGTATTTCTGTAACTTGTGTAAGGAGAATTACTGTAAATGCATTTAAGTTCGCGGAGATTTAATTTCGCGGTAGCGGAAAATGGACTTTTCGCAGTGGTTTTAATTTCGCGATAGCACCATGCACTATAGTCTCTTACTGTTATGGAAAAATGTTCGCAGTGGTTTTAAATTCGCGGTAAAGCGGCCGCCGCGAAAACCGCGAACATTAATCCACCGCGAACATTTCTGCATTTACAGTATGTCAACAACCTGCTGTTAGTAGGTCTTCGATAAGGGGGATAGTTAAAAAGAGATAATACCAGCATTGGTTTTTGTTTATATTTTGGATGTTCAACTACTGGTAGGCAAAAGCATCATCATCTCTAGGTAGTCATATTAGTCTAATTATTATTATCATAATCATCTGATCAGATTACTAATTAACAATTGAATTAATATTTTGGGGTTCCACCTGTTTTTTGCCTATCACTGCATCATGTGTCATTATTACATATGCTCCTATACTTCTGGTACTTGCATGCATTTTTTTTCTTTTTTTTTAAATGGTAATAGATTTTGTCCATTGACTACATGTACATTTGTATAATGATTAATATATATTTCAAAGCTAGGGTAATTTTTGGCCATTGGTAACATACATTTTTATAATATATCTATTGTATTTTATCCAAGTAAATATCTGTTACATGAAGGGTCATCCTCATTTTGTGACCATAAGCTTGTATGAGGTCTTTGTAAGTAGTCCTTCTTCAAAACATTATCATCAGTTTATTACTTGCTAGTGTGTGTGCAAATGGGCAAAATGTGGCTGTAACTGTAACATCAAACCACAGAGGTAATGTAAAAAGCCTGGCCTGGCCTGTATGTGTTGACACATTAGTGTTGCAGTATATACATAAAGTACATAAAAGTAGGTACACCATTTTATGTGGGTACAGCTAGCTGTTAATGTTTCCCAGGCTTCAACATCAGAAAATGTGGCCATAGGGTGATACTGTAAATGCAGAAATGTTCGTGATGGATTTATGTTCACAGTTTTTGCGGTGACCACTTCACCGTGAACTTAAAACCACAGCGAACCTTTTTCCATTATAGTATGAGGCCACAGTCTATGGCGCTACCATGAACTTAAAACCGCCGCGAACACTCCATTTTTCCGCTACCGCAAAAGTAAATCCCCGTGATATTAAATGCATTTACAGTATTTCATACTGGCTGTTAGCAAGCCAATATTGATGGCAAGAATCAGTCTTTAGACAAGCTTTGGTGTGGAGTTTCAACAGAAAGAGGTCCAGACCAATCTGAGTCAGCCCAATTAATGTGAGGTAGCATTAAGGTCTAGGGAAGAATGCTATGGGTGTCCCTGGTATGGAAAGCCCAAACCTCAACTTGCTCACAGGGGACCACTATTGCCGGATGGTTCACATGATATACATATCCCAGCTACTTGTTTACTCCTTTCAAATCAGTATGATTGAAGATCATTCCAAAAGGCAAAAGGAACTTAGGGCAAATATTTTTATTGCAAAGTGTTATCCTTTTCAAAAGTGATTTTTTTCTCAGGTGTTTTACCAGTACATTGTTATAATCATTTCATATATCAATTAATATGCATCTTTTCTGTTTGGTTTTAGTTTTGAAAAATTTTTCAGAGTTTTTTTCAGTCATTTTCCTTGATTGATACTTTGTCATAATTGCATGTGAAGAAGTACATGTATTACTAAGTTCATTGGCTTAATTTATGAGGTTTATTAGGTTGAAAGTGTATGTAATGTGTAGTTATATCTAGAGAGACACAATTTAATTTTGGGTCGTACCAAATGTACAAACAAGAAAAAATCTTCCAAAGAAGAAAAGAGCAGCCTTGCAGCATGGCCAATGCAGCGTGATGCACTAAAGATCTACTTCGCTTCGGAGAAGATCTGGTTGGATTCTGAGAATTGTTGTTGAATGTTGAAGTCTGGCTTTGGGGGCAGACCGGGTGAATGATGTCTGCGATGGTAAAGGTTAAAATGTCTGCTGGCAGTACAAGGGATTTCTCAAGGTCAAAGTTGATTTGTGTATCAAAGACTTAAAGTAATGTGAAGGATGTAAACTCTTCTGGTTTTGCAATATACATGTATTTTATATAATGTTTTAGATTAAATTCTGTGCAAAAAGCATTATGCTAATTGATGCGATTAGGTGTTTGCATACAAGCAATATGTATATAGTATACATTTTGCACATATACTAAAGTATTAAAGAGTAAAATCCAAGCATAAACATTGTGAAAATAAGATATTATTGGGTAACCTGTGTATGTTTCAGTTCATATTGATCAGGAAAAGCATTTGTATCAGCGCTGATCTGGTTATTAGGAATAGCAACCCATTTGTGGCCAAGATTTTTTAACTTGTACTGCAATTTATATGAACACTGCTAAAAAAGTTGTTAAATCATAATTATGATATATTTTCATGTACCTCTTCTTTGGAGTTGACTTCCATTGTAGTTTTGTTGAATGCGATTGTTATTTGTATGACTTTTTTATCCATTAATTGCGATTCCTTTTTTTTTGCATCATGACGGCTTGGGTATGAAGCATACATTTCATGTATATCATTTCATGTATAACATTTTTTTCTGCAGTCCTCATGCTGTGCATATTTGGCACAGTCAAAATTTGCCTGTGGAATAGAAGCATGTGCATGGAATAAAGCATCTTGTACTGACATTTCATTTGTTTGCAAAAGTCTGGGTAGACAGGCATTTTATTGCAACAATTGACAGTGACAGTGTGCTTCAAAATGTTGTAGATTGCATGATGCCTTTGTTTTTGTTTCTATTGTTTTTAAAACACCTTTGCAAGTTTCTGCATGTAACATTGTTATATCGATTCTCATAATTCCACTGGGTGCCACAATACTGCTTTTTATGGTAGCGAGTGTAAAGAGCCCCAGTAGACATAGGATGGTACCCAGGCTAGTACTGTAAATGCATTTAACTTTTAAGTTTGCTGGGATTTAGTGTTGCGTTAGCGGAGAAAGGTAGTTTTCTTTATACCATGTTAATGCATCCTCTATCACCATGTTTTCTTTGCAGTGGACCTAAGAGAAGTAAAGGAGATTCGTTCCAGTAAGCAGTCTCGGGACTTCGAGCGTTTTGTGGATGAAGCCAAGAAGTTTAAGGAGTCCCAGTGTTTTGTGATCTGCTACGGCACTGACTTCAGGATGAAGTTTCTATCACTTGTTGGTGAGTTGAAAATTCAGATTCTATGATAGTTTGTCTTATTCTATGCAACAAGGAACAAGTGTAACCTGTACTTCCTAGGTGAGAAAGTCATGCAACAAACACACAGTGGATGCAGTGGAGATGGCGTTATGTAAGTTAGAACTTAGTCAGGTATTACAGGTGCCGTACTGGCCAACCTAAGTTCCAGGGTTGTGTGTGAAAAACGAGACTGCAATGGTTATGCTTCTCAGGGTGGCACTAAGGCACGATCTAGACACGGTTTTTCCCAATATCGGCGAGCCTACAACCTCTCACCGACAGCATTTTTTCAGCGTCTAGATGGAACTGCAATATCGCCATAAAGATACCGGCAGAATTTCTCCCGAAAGGTCCGGACCATTTGCCCGATAGCTTAGCAGGGGTCCCCAATAGCTTAGCAGGGGTCCCCGACAGCTTCCGCGTGCGTGTAGATGTGTCCCGACTTCAGGAGGGCTCATTTGCATATAACACGGGCTCATTAGGCTATATAGCTGTTTATGACTACAAGTGCCACGAGTGTCCTGCGGCCAACGTTCCAGATCCCTCCCGACATCTCCACAGATATCGGCAAAAACAATGTATAGATTGGACCTAAATTGCTGTCCAACAAGCAAAAGGAACACTGGGGACAAGCAATAGCACAGAGAAGGACAATATGGCAGAAATTGCAGAGATGGGATGGAGATGTTGCAACAATGAACTGTAGAAGACTATCATAATAATAACCCACCTTAATGCTAAGCACTGACATGTGGTGAGGATGATAGATAATAAGCAAGGATACATAGTCAAGCAGGGTTTTACTTTCAATCAGTGATGATGTACATGATATTTATTTGATAGATTACACAGTTTAATTTCAATTTTCTAGCAATCAGTCCAGAGGAACAGAGCCTGTGGGTTCGGGGGATCAGATACCTAATAGACAACACCAGGAAGTCACCATGGCCACTTCAAGCAGAAAGGTACAGAAATTTTGCTTAATATATAAATATCATGAAAAGTCTGATAAGGTAATTGAAAACAAAGTAGGATTATGGTGGGATTTGTTATGTATTGCACAGTATACCTGGAAATATATGTTTTTCTGATTGTGGTTAAATTGAGAAATGTAATGTTTCAGATGGCTACGGAAGGAGTTCTATGACATGGACAGAAACAGGACTAATACGTGAGTTAATGTTTATGACTGATTAAGTCACTTTCCATCATTTATCGTCCGAATAATGCCAAGAAATTGTAAATGTCTTGTTTTATTTACTTCTAATTTTTTTTTATACGAAAAATGTAGCAAGAACAAATCTAAACCATGCCTGTATAGTTGTACGATAAATAACAAATGTGGGGATTTGGCATTTTTTGTGTCTCAATCATATGATTATGAGTCATTGTCCCTTCATGACCTACTCTTGATCTATAGATTAACAGTATTGAATTTTGCAATTTTCTTATAAAATGTGTGAATATCTTTCTTCTGTTTTACAGAGTAACCTTGAAGGACATCATGGCATTCCTTCCCAAGGTCAACCAGAAAGTGAGCAATAAGAAAGAGCTCAAGGAAGAATTCCAGGTGAATTACAAGCTACATTTTGTAGGATTTGTCTGAAAGACCTTCAAGTTGGAACTCACTTTTGCTCAATTTCCTTTAATACAATGTCGTTGCACCGAATTACTAGTTGCTAATTTAAGTCTGATAACAAGTGGATTTGTTTTTATATTTTCCTTCCAGAAAGTGGACACTGTGAACAAGTCAGAAATATCGTTTGAACAGTTCAAACCCCTCTACTACAATCTCATCCACAGAAAAGAGGTACACACATACGTCATGTTATTTCCTCTTTTGTGTAATGTACAATGTATGTTACGTGATAACATATGCAATGTTTGAAGCCTATATTCCATCTCAGTGAAACAAACTATTGTCAAAATTTGAAATATTTGTTTCAATTTTAGATCGAAGACAAGGTCTCGGGATGCATTAGCGATAGGTATGGAGCTTTTTTTATCATATCTCTCATATTTGTTATATATTATATTTTTTAACATCACTTGGTGGTTGCTGAAGGTTATATGAATTGCTAGTTCAAGGATAGTAAGAATATTTTGATAAAGACATTACAGTTGTCTCGTTAATATACTTTTTTTACTCCATCCTTAGTGGAACAGTGACCATGGCAGCTTTTCAGAAGTTTATATCTGAAGAACAAAGGGTGAGTGGCATGTTTATGTAAAATGTCCTGATTGATATAGGATACTGACAATGTCATTGGTGGCCGCGAACACAAAACGTGAGGTTAGAGTGTAGATACGGTTAGCTCAGTGTCATGTCAAAGTCAAAAGTCGACTGTTTCGTTGTAGCACTCTTGCCAAGTAACCAGTAATTTAGTGGTTCCGACTGGCATTTCATAGAGGCGCTGTGTTTTCTATGACAGTATGAGACTACATTACAGTACTGTGAATGCATTTAAGTTAGCGGGATGGCGCTACTGCAAACTGAAAACCACCACTACCACTAACTTAAATCCCCGCAGACTTAAATGCATTTGCAGTACTCCATTTCTGTCTGCCAGTGGTGACTATTTGTGAAATTGTGTACCTCGGACATAGGAAACCTCAGCAGTTCTGAATGCACAAGAAGCTACTTGGTCCTTATGCTCTTACTCTTTCAATGTCATGTTGCTATTTACACTACAGGCAGCTAGTGAAGGTACAGCCACCAGTGCCCTCCAGTTGGAAGAGTATGTAAAGAGATACTTAGATGACCCCTTGAGACAGGCAGTGGAACCGTACTTCACTGCACAAGAGGTAAGACTGTATCAGATGCAATAGATCCCCATACATTATACATCTATGTAGTTAATGTTTCTGTTTCTGAAGAAGTCACATTAGTGATAAACTGTCATCAGTGCATGTCTGATAGAACATCAGTTGAACATTTTGTAAGGTTTGATGCTATTTGTATATAGGAAAGGTCTTATAGGCAAGCATTTGCCTTCGACATTACGATCTGGAAATTTGGTTTGTCTTTCGTCCTCTCAATGATTTGATATCCCCCCCCCCACCACCAGTTCCTAGAATACTTGTTCTCCCGAGAGAACTCCATCTTCAATGAAGCGAAGGAGAAAGAAGTTCACATGAACATGGACCTGCCCTTCTCCAACTACTGGATAGCCTCCTCCCATAACACGTATGTCTGTTGTACTCTTTTGATTATTAGATACTGTAAATGCATTTAAGTTCGCGGGGATTTAAGTTCGCGGTAGCGAGAAAAATTACTTTTCACGGTGGTTTTAATTTCGCGGTAACACCATAGACTGCAATCTAATACCATTATAGAAAAATATTCGCGGTGGTTTTAAGTTCGCGGTGAAGTAGTTACCGCGAAAACCGCGAACATTAATCCACCGCGAACATTTCTGCATTTACAGTACTATTGTAACCTACTGATCGATGAATTCTGCAAATGCAGTTAAGTTTGCGAGGATTTACTTTTGTAATAAGAGAAAGATGGAGTGTTCGCGGCAGTTTTAAGTTCGTGTTATCGCCATCCCCAGGCATTTTCAGTACTGTACTGTCACATACTGTTGTAATCTTTGGAATATAAAATATTATCGTAAACTACTGTAGCATATACATGTAACTGAGGCCCTAAATGCAGCTTTGTGAACCATATTATGGTAAATATTCTATGACTTATTTTTTGTATTACCTGGACCAAAGCAGACGCCAAGTTTTTTAGATTTACCCTAAGTTATTTGAAGTACAAGCGACATTTGAGAGCACAATATTACATAACATGTACATGTGTACTATCAACTATTAAGATAAAACCCTCAAATATTGCATTGTTTCTATGCCATGTAATGCCAGCGTTTCCTTTGTTCTACAGGTATTTAACTGGTGACCAGTTCAGCAGTGATTCGTCAGTGGAATCCTACATTCAGGTCTTACGTAAGGGATGCAGATGTGTGGAATGTAAGTGTGCCAGATAACAATAGTTCACCTTTATCTGCTGGGTAACCTATATCCGTTGTTTTAAAAAACAAAGTTTTTACTTAATGTTAAGTCAACAGTCAAATTCCAATATTTGTTTGAAATCAGTTTGAAGCAACTGTCCATCACCTTGACATTATGACATTACAATTACCACGTTTCTAAAAATAACGAATATGAGTTGCCCCACAGATAAAGGTGAACTAGTGTTACATGATAGGAATTCCTCTATTAGTTTATCATTGCTTTGTGTAATTTAATTTATTAATGGCATTGTTTATTGTATATAATTATTTATCTATTTATTCCTTTGGCTGACCATTGTTGATTGCAATTGGACACGAAGTTTTCTATTTTTTTGGGGTGATATTTGTAGTGGATTGCTGGGACGGTCCTGATGGCATCCCTGTGATCTACCACGGCCACACCCTCACCAGCAAGATCAAGTTTCTGGACGTCATCAGAGCAGTACGGGATCACGCTTTTGACGTCTCCGAGTAAGTCAACAAACATTTTCCTTGTATCCATTTGTGTTTGGTATTTGTTTAAGTTTAAACAGACCTCCTAGCACACCTGAGCCCTGTAATTGAGTGTATGTCTAAGTCCAAGCTTTGGTTAAAACTGTGTGATGTTAAGACCACTACTTAAGCTCAAAAGTGACTTAAAGTTTGTATAGTTTGTGTTTGGTATTTGTTTAAGTTTAAACAGACCTCCTAGCACACCTGAGCCCTGTAACTTTAAGTCCAAACTTTGGTTAGAACTGTGGAGACCACTGCGTAGATCAAAAGTGTCTTTACATAATGGTGGCGCAGGTGCAAATTTAGCCATTGACATTGTATGTAACATCCGCTCTCATAATTCCACCAGGTGCCATGATAATACAACAGCAAAAAAAATTGTTATACTATACACATTCTCAAGATGGTCTCAAACAACTATAAATATGTGAAATGTATATACATTGGGATTACTGGTGCTACATTGATATAGGTCTTAAGATTGCCTTTAAATTCATGTATTTTTCTATTGTTGTAGAATGAAGGCACCTGGTAGAATTATGAGAATTGATGTTATTTATCAGGACTTTGGTTTTAAGCTGCATGTAAGTAGGTTATTACTGTTGAATCATTTGTAAGGGTTTCATGATGCTTGAATTATTTTAAAGATTCTTTTGCCAGGCATTAGCAATTTTTCAACTGTACTGTACTGTACACCTTCTGTTCCAGATATGCAGTCATCCTGTCCATAGAAAACCACTGTAATATAGCTCAGCAGAGAACCATGGCAACTCTGCTGAAGGAAACCTTTGGAGGTCAGTACTTAGCCTGTTTTAGGTATAACATTTTTTAGATTTTAGTGGAAAGAAAAAACAATTCAATAATAATATCGTAAATCCTGGGTTATCTTTCAATAGAGCTTGTACCATCCTGCCTCAAAAGCATCTTAACTAATTTTTGAAGGGTTTTCTTACGCAAAAAGATACTGAAAAATAGAAGCAATATTTTGGGACATTTTGGTGATGTGTTAATTCTGTTCAGGCCACACCAAATTTATGTGATCCTTCTCAGATTTTTTCTGAAAAAGATTGGGCTGATGACAGGTTGAAATTTTTTTTTCAAAATGTCTGTTTTGAAGATATAACGCTTAAATAACACAAATACAACAGCCAACTAACTCTTGATTCAATTCAGAAATGCTCCTGACCCAGCCTGTGGATCCCAATGCCATGGAGCTGCCCTCCCCCAATCAACTGAAGAGGAAAATCATCATCAAGGTGAGTATACAGAGTTGTATGATTGTGTGAAAGGTTACAACACAGTCTAAGCAGAATTAAACATATAGTTATTGAATCACCAAAAGTAACAGTGGGAGTGAAACATGCATTCTGTATCTGTATAGCCAGTATAACCACCCTTCTGTGTAACACACATTGGTATCTAAAAACATTATAAACGTAAGAAATTTAGAGAAACAAAATTCATCATATGATTGGGTCATTTTCACACAAAGTACCATTTTAGCTGGCCCTTTCCACAGAGAAAATGGCACAAGTGCAAGTGGTTGTGTAAAACTGTATTAGCAATCACGATGGTCCTAACCCAAATTCTCTGTTGTTTTTCATTTTGGTGGGCTAATACATTCTCAGGGAGTTAAGATGATTTGACATAACTGCTGTATTCAGGTAAAAAACTAATTTCATCAACTTTTGTATCATTTCATCCAACAGCACAAAAAGCTCCCAGATGGCAGTGATGACACCAGGACATCTGCCAGTAACTCCCTTGAGGAAGGTAAATCATTGCGGTATAACTCCTTCATGCTTAGATTTTTATGACATAAACTTACAATTGATTCCTTGGCAATATTGTCAGTCCATCCATGTACAGGTTATTTTTTTTGCATGATACAGTATGCAAAATGTTTCTTGCCATGAAAGGGATATTGTAGCCTCATGAAGCCTTCGCCATGATACTTGTTATATACTCCTATTAGTATTAGCATCTATAGTATTTGCTAGCAGCTGTATTTATACACCAATTACATTTTGTATTAGAACTAGTATAAGTGCTGCTCTACATGTATAGACCCTGTGAAGGAAAGTACTGCTAGAAAAGCTGTAGGACCTGGTGTATTAAAACTACTTTTTACAATCCCTTACTTTTGTTTTGATCCTCATGTAAGTCTGATTAATTGCAAACTATTTCTGTTGTCTGTTACTTATTGATTCTATTTCCTTGAACTGTGGTTTCTCCCCTCCTTACTAGTACTGAAAACATCAGAATATGTAAAAGCATAAGAATAGATAATACTGATAAATGCATCCACTTACATGTATGTATTGTGTGTTTTGGGGCCCTTACAATTAGAACTAACCACAGGAGTATGGTCATGCTAGTTCACAATTATTTTATTTTCATTTCATATTGTGTCTCGTGTTTGGCCAGATGAAGGTATGGTTATGTTTCAAGCTGGTGAACCCTTCTTGAGTTAAATCATGATGCCTCTGTCTGCCTTGTTGTTAATCTTCCAGGGCTTTAAGGACTTCTTATGCAATGGAATGCATCACCATCTCCTAGAATGTACAATGTACATGTAATATTTTCTTAAGTTCCTCCTAACACACATTCCCTTGTTGTAACTGTTTAACATGATTATAGGTGCAAACGTATGCTTCTAATGCATGATGGAGTTACCATTGTTTCACCATGTGTTTTCTTTTCAGAATCAAATGTGTCTCAGAGTTGTAGCAAATGTTTGACACAAAGTTTTTTGTGACACAGGGAGGGAGGGAGACCTGAGCAATGCACTGAAAAATGGGATCCTGCTGCTGGAAGATCGTGTGGATCGAGTGAGTATTTCAACGCCGTGAAAATGTGCCATTTAAGGTAGCGTGCGTAGTCCAGTGGTTAACGGCCTTGCCTCTGGAAATAGAAGCTATGAGTTCGATTCCGGCTGTGTTGCTCACCCGACATGCACGCTACAGGAAAGGGTCGCAGTCCTTAGAACAGGATGTTAAGCTGTGGTCCACTGTTCATTGTGCTGGTCAAAAAGAGCTAGGGGAATTTACCCGGTACAATAAACCTGTAAATACTGTACATAGCATCTGTCCTCTCTGTCATAACCAATGGAAGACTAGTTCTTCAGTGAGCTAAAACTGGATCGAGATCACTTTCCTTTTCCTGGTCTTCCAAAATGCCTTTAGACTTTAGAGTAGTTTTCAATGGCATTTTGGTTGATACATGTATGTTGATGTGCCAACCCACAAGAAAGAAATACAAAAATACATGTAGCTGGCTTTAAAATCCTGATGTTGACTGTACGTACATTGCAATCCTGGAAACAATCAGGCAAAAATGAGGATATGAAATGACTGACTTTCTCCACCTTCTACAGACGTGGAGTGCCCATTTCTTTAACCTGACGCCGAGACAGCTGTCCTACACTGAGGAGCAGGAGCGGAGGGTGGTGGAGGATGATGATGATGAAGATGAAGAAGAGGATGAGGACCAGGTGCCCGAGGTGAGTTCTACTTGGGCTATAGCTTCCAGAGTTTCATAAATGAGACTGATGAGAGATGAAGTAGTAAGGACAAAGTGTTTGAACTTCAAAGTTAGTGAAGTCAAGGAGGTTTTATCAAGAGGAGAGAGTACTGAATTACCAGCTGTGCTCCATTGTTTCGCCCCGCTAAATCGCTGTGATCTGTTGTTTTCTGTCAGACACAGCGCGCATTTGACCATGTACAGGGGGTACTTCGAAGTTACTCTTCTGTCAATTCAAAATTGTCAACAAAATCGAGTATCTTTGACGCTGTTCAACAGCAGCAAAACTGAACATTACAAAATGTTGGAGTAAGATTACACACAAAAAAAATAACCTCAGCCATAATGTTGTATTAATCGATGGAGCCCAGAAATAGATTTGACATGAAATTTTACACTACCCTGGGTACCATTCGGATAGCAGTTTGCTTTGACATTCATTATACACTATATACGGTTGCTTTTCTGCTATTCTATCTAGGAACCATGATATCTCCAATGTCTGGAATCGTCCAAATTTTGGACGAGGGTGCTGATTGCTCCCCACAAATGAATGAATTAATGAATGGGTTCAAATGCTTGTTCGAACATGCATTCCAACACCCAAGACACCCTCTGTCCCCTTGCAGGAGGGCCTGTAGTCATCGAATGAGCGCTCTAGATCCTCTTCCTTAATTTGCTCATTAACTGACGTCACCACCAAAAGGTTTGAACATACACTTCCCAGACAGGTAGCAGAAGTGAACATAGGAGCAAACTATTACACAGATGGTACCCAGGCTAAGTTGACACCAGGCCAAAGAAAAGTCAACAACTCTAACCTCCCATCCTGCAGGATATCCCAATCCAGGAGCTCCACTTCAGTGAGCCATGGTTCTATGGTAAGGTGGCAGGAGGGAGGAAGCAGGCAGACAAACTGCTGAGGGAGTACGTCAAGACTAAGAGCTCGCCTGACGGCTGCTTCCTGGTCAGGGACAGCGACACCTTCGTCGGAGACTTCTCTCTGACTTTCTGGTAAGAAATGTTATGCTGTTGTTTGGAGAATCCATACATGATGTATGATGCTTCCTCAACATTTACAATTGAAAATACCTTTTGTTTCCTATTCAGGGTTCAAAAAACTGGGTAAAATTGGAGTTGTGCACCCAATTTTTTTCTGTGGGTGCTTTGGTGCATTCAAATATTTTCCTGGGTTTAGAAATGTAAAAACATCAAAGTATACTTAATATATATACCATATTCTTGACATCTAAGTGTTAGAAAGAAAGTAAAATGTCTGTCATAGTACCTGTTTAAGAATTTAAAGTTGTTCTAAACTTTAGATTTGAAAGCTGATCCCAAAAATAATGGCAATGAATATTTCTTTAGAAACATACAATGTAGACCGTAAAAAAAATTATGTGTGTATACCATAGCATATTGAAATTGCATTATTACCTCCATGAAATGTCATGGAGGTTATATTTTCAGTAGCGTTTGTAAGTGTGTGTGTGTGTGTGTCTGTCTGTCTGTCAACAAGATAACTAAAGAACGGCTGGGTGGATTGGTTTCATACTTGGTGTGTTGGTAGGGTGTGACGAAAGCTAGAAGTGGTTAGATTTTGGGCTCCCTAGCGGCTTCCCTTGGTACTGCAGTGCCACTTCCGGTTTTGCTATCTCGTGTTCTGAACAAGCTATGGTCACGATTTATGGATGTTAGATAGCTCTTGTGCTCAGGAATAAGTGACATAAGCTTGGGCCCCCTAGCGACTAGGTTTGGGATAGCAGGGGCATTTTTGTCAAAAACTTCTTAAGTGGATAACTCAAGAAGGGAGCAACGAATTTTCATGATTTTTGGTATGTAGGTACCTTAGACAATGTTGTACAGAATTAAATACTAATTATGCAAAATTATAGCACATTTGCATAATTAATGAGAATATTCTATCATAGCAGTTTTTTCAATGTATCTCTTGTCGCAGACATGATATGATCTTGACATTTGGGTGGTAGATAGCTTTCAGCGCCATGACATATTGGGCCAAGTTTCAGCCCCCTAACATTTAATTTCGGAACTGCAGGGGCATTTTTGTCAAGACCTTCAAAAGAGGATAACTGCAGAAAGGAACAATATATTGCCATCATTTTAGGCATGCAGGTAGCTTAGGCAAATATGTTCATAATGATATGCATGTTATGGAAATGAAGACCTAATTTGCATAATTAATGTGGAAATTGCATATTTCCATTATTTCAATAACTGGACTTCAATAAATGTAACTCATGTAAATCATGATAGGTGGAACATAAGCAGATGCCAAATATGCAAATGAGGAACTGATTTGCATAATATATGTACATATTGCAAAATCACCTAATGATTAATGATGGGAATTTTATACTTGTGATATGTGTAAGTTAGTCAATGATGAATATAACCATGCATAAATCATGTAAATGTGTCATTTGCTTAAAATTTACAAAAACTCTAAATTTTCGTGGAGGTATGAGGTCGCCAAACTCTAGTTATTGTAATTATGGTATTCCATTGACAACTTACATGTATTAGTTTTGTGTAGGCAGTGACACTACATGTAGCCATATAAGATATAATGTTACTTATTGTTGTGATTGATATCTTTCATGTTTGAGCTGCTGTCAGTGCAATTAGATATTAGCCTACTTTGTGTGTGCAATCATTAACAGGAGCCCATTTTCCCGACCACAGGAAGTCAAGTCGCCCCAACCACTGCCGCATCCGCTCCAAACAGGACCAGGGCAAGGCCTTATTCTATCTCATAGACAACATGCCGTTTGACAGTCTCTACAGGTATCCCTATAGATATAATCCCAAATGTATTGAGTTTCAACTGCAGTGCTACAGGTAGTTTTCTTATAAAGCAAGGATGTAGAAATACAGTTTGCAGTTTAGTTTCAATACCTTGAATTTGAAACACATATCGTCAAATTGCTTTTATTGGACTGGGATGTTTTTAATATGCTTGTACATTGATGTAAATATCAGCTTTTCATGATACCAAATATCCTGTAACTGAACAATGCCAAAGTGGAATTTCAAAGAACTGTTGAAGCAAAAATTTGACATTGTATACTTCCTATGCAGTCTCCATAAGGACCTTTTCCTTGTCAGACGTTTTCAATAACCCAGACGTTTTGTCAGATGTTTTCAATAACTTTGACCCTAATACCAAATAATGGGTGCTTAACGATGTTCTTGTATCCATTACCAGCATGGTGACGTACTACCGCCAGTATCCGCTGAAGGCCAATGACTTTGAGCTAGTCCTGACGGATCCCGTGGAACCGCCACACAGCCATGTGGGTAAGGACTGGTACAACTGCCCGCTCAGTCGCGCCCAGGCAGAGGAAATGCTGAAGCGAGTCCGGAAGGACGGAGCCTTCCTGGTGCGAAAGAGCGAGACGGACTCAGAGTCCTACGCAATTTCTTTCAGGTGCTTATAATATTTTTTTATTTTATAGTATAATTATTTCAAAAGAGCAAGTGATAATAAATGAATGAATGAAGACCTTTTTTGTATATTTATACCCACTGGGTTAAGTACAGATCTCAACAAAATGATAGTTGACAGATACATGAAATATTTACAATGTCAACCAACACAAGAATCATATTCTACTAAGTGAGTTCGACTTCTTCTCGCTTCTTTGTGTCACTGAAAATGTAGGAACAGATAGATTTTACAATCAAAGGTTTGACAATGTCTATTTTTATATGGAATATAAACTCGTCTGTATTACGTGGGGTATGTTGGAATGATGTGGGCAAACATAGATGCTATCAGTCTATAAAGATAATGAATCATTGTTACTTAACCTGATTTTATTTCAAGTTTGTGATCACATTTTTTTTTTATATTTCCAATGAAACAGAGGACGAGGCTAATAAATTTGAATGACCAGTAAAGTATATTTTGACACTTTCAGAGCGGAAGGAAAGATCAAGCATTGCAGGATCAAGCAGGACGGTCGACTGTTTGTCATCGGGACGGCACAGTTCGAGAGTCTCATCAAGCTTGTCAACTACTACAAGGAGAACGCCCTGTACAGGAGAATGAAGCTACGCTATGCAGTCAATGAAGAAGTCGTCAGAAATGTGGGACAGGTAGGTGGAAAATCCTGCAGATTTAATTTTTAGGCAATACTTAAGCTTTTTGGTTTCTGTATGTTGTGAGGTTTTTTTGAAGCTAAGACTGCAAAAAATTGTCCTTCAAGTACCCTAATTATAAGGCCACCACATTGAAATATGTTGTTATTGAGGCCTCTCAAGATTGTCTTGAAAACCTGTAAAAAGTGGGATTACTGATCTTGAGGTTGTAGGGGACCGTACGGCGTTTAGTGAGGGGGGAGGGCCGGTCGCCAGAGGGTCGGGTCAAAAAATTTTTGCATGGCCCTCCCCCCAGGTAAATTTTTTTTTGCTAGGCCCTCCCCCCAAGACAAAATATTTTTGCTTGGCCCTCCCCCCTCCTGTCAACTTTGAAAAAAAATATTCAAGACGCCAATAAAACACTGCGCTCCCGCATTCGGAAATGTGCTTTGCGTCATACTTTTTCATGATTTTCATCGAGAAGCAGATCTCTCACCTCTAGTAAAAAAAGGAAAACAGAATGGCTCAAAATATAGGGATAAATATCTGCTTCATAGAGGCATGAATATTTGCTTTACAGAAGCTATTTCATTGTTTTGATATTAAAACAACACCTAAAAAGCATTTGTACCTGGATTTCTATTAGATTTGCGCCACGAAGCGGCGCGCGCCCTGCTCCCTAAATTTACGTATAATGCAAGCTCGCGGGCCTGAGCGGCTTGACGGAAACTATTTTCAATTTACATATATTTTGGACTTTTTCTTGGTTCTGTGGTGGTAATAACTTACGGTAAATCGGGGGAAAAAATGAAAACCAAAACGACAGTACGATTCGACTTCCAAAACTGTAGTGGGGAGGGGGGCGCCGACTCGTGACGCTGATTTTCCCACGGCGGGGTAAGACCGGTCGCCGCTCTCTAGCCGCCGGCGGGCGTGAGACCGCAGACTTGCAGGAGATCTTTTAGAAATGCCACGCTCTTTTGCTACGATTTCCTGCATTGCTTTTTTATGGGAAAATTTGCTGGTTAGATGACATTTCTATGAAAAAAAAAAATACGAGGGTTTCAAGTTTTTGAGAACGACGTTCCGAACACCATGTTCGGCGCCAAAGGCACGAAGAATCGCAAGGTAGGTCCGGGAGAATTTTGAAATCTTGACCCTCTTAAAAGCTATTTCCTTCAGTTTGAGGGGATATTTTGCTGACAAACAAAGCTAACTTTAATAGCATTTCAATTTAGAAATACAAAATTAAATCCCCCCCAAACACATTATCACGATGTCGGTCATTAAAGGCGCGAGGCCGGTCACGTCAAAAGGGATCCAGGGAAATTTGCAAATATTTACCCTCGAGCTCTGAAACGCCATTTCTTACATTTTGAGGGCAATAAGACAGGGGTAAATTTTGCTGGCAGACTAATCCAGAGTTTAATAACATTTCTGTAAGTGAAAAAGGTTTTCGAGGGCGTCATGCATAAGCCCCGCCCCCTCCCTTTCGCATTTTTACTGTATCCCGAGCGCCAACCTCGGGCGATCCCTTGCAGAGGTCCAGAAAAATTTTGAAATCTTGACCCTCTGAAACGCCGTTTCTTGGATTTTAAGGGACATATTTTGCTGGCAGACCAAGCTATTTTTTTTTTTGCCTGGCCCTCCCCCCACGTAAAAAAAATTTTGCTAGGCCCTCCCCCTGGCAAAATATTTTTTTGCTTGGCCCTCCCCCCCCTGGCGACCGGCCCTCCCCCCTCGCTAAATGCCGTACGGTCCCTAGATCCTTTCAAATTTCAACATTTTTTTCTTTCATGTGGGGGTATTAGGATAGCTAGCAGAATTATGTAACTCTAGTTCACCTTTGTCTGTGGGATAACCTAAATCTTTCGTTTTTAAAAACTAGGTATTTAGGGATACAAGACGACGGATGGTGGTTTCGAATTTCAATATTAGATATTTTCAAAAGTGTTCCAGTTTGAAACCATTTCGTTGATCGACTTGATATCCCTTGTTTTAAAGACAACAGTTATAGGTTACCCCATCGGATAAAGGTGAACCAGCATTAAAAATGTAGGGTTCTGATCTAAAAGATTTGCCTGTGACACAATTTTTGTGTAAAATGTTTGTTCAGGAACCAGAGGAGGAGGCCATCTACAGTGGCCCTGATATCTACATGGAGCCCAACCTGTTCATGTCCAGTGTGGCAGTGCAGGCTTTGTATGACTACCGCGCACAGAGAGACGATGAGCTGTCCTTCTGTAAACATGCCATCATCTACAATGTACTCAAACAGGTCAGAACTAGACACAAAGATACATAACTGTAACGATTTCTTACCTTACCACTAAGCATTGTTCAGAAACTCATGACAGGCAGCCATGTAATGTGATAGATTTAGCATGAGTATATTTTGAAAATAGTCAGTCTCAAAAATTTAAACAGGCCTGTCCATTTTTTCCTGAAGGAATTAAATGGACTAGGTGGCTGATGATTTATGTTGAAGGGAAGCTAAATTGGATAAATGAAGTGAGGAAATGAAAGAACAAGTGTTAATGCAACTCTGCTGCTTGGTCATCTGGATACAATTCCATGGACCCCGTTAGTCTGAGTTAGATCCCAGGGTCGGACATGTTGTAATGGATTGCATTATTTGTCTTTCGGAAGGGACGTAAAATGGGGGTCCCGTGTTGGAGGAGGTGCCTTTAGCGCGTAAACAGCCTCATTACTCAGATTGGGTACCTACTGGGTACAATGATACACCAAGGTGAAACATAAACATGTTATTGTTGGGCAACAGGATGGAGGCTGGTGGCGAGGGATGTACGGAGGTGTACGGGAGCACAAGTGGTTCCCCTCCAACTATGTTGAAGAGATGGACCAGAAACAGAACAGCATTGAGGAGAACCCACTGGGCAGTCTACAGCAAGGGGTCATTGACATTCAGTGTGAGTACCAGGCTTGTGCATGGTTGTATATGAAGATCGTGATCATGAAAAAAAATTGTTCACTTGTAGCATGTCTATTGAAAAGTTCAGACTTGAACATGTATGTTAGCAAAACTATGCTGTGGGGGTGATTAGAGGTAAGAAATGAAGAAAATGATGCATTATTAAAGGATTAGCCTGAAAGCTGACAAACTTGTGTCCTTTCCTGAAGTTTCTAAATTGTTTCTGTATCCTACAGCCTGCACAGTGGACCTCCTACAGGGAGGGAAGGGGGATCAGAGGTGGGTCTTCCGCATCATCACGCCCATGAACGAGCGACCTCTGGAGATCGCAGCAAGGTCAGAGGAGGAAATGCACGAGTGGGTCGACACCATCCGAGATGCCGCTCGCATGGCGGTGGTCCAAGCTGTCGAGGACAAAGACCTGGAGAGACGAAAACGTATCGCTCGGGAACTGTCCGACCTTGTCGTATACTGCCGGTCGGTTTCCTACGAGGAAGGCAGGCGGGGCCAGTACTACGAGATGTCCTCGTTCCCCGAGACCAAGATGGAGAAGATGGCTGTGAAGGGGAAGGCACCGATGCTGCTGGAGTACAATCATCACCAGTTGAGCAGGATCTACCCCAAGGGGCAGCGGATCGACTCCTCAAACTATGACCCCATGCCGCTGTGGTCGGTGGGTTGTCAGCTGGTGGCTCTCAACTACCAGACCCCTGACCGTCCCATGCAGCTGAACGAAGCCATGTTTCAGCAGAACGGCCGCAGTGGGTACATCCTTCAGGCTGATTGCATGCGTGACCCCGTATACGACCCCTTTGTCCGTAGTACGCTGAGGGGGGTAGACCCAATCACTGTGACTCTCACCATCTTTGGTGGCCGCCACTTGCCAAAGGCGGGTCGAGGCATCGCCAGCCCCTTTGTGGAGGTGGAGGTTATCGGAGCGGAGTATGACAACAGCAAGTTCAAGACTGAGACAGTTAGCGACAACGGCCTCAACCCGTTGTGGACCAAGGCAGAGTGCGAGTTTGATGTGGCCAATCCAGACATAGCATTCCTACGGTTTGTCGTGCAAGACGAGGACATGTTTGGTGATCCCAACTTCCTAGGCCAAGCCACTTACCCAGTCAAGTCTCTCAGGAGGGGGTTCCGGTCCGTGCCTCTGAACAACGGCCACAATGAGGAGATAGAGATGTCCAGCTTATTGGTCTACATTGACATCTGCAATGCAAGGGTATGGAAGGGGTTTTTATTGGACTAAGGGAGATGTTTTTTTTTGCTTGTGTCTTATGTGTTTGACGATAAATTTGAATTTTTGTGTGTAATGATAATACAGTTACTTGGGGCTGTCTTGTAGACCTTGATGAGGGACAGATGGAACTAGATACATTTTTACCCTCTAGCTGCACTTCCACCTGGTTATATCAAATTTGAGTAGCTTTCCACTAGGACCGCGCTCGCCATTATATAGAAAACAAACAAATTTCATTACACTTTGTCTGTTTCGTCGTCCTCTCAGTCACACTTTTACATGCTGTATGATATACCCAGTATGAAATCAAAGTTTACACATATTCATTCATTCATTCGTCCCATAGCCTTTTAATCAGCCGTAGGGTGATTAATTAGCCGTAGGGGCAGCACAACATGTTGTGCTGTATCAATAGGCATTTTAGTCCCCTGGCGGTGCCTATCTCCTCTCCGGGCACATATCCTCCTACACATATACATAGGTCGCAGTGAGAGGGCATTGCGATTGCCATCTATAGTGGAAAGGGGATTTGTGTTAGATTTGGGAAAGTGATGAGTGTATCTATAGACCCAATCCATGACAGTTGAATATTGGGAAAGTACCCACACTTTACAACATCCTTCATATGGTTTCATGTGATGAATCTTTCTTTGTATCCTGTTCAGGAGGATGATGATGAAGACATCTACAACAACATCGTCACCCTTCGAGACAAGACCCAGATCCTGTTTGACAAAGTCAACAACATCGGCCGTGACCACACCAGCCCTGAGGAACAGAACAAGTACATGGCTGAGCTCAGGCACACCGAGGAGGAGCTCTTAAAACTCAATGAGCAGCGACGAGCGAGGAGGTAACAATAAACTCAATCATGTGATCCTTGGTCAGGGTTGGACAAGTCCACTAGACCAATGTCCCAGCAAGCACATTTTTCCATGAGTGAGATTTTGATATCCTTGTAACTTTTCACAGTTACGTGTATGGCATTAAACATTGTTCAACACTGAAAAATGGAGGCAATGTTAATAGAATTCTGTTGCTGGAAGTAAAAATGCATAGAAAAAAGTCATCTAAATTTTGGGCAACAGAAAATTTGGTTGGGGCAAGTAAATTTTTTATTTACTTGTCCCAACGGACAAGTGAATTTTAGAAAATTTGTCCAACCCTGATGGCGCTGATGGTGATTTAACTATAGAAGCAAATTAGCAGCTATTTATTTATTGGTTTGGCTGCAACGAACACACAGCCAGGGCTGCCCAACTAGCCTATGGCTATTACAAAGGGCTAGCCCTGCTGACAAACACATAAACAATACATATTAAAAAAGAACATTAGCAGCTATAATTTTCCATCTTGATTTGCACATACATTGTTACATGATAACATTTAGTTAGATTGTTGTGATTTTCAGGATCTTGTAGTTCTGTAGATTTGACTAATCCATAGTGTGCAGAAGAACTAGTCATCAATGATACATTATTTGAGTACTTTTAAATGTGTAACGCTTGGGTGCAGAGGATGAAACTACTTAGAATTGATTGACAAGGAGACACTACAATGTCAATGAACCTACTGGCGCACATTTGTAGGTCTCTACTAAAGTCAGATATTCTGACAGCCTTTTATAAGTGACTGAATTTGTCGCTGAGGACAAGTGGAAGTAATGGTACTGCCGGTAGTTTTGGAACTGGTTGAACTAGCACGTGATTCGCAGTCTAACTCTGTCTGAGACCTCAGGGCTGTGTTACCAGAACAGTGGGGTAAAACACTGACCACATGGTTTTGTTTCTCCACAGGAACAAGAGCAGGCGAGGAGCGATAGCTGGGATCACCAACCACAGACACATGGCAGCCAAGAAGACACCCAGCTCTGCCAGCACCTCTTCCCTCAAGTCCCTCAGGCACTGAGGGGGGAGGAGGCAGGGTTCTTAAACCAAGACGGAACAATACAATTCTCGGAGAAGTTATGCTGCCTTGATATATACAGAACAATCTTGGCCTTTCACTGCTTAAACTACTGATGGATCATAGAATGGTGTTGGGTATTTGTGACGGTTGTGGCATATTGCCACCAGCCTTGTAGTACAAATGTACCTACGGTAAGGTAACATCTAATGGGTGGAGAAGAAGAACTCAAGAACAGCTCATTGAGCATTGATAGTTTATGCCATGTTTTGCTCTGGTGATAGGTTGGGAAAAGATTCCACAGTACAGACCTATCCATTGTGTTCCTGTGATATTGGAGAGAAAGTAAGGGTTGAATACCCTCCTTGTTGTATGACAACAGAATTCTAGAACATAAAGCAAACCATTTACAAGTTTTGCATGCAGCTACACAATGTACTAGGATTGTGGGCTTAGCCATGAAAGTTCTTTTGAACATTGTCAGAATTTTAAAGTTTCCTTCTGAAATAATATTATGCATTGAGCCAAAAGCATAAAACAAAAGAAGTTGTCAAATGCACATGCCTCTGCAGAAAGTAAGCAGAACAGCAAGAGGATATTATATGGGAACAATGTAATTTATGGTACAGTCAGAAAACATTTTATTTCGGGCTATGGAAAGGTTTTTATATGCTTGTGGTCTATTTGCAAATAATGCTCCTAGCGGCCGGCCCTACAATTGCCGCTGCCCTAGGAGGGGTCATTAACCCCAGCCAGTGAGAGATTTTGTAAACACAGGCTAATTTGCAATGCTAGTAAAGTATAAGGGAGCCTGTGAGAGAAACATCATTTAGCTCTCATTGTAGTGTAATGTATGCAAAACAAGCTTAATATAAGATTTCCTGCTAGATTTGTGACATCCTGTTTGCTTGCCATAATAAATGGAATAGTTGGAATTTTCTACTGTTGAGGTTTAACATGGCAATCAGAAACAGTCATACCACTGTTAGAAATATGATATATGACAAGTTTATATTTACGTTGCCATCACAAAGATGCCCACCAATAACCAAAAGTTTTCTTCTGGGCCAGTAATATTGTATTTATTCCATGCTGTCAGTTTTTACCTCACTAAGACTGATTTGTTCATGATGTTACCCTGTGCCTGGTAAGTTGGTCCTTTGATTAACTGTTGAAAGTATAATTTACAGTAGAGAAAGTCTTCAAATTGTTTAAAGGATTGTTCAGTTATCATTCCAGTGAAGGCTCATGTAGAATTAATTAATGGTAAATCTCAGCACATCCCAAAAGTTAAGAAACCTATCTTGAGATACCACAGTCTGATGTGGTGAAACAAATGTTCAGTGTACATGTATTATCTGGTGCATACTGAATTTTCAAAACTTGTTCTTTACTTTTTATATAAGATTTTGGTGTTGGGGCATTTCAATGCTTAATCATGTAGATGAAAGCCAAGATATGAAATATCACAAATTGCAAGTAATCTTCCATGGCAAGCAACATATTCCAACATTCTTCAACAAATATGATACCATTTTAAGTGAAGTCAAGGCTTGTTTTCTGTGGATGTGTTGAACTGAAAATATACAGTTGTACTATGTCATTACTCAAGCTCATATACAACTTTGACAATGGAATCTTGGAAGGATGCAAAAGAAGAGATATTGGCATTTCACTTGTCCAAGTTGTTTTTAAGTGCAATGTTATTATTACATGTATCATGTAACAAAGTTTCCAAACTATTATTGTCATGATGGCAAAATTACTTTCTCTAGAAAAGAATTGTTGTGAGGAGCATAATTCATATTGATGAACTGTAGAGTTACCGCCAATCATTTTTGTATGACATTGTATTTAGATGTGCATTTTATGGAGTCCAGGTCTTTACATGTGTATTATACTCCAGATGCCTTTTTTATTATTGAAGATTGTGCGAAAGATAAATGGGATCCGGAGTAAAGAGCCTAAAATCCCAAGGAAACAGCTGAACAAGTACTAGAAGTAGTTGTATAGCTCCTAATTAAGACTCTCAGCATAGCTTATCATATATTGTTTGTTAGTTTTTGTAAGAATTTTTGAATATATCAAAGAAAATGTGAGAATTGCCGCAAGAAAGAATGTCCTTTATAAGAAAAGTACAAGAAATCATATCTTTTACTACGCAATGCAGGGAACTTTGCAAGTTCATGTCTTCTTGTATCAAAGTTATCTTTTCCAAAACTGAAAATTGTGGAAGAAAAGCTATTGTTTTCTCAATTTCAACTCGTCCAAAAAACAGGCAAAAAAGTGTATTCCAAGACAGTATCAAAACAAGTTACATCCCTACATTCACTTTTTGGTTCAAGAGAAAAAAATCAGAATTCTCCTCTGAAATAGACTGGCCGTTCATTTACTCAAGTTATTAACAGCTTGAAAAGTGTATGTTGGTTGAGGAGGTGGCATTCGGTTACTTTGCACTATTTTACTTGTAAATTTTACAGAAATGTCTGTAGTGTTCATTTGAAATGTTAGTACATACTTCAGGGAACGATCGGTTCACCAGCAAACTCTTTCTATGCCGAGGAAGCTTGTCAGTGCTTTGTTTTCTATCAACGATGTCCTGTACACCACTTAAATTTAATGTGTAAGGCTACTACTATACTACTTGACAGAGAGTTAAGGTGATAATGACGTAATGATCGGGACTGATCCGTTTTGTAATCGTTTGTAAAATACAACTCTGTGATGATTGGGGAAAAAAAAGAAGTCTCCCATATGTACATGAAAATGAAATTACTTATAATGTAATTATGAATGTGAACTTCTACACAGCTGAATTGGGATGTATATTGCAAAATAAAACTCCAGTGGATGGAGTGCTTTCAATGGAGCTAAGAAAAATAAATGAGATATAAGATACTTTGTGTGAATTTCTTGTTTTCAAAGACCGTTGCATTTCTTTTCTGACTTACCGCTAGTTCACCTTTATCCGAGGGTTAACTTATATCGTTGCTTTTGAATTATACAAGATATCTAGGAAAATCAAGGCACATATGGTGATTTCAAATTGCAATATTCTGAAAACATTACATTTTGAAGCCAAGTCGGTTTAGTTTTAACTAAAGAATATCCCTGTACTCTGTTTTTAAATACAACGATTATAAGTTACCCCGCGGATAAAGGTGTGCTAGCGTTACTTCCTTAACTCAGTGCCCAATACAAAGTTTACTTTACCGTGTGGCATGATGGGATTGTTTATTGACCTTTGACCATAACAAAGCAAGAAGAGTCCAAAGTCACGAAAGTGTTTCACTGTTGTCCTAGGCTAGGGCAGGAGAAAAATCGTTTTTTCTGCTTTTAACCTGACTGAAACTTCGCATATCGTGGTGTTTTCAAGGAACAGTTGATAAGTTCCTCAGTAAGTCTTACTGAAGCGAGGTAAAGGGTGAAAAGACGCTGATCACCCATACGGAAGGAGTGTCGACGATCGCGATGGTTGGGAGAGGGGCGTGGTGGGACTGTGGACTTGTCCTCTGCCTCTGTACCTTGTTTTTCTCGTCAGGGGAAGGTAAGATCGATAAAATCAGTCAGTAGGCTTTACGTAGCAACTCAGGATGCCTCTTTCGAGTACTTATTTATGATATTGAGGTGATAATTCAATGTGCATTACAGAGCATAATAGAATGGAACCGGTCTAGTGTAAGTATTGAACCTCAACGTTAAGGGCAATTTATAACGTTATATAGTGTCAAAAAGTCTCACACATTTAGATACCATCTTGTATGCCGGCAAGCTCTTTACCAGCCACCTTTCACTTGCATTATTACACTTCATGACTCTTCATTACAACAAAATGAAAGACAACACATGGAGGTGCAAAACACATGTCATGTAATGTTATATTTAGAGAGATCCAGAGGAAGTCTACATGTATATGAGTAACCAATTACTCCTAACCTCCCCAGGTCTGCCCTTTAAGTTCGCCTCGGTATACGGAGACCACATGGTGCTGCAGCAGGCCCCCCACAGGGCTGTACTGTGGGGAGAGGGGGACCCTGGTTCTAATGTCACTGTCCAAATCACTCCAGGGAACACAGAGTACAAAACAGGTGAGGTCAGGTGTGCTTGAAAGTTGTTTCAATAACTTTGTCTCTTTGCCTAATATTTGGTGACATGAACTCTTGTGAATTGTGAAAATATTATAAATATACACTATAAGATAACACAGATTCTTTGTTTTGAAGTTACCATCTGATAAGGACGTTTTAGTAAAAAAAAAAATGAGTGTGCCACTATTTCTATCGCATTGAATTCTTTGAGTTAAAGCTTGATCAGAAAATTGCAGACTGTAAGTACAATTGTATTTATCTATTGATTGACATAATAGAAGTATTCACCTCATCTTCAAAATTATTCTATGACAGTTACCTTAACAGAGAAAAAGTACTCAAGGTTCAGGTTTTCAATCTTATAGATTTCTGTCTAACACTTTTCATCATAATTTCATTAAAAGTCAACAGTGATGCAGGTGCGTGGAATGTGACCCTTGACCCGATGAAGGCAGGTGGACCGTACACAGTCAAAGCCATCCAGTATTTCAAAGGCCCAACGCCACTAGCAGTGGTCATCGAACTGGACGACATTATGTTTGGGGATGTCTGGGTCTGTAGTGGACAGAGTAACATGCAGTTCACAGTTATGATGGTAGGTGGCAGGTTTGCACCTGTGACTGTGTATGGTGCACCTGCCATTATTGGGTCAAATGTTTGTTTGATATAGATTGTTGATTGATTCAGTAAAACTTTTTCTGTTCCTCAAAAGTGAACAATGATGCAGGTTTGTGGAATGTGACCCTTGACCCAATGAAGGCTGGTGGACCGTACAATGTCACTGCCAAACAGCACTTCAAAGATCCCATACCTTTAGAGGTGACAATTAAACTGGTTGACGTCATGTTTGGGGACGTCTGGGTCTGTAGTGGACAGAGTAACATGCAGTTCACAGTAATAATGGTAGGTGGAACTCTTTACCCATAACTCAAATACATTCTCCTACACAGAGACATCCAACGGCGCCAGCAAACCGCCTCTTGTCTGTACTCTGCTATCTCAACCATACCATCAGTTCCCGACTGCCCTGCTTATAAATATTAATGAGCTTACCTTATATATGCGAGACCCCTTTTGAAAACTAAAAGGCCTATTCTCTGATTGGCTGACAGTTGGTTTGGGGCGACACCCACAGGAACTGATGGTGACAGTTGAAATAGCAGAGTACAGATAAGAGGCGATTTGCTTGCGTCGTTGGATGTCTCTGCATAGGAGAATGTGCAAAAGTTCTAATAAGGACATGAGTTATGAGTTGTGACGGTGTATGGTGTACCAGCCTTCTATGGGTCAAACATTTGATACAATATTGGCAGTCTATTACTCTTTTCTGTACCAATCAAGTCAACAGTGAGGCAGGTTTGTGGAATGTGACGCTTTACCCAATGAAAGCCGGTGGACCGTACAACATCACAGCTATCCAGTACTTCAAAGGCGTAACACCGCTAGAGGCCATCCGCAAATTGTTTGACGTCATGTTTGGGGACGTCTGGGTCTGTAGTGGACAGAGTAACATGCAGTTCACAGTCATGATGGTAGGTGGCAGGTTTACATATTGCAGGGCTCGAAATACTTTTTTCTGCATACCTGCACTAGTGCAAGTAACATTGAAAATTACCTGCACCAGACAAAGTTTACCTGCACCTCTCTGAATTTAGAAAGTATGGATCATTCTGAAATTGTTTAGTAACCATTGCTATTTTTCTTTTATCGGTGGTAATTAACAGTCAATGCAGCTAATAACAATCCATATACACCAGGTACATCATGATCATAGGACATTTAAATTTAAATTTTAAACTGTGTTTGCATCTAAGCCACTATTGTGATTGAAAAGCTGCACAATTCAGCCTCCTCTGGCGGCTGCAAGGTTGCTTTTAATTCGTGTCATTTATATTTCTGTGAAACGAATAAACCAGTCTACTACTACTACTACACGACATTTATGTATAAACCCAGTACATTGACCAGTACAGGTTAAGTGCAGGTTACTAAGACACCAGAAATACAAAGCTCCAATTTTACCTGCACTTTGAACCTGCATATGCAGGTGGTATTTCAAGCCCTGATATTGTAACTGAAAGAAATACAACTTTATGTTATAAGTAAGTTATTGAAGAATTGACAGCCAACCATTGACCCAGTAGATAGTTTTGAAACATTTGACCCAACATAGCCAGTAGAAATTATAATTAATGTTTGGTCTTTCAGTCTAACAAGTTACTTGTTCAAACCTATAACAAAAACTGACATGATCCTTTTCCTACCTACATTGCCTTGTCATATGTGTGCTTCGCTTTCCCTTCTAGATTATCACATTTGTAGTTCATGAACACTTTTACTGCTATCTTCTTCAGGGGTTCAACTCCACAGAGGAGATCCTGGCAGCTAACAACTATCCGCACATCCGCCTGTTCACGGCAGGGTTGGTGGGCTCAGACACACCCCTCAGTAACCTGGACAGGGTGGAACAACCCTGGTCTGTGGCAAGTGCAGGTACTGGCAATATACTGTAATTCCTGATTTTTTTCAGTGTACTTTTATGTTCACCGTTTTCACTGTGACGACTGTAACGTGAACTTATCATAATTACAGATAACAAATAATTTACCTTGGTGAAGATAATAAATAATCTGTTCACTGTGAACATTTAGTTCCCAAGAACAAGTTAGATTTTCTCAGACAGTGAAAGTTTGGTACCGAGGAGACAAAGTGAATTACAGTATGTTGCAACCTTAAATTTCATGAATCATGGAAATCAACAAGTAAACATGTAAGAATGTTGAATGTCACAGCTTCCACATGGACACAATAATGATGTTCATTACTGCTTTTACTTCATTGCCATCACAGCCAGTGTAGGGGGCGGCATGTGGAACTACTTCTCGGCGCTGTGTTGGTTCTACGGGCGTGATCTGTACGACACACTCCAGTACCCCATTGGCCTGGTGGCCTCCAGTTTTGAAGGAACTCCCATAGAGTCCTGGTCCTCACCTGAAGTTCTGCAGAAGTGTAAGGTTAATGATACCCTGTCTAAAACGTGGGTTGGTGTGAATTTCTTACTTTGTCTCATCATTTGAATTCAAAATTACCATTTCAAAGACCATAACATATGATTTATGTTTCTTTTGTTTGTCTTGTATTTTTGTATTTATTGTTTTTGTTTGTTTTGTATTTTTCAATGAACAATGCTGATAAGGTACTGTCTATATTTCAATAGCACTTCGAAAGACATTAAAATGTAATCTAACCCTGGTTAAATATGTTTCCACCTGTTTCAGTGATAAACTGTCTGTGAACCATCCAAATAACATCCCTGGTGTGTCTGGTGACCACCAGCACTCTGTTTTGTGGAACGCCATGATTCACCCCATTCTCAATATGACCATCAAAGGAGCCATCTGGTATCAAGGTAAGGAAAAAAGTTGCATGAAACATCATCACTAAGTCTCACTCGTTAAATCTAGGTAAACAATATTCAAACACAACACAACCTCTACAACTGGATAAATAATGGAGATTTACTTAAGGACGTTTCGAGTGACATCCATCACTCTTCTTCAGCATCACTAGAATGAACTGGCAGAACAATTCTATACAAGTACAGCTAACAGGAAAAACTGGTTGAAGTACTAACTTCTAGGGATCCTATGCAAAAGTCACTCAAATGTAAATCATGTTTACATAGTTCCCTATGGTGAGACAATACCATAGGAAAAGCTATTGTCCCACTCATTCTCTCATTCTATTGGTAATACCTGTTTTTTACCACCTGTAACTGTTGCCTACAGGTGAGTCCAATACCGACCACCCAGACTCATACCTGTGCCTGTTCCCTGCCATGATTGACAGCTGGAGAAGCAGCTGGTACCTGGGCACAGGTGGGCAGACCGACCCAACCTTCCCCTTCGGCTTCATGCAGGTAAAGGTGTCTTGTCTAGTCTCATCCCACTTGGATTTGTAATCCCAAGGAAATGAACTTGTGGAAATATTGCTAGTTTGGAAATAGTGTGGTTATTGCTTATAATATAGCTTCTTTAAAAGGGCTTTTTGATGGATTATTGCTCTAAAACTGTCTTGAAAATCTGGGAGGGTGTTTCTTTTCAGAGCCATACATATTCTATCTTCTCTACACAGACTTTAATGCTGTACCTATACCCGTATGTCTTGTGCTTGGATGAGAATAAAACATTAGACTTTTGAGAAAGCCAACATTTATCAAACATGTGGGTTAGTTGATCCTGAAAACTTTGGGGTCTGATGTGCTTTCATCAAGGTGAATGCTCACAACAATCTATACATTGACATATTCATTCAATTTGATATTTGATTTCAGATCTCAGGAAACGTGCAGGGCTCCACAGACCTGGGTTACCCAGAGATCCGCTGGCACCAGACGGCAGACTATGGCTATGTGCCCAACCCTAAGATGGAGAAAGTCTTCATGGCAGTGGCCATGGACCTATGGAGACCTGACTCACCATGGCTGACGTGAGTTCTGTTATAAAACAGAGTATATGCAGACTGTAACAGTGTGTATGATTCAGCGTGATGCACCAGCAGCAAAGAGCAGCTTTGTATTGCAAACGTCAGTCTTTCAGTCTAGCTTAGAAGGCTCTCAGAAGTTGATGTAATGATTTGTTCCTCAACTCTTTAATGCACAAGGTGACTGTTCAAATTTCGAACGTCTCATAAAAAGAACTCACTGGGGTCATCCATGAATAGTTTCTGGAGTCATGTGGTCTTCAAGCTGGTTACACAGAACAAGTCACAAAAGACCTTCCCTGTCCTTAGTGCTGAAGGACCTTTCCTGTCCTTAGTGCTGAAGGACCTTTCCTGTCCTTAGTGCTGAAGGACCTTCCCTGTCCTTAGTGCTGAAGGACCTTCCCTGTCCTTAGCGCTGAAGGACCTTCCCTGTCCTTAGTACTGAAGAACCTTTCCTGTCCTTAGTGCTGAAGGACCTTTGTCCTTAGTGCTGAAGGACCTTTCCTGTCCTTAGTGCTGAAGGGCCTTCCCTGTCCTTAGTGCTGAAGGACCTTCCCTGTCCTTAGTGCTGAAGGACCTTCCCTGTCCTTAGTGCTGAAGGACCTTCCCTGTCCTTAGTGCTGAAGGACCTTCCCTGTCCTTAGTGCTGAAGGACCTTCCCTGTCCTTAGTGCTGAAGGACCTTCCCTGTCCTTAGTGCTGAAGGACCTTCCCTGTCCTTAGTGCTGAAGGACCTTCCCTGTTTCTATTTTCTTCATGTTCAGTAAGTGCCACCCACCTAACCTCCTCTTCTTCCCCTGTCTGTGTTCTCCCCAGTGTCCATCCCCAGGATAAACAGGACATGGGCACCAGACTGTCCCTGGCAGCCAGGGCTGTGGCATACGGAGACAAGAACATCAGGTTCCAGGGACCGTTCCCCTCCAGTCTGGAACTGGGAACCAACACTATTATTGTCAAGTATGGAGAAGAGGCAGGACACATAGAGGTCAGGTCAACTGGTGGGTTTGAGGTCAGTATTAGGGATGAGGTCTTCTTCAACCTTAATCCAGGTGGCAAGTGTAAATTGCTCAGATGATGATAAAAGCATGGAACTCAACACAAATAAACATACAAGGTTAGAAATGATTTCAGTGGAGGAGCCATTGCTGTCATTTACTGTTGAAAAATTGGAATTTCAAAGCATCAGATTTTTTAACTGTATCAGACATCACATCTTCAAGTTTTGGCAATTGTAAATATCATTTAATCATATTTTGTCAATAATTTGTGAATTGAAAAATGGGTGATATTTCATTTACAGCTAGATGTCATAGCTGATCAAACAAAATACTCTCAAGTAGTATAATTCTCTAGTATTTGAGGTAGATGAAGAGGCACTGTGTTAATAACTAGCATCATGTTCTGTCCTTGGTGCTGAAAGTTGTGTCTCACTACCCCTCAAGAGCCAGACTACCTCTGTACATGTATGTCTGTACATGTATGTCTGTACATGTATGTCTGTACATGTATGTCCGTACATATATGTTTGTACATGTATGTTTGTACATGTATGTCTGTACATGTATGTCTGTACATGTATGTTTGTACATGTATGTTTGTACATGTATGTCTGTATGTATGTTTGTACATGTATGTCTGTACATGTTTGTCTGTACATGTATGTTTGTACATGTATGTCTGTACATGTATGTCTGTACATGTATGTCTGTACATGTATGTCTGTACATGTATGTCTGTACATATATGTCTGTACATGTATGTCTGTACATGTATGTTTGTACATGTATGTCTGTACATGTTTGTCTGTACATGTATGTTTGTACATGTATGTCTGTACATGTATGTTTGTATGCTGCATTCACCACATCTGTTCCACCTGTCTGTTGTTCCAGGTGTGCTGCTCATCTGTGAAGAACACCTGCGATGCAGCCACGGCCACCTGGGTGGAGGCACCGATGGTACCTGCCATCCGTCCGAACGGGACCGACAGTGTCACCGTTTCCACCGACAACTGTCACAAGATTGTCACAGCACTTCGCTATGCGTGGAGGGAAACCCCGTGTAGTTTTAAGCAGTGTGCTGTGTATGGGATGGGTTCTATGCAGGTTCCCCTTCCTGCTCCCCCATTCATCATGTACATGAGGGTTCCACAGGGTTAACTTGACAAGACCACAACCAGGCTGTTGAAATTTGTTCATTTCTACGACATCAAACCCATTTCAGTTTACAAAAAAGATTTTGATAGCACCATAAAATCAGCCTGGAGTTAAATCTTCTTAGCATTAGGTTTCCTTCAAATGGGCAGGGTAGCAACTGTTGGAAGTGGACCAAAGCTAACAATACTGGACTCCAGGCTACCACAAAATTGTGTGTTCATTCAGATTGCTCTTTTTATTTGTCACTGCACCAAGGGACCCTGCTGCATCTCAGATGTGCTCCCTTACAATTGGTACCGATGAGATAGCCCAATCAGTAACTTACTGTTAGTAATATTGGTAAAGCTAAGCACCACTTTTTCCATGACAACCGAATTTCCACAGAGCCAGATAGACTTGTTGATGACAGCTATGTGTCCTTCTTGCCATTCATCGGGTCTGGATTAGCTGAATCAATGCTGAGGAATTAGACATGTTTGGAAATTATTTTGATTATTTCAGTTTTTTTCTGGAGACCTTGGTAGAATATTTTTTATTAATCAAAGATAATGATGACTTCATATGTATCAGGTAGAATACCGTAGAATACAAGCAATATTTACATACCATAGATTTTAAATGCTGCAGATGTCAGATTCATGGAAGATTGAGTGCAATATCATTTTATAGTTTGTATTACAGTACACCTTCCAAAGTTGATGAATGCATTTCATGTTGATGAAAACAATCATGTGCAATAAATATCTGTAAAGATATGAGTGTGCCTTTCTTTCACAGCAGCTTAATATAGTGGAAGTAGATCTTTTACGCGGAACAAAAAGGGGTTTCTCATTGGAAATGGTGTTCAGTATCCGTATTGCTTTCTTATACGCGACGTGGTGACTGAAACACGGTATAAGTATGACCACTACGGGGAGGACCAAATAAATAAAAGTTGAACTTCCACATATTTGACACTACAGTCATACACAAAACAGATGTAAGTGCTGTGTTTTCATAAAACGTTTATTTCATTTGTTTGTGAGTTTTCATTGACGCGCTATACTTGTACATGAACTGGTGGTATTTCTCACATGTACTGTTCCATACACGCTTCCGCAAACTCGATGTCACCCTCAGCGTTGATCTCTCGCTCCGCCCAGGACGGCGAGGACATCTCCCAGGGGTAACCCAGCAGCCTGGTCACCACGGTCTCCAGGTTAGACACTTCTTTGGCCTCCATTTTCACCAGTTTGTTGGCGTCCGGCATGTACTTCAGCACTGATCGCACCTAGAAACAATGACAACGCTGCAAGGCATTCAAGACAATCTTGGCTTGCTTGTGAGCTATCTATAATCTTCAAGCAGAGGTTAGACTCTGGCTGTTTTTTAAACGTTTTAGTCGTATTCATTTGGCTTTCTATTTTGTCATTTTTCTTGAAGCAGAGGTTAGGCTCCGGCTGTTTTTTAAACGTTTTTTAGTCGTTTTTATCGGGCTTTCTATTTTGTCATTTTTTGCTTGAAGTACGCCAGCCAGTTTTGACACAGCAAGATACAGTACAAAATATAATGCCCGATAAAAACGTTTAAAAAACAGCCGGAGCCTAACCTCTGCTTGGAGAGTAAGCTATTTATAGTTTAAGGAGAATCTTTGCCTTGACTCTGCAGTCATATCTGTCAGCTAGGTAGTAAAGACAAACGCCATTAAATTGACAACCACCTTGTATGTGTACATTACAGAAGCATCGTATTATCATCTTGACTTTGTGTAGGGCCGAGACATCTTTGAAGCGTACCTATACCTGTCTAATCACCTTCGTCAAGTTTCAGGAATTGGCGCTCACATTTTTTTATGTGCTTTAAGACAAACGATGACGATGTGACACTGCACGCAAGTTAGTAACTTATATTTTAACAGTGCCACATACGAAGTACAGACAGAATATAAAGGTAGTCTTTAACCTCCCCGACCGAAGTCAGCAACCCATATTAACACCTGGTTGAAGCGAGGAAGGTCATGTAAATTTAAGGTGTAATTTTCAAGGCCACAACGTAGGGTGCACGTCGAGTATCGAACTAGGCACCACTAAGTTCTGAGTCCAACACTACTAGCTACGAATACGCGACACACAACGGCACCCTGGAACTCACATTCTTCTTGTCGGTGCCATTCCTAACACTGTCGTTATTTCTATCCACAATCATTTACGTACCAGAAGTTCACGAAGTTGTCCTCTGCACCCTTTGGCGAGCTGTTTCAGCCGTTTGTCGGTGATAACTGGAGCTATAGCAACCTCGGCAAGTTTCGGAAACCTTCGTATCAGCTCGACTTCTTTTGACGAGACCATGGGCTGCCCCCGGGACTGGAAGAAAAGGAACGTTTCTAAGCTATCAGTGTACTTTTCTGCGACTGTCTGCAGAACGTCAATCATGGCTATCTCCCTGCACAGCTTTCCTTGACTGACACAAAGCGTCTTCAGTCGAATGTCGTCTCGAAGGAAAGACTCGAACTCGGACTTCCTCAGCACGAGTCTCTGCTGGCCGTGTCGGAAGAACAGCTCTACACACAGGCTAGGGAACTTCTGCGCGACCCTCTCCCATGTTGGTAGACTGAAAGGGTTGAAGTCTGTGTAGGCCACCATGGTGAGTTGGTGCAGCGGGATTCCGGAGTGGTTTGCCAGGGCGTGCCATAAAGTGTCCTGTACGTCGACGTTGGCGAGCTTCAAGACCCGGAGGGTGCTCATGTTGCTGAGTGCGGCGGGGATCAAACCATGGACATCCCCCATGTACAGGACAATACGGAAGGGCTGGTGTCGCTTGTGGTTCATCTCTAGTTTCTCCAGGTTGGTCATGGTGGGGATGGTCCGGAGCAGGAGCTCCCAGTGCCAGTCGGGCAAACACTGTACAGACAGCCGACGGAGACCTGGTAAGCTTGAGGAAATCTTCTTCAGGAAATTCTGTACGGGATCCGTGCAGTCTTGGTGTGCGCAGTATCCCATGTACACGTGTGGCGGGTTGAACTGAGGTACAAAGTCGATCTGTAGACTTCTTAGACGACCTCCCTCAAACAGGCGCTCCATCACCTCGTACTGCTGTCGTCTGCAGGCAGCGCCGCGGAACCTCGGGTCGCGCAGGCGGGAACACACCAGGTTGAGCACCAGCTTAGCGTTCCGGACGTACCGCCCCATCCTCTCCACGAACCACTCATACTGCTCACATTTACCGTTGTACTCGATGGAGCAGAAGGCAGAGAAGTCGAAGAGAATTTCCCTGTCCTCCCACACTCCGGTGGAGTACACGACTCTGTACCACTGTCGGGAAATCTGGGCACATACACCAAGTTCATTCTGAAATTAAGAATACCGTGTCAAACAACATAATAAAATCTCCTAGGTACATGTACTTTGAAAATGGGTTGTTACGCCGAAGGGCGGTTATCCCGGCTATGCAGATACAGAAAATATCAATCGGCATATTCGTACTATAGTAAAAGTAAGCTGACCGTGATTATCATTTATTGCAGAGAGGTCAGTGTAGAATAATGAGGTAATCCATAATTATGATTGTGTACTGTTAGAAAATAGACGCTATACAGTTACGTCAAATCAGTAGTGAGAAAGACCGAATTATGGCACATCTTGTGGTATGTACCCGTACCTGGGGTATCCATTTGAGGACTTCAACAAGGATGGTGTCAGGCAAATGATTCCAACGAGCTTTCTTGGACGGCGTCCATTCAACAGGCGACTTTCTTTTACGAGACGAGTCTCCTCTCCTTAGAAACTGTTGAGCGCTGAGTGGCGAAGAGCTGACTTTTACCCTGTAACAGCGTCGGCATGGACTGGGCATCGGAGGCGGACAAGAAGCCATTGTAAACTGAACAGCTCATTCACTTCTGTCTGTATCAAAGTCGCACCGACTGGCGGCGTTCTACCCGACCTTGGAGGGCATTTCAGGTGTTGCTATTCAGCGGTTGACAGAAAGAACATAACAGTTCCAAGGAACGCGTTCGCCTCCACCATGGATACTAGAACTTGTGACGTCATAATTTTGGGCTAAACATATCGTGCATTATGCGTTGTGCTTATAGATCACATTAAAATCTCATCTACGCGACGAACTACTACGTTTAATCTACGTACTTCTGTCCATGAAAATGCGTTTTATGTGGGGCCTGCCCACTTTCTGATTCATTCCATATAAAAGCGAGCTAAAAAACAGACAAAAACGCCACAATATTGAGCAACTGCCTTTAATATTGCATTCACCAAAACTCGCACTTCGCTCTACTCAATGTATTTCCCTGTTTTCATATATCCACAAAACGGCAGGAACATTCGGACAGTACCTCTTGTCAAAGGTTTCCCAAAAAATCAGTAATTCAAAGGTCGATTTTAAAGAACTTTCAGAAGGAATTTTTCCCTCTTGGCTTTGACATCCTCCCGTTCTTGCAGTTCTGTCTATAGCAGCTCAATATCAAACAGTCACGGTCACATCAGCATAGTCGAATGGTGGGGAACCATTGACAGGAATGTACAACAACCACGTTTTCATCGGAAAACTGCAGCAACTTGAAGCGGTAATGTACACTTTGTTACAGAACATCTTTCAAATAACAGGTAGTTCAGTCCATAAGTACATGTCATGTAAAAAGCTGTCGAATAAAAACAATTCATTCACAAAAACTTGGTCATTTAGAATCACTTTGCAAAATGTTATGACAGTCGTAATAAAAAGCAGCGTTACTATTGGCCTTGGCTTCAGTCACAAATATCAGGTGCTGAGCTTTAAATACAAGACACATTGATTTATTTCATTTTTGGCTAATATAATTTTTTTACTACATTTCTAAAGAGCAGTTTAAACTGAAATGTTATAACATTGCTCATAATTTTCTGTTTGTAAGAGTAAAGCGTTCCTCTTTAATTTGTTGTGCAACGTAAGAACTGTAAAAAACTTTATATTCACGAGCCACGTTATATTCAAATGGACTATTTTCCTACTGTAACCCTTGAACTAAGATTTTCTGATCACATAAAATGCTTGCTGAAGAGTACAGAGAGTTAAGCAAAACCAGGATAACTTTGAATGGTATACAAAATACTGGCCTACATACTACTAATACACACCTTTCGAAACTGTAACAATATAACAATCCATTTTTCATTGGGCAAAAGGCTTTGTAAGCAAGTATACAGTATCATTCATTAAATTGCATAAATCTAAACATACAATTCTTTACAAGCAGTTGCTACACCATTTACTTTGACATTTTACAAGCATTTGCATAACTCAGATAGAAACTGCTTTTACACAAGAAGAGGTACAGCAACACATTTTCCATGTAGAGAAGGGAGGAATTGTTTGAAGCCAATTGTCTTTGGTACTAGGGTATGTAGAGTTTTCATAGTATTACAGAAACTCATAGCTCACAATATTGTCCACAGGATGAATCGCTGTAATCAAAGCTTGCTTTATACAAGAGAAGTAGAATAATATGAGGTCAAACTTGCCTGAATATAGCTTTCTCATGTCAAACGTCCTTCATGGTACCCACTCTTTCACTACTATTACAAGCAGATGTTTAAAACTAATTCCACAACTTTAAGCAATTTGTAACATTTCTACTTGCGGTTTGTACAGTACGATTGTTCTTCTGGGCTTCTTGCGTAGAGCAGACTTTAAAACCAACTATGGTAACATACAAATACCTGAAAAATAAAAATGGAAACATTCTTCCACATTTCATGAAACAAGACAAGTAAAACATTTATTGACAATAAAGACTTAATGCATACTTTTACTATGTTTGGTACTGCCCCACTTTTTCAACCTCCTTGCGCCATGTGAAGGTAAACTTCTGGGTAGATCTTTAGACCCCAAACAGTTTTGATAAGCCAGTACAGCCTGTATTATTTGTATGTATTCAAATGATGCTAAGTCAGCCTAGAAAAAGGAATCATAACCAACACTCTTCTGTAAATACCAGCTTCTATATATACCATATAATGTACATGTAGAGTCAGTGTATACAGAAAAAACCTACTGTAGCTCAAGCAGTAAAACAACCTTTGCTTGCCTTTTCTTTCTTTTTCTTAGACATCAAACAATCATTTTTGTCATGTCAAAAGATGCAGTACAAACGTTGAAATCTTACATTCCTCCTTCCTACGAACCCCCTCAGAAATTTCCAAAAATGTGACTACCACAACTCAGTAACAGCAACCGGAATCGTTCTGTTATGGCACAAACAAGCAGATCACCCGTAAACTTCTCTACTCTGAGCTACATCAGCCCACATCAACAAATATACAAAGTGGTCCGACTTATGTACAACGTTGTGCTTCTACTTTCAGCACTATATAGCAGCTACAGGAGTTCAGTCCAAACCAAGATCAAGGGGAACAAATTGTACAAAACCATTTCAGTACAGAATATGTCAGAGCAACATGAAACAAAAGAGTAAACTGTTTTCTAGTTTTCAGCTATAGGTCTCTTGGTTTTCACATTTTTACCCTTGTGTGGATGACATTATCAAAGAACATGAATTCATGCAATGGATTGCTATTGAAATTAGGATGACATACGAGCACTGTACATACATGTAATAACAAGCTGACTGCATTTACTAATAGCAGAGTGTGCCCCGTCCAACAATAGGTAAGAGGTAAGACTGCATTGCTTGATTGTACTTGTAGACAGTAGTGATTTCAACTTGTGAGGTACAGATACTGAAGCTGGACCCTACTCCAAACTCTCTTAAGTACAAACCAGATATCATAACATACATCAAACCTTTCTTGTGCTACAGTAACTGCTGATCTTTTTGTAGTACAGCAAAATCTAAGTGTACAACCACAAACCAGTGATTCAACGCTGCATCCAACTCTTAAAACAATCTCTAAAATACATTCTGTAACATCAACATGTAGTTGCCATCTAACAACTTGGAGTAACCCGTTCTCAAGTGGACTAGTCTGAAGTTGGGTGGGTCATCTGTTGGAGTGGTCCACTTTGTTTTTAGAACAGGGGTAGTCAGGGTGTTGTAGTTTATGAGTAGATGGTGATGACCTCTCGACCACCTCCCCGTACCATCAGCACACGTTCCAGTCCCTCTGTTAGAACCTCCAAGAATTCCATGTCTGGAATAACTGGTTAAGGACAACCTGGATCATTGTACTGGGGAATAGGGAATCACAACCAACAATCTACATGACATTGCGTAAGAATGCTTACAAAGTCACAACTTGCAAAGTTATAATGAATATTATTAGAGGAATGACTGTTCAACATCATTATTGAAATTTCAGATACAACTTAATCTCTAACTGAATAAAAAAAGAGATACAATGAATACTTTCGGACATTTTGAGTGACATCCATCACTTTTCTTTAGCGTCACTAAAATGAACTGGTAGAAACAATTCAATACAAGTGTACATCTAACGACAAAAAACGGTTGTACACGTACTTTTTGCATGTAAATCATGTTTAGATAGGTTCCTATGGTACGACAATGCCACAGTAAAAAGGTACTGTGCTTTGTGAAGCTCTCCCATGTACTGTTCTTCGCGCAGTCCCCTATTCTGGTAAACATCTCAGTGTAACAATCATCTAGGAGGAATTGTTCTGGTACCATTGTTCTTTTTACTGGCTTCACTTCAACCTGTAGAGAGCTATTCGAAGTGCATTTTGACTGAACAGATCAGTGTTACAAAAGGATACAGTTCTCATCGCCAGCCTTCATCTTGGGTGGGCCCGGCAGGTTGATCAGCACCAGCTTGGCTCCGTGAGACTTCTGTACTATCACTTCGTTAAGTTTCACCGCTGTGTGCATCCGCCGGACATTACGCTCATCTCTGCAAGCACAAGTATCAGCAATCATTAGCTACATGGAAGGCATCACTTTTTGTTCCATAACGGACAAGCTCAGCCATTGGATCAGGCAGAATGGTAACATCACATGGTGTGCAAAGGATGGTATGCAGAACTCTAAGGAAGATATGGTTTACATAAAAGTCTACATCAACCTTCTGCTTGCAAAGGTACCTACAGCCTCTTTTGCACCAACTTTGTATTGGCTAAGAACTCAAGCTGCAGATTATAGGTTAAGGAAACCCTGTGAAAAAATATCAACAAGCTTTGCTTTGTTGCCATTTGAAACTTTGCAAATCAATGCCTCTTTCATCCATCCATTGGAAGGAGGGAATGATAGAACTTACGGCACACCAAGGCTGCCGTCCCTTGGAGTGACAGAGTGAAAGACAAAGTAGAGAAGAACAGACAGGAGAATAAATCAAACAGTACATCCACTACAAGGAGACCATTAGTCACTACATTTACTAATTGTACAATGTAGCTCTGCTTAAGTCTGAAGAAGCTACAGTATAGAAGGATTAAAGAATACAAGTGGTGGTCTAAAATAAAAAAAAATAAAATGTTGAGAGAACTCGACTAGAACAAAGTCAAGAAAAGAAGTCCAAAGACAAAGAAATAAAAATACAAACAGATCCTGTTGAAAAAAGACAGAATTAAATTTCAGATACAAGTGTGGGGATCATCCACTACCTGTTTTGTGGCTACATCCCTGTGTGTTCTGTTGTGTTATTGTGAAACACCCTGTGTAAAATACTGGATCCAGAGTACTGCTGCTGCCAATCACAGCTGGTTTGGGGGTTGGAGATGGGGACACAACCAGCTAACTGTTATTATGTTATCTCAATTCTCTGACTGGAGATTGGGTGGAGGTTGTGACAACAATGTACTTACTTTTGGATGATATACATGATATCCTGACCACCATCCACATCTCTGACTCTGTACTGTCAACTGAGCTGCTTGGCTAATCTTAGATGTATAACCATCTCTTTTACTACTAACAACAATTTTGTTCAATGACAAGGCTGGGGTAAACAATCCCAAAACAGCATGCCACCTTATGGCAATTAGTCATTACAATCAACTGGATATGATTTTTGAAACCGTTGCAGATAACATCAGTTATCTTTCGTCAGTGACCCTAACAGATGTTATCTGAAATGTCTGACCGTTTCCAAAATCATATCCAGTTGCTTGAGTAACTGCTATTTCATGAATCTAATTACCTGGATGTCTAAAGCTTGGACACAACCCGCCGTACGTGCAAATACGTCCTTGTCTACGTGACAAAACGTGGGTAATCTTTTGGGATCCGTAAGTAGTAAGTACCACTTCCGTATGAACTCGTAGGGAATCCGACGGATTTTGGAGCACGCAGGCACGCCATAGATTTTCACGTGCAGGCAAAACTTTGTGCGCCATCGGGCTGCGGATTCGTGCCAGTATTGGCAACGCGCCTGCCCTGTACAGCCTGAATGTTTTCAGAAATACGTGGCGGACGAGGCCTCCCAAAAAAACGTACAGACAAATTGCACACACGGCGGGTTGTGCCCTTAGCTTAACCTTCATCGATGCAGCATGTCACCCTTAGGCTGCATCACTTCTACTAAAACAGTGCAACGTTAGTAACAACAGGGTGAGTGACTCACGGCTTAATGTCAAGAAGGTTGCCAAAGTCCCCCTTGGGCGGTAAGGTCTTCTTCTTTTTTGGCTCAGCCTCCTCTTCCTTGGTGGGCGTGGCCCCCTCCAGGAGTACATCGTCGGGGGATGACTCCTCCCCTTTGCTGTCACGTGCTTTGTGATGAATGTCTACCACCTTTTGTACCTGCAAAGGTCAGGACGACATCGTGTTAACTGGGACTTACAGAAGCTGGCGAAAAGTGCCTTCAACTACGACCATGCAATTCTAAGAGATGTGTGGTGAGTGCTTTGCCTTGATCTGTAAGATGAAGAGAAAGTGAGTTGGGGTGGGTTGAAACAACAGGACACAGATGTTTACTGTGAGATGACTCTTCAAGGCAATTTTTTGCACGTTTACAAGATGTAGGGTTGTATAAAAAAGTGACAAGCCATTGAAAGACATCATAAGATGCCCATGTGGCATACAAGCATCCAAGAAGGATGTGCATGAGAGAACAGCATGGATTAAAAATTGTGCCATGGTTAGTTAAGCTGGCAGCAATGTTACTGTAGAAATCCTGTGGTTTGAGAGGGTACATAAAGGCTGTGTAATGTTGTTAAGTGCAGAAGATACAGTTCTGATTGCCACATCATGACATAAGTGTTTAAGAGCCATGGTGAACACCTGGGAAGAAAGAGCCATGAGATTTTTGTGGTTAGAAGCTGTAAAGGTACAATGTAAGTATGGTGGTGTAAAGTATACAATTGTATACCTAATGAGGGTATAAGCAGCAACACACCACATGATAAGGATTATCATCAGCACAAAGACTGTTATCTGTTACAGTACAGTGAAGTTACGCACAAGTTGTAATCACAAAGTATCACAGGAACAGCAAAAGCACAGCAGCACAAGCACAGCAGCCTCATGCATGAAACATGCAGGGATTTACAATACTAGTCTAGTGCTACATATTCTGATTCTCCAACACAGAGACAGCCAACAGAGCTAGCAAACCTCCTATTGTCTGTACTCTGCTATCTCAACCGTCACGATCAGTTCCTGTGGGCGTCGCCACAAACCAGCTGTCAGCCAATCAGAGAATAGGCCTCTCAGTTTTCAAAAGGGATCTCGCAAAGGCAGCGGGTAAGCTCATTAATATTTATAAGCAGGGCGGTCAGGAACTGATCGTGACGGTTGAGATAGCGGAGTACAAATAAGAGGCAGTTTTGCTAGTGCTGTTGGATGTCTCTGCGTATAATGTATTATTTTAACTACTGAACACTGAACTAAAACTGTATTCTTTTCATGCAAGCACCTACAGCAAGCAACCCTTTTTGATCTCTTCAATCTCTTCCACCTTTGACTACTTCACCTGTTAGAACTACCAGTCCACACCAAGGCATGATCAGTACCTAAGAGTTTCTTCTACTCCCAAACTTCACACCTTTGCTAAACAGGTGACAGACATGGACAAAAATGTAGCTAACAAAAATTGGACAAAATATTTTCCATCAACAGCCAAGCTGTGTTAAAGTTAAGATTTGAGAGTAATATTTTCTTAAGTTTGTACAATCTATTGTCTCTATCTCTTGTCTTTTTACTTAATTTTAGCAGCTTGTGAAGTAACAAAATGATCAAAAATGGAGCTAATAAAAATGGGAGAAAATGCTTTTTTCCATCAACAGCCAAGCGGTATTGAAAAATTCAAGTTTAAGAGTCATGTCTTTTTGTAAATGTATCTTTTGTCTTTTCAGCAGCTAGTGAAATAACACAAGCTCAACAAATCATTTGTGTATGACAGTGTTGATTGACGTTCGTTCGCTGCCATTCTGACACCTCTATATTAGTGTTCCAGCCACCACCACATGTGTGATGTGCTTAAACGTGGCTACCTCCGGGCTCCAGGGGTCCATTTTTGATACCTTTTCATCGAGGGAACCATAGTCGCCTTTGGTCTTGGCTGTCTTCCCACTGGCAAAAGGCTGCAATGTGTTGTAGGGATGTGGGGATGGGAAATAATCAATAAAAACTATTGTTATCATATAATAAAAAAATACTTACTCAACGAATTAATTAAGTTATCAAAAATCTCTTCATGGGAAACACAGTGTGACTTCTGAAGGTGTACTGTTGTGTTGAAGAACAAATTTTAAACTACTAAAGCTTGCGAATGTGATATTTTAAGGGCATGTCTTTATTTGCTCTTTTATGCCCTTATTAGCTTAACCTACATGTAACTAACCATCATATACACATCTTTTGATTCACACATGTAACACAACATTAATGTGTCCTTGTGTATTATAGACTCAGTGAAAAACTTTTCATCCATTTTTAATACTTCTCAGTGAACAGAACAAGGAAACTCAACAAGGTGCAAACATTTGTACTTTAAGCAGACTACAAGTTTGAATTTAACATTGAATAGGATGTCTTCACAAGTACATAATAATACACATAAAACAACACATACAAATCAAACTCCAAGAAAACAAAGTCAGTAAAAACGTTTTAGAAATGTGATGTTACTGCATGCAAAGACAAACATTATTAGATATAGGGATACTGTTAGTTAAAGAGGAAGGAAAGGGTAGGAGTCAGTTAGTTTATCAAATCTTAGAGTCCATTCCAAGACACCATGAGGGTTTTTAGGCGATATTTATAATTAGTCTGAATTATTTTGAATAAAAGAATATCTGAGCCACAATAATTAAATTATTTTCAAAAAATTGACTAAGAAAATACTCATTTATTTGAATTTCTTGGAATATTTTAGAAACATTTTGAAAGTAATTGTACAAAAATATCTTTATTTAGAATAATTGTGAAACCTCTCTGTGATTATTTCACATTTACAAATATTTACAAAAAATGGTAAACCTGGCCAAATGGTAGAATTAGTTTAGTGCCCCCATAAAAGTAAGCCCTATTGTTGCATCTGTATATTTTTAGATTTCACAGCTGGGCACTGGTGGATCCTTTGTGGTGGACCATTGTTGCATGGCACCCAACCATACTTTGCAAGGATGTGTGAATTGCTATCTTCCCAGCCCACTGAACCATTTACAAATGGTAGAAAATGGTAGAAAATTGTAAATAATGGTAGAATGCTGTTATCATTATTTAGAAACCATTAGAAGTATCCAATTCCACACCATGAATATTTCCAAAGTTTTACAGCACCGGGGAAATATTTATAAAGTTGAAACAATGTTAGAAATATTTCTGAAGTATCAAATGTCCTAGACATATAATTACAAAACTTTAAAATCAATTCTAAACAATGGCAACAAACATCCGCATGGTGTCTTGGAATGGACTCTACTGTCACATAGAACACCACTTTGTCTACATCCAAACAACACTACAATTGGCACAAACGTCCCTACATAAGACAGCTTATACAGACGTACAAGCAAGTATAGGCCACTGCTAATACAGCATGTTACACCACTAGATACTTGAACTTGCAGAACACCAATGTGCACATGTATGTGTACATGTACATGTACATGCAGTTGGGCTTTGTGCCAGAGACCTTTGTCCTAGGGCACATTTTCACCTACATGTCATAAAAGATGTTCCAAAAGTGCAAATATCTTACAACAGAAACATAACATGCACACACAAATATACTAAACAACTGGTCAGTGCCTCAATGCTAAAGGGTATTGCGGGTATGCGATACTGGACTTTTGCCAGATATTCAATATCATCAAACTAAGCTATGGTAACAAGATTTTCACTCTACAATGAAATAGGGATCCAAATGTACATACACTGTATTTGAAGTATATGTAACACATGTACAGTGTGGCAGTCAGTTTGAATCAGGCTATTAGCTAAGAATCTATTATAGGGGGTCCAAATTTCTTGGTTGTAGGGGGTTCGGGGGCATCCACCTTTCATGATGCAGAATTTTTGAGAATTTTCAGTTAAAATGGTGCATTGTAAGGTTACCTGACGGGCAAAATTACTGTTAGAGAGGTCACAGAAGAAGACTGTCAATCAGAATTTCAGAGGATCTGCTCCCCAGTGTAAGGGCCTCTAGTGCATCCAATTACTTGACATTTTAAGAAAAGCACGTCTAAATGATGCCATGATGCATGCCCAGGTTAAAAGCCTGGTTTGAATACTGACTTGAGAGCACTAACCAGCTTTCTAGCAATACACTACATCAAAGCCACTGTTCTGCTGCACAAATAGAAAAGTATTAGTATGATTAACAACAGACAGAGAAGGAGAGAGAGAGGGAGCTAATTCAAGGCCAATACCTCCTCCTCGTCCACCTCTGAGATGGTACTCTCACTGATGGTGCTAGGGACCTTCGACCTGTGCATATCTGTCAGGGATTGGATCTGGAACATGGGGAAATCACTCGCTTTCAATCACACAAATCATTTAAACAAGAAACATAATAATTGAACTCATAATCATATTTATCTAATGAAAATTCATGCAGTTTCCATTTGCAGATAATCAAGATTACATTGGACAGACTATGATGGTACAAAAAAAAGTTATAACATCATGCAAATTTGAGACTTACAATACATACAAAGGACAAGATAACTATGACAATGTTCACATGCAAAAACAGGCTAGTTCAAGACAAAAACAATAGACGAGACAAAGACAATTATGACAAGACAAAGGGAACACACAGAAGAACGTACCACATAGTACATGAACAGACATGAGTTCAAGACTACGGCTTGTCAGGAGAAAGCGAGGTGAAATAGAGCAAGTTCTCACTGAAAGAGTGAAGAGAGAAGGTAGCAGTTCAGTAGTGCTGCATGTGAATGCTTCAGAAAAAGTTGGTGAAAACAGAAGGGAAAGTAGCTTGCAGTAGTAAAGTTTTCAAAGGCTACAAGAGTCTGAGAGAAGAATTAGTACACAGTAGCATAACATATATTGTCTCAAAGTAAACTGTATATTGTAGTACACAAGATAAATGTTCAACATTGAAAATGCATAAACAGAATGTCAAAGTACTCTTTCGTGTAGATAAATTAGTCCATTTTTTGCAGAAGTCAAACACAATATACAGGCTAGAGGTCTTGACATGTGTAGGGATAATTACCCTTTTTACCTTATGTATGATTTCTTTTAACTGGTAGGAATAGAATTAGAAACATTGTGAACAGGCAAGTCCTGGAATGTTTCTATTCTAAGTCTTCCTTGGAAGAGTACAACAAGATGTATGATACTTGGTTCTCACTAACCTCTTTCCTGCTCTCTCTCTTACTGAGGTGCATCTGCTTAAGCATCTGGTTACGCTGTTCCATCATCAGGGTACGTTCATACGTGTAGGCTGAGATGTCACTGGTCATCTGTACACAAAAAGAAAGAAAATGCTACAGTTTAGACCCTGAAATAATGTAGAGGGCTCTGATGACACAGAAAAGTGAAATCTTCCAAATTTGCAAGATTTTTGTTTCTGTGAAAGGAAAGGAAAGTGACCTCCCTCCAGTTTTAGCTCACCGAAGAGCTACCGGTAGTCTTCCACTGGTCGTGACAGAAAGGACAGATGCTATGTACAGTATTTGCAGCTTCATTGCACTAAGGAACTTCTCCTAGCTCTTTTTGACCAGCACAATGAACAGTGGACCATGGCTTGAACGTCCAGTCCTAAGAAATGCAACCCTTTCCGGTAGTGTGCATGTCGGGTGAGCGACACAGCCGGAATCGAACTTACAGCTTCTAGTCCCAGAGACCACTGGACTAGGCACACTGAAAGAAGTAGCTGTTGCAATTGCCCTTACCATTTCCACGACCTGTACGTCTGCCTCGATACGCAGGTGGTACAGGAAGTGTTCCAGGTCCTTCTTCATCTGGATGCTGTTATCCTCCAGCTCTACAAGCAGAAAAAGAACATCACATTTTACACATGTAATCTCATCAGGGGTCTTCACTAGGGGTGGCTACTGTACAGAAAATTGAGGAACAGGTACAGTCCAGAGGATCAGGTCCAGGTCCAGACCTGAACTTATGCATAATTGTCTGTGAAAACTTGTGAATGGGCAATAATCAAAACAATGGTTGCTACAAAGGATCTGTATGGTGACTTCCATTGAAGTTGTAAAACCCTATCTTGATGTTAACACTAAATGACTGTTAATTTAGAAAAAGTTTGAAACTTGCTAAAAACGAATATCAACTCTCTTTTAGTTACATGTGGAGCGGTAAGCCCTAAATGCATGCACGCTTGCCGGTTTAATCTGTTCAAAAAAAAATCTGTACAAAATCTGGTCTTACTAACTTTTTTAGGTCTGTTTTTTCTGGACCAGTCCAAAAAAAAATGTGTTTGAACCAGTACACCGTACATCTTTATTTTGTATCGTCCAGAATAGAATTCACACCTTAACAAATGTGCAATGCTTTTTAAGAAGAAGACAAAACAAGGTCTTTAGATGCAAACATAAGGAGGACGTCTCACGAGCTACAGTGAAGATCCTCATCCTGCAGGCCTTCCAGACTTTGTGTTGCTTGAGGAGGAAGGGGAGTAACATCAGCATGCCTCCATCATCTACACAGATGGGTCAAGGATCTCACAATGGGAGATACAGCTCTTCATGTCTAATGTGATATTCATCTACTAGTTTGGCTATGAAGTACAAAAAATGTACATACAACCAGGGTTACCCAACAAGCTTGTGGCTACTGCAAAGTGCTGGCAGAACAATACAGAATGTTAGGATTTGTAGTGAACACAATTTTGTATGTAGGCACGTGTATCACTTGATACCGAAACTGGATTGCTCAAGCTTTACAAAAGTAAACATTTTTCAACATACATGTATACAAGTGTGCATTGTCAGAATGAGTGTTTGGAGGGGCTAGTCACTGAATTCTTACTTCAGGGGTAAAAAAAAAGTGAAATTTAAACCCCAATCGGCATTCATAAATTGACTAGAATAAATCTATGAGACTCAAAGTAAATCAACCAAATTCACCAAATTCCTTGATGAATGAAACAATTGTATACTGTAACTATGGCAATCAAATGTATGCACATAAGGATACGGACAATCCACCAGACGTCGATGGTGCCTGTGTACTTCTCATTGTTGTCAGGGAACAGCTGGATTCCCTTGGGCACGAGCAGGGCCTGGTGTCCTGCAGACACGTTCCTCACAGTTTCTGTAAAGAAAGTGGTACACTACGGTAAGACTGCTGTTTGTACAGACTTCAATGCAGGGTTGCAGCCAGCATCCGTCCTTTGACGGAAATTTGCGTCTGGGATAGAAAAAATTTTTTAACGGAGCGACGGACAAAAATCGATATGTCAAGATATAATAAAACTGTCTCCCTTGTGTAATTTTTTTACCAAAACAAATGCCGTTGATCAGCTTAGTCTACCAGCAAAATTTAGACCTCAAATGCAGGAAATAGTGTTTCAGAGGGTCTAAATCTCAAAATTTTCTGGGCGAGCATGCCCCCGGACCCCCTAGGAATGTCGCACCTTGACTTGAGCATGATGTCTCTTGCCTTGAGCGCTAAATAGGATTCAAAATCGATGTGATGGAAAATGATTTCAGGCTGGCTACAACCCTGCTTCAATAATCTCAAACTTGCAATAGGTTAATTTGAAACAAGGCAAAATTGACACAAATAACGAGCTAACTCGAATAGTCATCAACAATATGCATCACTGATGAATGCATAAAAGCATGCGAGTGAAAAAATTATCAGTAGATAGAAATTTGTTACAAAATAAATGACATTCTTGCGTTTGTACAGTTAGGCTATCCAGAGTAGTGTGCTTACCAATGAAGACCCTCCAAGCCATGGGATTTGTGGCCTGTCTCCATCCATGTGGCCAGCCCAGCACAACTGTGTTGTGGTTCAGACCACCCAAACCTGCAGTCTGGATCCTATCATGGCACAGAATAGGGAAGAAAATCAAACCCAAGATGTCACTATTGTACATTTCCACATTCATTTTCCACTACAACGTTTCATGTGCAGGTAGAGTTACATTATTGGGTGTCCAACTTTGTAACATAACATATCATAACAGTCACTGTGGTACAATGATAGGAAAATAAAGTAGAAGTCAGTCAATTGCACAATGGATTACCGCACACTTCTGTTAATTGCACTGAATCCCGACATCCAAAACCAGTGTGGTCAAGCTGGCTAACTTTGCATTGTTGCACCACCCGGATAATTGCATGAAACATGCTGTCAAATAGGGTGTGCAGTTAAACGGCTTCTGATAGTACGGTTATTAGCTTTTGTGTCATGTACAATTCCATACTGAAGGCCTCAAAAACATCAATGCTAGAGCTGTTGGTACTTACATGTGACACAGGCCTTGTATAACATTGGGAGTCACCATGACTTCACAGAAACCTTTCACCTTCTCCTCCTCCATTACTCTCTTCAGAGACTGGGAAAAAACATGTCAGTGATCAAGAACTGTCAATAGTTTGTCTGATTACATAATGTTGTATGTCCTCAGAGGTGGGAAAATTAAAATTATTTATTCAATTGGAAATCATTGAATTTTTTGCGTATTATTTTATTTATTTATGCACGATGCATTTCATGATACACACCATTTTACAATGGCAATCTAAGAAAACTAATTTCTTTCAAACAGAGACTGCACCTTTTCTACGTTGGTCATCCAAGACCAATAAAAACAATAAGGTTCTCCATCTGGGAGTTTCCATACCTGCTTTGCTGCTTGCCATGTGCCATAGTTGTCAACATATTCTCCCTCCACTACTGCTGATACCATGGTGAGACCCTTGCCTGTAAACATATCATAATCATGTAAGCTTTCAACTTGGGTCGGCAAGGAAGGATGAAGGAAACACAGTATATGTATGGTTCAATCGCAAATGGAAAAAACAAAAAACAATGTACTTTTTTTGCTTTCATCCTAATCACTACCAGTTTACAATGATATCTGTTGTGTTACAGTGATAGCATTACTTTTGTGAACATCAAAAGAGAATTGCTATTGATTGTCCTTTACCTGCTTTAAGCTGGCTAGCAAAGGTGAGCAGCTGCTTGTGTTTTGGCACCAGGTCATCCTCTAGTTTGCACAGGACCAGGATCTGTGGTCTGAAGAAACAAAGATACACAGATATCAACCAAACATGAAGGCTATATTCTAATCTTTGATCTTGAAATGTCTTTCTCAGCTTTACCAAAGTCTGCTACAAAAATATCTAGTAAATACAGGTTCAGTTGTTTCACAGAATGCAAAGATAAATGCTTTCTTCATAAGTCTACAGAACTGATGTGGAAGGTACATCTTATAAATACTTTTTAATTAAAAATCTTGAAAATAGACCTAAGATGTTTAGATTTGAAAGAAGTCTATTAAGTCTATGGTAGTGTTGGTGTTACACAAATAGCTACAGTAAATTGAACCAGCACATAGAACACCCTAGCCACTGCCTTACCTCCAGTTCTTGGTATGTGGTGGTGCATCCTCCAGTCTGAGCAGACTGTACCGGGCAGCGGACAGGGCCAGACCTCGGATACCATCTCCCCATTCCTTCTCAGCCCTGTGGGAATCAATGACAACTCATTTGTTCTCAGACTATTAAAGTTGTCAGTGTGCACATGACATTGCGCTAGCTTGAAAATAATCAGAAACTTTAACTACATTGACGTAAAACTGGGTTGTTCATCGTACATCACTCAGGAGTGCAGCAGCAAATATTTCATGTCATACCTGGACAGTGATAACGTTTGATACAGTTGTTCTGGACCAGGTAATAAAAAGGCATATCACACAGGCTTTGAAGTTTTATCACACAGGCTTCTATCGAATAATTCGAATGTACTGTGCACACACAGTGTGGTACAGTTATAAATTTGAATACCTGATTCGGACGTTGGAATTGCTGTTGTAACAATTTTTGTTCAAGGGCACCAAATTTTCTGAACTTCTGGCACATTTCGCATCGAAACATGTGTTTTCTCAGTTGGGTATGACATAAATAAAGTACAACACGATGTATTCTGCATCACCCTCTGTCCCAGCCCTCCCACGGGTCGGATCACCCTCTGGCCTTCGGGCGATCCGACCCACGGTCAGGCTGGTACCGCAGGTGATACGGACTACACCGTGTTGTATTCTATATAAATCACACCACTGCTAACATGACAAGCAACAGTTGCTATCTTACCCTCTGTACTCGATGTACTTGTAGATCCCCCCAGCCAGGACCATGGCAGCCAGGGCATAGTACCAGCTGGAGATGAACATCAGCGCCACACACAGACCTGCACCCAGGATGGACAGGGTCCTGAAACAAATACAACATTCAATACAAATCAGAAGTGTTTTTTTACGTATTTCAGGGAACAACTGACGCTAAACTGGATAGTGAGTGTGAGTGTGCGAGTTCAAAGAGACAGTACATATGTTGCATACTTAAAGAAAGTTTCAACCAAAAAAGGATCACAACAGTGTACCAGTACAAAACCGTTTTTTTTTCTTTTCTTGTTGGAATGGTCCGAAAAAAACAGACCTGAAAAAAATCAGTGGACTGGATGTTGGACCGATTCGCAAAATAAACAAATTATACCAGTAGGCGTTCACGTATTTTGGGGCTTACATGTTAAAGCAAATAACAAAAGCGAAATAGAGGAGAGTTGATAGTCATTTTTACCAAGTTTCTACAGTCAAAAACAGAGGCAGTTAGTGTTGTTTAGATGAAGATAAGATTTCAAAATGCTAACGGATGTCGGATGCTCCACATAACAGAATAATTTGTAGCAAAATGGACCATTGATTTGAGTATAGTTCACAGATAATTAGGTCCAGATTCAGGTCCGGACCTGAATCTGATCCTCTGGACCTGGACCGTACCTGGACCTGAAGTTTCTGTACCAGTACCCACCCCTTACAAAAAGCTGATACTTGACTAAGTCTTGACAGAAATTGATCAAGCAACAACTTGTATCAGATATTTGTATGTTGGTAATGCAGCAAAGCAACTCTGAGGTTAACCAAGGTAACTTTTCTCAGAATTTTCCAGAAGATGATGCACTGACCAGTGATAGAACTTGAATCTGGGTCGCCAGTTGGGGGACTTGAGCAGTGTCTGCAGTGCAGAGGCTACGTTGACAAACAGGTAGCACATCAGGAAGAACCTACAGTCAACAATAAAGTCAACAGGAGATTAAAAATGACCAAACAGGTATGTACTTCATCTTATCAATTGTGTACATAATGAGCATCAGATTTGTATAAAAACAAGACTACCACTATTAATTCATAGTTAGGATAAACCTGTTCTCCAACTACATTATTTTTTAGATCTCTTTTCCATATCAATTCACAGCTAGGATATAAAAACTCTCTACAACAAGATTTCTCCAGTGTCACTGACGAAACACACAGGATGTTTGTCTGAAACGTCTGACTGTTTCCAAAATCATATCCACTGCTTTTTGGCATTGACACTATCAGTTTCTTCACAAATAGAGATATTGCCATCACTTCTATTTTAGTGACTGTTAACTGTAATAGGTCTTGTAACACAAAAATGATATACATACTTCCCTCAATATCGTGGTGTAATAATACATATTTTGGTTGCCACGCGATTTGACATTATTTTGTCAACAATGAAAGAGTCAACATTTGTTTGCTGTCTGGTTCTAAACAGGTTCCAAACACTAAAGGAACTATTACCATATAGCCCTTGTACTGCAGATCTGCACTTACATGGTGATGATGGGGGCTACAGCATCCAGACTGGCGATGAGGATGCCCACCTCTGAGATGAACAGTGTGAGGAAGAAGGCAAAGGTGGGCTCACCACGCTTGGACTGGCGGGAGAAGATACCCAGCAACGGGATCACATTGTCCTGGGAAAAGAAACATGTATCAATGCACACCCTCGTCGTAAAATATGGCTGTTTTATTTCAATGCCTTTGAAAAACAATACAGTCACATAATTGTCAGATGGCAACGATGTCTGAAGGAATTATCATACATTTCATTTTCATAGCCTTTTTTATTTTTATAGCATGACTTGCTGGTTTATAATTTCTGAAATTAGTCGGATCCTGTACATCATTCATACAACACAACTGAGCTAAAAACAAAGTTTTTCTGCACTCCCAAAAAAGGTTTACATTCACCTAAAGTTTGGACTATGCATCTTCATCGGTGTGAAGCAAGATACTAAACTACAAATATATTCAACTTATCAACTTAACTGGCAATTCAAGGTCTCCTATGATACCAAATTCAACTGGGTAGTATTCATATCCTATTTCTTAAATCATGCACGAGTTTTTCACATTAGGCCGTACCTTTGCAATGGCCTGCAGCAGGCGGGGTGCACCAGTCAGGCTCTGTAGCCCCGCCCCCACGGTGGACAGGAAGGAACCAATCAGCACCACCCACTCATTAGGCCAGCAGACTTGGGCTGCTAACATGCCTTTTCCCATGCTGTCTCCATATCTGATGGGCAGGAAAAAGACATGATATGTAGAAACGACAGATCTCTTTGAATGACAGAGGAGGAGATACTCACTGCAGCAACTGTTGGGATCTTTTAGAACTTAGTCTGAGGTAAAACATGATCAAAACATCTCGCTAGATTACGCAACAAAGCGCAATCTAGCTCAAGCAACTGGATAATCATGATTTTTGAAACAGTGAGACATTTCAGATAACATCTGTTATCTTTCATCAGTGACACTTAACAGATCTCATTGGAGAGCAGGTTTTTATGTCCTAGCTAAGAATTGATATGCCATAGAGATCCACGTAGTTGGTTTATCCTACAATAACTATGAATGCTATCTGAAACGTCTGACAGTTTCCAAAACCACATCCAGTTGCTTGAGTAACCGCTTTTTGGCGTATCTTATTACCTGGATGTCTAACCTTCATCAACGTATCTGACTAGACTAATCAACTCCCAAATAAGTGTAAGTTTCACCTACTTGTCTCTCAGCAGTCGTCCATCTGCTGTGCCTCCATACATGAGGACAGAGGTCAAATCTGTAGGCTCAAGTTAAGGTTGCAATTTATCTATCCATCTGTGCACATCAGACAAAGTCACTTCCAATTTCACAAATGTATGTTACATACAACAGTTGCAGGGCCTAAATATCAATGGTTAAGTCTTACCTACAGCAAATTTCTAACTAGCTAAGCTTAAAACTCACTGAAATGGTTGAAGTAAATTTTACTGGTGCTTTTGACATTTGAACTCCTCAAAACCTGTAGACTGCAGAACTGGCTTAATTACATTTCAATCCTAAAATTTTCCAAAGAGCTCTTTGTAGACATCTCTTTACATCACCTTTGCAGTACCAGTGTGCATTTGAGCAAATCAAATTACACATTTTATGTAGGCCCGGGTAAGATCATTTCACTGCACTATATGTATATTATTCAGATGAAAAATTACACAGTACACACTAAGTAGCAACGGAAACACCCATTGTAACCCCTTAATGGCCCATAAGGCTTGTTCCGCTAATAACCTCTACAGAAACATCACACAGGATACAGATGGTGGAGGTGGTTGCTATGGCACCAATGGTTCCCCTGGGGATGGAGTACTGGGCATCCTTCAGGTCACCTGACCGATTGGAACCTGCCATGATTCCTGAGGGGAGGGACAAACAAAACGTTTTCATAACCTTAGTTTTCAGCACATTGTAGACAATCATGCATTCACCAAACTGATGGGAAAAAATTCACCAGTACACAGTGCTCATATTATTACTTTGTACACAGTATACATAAGGTCACCAGTAATACAATTACCAGGAAGCATTTCTACTATCTTCATGCAATTTTGAGAATCTTTCATCTGTCATTCACCATCATAATTGCCCACCTTTGACAAATACCATACTCAGCCCAATACTTTTATCTCTGTTGCAATTATAGAGCCTGAAGCAGTACAGGAAATGCAGAAATATTTGCGGTGGTTTTATGTTTGCAGTTTTCGTGAGGCAGTCTTAAAATCACGGCAATCATTTTTCCATACAGTATGTGTCTACAGTCAATACCGCGAACTTAAAACCACTGTGAACACTCCACTTTCCCAGCGAGCTTATGTGCATTTACAGTACTTGAAGATAACTGTTGCTGCTCAGAAAGCTATTTTCAAAGTGAATGACCTTCTGACCTGTGACAGAAGGGAAGAAGATACCCAGCAGGATGGTGAAGGTCGTCGTGATGTCGGCCACAATCTCGTACCTGTCCGGGGAGCCCACTCTGCGAGGCGCCGCATCTCCCGCCAACATGTAGCTGTTCAGTCCGTTCTCTACAAGGCAGAAAACAAGGTGGAGTAGTTATGCCTGGCCCCTAAGGAGCTGAATTTATACAGAGCATGACTTAGGAGGCATCTTAAAATAGTTATTAGGCCACACCAACTTAATTTGTTGATTCACGGATTTAAAAAAGATATGCTCAACTGGAAAAACATTATGAAAACAAAGCCAGAGGACCAGGTGTATGCCTCAGTGTTTATTTAGTAAATACAGTGACTGTCATATTCAAGTTTTTCTCCCTGCCTGTTGCATTTCTGATGTCCGCTTGCTATCTTTTCACTTTAAAAATCCATGAACCAAAAAATTAAATTGGTGTGGCCTTAACCAATATATAAAAATTTACATTCAAGAGTGTGTCAAAACAATGTTCTTGTTTCCAACTTTTCTTTCCCCTTTGGTAAACTGACAGACGGGTTAGCATAGCCAATTTTAGTAGGAAGAAGCAGTTTTGTGTAGAGTCTAGTAGAGAGGTGGCCTGTGCTGCTAAATACTCACTAACAAACTCATTGTTGCGCCCGAGGCCAGGGATTCCAGCGATTCGTATTGGGTGGTTGTCTTCATAGTACGGGTCACACGTGGCGTTGGTCTCCTCCCCGCAGTAGGCCCTCCACAGGTCGTTGACGGTGTTGTTAGGTCCTATGTAGCTACAGTCATTATCAGGGGGGTTCACCAGGATCTCTCCTATCACACAGATCCTAGGAAATACAGACAAACACCATGAGTTTCTTGGTACATGTGTAACATGGTAAAGATGGACTAATTTTCCAACTACTCTCAAAATATCACTAGGCTCATACAAATAAGATATGAAAATAACAAATGTTTGTAAATTTTGCTATTTGACTAAGCTGTTCAAATTTCTTTTTATTATTATATATCTTTACACAATATTATCGATTTTTGTCCGTCACAGAGGACAGAATGGGCAAATTTTTTCCCATTCCCAGCTGAAAAATTCTGTCAAAGGACAGAAGGACAGGCACTGGCTACAACCCTGCTCAGTATTGTATTGCTGATAAATTGGAAGTGAAAAGATTTGAGGGATTATCAAATGATGTTCCTCTTTGAGGTACCGGTATGTCATCTCAGGGACTGTATACATTAGTGGAGTGCTAAGTTAAACTCACCTAGGTTGTGTCGGGGGGAGGCCCGCAGTGACAAAGAACCCGATGAAGATAGCCAGGATGGAGAGGATGACGCAGGCCAGGGCCACCGTGGCGAACTTGTTGACGAACTTGACCCCCACAAACACGATGCCCCCCATGAGGACGAGTAGGGCCGTTCCGTACACGCGCATGTTGTTGAACAGGTTGTTCTGGCCCTCTGGTCCAGTGATGGTGCCGAACAGGATCATGTTTGGTGCTATGTAGGTCTGGGGAAAACAGTGGGTGCCAATAGGTTATCATGGTAAAACAGACTGACAATGTCTAACACACAGCATACAATTGGTGCCACATATAGTTATTGAGTAATTGCACGATATTGACTTCCTTTAGTCTCAACAGTATCCCATTGCATTCCTGGAGCTAAAACTTAGAGGAAATAAAAACAGGTGGTTAATCTGGATTGGCTAGTTAGACCTTAGGTGAAAAGGGCTAGTTAGACCTTAGGTGAAAAGCTAAGGTTTTTTTAAATTTTAGAACCTTATGGATGACGACATTCGTCATGATTGTCATCATGATTCACATTGTATGTTTCCATCTAATTTTTTCGATGAAAAACTACACAACTTAGGCAAACACAAAACTTTGGTTATCACTGTATAATGACAAATGCTACAACTGCATGTTTGCACAAAAGAAAGTATATCAATTATCTATAATTATAGAGAAATTATTGAGAGAGAGTGGTGCAGGTAAAATTTGTCTGCTGTAGGTAATTTTCGATGTTACCTGCACCAGAGCAGGTACATGTATGCAGAAAAAGTTATTTCGAGCCCTGCATGACGTACACTGCGAGGAAAAGAGACAGCAATGATACATGAAATATTGCACTAAACTCACCAGCAGAATTTCAATGGCTCCCAGAATATACATAGCAGATGCAAACGTCGTTCCCAGGTAGAACAGGATCCCCACAGCTCCTCCGAACTCCGGCCCCAGGGAGCGGGATATCATGAAGTACGAGCCTCCGGCTGTCATGACAAATCAGCATAAGCATGATTTATCACTTGATTTGTACAGTGTATGTAACAGGCAAAAACCTTAATATTTTTAAAATAGTTTGACCAGATGATTTGTAGGTATGATAGATCTATTATTGAGGATAATGAATATGTAGGTTGGAATTAGATGTCTCTGAGAAGAAAGATCTGCAGAGTTCTGGCTCTGGAATCCAGAATTCTGGCTCAAATTCAGAATTCTGGCTCATAGCCAGAATTGGCTTTCTTCGTGGAGACATCTTAGCCAGAATTCTGGATCCCTGAGCCAGTATTCTGCAGACTTTTCCTCTTGGAGACATCTAATTGCAACCTACATATTCAGTATGCTCATGCCTACAAATATTAATTCATCTGGTTAATCTATTTTGAAAATATTAAAGGGTTAATCTATTTTGAAAATATTAAAGGTTTTCTGGAATTATACTGTCGCCTGTTAATCAATTTTGAAGAGTGAGCAAATGAGTCCCTGACATAATCTTAAGCTAACAGACTCCAAAATTGCTCTTCTTTTTGGCATCATAAATCTTGAAGATCGATAACCAGCAAGTATGCCTCCAGCCAGGATGGTACATAATCTGCACATAAGGATATGGAGTTAGCCATATGTCTTTATCAAGTGCTGACAAGACTGAGCCTTACCTGGCACGATGCCATTGGTAGCAATAGCACTCATGGATATGGCTGTCAGCATGGTCTAGGGAGAAGGGAACAGTGGAAACATGGACAAATTACAACAAAAGCAGTGCAATGCACAAATATTGATTACACAGTAGTTCTGTCCTTTACACACTCTATACATGTACAATCAACATTTACACAAGATAAAGGCAGCTCAACTTTGTAACTTCTCACAGCGATGTATGACAAACTGTACTGGAAGTCAAACTTTAATCGCTGCAACTCATCATGAGGGTGACAATTGATGAATGATGATGAGATGATCATAATATCACAAAAAAGTCATTTCAATATTACATCCCTTTCGCTACAATTATGACTACAGTTGAAGTTACAACAAAGAAACACAAAAGTCATATCAATATTTCATCCCTTTTGCTACATATTATTACTACAGTTTGAGTTAAGACAAAAAAATAATCATTTACAAAGCATAGACATTATATTGACTTACTCGGGTATTTTCTACTTCTTTCAAAGCTTTTAATCACACCTTTACAGTAAAACTGTAGTCTCCTTTGCCTTTTTGCGTAGTGTTATAGTCTGTATAGACTGACTGACAGTCATCCAGGGGTCAAAGACTTATAAAATTTGATCTTGACACAATTGGTCTTCTTCTTAAATTACTTAAGTTAAAAAAATAAATATCATTATATCATCTTCTTAAAAAACGACAGTGAGAAGTATGAAGAACTTACTGTGCAGCAACACATGAAGACAATGATGAAGGCTTCCAGTACTCCTGCCATGCCCACGATCCATGACAGACGTACAAACAGCAGCACACCCAGGATGTTTTGTAGACATGGCAGGTACACTCCTATCAATGTGCCTAGCTGGTTTTTCTGGAACAAAGTTTGGACACCATGTTTAGATGTTGTATGTGTATGAGCATCACTATCCATTTACTACCATACATTTTACTTACACCATTATCTAGATAATTGATAAAATTTGCTAAGGGAAATAGTCATGGAACAGAAATATAGAATGAGAGATATATTCAATGTTGATGTTATTTGAAATGTATCTAATTTTTTTTTACCAGAAACTATTCAGCCAATGTATTGAGCACAGATACATGTATGCTTTCTAAAAATCATATCGACATGTTTAATTAACATGTATAAAAAATCTGACATAAAATAGCACTGTAAATGCAGAAATGTTTGTGGTAGTTTTATGTTTGCAGTTCGCCGCGAAATGTTTCCATTATAGTACATGACTACAGTCCATGGCGAAATCGCAAACTTAAAACCACCGCAAACACTCCACTTTCCTACCGCAAAAGTAAATCCCCGCAAACTTAGATGCATCTACAGTACTACACTATGACATGTGCCTGATGAAAGACAACTTACTTAGTTTCTTACTTAGTTATTCAAATGAAACCTGGGAGATTATTAATAACTAACCCGTGGAACTTGTTTGCCCTCCCCCTGTTGGTGTTCCTTCTCCCCAGGCTGGACAGGGTTGTAGCTGACCAGCCCCTGTAGTATGGTCGACACCACTGGTCGTCTGTGGATCTCATCCTAAACAAACAAGTACACACGATTATGACATAGTACATGTTGCATTTGTATCATTGTCGTACGTAGGAAATCAGTGGACTAGCCCCCTGCTGTAGTGCTTGCACCTACATGTATGTATATCCCAGGGCCTTGAAGTGTAGATGGGTGCCAGGCCCGATGCATCTTCTGATCAAGGTGGTTGACCCCCTTGTTCTTATGTATGTGCAACTTTAGCTTTTAATTAGCTTTAGACAAAAAAAACCTACATGTAGATGAAACTAATGTCTCAAGTTTAAAATCATTAATTTAATGTTAAACTTAAAGTTCTTCCTGCACAAGTCAGCGTATAGGTCAGCGTCCATCTCTGTTTCGGTAGCCCAGGGCCAGACAACTTTGTGTAATCACTACAGCAAGGGGCTATCGGTAGTCTACAGGTAGTGGTGTATGTTCAACGTATGTTCTGGAATGCTGAGTGCTAAGCAGATAAAGCAGCCATGTACCATTTTTAAAGTCCAGCTCACGACCTACATGTACATAATGCAAGGCGAGCACTCTACCCAGGCCATAGCATGAACAATACTAGTCGTAAAACTAATAACCCTGTAAATGTCACATACCTCATACAAAGCTAGATTTGTCTCCGGATCATCCTTCTCTAAATCTATGAAGGGACTCGCTTCGTTATGTTTGGCTGGGCCATTTCCTGTTGGTGTAAAAAAAAAAGAATTAGAGCATAATCTAATTAATGATAAGCTGTTACAGGCCTTACACAATTAGGACACAGACATACTCAACATTTATCATCTGTGTTATGACAGTTGTCCTCAAACCACTGACATTTATGAAAATATCAGACAGAAACCCTCACGTTTTCCCTTTGTATTAGTAGCAGGTACACTGAATAGCTGATCTTTAGCCGTGGACGTGGTAAAACGGTTTCCCTGCTTGTCCATTTTGTGCACAGCAAAATATGGACGTCTGTGCACAAAAGTACAAACTGGTATGACAAGTAATTACAGCGACCACGTCTACAAGGTTGGGAGGTTAATCAGGTTCACCAACCCTGTATATAGAAAAGGTCGACATGCCAGATATGTTGGGATTAGTCTGGTGGAAATGTCATGCACTGAAAACTTGTTTCCGAGGGAAATAACTAGAATTTTCCCATTGCAAAGAGGAGCACTGCTCATGTAATGATAACAAACAGCAGAAGTAAGGTAACAAGTGTACAGTAAACATTTAGTGATAGACATGAGAGTAGTAGAATGGAATGTAGATATAAACATGCTTAAACTATTACACATCAACGTTAATTTTTATGTCTACTTGTCCAATAGTTAAATCTTGTACGTGTGTGTGATAATGGCAGTTAACACTATATGTGTTCCTTTATGACCATGCAAATTTTACGAGATATCATACAATAATTCATGTGAGAATTTGTATTTTGTTACCGATAGATCCAACTAATTGTTGGATTTTTGCACATCCAGGTAGATCTGGAGCCAACACAAAAAGTAACAATTTCAAAGTGTTTAAAGACTTATAGTTTCGAGATATACAACATGTACTCTTATTTCACAATACATGTATTTTGACCAGAAGAATAATTCCACCCAAAGCTGAATATTCTTGCAAATTTCATCTTACAGAAGTCATGTAAATTCTTTACAATTATAACTGCCAGCATTGTAAATAAAAATTCCAAGGCTGGAGTCAATGTTGGATTCCAAAATCTTACATTAGGCCTAAGAAAACAAATGTTCTGTTTCTTGTTTCAGTCCTGAAAAAAATTAGGGTCGGTGGGTAGGGATTATCTTTTTTTCTTGTACTTTTTTTTAGGCTCTCCAAAACTCTAGTGATATATACATTGTATAAATTATAATAATGTTGAACATTAGTAAACTGAAACGCATGGGGAACTTGTCTTCAATGTCAAACTTTGACTTTGTGCATAATACTAGATGCATCTATCCTTCGTTAGATCGGATAAGCAGTGTTTTTACTTCAATAGCAAGCAGGCTGAATAAAAATTCCAACTGGAATCTATGTGACTGTGAGTCCACTGCCCGCCCAAACGAAAGTCTAGGGTTGGCAGGAAAACAGGAAATACAAACAAACAAACCAGCATGCATCTAACACGACACACGGCTACCTTTAGGTTGGAGTAACAGTTCATTACTGTCTGCCACTCCGGGCTCCTTGTCCTTATCATGTGAGTTAGTGAGGGATGTAGGAGATGTGGGGGAGGTGGCCTCCCCTGTCTCATCCTCCTCTTCTACACCATCTACCGTTACCACGGTGACCGTAACCATGGTGATGAGTGAGTGGCAGGTGACAGGAGAGAGCAGAGCAGAGAGCAACATGGAGGTTAGCAAGAATGACAAGGGTTACCATGGGAACCAGTCATGTGACAAAAAAGGCTGGCTAGAATGAGAATTCGGTACTCATTTTCACAATTTTGCTTATTTCACTGTACAACTTCAGGTAAATATGAATTTTCTCATAAACGATAAACATTGGCACAAATTCTCTCATCAAATGTTTTGCTGAATTCAAATACATTTCCTCAATGGTATAAAACATTTCAAAGGCTTACTCTAGAAAAAAAAAATTAATGTTGAATAACAACATTGCTTATTGATTTACTAGAATAAACCTAAAGTAAAATTTGGTAATGCTTTATTGATGTTTGATAGCTTCCTCTACAGGACGCCAAAGGTACTCCCACTCAGGTGTTCTGCATGGGAAATATCTGACAGAGGTAAAACACACTGTCAGGTAATCTGATTAGTTCCACCAAGGGACTGGTTCCCACAGTTAAGTACAGGGTGCAATAGAGAGGTCATGACCCCTAATGAACTATATATCATGGGTGCCATTATTTGTACAACACACATTAGAGCAGCAACGAGAGTGATTGGGAAGATATCAATCTGAACATGCACATATCACATGGGTTATTATCAGAGAAAATGGTGCACATATGATCATCTATAACTACAGCAGTAAAGCTAGAGGAATAGTGAAAAGATGAGTATAGCAGTGATGACCATACAAAATTTTCATTGACATGATTTTGTACTTCATATTAGAAAACCAGAAATTTCATAGCACTCAATCAGGCTTTAAGCTAGGATTTTATCAATATAATACTTAATAGGGCATCCAATAGCCTGATTAAATCTCGCTTATAGCAGCCCGCCAAACATCCGCCGGCCGCGGGAAGGGGCCAGTTACAGCCCTGGACAGTGTAGTTTGTGTTACACAGACTAGGCATCCAAATTTCTTGGTGAGTCGTGATACATATGTAAGTGATATGGGCACGACTATTCTAGGTGCAGAATTTTAAGTTAAAATGGTGCATTCTAAGATATCTTGAGCGGCCAAATTACTGTCAAATACATGTACTACTAGGTCACAGTAGAAGACTGTGACAAATGACCTAGTAGCATTCTTGGTCAATCAGAATTTCATGCTTGTCAGAGGATCTGCTCCCTAGTGTAGTTTTGTTATTTTAAGAAAGGCTTCTCCAAATGACAGCATGATGCATAGTAGCTAAAAGCCTGTCTAATAATAATAACTACAGCAAGTCAGCAAAGCAGAGTAATAACTTAATAAGTATACCATAAGTGGTTAACAGTGATGACCAAATAAAATCTTTCTATGAGTCATGACAATGTAATTCATGATTTCTCTGGTATTTTGTATCAGAAAACTGTCATTTCAGATCACCCAATGAAATACACAGGGGGACAATAAATTGCATATGACACAATTTCAATGCTGCTGACATCTGCTATTGATAAGGCAATTGATACAGTCAGCTGTTACACACATAATTAGGACCAGGGGTGGAATATACGATTATCCCTCTCAGTCTTCACATCTGACTTAGATATTAATATACTGTAGACTAATTACTGTACCTGTAAGAAACTGAAGAGATAGCTCATGACTTTTATTTACATTTTTTTACCAGCTTTTTTTCCTCTATACTAGGCATTTTGATTGAAGTGCTGTCAAACAACAGTGTTATGTTGACTGCAAACATGGCATTGTCATTCACGGTATACCCTGAGAATTGTCCAAATTCTTCAGTCTGTCTGGGTAGTATGTGTATCAATAGTTGGTAGGGATATTCTTAAATGTATTGTGAAAATACTGAAAATGTGGAAAGAATGTAAAGATAACAACACTGCTGGTTTTGCCCATAACATGTGCAAGTATTTATGAATCCGTTTACATAAAATAGGGGCAGTTTTGTATCAGCACTATGTTATTACAATAAATCTTGTCACAGATCATGACCTACTGACCTTTGCTCCCAGGCTAATATTTTTGCTTATTCTCTATGTATAAAAAAATATATTTTGAGGTTGATAATCAGCAGGCTTTTACTGTAAAATATAAGAACAGTTTGAGGAAATTTACTCTAGGCGTGTGCTTGTGTTGTAAGCACTCTTGTAAATATTTGACAAATTCATTACTATCCCACGGCCAGTAAGTGTGAAAGTAAATATACATGTACTTGTTGAGGTCAGCTAGTTCTTTTTTCTGTCTAGGTCTTGCACTGGTAGCAAAGTTATTTTTTTTGTCCATCCCCCAGATGGTCCTAAAGGTAGAATTCAGCTGCCAATTAGTTATAGAAAATATTGTAAACTATAGTCATAGATCAAACCAAGGAGCTTTTATAAAAGCTTTTATAAAAGCTCCTTGATCAAACACATAGGAAGAAAAGGGATCGTTGATCCGTGAGTGGCCTGTGCTGACACTAGAATGGGATTTGCCTTCTCTTAAAATCAATACAAGTACTTACCGTGACCCAAACATAACAACCGATGGCAAGGTCACACTCTGACAGTAACGCTTACGTCTGAATCTTGGTTGAATAGCCATATGAAATATTTAGTGTTACATGTACCTGTCAAGGTGTGTAAATGCAGTTTTGGAGATCTTGCTAAAATAAGTCAACACTGCATATACATGTATGTAGAAACTTCTGTGTAAACCGGAGTTATAGACCATAATCTTATGATTTGCTATGACATGCTGACATATGTACACATTCCACTGTGAGCCCACATGTGCCAGTTTGTAGGGCCCAACCCTGATCACAGCTTTTTAGCCATATTTACACAGAACAGCAGAAAACAGAAGAGCACCAAGCTTTAGCAGGAACACTGGTAGTCTTCCTGAACACTGCCTGAGTTATTGATTTACAATGAGCACCTCGTACTAGTTCTGATACTTCAATGGACCTGCCCCCCTCCCCAAGCTACTGTACAGTCACTGTAGGAAACACACCCCACTAGTACCAACAAGACAACATGGACTCACCCCAGTCTAAATGTTCCTCACTTCCTGCTTTGTCTACTTTGACATATCGGACCTGAAAATCTCTCCCATCCATGCTGTAACTCCCTTACAGGCCTGGCACAGAAGGGTCAACTCTTCAGAAGACTCCTAGCTAGATCACAGTTCTCTTGTCTTCAGCCTGTTAGGTTTTATTTGAGCCAGTCCAGAGGTTTAATTGTTGTTCCCTCAGGGAGCGGCATGGACTGTACCAAGTTGGGAAGGGTTATGGGGGTCAAAGGGTAAGGTGGCCTTGTCTGCATTTGATATGCAGATGTCAGACAATTTCATTTTCATATGAATATACCGATAGAATAAAACTGGTCAAGGTGTGAACCTAAGAAAAATTGTCACTATTTTATCTTTTTAAAGTAATGATCTAGAATGCTGTTTTTCCTAGGCAACTAAAGATTGATACAATTTTAAAATTCATTTTCAAAACCTATAATCTTCTTTTCTTTTCTACCACAGATCTGTCTGAAAATGTCAAATGCAACATATGGTACATGACATGCTAGACCATAGCAATGGACCTACTGGTATCAAAAGCAGATGTCAAGGCAAAATCTGATCTTGACTCCATGAACTTGACATTGCATAGAAATTGCAGTCTCATCATCAAACAAATTGTTTGTAGCTGATAACACTAACCTTTCTAAGGCATGGATTTTAATTACCGGGTATCTTTACACCTACATGTATTACTTCTTTTTCTGTATATTCCAATAGGCAGAACTGGAATGAAAACAGAGCAACAGGTCCCCCTAGCAGACCTTATCATTACTGCATGTTCAGAGACAGCACAGTGAGGATGGATCCCATCATGGACGGATTCTGGCCCAAACGGATTTTTGTGCGAACAGACCCCACTATGGATAGATTCCAATGTGGATTGATCATGGCACAGATGGATTCCAGCACGAACAGATTCCGGCGTAGACAGATCGCAGAATTATCCCCTGCATTCTTTCCTACCTGACATTTCATCTCGCAATTCATCTTTCAGTTAGACCATCTCTATCCTGTGGTAATAATTACATGTGTGCACATGAGCATGAACCAGGACAAAATGCAGGCTTGTCTGGTTCTAGGGTGAGTGTCATTTATCACACAGACCTCCCATTTAGTTATGAAGGGCAAAACATCGCTAGAGTTCACGAATGATGCTGTTGCTAGTGGGGAGGATTTCCAAATGGTCCATATCAGATGACTCAAGGGCACAAGGTGGTTTCCCAAAGTACATCTAGATCTCCTGTGGATATATTTGTAGATGCAACGATCGTTCAGGCGTGAGAGCTTGAGTAAATCAGGAAAAATGACTTCAGGCCAAGCGTCCAAGTTTCGAGAATGTACCACTGGTTTATTTGTATGGCTTCGTCCACCTGCCCAGAGTTTAACATGCACTTAATAATCTTATGCGAGACACAAGATTTGATGGGATCATTAAGTTCTTGGGATGAATTCTGTGGGGGAAAGCCCATAACAGCAGTTAAAATGTAAATTTGAAGCAACTTAAACCAATGCAAATTGCCGATAAGTGGTGTCCAGCCTAGTTTGAAACTGTTGTCTCATATCTTTAGCTAAGTCCAACACTGAATTTTATATATTCTGTAACAGCAGAAGAGTGAGACCAAATATTTTGCTATTCAATGAGATTGGAATACAGTGAATATTGCATACTTTTTCCCATTACTGTGCAGTGCGAAGGGATGAGAGAATTGAAAACTAAATATGACATTGTCTTACCACGTACAGTACAGGTATCTATGATACATTGATACCTAAAACTTTAAACTTATAAGTTACATCTATATGATGCTTATGTAGACGATAGCTAGCACTACTTTGGGGCAGAGTAGCATATGTGGGGTCATTCCGGTGGGCTGTTTGTTATCTTGTAGTTATAAACACGATGTTCTCCACTTCCCCAGGGTCCTATATAACAGTAAGTACCACTTACCTCTTCATCCTGACGTTCCATCATGAGATTTAACATCAGAAACTATACATAGGCAGGAAAAGCTATTTTCCCTCATAGGAGCTATCAGCAACATTGAGCCTGGCCATCAAAAATGTTCACATACATGTAACATCAACTCTCACAATTCCATCAGGTGCCATAATACCGCCACATCAAAAAACATTGCTTAGTTAGAGGCCTTCTCAAGATTGTCTTGAACACCTTAATATCTAAAGTGTATACTGTAAATGCATTCTAAGTTTGCGGGGATTTAATTTTGCGGTAGTGGGAAAAAATACCTCATATGTCAGGATTACTGATGCTGCATTGGTATATCTTATAATTCTATTCAAATCACTTTACATTCATGTATTTTTCTCATGTGGGAATATCATATGGCACCCAGTAGAATCATGACTTTTAAGATATCGTATTCACTGACTGACCTAGAATACGGGACATCACATTATGTCACTTCTACAGTTCAAACTTGTTGCTTATCATGCTTGCAAACGTAATATCTATCAATCATAACTAGATCATATGCACATTTCTTCCTTCAGAGAATCATATTGCGGATTTTTGCTCTTAGATAGAATATTCCTTTAGGACAGCTGAAAGTGGGTGATAAATTACATTGTCAGCGTTATTGCCATAACCCCATCTTATGTGAGCAACTCAGATTAAATTGGGGCATGGTGATAACTGTGACAGAGGCAACAAGCCTCATGATAATATAAAGACCTTGGTTATAAATTATAAAAATATAATAAGAATCTTTAGCTAGCAAGTATGTAAAATCGATAAAAATTGATATCAAAACATTCAAAGCCAGCGTCATGACAGACTGTATAGCATATAAATTCTATTCAGTTCAAGCTAACCAGAATGGTTTCCAGATATTGTTATATGAATATTACTTTTTATTAGAATTATTCAGATATTCATGGGTAGAAAATCTTATGACACCCACAAGCTGACAGTACTAGGTTTGCTTCCAAAATTTACATACAGAATATAGCATAGGGCCAAAGTCAAGTCAAGCACATCATCATGTTATTGATACATGTATTTAATAAGCCTCCAACTTATCATGCCGCAGTCTGGTGATACATTTAGATGAGCTTGAACTTTCATATGCACATATAAGATAGGATGATATTCATGGCTCTTTTGATGAATAATCATGAACAATGTTATTGAATATAATGGTTTAAAAAGTTTATGAATAGATTTTAAAAATGATTTTTGATGAAATTCTTAAAGATTAATGAAATTCTAGACAGGCACAAATCTTGGTACAGACAGTCTTGAAATTTCTTGATGAAATGACTTAAACGTCATGAATTTAACATTTTGGTAAAAAAAGCTTTCTCTAGGAAAGTGTAAATCTACATTCATGATAATATGCTTATTCAGCTTATACTATAATCCTGCATTGTAAAGGAATGTGCCAGAAAATAGTCCGCTGAGCCGTTTATAATGATAAGTTCCAGTTACGCTGTTCTATAATTTGTTACACGATTCATGTGCATGACCAATGTGTATGACTTTTACAACTGCGACAATCAGAGCCGGAATCTAGTTTGAACTCCCCACCTTGACCTGAAGGGTCACGAGTAGGGCTGCTGAGGTTAACAGCATGATTGGATCCACTTATGTTATTGGTGCTGACAGCAGGCTGGGAGGGGCCATGGCCGAGGTGCTGAAGTACCATCCAGTCAGATTGCTCCTGGCTATTACTGGTACTGGTATTGGGTTGCTGATGTTATGAGTATGTGTGGGCAGTCGGTTTCTTACAGGACAGTGCTCGAAATACATCTTACAATTCTACTTTAGCAATTCTATTAAGCAATATACTGTAGGAATAGGATACTAGTACAAAATGTAATAAGATTCTACTAATTAAACAATATAGGATAATAAGAAAAAAAACTCTATACAATAAGGTGGGGCTAAACTTGAGTATGAAGCTACTTATGTTTTATCTTAATGACAAATCAATGCAAATACTTACGCGTGTACATTTGTAGGTGGGGGAAGGCAGTGTTCCAACTGCAAAACTTCTGGTTGCACACTGCGCTACTGGGTTTAAAATCAAGTTCTGTGAAGCAACATATGGTTGCGTTTACAAGTGTACGAGGGGGTATTTTGAGCACTGCAGCATGTGCAGGTTCATTTAGATCTACTATTTCTCTAGCAGAAAAACTGTACAAGATTCAAATTTCTATCCCTCATACGGCAAAACTAATTTTTCTTGAAGGACACTATTCATATTATAACTGCATCTATTCCAGGACATGGTCTGAATTCAGAACAGCCTTTGAAGTGGGGCAAAGTTCATATTTGAATCATGCATGAAGAATCAAACATTAGATGCACATACATTTTTGTACATGTACAAGTACTATCAAGACTTTTACCAATATCTGTTTTTGACATGAACAGCGGAAAGTATATCTGACGTTTTAAAATCAAAATGATAGCCCACCAGCTCTATACATTCTTCATTATCTCCTTCCTTGCCACAAGTTAAGAGGTTACCGATACGGGCTACCACAGCATGCCACTCTCCTCTATATTCATCGCACTCCAGATGAATTTCAAACCGATTGATTATACCCCCAGCCCACTTTCTGAGAACGGAATGAAACTGTCTGACCCTCCTAATGGAGAAGAAATCCCTGATCAATAACGCTATTAAAGATAAACTGTCCCCGAAGCTTGCACCATACTGCAAGGCTTAAGTCTCAATCTAGACTGATGGCATGTGACAGAGTGAAGAGAGCATGAAATGAACTTGGGCAGTGACAGACCGTTGTGGAACGGAAACCCCTCATCCCTGGATACAGTAAATGCCATCAGTGTCAGATTTTTGTCAGCAGGTCATAAAAGGCTATTCATAGTCTGCGTTTGGAAATCCATTATAATGGTTTGGAACCCATTCAAACAAGATTTTTAGGGTGATCAATATATAGGGCCTAGGAAAAAATGTTGTGTTTCCTGTTTCAGTCTGTATCTGTATCTATATAGCCGGTGTAACCGACATTTGGTGTAACACACCAGCTTCTGTATCTGTATCTATATAGTCGGTATAACCGACATTCGGTGTAACACACCAGCTTCTGTATCTGTATCTATATAGTCGGTATAACCGCCCTTCGGCGTAACACACCAGCTTCAAGTTCAGTCCTGAAAAAAAATAGGGTCGGTAGGTAGGGATTATCTTCTTTTTAATTTTAATCTTTTTTTTTAGACTTGGCCCCAAACATTAGTGATGCAATATGGTTCAACGGAGTAAAACTGAAATGCCTGAGGACACTTATATTTTCAATGTCAAACTTCAATTTTGTGTATAATGGTTACAAATCTGTGGATACATTTATCCTTCATTTAATAGGTAGGACAAGCACTTTTTTTTTTTTTTTTTTTGACGTAGGCTGAATAAAAACTGGAAACTATGTGATTCCGCTGTCTACCCGAAAAAAAAATCAGCAGGTCGGCAGCTTTTTTGTAAGGTAGGTAGGGAAACAATAAACACAACATTTTTTTTTCAAGGGCTAGTATCTTATTCATGATAGGAAAAACTGACCCAATGTTTAAACTGCAGTTAGGTGATAAGCCAATACAATATCATCTTCATGCGCCCATTAAGTTATGTATGTTAGAAATAGAAGAAAATGCAGGAGCCGAAATGTTGCAGTGCATGTTCAGGGAACGTCTTACTAATATCAGTGATATGATTTTGAACACTGCAAATTTATATGATGACATAACAGGAGACAGACAGAATTACAAACCATCTTTTGTCAACTTACTAATATCATATAATAGTACTGTGTATACTCAGTATGTAATGTACAAAATGTATGTGCACTGTAAAAGAAAAACTGTAATGGGAGCTGTGAGAAATATCTGCACAATCTAGACACTTGAGAAAGTGCAGGAATACTGTAGAACATGAGACGTAATAAACCAAAGCAGCTGACACTGATTTACGATCCCATAAGAGGATTTTGATCCATTACCAGCCCAGAACGGGTCAGTGACAGCCAGATAATCAACTCACTTGGTTTGTAACTATATATTCCAGTCAGAGTGGTGACTGCAATCTGCCAATATAATGCTTTGAAATATCCCAATCTTGTTCATTAATGCCTGTGGGTCAGTCTGCGTGGCACTTTCTGTCTGCTATAGGTACCAGACACATGGTGAGTTGGCACCAGCTAGATCCGTCTGGCTCTCTGTTGTCGACCGACAACATGTCACATTTTCTGATTCGGGAATACGAGTTTCTTGAGGCGCTAAGTCTTAAGCTTTCAGACCTGAGTAAGAAACCAATATTCACAAATTCTACATCTTGTCATGTATTTCTACAGCTTGTCAGATGATAACGTAGTATCAGAGAGTTTATGTCTACACAATGTATCTGAATGTTTGAAAACAAACTTATAACTTTTCAATACGGTACTGATCCTTTTGCCATCTACTTAGTATTCAATACATAGCTGCAGCATACTGTTTTACAACACTGCAACGTAAGTGATTTTACATGGGTCTCAGCTACAAAGCATGATGTCACATGCAATGATCCTGTTTCAGTTCAGGGAGCACTGATTCTAAAAAAGCCCTACATGTACATTGTGTCAGTCTGCTCTAAAATGTCTAAGTGCTGCTCCTCATCTTACCAAAATACAAAATAAAGTGAAACACGACATTAGAAATGGGTTACCTGGTGTCTAGAGGCAGAGCTCCCTTTGGAATTGGAGATGCCCCACAAAATGGACAGGAGAATCTGCGCCAAAGGCCACACCAATTCAAATTGTTGCTTCTTCGATTCCTCTGTCCATTTTTTTTATGTTAAAAAAAAAGTCCTGAGAAAAAAATAATACAGGTTTTGCTATCACAAACCTGTAAATATTGTCATTCAGAACCACATACACATAATTTCAGTCTAAAACAATGCTTTTTATTCAGAACATTAGTACCAAATCAAAGGAAGGGATTCATTGCATAAAGCGTACCATAAAAGTCCTCGGGCTGTATAAGCCATATATCATCTAATCACCCCAGACTTTTTGAAAAAATTCATTTTTATTTATTCTTGACTTGTCAGTCCAATTTGTTTTCTAAAAAAATTCGAGGAGCAACAAATAAATTTCGTGTGGTCTAACCTTAAGGATCATAATCATTCTGCAGGACAGTAAGGACCTTAATACATTACGTTCACATTAACTTCTCAATGTGAATATGATTGAATATGTTTGAGCTTACTAGCTCTTCACGTGTCAATGACTAGCAGTGAATTTTCGTTTTCAATTTTCAGTGCCATGCTTTAATAAAGGGCTTTCCTGCAGTGTGTAATTAAAAGCATAAATCAAGGACATAAAGAATAAACATAAAGCTATCCCTACAGGGATCGTGAAGGCAAAGTGCGTCGTAAACCCAATATAACAGACGTGCTGTAGTAGAGCCGGTGTTATTGAGCCTTTCAGACTCAACATGCAGAAAGCTAACAGTTAGCAATACATGTAATTACTTTACAGAAAACTGGAATACTGCCAGTCTTTACACAGGCCTCTCAGACACAAGGCTTATGGTCCTCTGTCAGTTGCTCTAACCGATCAATGCAAAAACACTGCAATTTACAAGTAGAATTTACAGCTTCCCATCTGCTGGGACAGTAGAATACAATATTAATGTTAAGAGAGAAACCCACGTCAACATTTTTACGGTTTTGTCTCGGAAATCCTTTGTAATTCTGAATAATCACGACCTTGCGTCGATACATCCAAATTGAAATGTACAGACAGTGCAGCATTGGCATTCAGTCAAGTATTCCATCTGTACTTGTCATGCTGAATGCTGACTTGCAAGGAAGCAGTACCATGATAAATGAGAGGTAGGCTTTGCTGTCCTTGGTGCTGAAAAGGACTTCAATATGCAGCACTATCAAAAGAATATAGAATTCTGAAATCTATTTTTTGGCCTCATGATATGACATGTATGAACAGGCTTCAGCAAACTGTGCCCCAAGAGTTTTGGGAGACTGTCAGACAAGTCAAAATCACTTTTATATTCATAAAGGAGCAGTGTAATGGAAGTTGAGTTCATGTGATATGCAGAACAATGCACATATTTCCTCTGCTAATAGGTGTAACTTCCATTTGAAAAGCATACAGTCATAGTTGAATACATAGTGTAAGTCCTGTCCTTGGTGCTGAACAGTACTCCAATGTGGGGCACTATCAAAAGAATATAGAATTCTGTCTGTATTACTTGGCCTCATTACATGACATGTATAAACAGGCTTCAGCAAACTGTGCCCCAGGAGTTTTTGCAGACTGACAGACAAGTCAAAATCATTTTCATATTCATATTCAAAAAGGAGCTATGCAATGGGAGCTGAGTTTATGTGATAATATGTAGAACTATTCACATACTTCTTCTGCAGATAGCTGTAATTTCCATTTGAAAAGCATACAGTCATAGTTGAACACATACATTATATATTGTAGTTGAGGCAGGGTTTGCTGTCCTGTCCTTGGTACTGAACAGTACTTAAAAGTGAGACACTTTCAAAGAATACAGAATCCTGGAATCTGTTTCTTAGCCTCATTATATGACATGTATGATCAGGCTTCAGTAAACTGTGCCCCAAGAGTTTTTGGATACTGTCAGTCAAAATCACTTTTACATTCATAAAGGAGCTATGCAATAGGAGCTTCAAGTTCATGTGATAATATGTAGAACAATGCACATATTTTTTCTACAGATAGCTGTAATTTCCATTTGAAAAGCATACAGTCATAGTTGAACACATACATTGTAGTTGAGGTAGTGTTTTCTGTCCTGTCCTTGGTACTGCCCTGTCCTTGGTGCTGAAAAGTACTTAAAAGTGTGACACTATCAAAAGAATACAGAATCCTGGAATCTGTTTCTCAGCCTCATTATATGACATGTATGAACCGTGAGGCTTCAGCAAACTGTGCCCCAAGAGTTTTGGGAGACTGTCAGTCAAAATCACTTTCATATTCATAAAGGAGCTATGCAATAGGAGCTTCAAGTTCATGTGATAATATGTAGAACTATGCACATATTTCTTCTGCAGATAGCTGTAATTTCCATTTGAAAAGCACACAGTCATACTTAAACACAGCAGGAGACCATAAATCCCATAACTGCTCTCCTTTCTTCTTGGCACCTCATGCCCCATAAAATGTTTTCAAATGCATTTTGCCACTCAAGTGCCAGATGATAGGTTTGAGATAGCTACCAGTATGCAGTATGCACTTCATGAATATTTTTGAGCGGCAGCGGAAGCATAACTCTTGATAGGGATACTTTATCTTCAGGCTTCACAGTCAGCTATTAACCTTTCCAATACGCCCCGAATAGTCCCCATTAACAGAAAGGAGATCCTGCGTACTTAATGAATATTACATTACAATCCATAATCCAGAGTTGAAAACACACTATAGTTTGTGGTGTCTTCCAAACGATACTGGGTATTTCCACTATTAGTATACGTAGTCTAAATTCTGCCTATCCTAATAACGAGATCGGTTATATGCTGCAAAGGTAGTGAACGTGTCTAATCATATGCTGGTACTACAACATGGAAGGGAGAGCACAAGAGCATACATATGAGCATATACGACGGTATGCATGATGGCATCCATCAATATCAATAGGAATAAAGAAAGGTATAACATGTAATATGCATATTCTGCAATCATTAGATTGATACGTCAATAAAGGTTTGACATCCAGGCAATAAGATATGCGAAAAAGCAGCTACTCAAGTAACTGAGTATGATTTTGGAAACGGTCAGACATTTCTTTTGTTGGTGACACTGAATGAATAGATCTGTAAGAAACTGGTTTTGATATAAAAAACAGTTTCTGCCAGATCTCTTAAGTTAATAAGTGTCTGAAACGTCTGACCGTTTCCAAAATCATATCCAGTTGCATGAGTTACTGCTTTTTGGGCGCATTATATTGATGTTGCATGCTTTTTGATGGGTCCCCAGGCAAAATCTATAGACCATATATTATATAGCTGACCTGCTAACATCAAGCTAGAGGTTCATTCTGGCAGTCTTTACAGGCTCTTCTTATGAGCAAGAAATTTCAGTAGCATTTCTAGCATAACAAGGTACTTTTAAAGGTACTTTTATGACAAAACTACATGTTGACAGCAGGTAGACCATTCAAGTCTTCAGAGAGAGAGAGAGAGAGAGAGAGAGAGAGAGAGAGAGAGAGAGAGAGAGAGAGCTATAGAGAGAGAGCTATAGAGAGAGAGCACACTTTCAATAAACAACAAACTCATGATCTTTCCATTACCATGGTTTCTTGTCTCACATCCATTAGAATAGCCATTCCTGAAAGGGTTATCCATTACAATAAGACTCTCCTGTATAGGACTGACATGGTCTATGGTAACTACACTTGTGATGCATGTCTCATGCGATAGGTTTGAATAGCACGGTTCAATTTGGCCTAAAGAATTGTGCGTTTAGGCAGCCACATACCACCTGGGTACACCATGATATACACTGTGTGTAGCACAAGCCTGATTACATGTACATGTGACTGTCTACTATCCTGACATTGTCAGTGAGATATGAGTCTGGGCTGAGATATGTATTAAGGCTGTATACGATTGGCTATATATACATATTAAAGGTAAGCTCTGCAGTATATACATATCTATATATTTTGCTTCTGCTGCTACAGTGTACAGTAAGATATATTAGATGTAGCAGTAAAATATATTAGATGTAGCTGTAGCAGAAGACCAGGTTCAGGTCTGGACCTGAACCTGAACCTAATGCATTGTCTGTGGAAACTTGTAAATGGGCAATACATGTACTTAAAACAATGGTCCATGTCCCTACAAAGGAATCTGTTTGATGGAGGTATCCAACTTCTACGGGTGTTTTAAAATCTTATCTTCGTGTAAAAAACTCTAATGCCACTGTTAACTTAGACCAAGTTTGACTGTAGAAACTTGGTAAAAATGACTATCAACTCTCCTCTACTTTGCCCTTGTTATAATTTATATTCTTGGGCCGTTAAGCCCCATAACACACGAATGCCTACCAATATATCTGCTCATTTTCTAATCAGCCCAAGATCCGGCCCAACGATTTTTTTCAAGCCTGTTTTTTCCGGAACATTCCAGCAAGAAAAACCGGTTTGGTACCAGTACAGTCCGGTACCCACCCGTAATTGGATGCAATGCAGATGACAAGTGCAAGCTGGATGTGAATCAGAACAATACATTTTGGACCGCATACTATATTGCGCACAATATATGTACATGTATGATGTATATGCATTCATGATGGTCTGGAGAGGTTTTGAAGTGGGTTTTATGATGACTGGTGATGCGAGAAGGCTCAATGGAGACCTCACTAACTTTTGTTGATTGATTTTACTTAATTTTATGGCACTGTATACCTGTAGAGATTCTGATGGATGCTTTCTATGCTTTTTGTTTCAAGTTGATACTGAAAATTGTAATGTTTTGAAAGCAAAGGCCAAAGATCCTTCCAGTTCAATGTTTTATATTGGCCACACATTGATCATGAGCATTTATTACAGCAGCCAGATTTTAAACTAAAGAAAAAAATCGCAATATTGACAATACCACATGTGAAGGATAGGGGTAAAACCTGTACAGGATAGGGGTAAAACCGTTTTCCCTTCTTCTTGGAGTAGTTTGGAAAAAAACAGACCTGAAAAATCAGTAATCTGATTTTGGACTGATAAGAAGAATTTACATTATATCAGAAGGTGTCCAGATGTTTAGGGGCTTACCAGTCCAAGAAAATACCAAGTAGAAATAGAGTAGCGTTTAAGTTTTTACAGTCAAACGTACATACAACATGTAGGCACTTGTTTACATTGTTTACATTGAAGATAAAATTTTTAAACATCAGAACGGAATCCATTGAAACAAAATGGACCAATGTTTTGAGTATCGCCTTTCACAAGTTTTCACAGACAACGATCGGGTCCAGGTTCAGGTCTGAATTTTCTGTACTAGTACTACTAGTCACCATCCCTATCACAGAACTTATAAGCCTTATATAACACATATTTTAGAATGCTTCAGCTAGCATCCCCTAAGGGTATATCATAAGCATCCTCAGCTGTTGAAGGGTTTAAGAAACATCATTACCTAGTGTATATGGTCTGGCACATGAATCTCTATAAGGCAAGACCTGGAAATAGTTTCATAGAATCATACCATGGTTAATGAACTACCAGTCCTACACACATGATATAATGGGTTTCTTGGCATCCAGATTGTAAAATGTTAATCCTAAAAAAGTATCTATAGAAAAGTAGAATCTTAAACTAGAATTATGCTTATGATAAAAGTCCACTTAAGAAATAGTACTGGTATGCTACATGTATATCAAAATTGGTATCTTACATAATGCCCTTGCTGTAATGCAACCATTCTACCAAACAAACTTTGAGAATAACACGCTACTAGTACCAGTAAATACAAGCTGGTAGTAACCTTAGGTATCACATTCAAGGGCAATTACTGAATTTGCAATAGCCACGGAGACACCACATCAAGGTGACTGCAAAAAGGGTCCAGGCTGTGCTCAGCATTTTAACTAGTCGGGCATCATACAATAACACAGCTGGAAGTTACAACAGCATAGCATTTCAGCACCAAGGCTAGGACATTTCACTGTTGCTGAAAGACGAACAGAGACTTCAATACTCATAACAAGGATATCTTTTTTGTCATTGAGGCCAAACCAATTTTATTTGTAACAGTTGCTTCTTGGGTTTCCCAACCCTATTTTTTCCGATTTGAAAAAAGAAAAGAAACTTTTCAAATTGATGGCCACACCTCGTGTTGACAAAATTTCACTGCCTCCCCCCTTTCTCAAATTAACTATGGGCTTCAAATTCCAGTACATGTAGCTGTACATGCCTATTTTGGACAATACGTTTATAATTTTTCTTCAAACTTTGGACTTTGCTACCAGGGACCCCCTACATGTTGAAAGCTTAGGTTTTCCTTTCCGATCTCTCCTACCCCCGACTGAAATTCCCCCCCCCCGACCAACCGACCCAATTTTTTGTTGTTAAAAAATCCTAGAAACAACAAGTAAAACTGGTCTGCCCTTACATTATTACATAGCTCTAAACCATGGAACACATGGATAAAAGATTGCAGAATATTTAAGGTTGAAAAGATACCTGATCTAATTACAAGGACAGCCATCTGTGACTAATCATGTTACACCTTATCAGACTCACCACAGGTATAAGGAGCTTTCAATTCAAGGAAATAATTTTTGTTTACAAATCATGAAGACAGATGCTAGAAGGTTGAATAACCTTTAAGTTTATTTAGATACACACTCTACATGCGTGTTGACTGTTGAATTAGAATTCCCTGCAGGTTCCTAATTAGAATTTCCTTCATGACAATAATCAAACTGGATCCCTGGGTAATGATGAAATCATCCACCAATTTTTGCACAGTTGCTAATATATATAAGAAGGTAAGCAAGGAAATTGTTAATAAATCAATGCAACACACCATCACATAGTGGCTTTCTACTGTTTCAGTCTACCCGTAACAACACAGTTGAAACTACATCTCCAATTAGTTATATTTCATGGCTTTTTATTTTGATAATTTCCTTATATGAATGATGACCGATTTATCGCCTGTGATATATTTACAGCAAAAGGCAATAAGCTGCATACATACAGTGTATATCATTTTCATATTTTGGAACAATTCCACAAGAAAAAACTGGTACTTGTTGGCACATGCTCTGTCTACAAATAAGATATCAATAATGCTTATCACAGAAGTTATAAACAGACACTTTTGACAGCAGGATATCAAGCCTATATCCATATCCCCAAATTAGACAATCATGCTGCTAATAGCATTAAACTGTCATAGTCATAGCTGTAACAGGATTATGCAATTTCATAAAGTTACCTCTGACATAGTTTCATATTCCTTTGAAATAGTGACAGTGAGAAGAACATTGTACATCAGTTGAGTCCTCAAATTTGAATGCTACAGTAACTGTACTACAATATGTACTTTGTAGGTAGCAAGTCTAGTAGTAGTAGTCCACCGTGTTCTGCTGATGCAGTGGTCTGGACACTCTGGTAGCAAGTCTGCCAATCATAAATAAACCAACAAGACTATTTGGGCATGTGTAATCTGTACGTTATCATATATCATGTACAAATTGTACCATTACTGAGCTGATTCTATAGTACAATATAACTCATTACATACTAAACACACTACACAAGTATACAAAGTGCTGTTGCTATCTCCTTTTTATTCTGCAGCTTGCCATCCTGCCGTGTACTTGATCCCCTAGGTCCATTGAGGGCAACCTTGCTATTTTACCCCAGACAGTCATTACAAAAAGATCAGCTTTAACTGCAAATGGCGTGCACGGTGTATAAGGAAATGGTGGGCAGGCACGATAACCCGCAAATGGCCCTTCCCTGACAGGCACATTAATTACAATTCTCTTTCCATTCCTGAACATGTCTCCCGACCCTTGTAAAATTGTTTTGAAGGAACATCTTCTGAATTGGGAAAGTGGAAGCGCAATGCTAATAGCCTTACAACATGGATTACAGAATGGAGAGCTATAGCATGATCAATACAAAAGAATGTGAAGACTATACTAGTAAGAGATACAGAATTTAGATCATATCACTCTATCAGATTGTTGGTTAAGGGTATTGATCATATGTTTCAGAAGTACTTGAAATGTCCTCATGATAAGCATGTCGTAAACTTGTGCTGTCTGACATAAGTACTTGTGTACAGCATTTTGTGACCTTCCAGTTGACTGTGATCAGTTTAGACAAACCACTAGATACAAAAAATCCAATTTGACTTTGATTATATGTTTTAGAAGTACTTAAAATGTCCTCTTGATAAGCATATTGTGAACTTGTTGTGCTGTCTGACATAATAAGTACATAATGTACAGCATTTTGTAATCCTCCAGTTGACTGTGATAAGTTTAGACAGTTATCACTAGATACAGAAAACCCAACTTGACTTTGATCATATGTTTTAGAAGTACTTAAAATGTCCTCTTGATAAACATATTGTGAACTTGTTGTGCTGTCTGACGTAATAAGTACATAATGTACAGCATTTTGTAATCCTCCAGTTGACTGTGATAAGTTTAGACATGTACAGTTACCACTAGATACAGAAAACCCAATTTGATTTTGATCATATGTTTCAGAAGTACTTAAAATGTCCTCATGATAAGCATATTGTGAACTTGAAGTTGTAGTGCTGTCTGACGTAATAAGTACAAATGTACAGTATTTTGTAACCCTACGGTATTGACTGTGATAAGTTTAGACAGAACCACTAGATACAGAAAATCCAATCTGGGCAGCTTGTCTGCAAGCAATCAGTACTAGCAGCTGACGGATGACTTGTCATAACAACAACCTAGAATTTAATAAGGCTCAAAAAACTGTCCTCAGAGAGAGTGACAATGCCCTGCCATGAGACTGTGCTAAGTTGCTTGGTCTGTAACATTATGTCATTCATGTTTCAATAATGGATTATCTCCTTATGACATACTGCACAGGAAAATTGCAGCACATGTATATGTTACCGGTACTTCATTTAGTAGCACATGCCTTTATTACATAATCTTACAATTGATTATTTCTTTATCAATATTCTACAACAACAAAAATGGGAGTAATATGTTTACATACAATGACCCTGATGTGGAATAAAATTCCGTAAGATACAGCACCCTATACATGTACATGTACTTATGAAAAGTTTCTCCTGTACTAGCCCTTACGAACTAGTAAGTACATTGTGCATGCGTAGAAGTCACTATCTTTCCCAACACCGTACCTCTACTAGGCTACTATACAGGATGCTGAGACAAAGTACCTCATCATACATAGCTTTGGGAATGTGAAAAAGGCAAAAAGACACACAGATGGGTACTACTCCCCATTACTACACGATCATGCTGAGATTTGGGCCAGGAGAACTCTTTCCAGTGTCAAGAACCTGAGATATCATCTTCAATATTCCTAGGTTTTGCAACAGTATCCCATATACCATACGTGGTTACTGCAGCAGTCAAAATTCTTCTATATCAATATATCATACAGTACTATGCAATATACTGGTAGGTGCCTGATGTCTTCTAGGTTATGCATCATGGGATAGAAACAAATCTCAGGAGAATCCGCTAGTCACACATATGGGTGCCTGTCTCATTACTTAGTACACTACACACTGAGCGAGGGGCACCTTAAAAAGCAATTAGGGTAGTAATGTACTAGTAACATTCTTGTGATACTGAAAAATCACAGGTCAAGTGGTTATGGACGTACAGTATACACAAATACTGTATCTTACAGCTAGCTTCAAACTTTCAAAGGCAGCCCTACTAGTAAGGGTTGATACAATCCTCAGCATGCCTTGTCGTTGGATGGATGATTCACAAATACAGCCTGGTATTTCAAAAATAACTTACATCAATCTTAATAGTATTTCTGTACTTAATATGGCGTTGGGATGAAAATATCTTCCAGGATACACCAAATAAGAGGCATAGATAGAAACAAATCATTAGGTAAAACATTTGGCAATGAAAACAAAGCTCTAAAGAAAAATCTATGTGGCAAATTATAGACTTCAAACGTTAACCAGTACTACTTGTATTGTGAATATAACCAATAATAAAAAAAAATGATAACTGATATTGCCTGTTTTCATAATTTCTGCTTCCATTCTATTTGAACTGTTTGTTGATTCCTACAGCAGGTGCTCATGTTGAATGATCATTTCAGCTTGTGGTCAATCCCAGGTCTCATTATCGATTTCCAGTCACCGGAAATGTATGGAGGCGAATGACTCTTATTCCCATGGGACCTGGGATCCCGAATCCTACTAAACCATGCAATTACCACATTATCTACCAGCCCCTTGGGACAATGTTCCCAGTCAGTGACACGGTATTCTTTATCAGTTTATGCACTAAAGTAATTTGTGATTTAAAGCTAATTGCTTCAATTCCATTTTCCATTTTACAGTTTGTAAAGCATTTTTTCTATTCTAGTGCACAAATGACATCTGACTGCAGGCATGTCTATAGAGTTTGACATACTATAGTAATCAGATGGATTGTACATCACTAACTCACAACAGGTTACATATGTCCAGAGGTCATAATACTTAATGCTGATTGTTTTAGTAAACCAAAGAAGCCACATTAACTATATGAATGAATTCATAATCTGCGGACTATTTGCAACAACAGGCCATCTATATTAATTTTACTATGTGATGTTCACAAACAAGCCACAAGACAATCAGCTCAATGCTAAGTAATTGTGCCCATTCCTACAATAGATAACAATTGGCCAATGATTGAAAACCATTACTTATTTATAGCAGATAGGATCCTGCAGATAGCAGAAAAATGGCAAAACAGTAAAACGATAAAACAGTACCCAATACTATAGTAAAATCAGAGAGAATTGCCTGGAGCAGACTAATCTATGGCAACAGTCCTGCCAGTCCAGATAATGGTGTCATATCATTATAGAAACGTTAAGTTTGAAAGGCGAACATAAAAATGACAATGATCAGCATTTATGAACAATGTACGTGGGCTCCCTGGCCAAAAATGACTTTTGATTAGAATTACAATTATGAATATTACATAAACTTAATATGTTCTTGACTTTGATTGCATTGAACAAGACAATTGGTGGTTAATATTTATGAATCCTGGTGAAATCTACAATAAGTAGATGATTGAAAAACAAACAATTAAGAAATATATATCTTGCTCTGTCTGGGAATAAGTTGTCAGTAATTCGATATTAAGTTATGATCTTGAAACTTAAAAAAAAAATTATTGCTGTGATTTCCCTTGCTTTTCTTACAGCCTTAATACGCTATATTTGGGCAACTTCTACCTTAATATGACAATACTGGAAACCTACACCTGGAAACAATAACACATTGTGTCGACAAAGGAACAAAGTAAACAACAAAGCGGGGAGTCAAGTTCCCTCCTCCATTCCAGAGCAATGAATCATGAAGTTTGAAAGGGTGGTGTTGCCGAATACCACATGGCATGTCAAAAAGTTTATCTATCAGTGCGTTTGACATAATCATACAGCTTGTAACGAACGCCCATCGCCCTTTCGAGGATCCAGTTCACCAATAACACTGCAAGAAGGCGTTTCTCTCCTACCTAAGGGCTAAACGACCTGAAACATGTTTTGTACAGTAAGTCCGACACGCTTGGGTAAACCTAGTCGTCAGAGGGAACTCTGCAACTGTGGATAGAGGATTCTTTCAGTTACACCTGCTATAGAGGACCGTTCGCAATAAAAGCTTTGTACTGTAAGATATCAGAACAGAGGTGTTGTAAGAATCTGTAAATCAGGATATTGTGTGAAACAACCTGCTGCACTTGTACGGGGGACAGTCCTACCTTTCTGGTACGTGTGGGGTTCCCTTCCGTACTCCACGATCTCGATCCTCGGCGGTGGGGAGACGGGGGACAGCGGCGCGCTCGACTCGCTCGGCGAGCTTGCCGCCACCGGCTCGTTGCTTATTCCGTCTTCATCTTCCTTCACGGAACTGACCGCGAAACGCACAGATGCCATGTTTGACCCGATCAAACGACGGGAAGACAGTCTTTACATGACAATAAGCAGAAAGCGTCCGAAAGTGGGAAATTGCCTGGTCCGAAATCGAACCAGATATCGAACTAATGAAAGCCTCGTTTTCAGTTTTCAGCTATCCCATCATTCCCTATAAGGATGTAGACTATTCCATCTTAGGGGGATCTTTAAGATTTAAAAAATAACTTTTGTTAGGTATTTGTTCATGATAATTCAAATAAGTAGATAAGGTGTAAATTGATATATCATTTATCAATCATTATATACAATTTTGTTATCTTTTTTTCTGAAAAAGTAGATATGAATCACTTATGTCACTTTTTCACCCCTAAAACTAAGTGCTCTAACCCGATGACTTTGGGCGCCATATTGAAATTCATCAAGTGAACCAAGCAGAGATTCAGAAGTGGGACGTCCGATTAGGATTGGATTTTGCCGACTGTCTTCTTACTTTGATTGCTCCCAATGGACCTACAGTCGTGCTGTGGCATTGTGTGTATAACCTGAGTGGAGAACAGCATTCTGATTCGCTCCGTTTTACGACGACGCCCACTTTATACCCCGATTAACGTTTACAACTTTACTTCCTGTATCCACCGATGACAACAGTGAAGGCAGCAGATAAAAACGTATGCGGACTGATGTGGTTTACACTACGAAACCGCAGGGTTTTGAGATTACAGTTGTCTCTTTGGTAGATTGATTTTTTCTTTAATAATTATTCAATCAGCAAGTTCCAGCAACAATCATGGCACAGTCACTTGACGTCTGTAAGAGAGAATCGGGGAAGATCTGGCATCGCAAACCTGCCCCCTCCAGCGACGATGGGTGAGTGGGAACATGGTGTCTGTCATGCATAATTTCAATAAGCCCTTTCACAGATCAGAATGCATGTGCGGCATTCTAGGTAATATGTCAAATGGTAATGGTCCACAAAAGGTAAACAAAAACTGTCTGGACGTTGTTATGAAAATCTGCATCTGCATAGGATACCCCCAAATGACCCCGCGAGGGGCAAAAGTAGGGGGGGGAGCTGAGGCTCCCGGGTTAGGGCGGGCAGGCCGCCTGCCTGGCACGGAAGTGCTCAACGTGCTCAAGTGCTCAAATCGAAACAATGGTCGAGACAAGGACTATTTTCTTTTTCCGAGGCCTTTAGTTTTAGTCTTAGTTTATTCTAGGTAATATTGCACAGCCTCTTTACTCTAACGGGTACCGACTGGCTGTTATTCAAGGTGAATATTCAAGTTGAATATGTCAAATGGTAATGGTCCACAAAAAGTAAACAAAAACTGTCTGGACGTTGTTATGAAAATCGAAACAATGGTCGAGACAAGGACTGTTTTCTTTTTCCGAGGCCTTTAGTTTTGACATATTACCTAGAATTCCTGTCGCCACACATGGGTCCTGATCTCTGTGAAAGGGCTTATTTTCACTCTGAAGATATGATAAATGGTTCAATTATTAAACATTAATTAAACAACTGGTTAAGTGTGCAGGTAGATTACAACATTATTTTGCACATTTGTGATTTTTGCAAACATACATATTATACTTTTCTGGCTATTGAACAGGAAAATCTCAATCAATATGGAAACAGGTTGTACTTGTAGTTACATTTTGGAAGTGGAATGAACATATCCAAGGATGGGGAAAAGAAGTAGTGTATGACCTTTACAATTAAATGATATACACGTAAATTGTAATATGAGTAATCACATCAGCTCAGGTCACACAAAACAGAGGCTCTGAACAATGAATAAACATAAATATGACTCAGACTTTGTGCAATTTTATTCCTATTTTCAAAGGCTTGTAGTGAGCATCAAGCACACGCTGGGGACTGCAGTGTCTCCACACGTGCGAACTGTCCGCTTCCTGCATGCTGCGTTCGACTCTACGGGGAACAGTTTCATCGCAGGAGATCATCAGGGCAACATCTACATGTTTGATGTGGCCAAAAACAGGTAATGGTCATTTGAATAGGTACAAACTGTTGTTGTTAAGCCCCCTTTACAAATCAAGAATTTAGCTCGGCCGAGTTGTCAGCGAGCTCTAAATTACGAGGAGGTATGACACTCATGCCGACGAATAAACTCTGCCATTTGTTCGGAGGCATCAGGGTCATGCCTCCTCGTAATTTAGAGCTCGCTGACAACTCGGCCGAGCTACATTCTTGATTTGTAAAGGGGGCTTAATTGGGTGAGTCGACTACTCTCTCTCTCTCTCTCTCTCTCTCTCTCTCTCTCTCTCTGCAGTCTGCAGCCAACGGCTGAATAGCAAGCAAAGCTTGCAATATGCAAAGCTAAACTGCAAGGGTCTTGAGCGGCTGCCAATTGGCGTTAACTCAGGTGACTTCAATATGAGAGTGCTGTAAATGCGAGTTTGCGAGGATCTAATTTCGTGATAGCGTGAAAAAGGACTTTTCACGGTGGTTTTAAGTTAGCCGCAAACATTAACCCACCTCGAAAGTTTCTGCATTTACAGTATGTCAGCAAGGTGCAGCCATAGCACTGTAGGTTTTGAACTTCAATTGAAGCATTACAAGTTTTACAGTAATTCTAATGCCTTAGATATGGATCTGACCTCTGTACTACTAGTATATTGTAATGATCGGAGCTCACGTAAAGCATTCATGGCTGGACTTCAAGCTAACAGTTTACCAGTCATCAGCGTCTAATTTTGCCTGTTTGTTCTGACACGTTACTTTGAAACCAATGCCCAACCCAGTTAAGAATGCACAGCAACATACTGGATATAGATTTTCCAATGGAATAAGTACTAGCTGCAATCCGTCTTGCTTTTTCAAGACTGTACAGTAAGATCAGACATCTTAACAGGGAATTCAATTCTTCTGCAATAAGCAACCACATACCTTTTGCGGCTACCTACTCTAGAAGCCCTTAATACTCACGTACATGTATATTGATTTTGTCTCGGTTCGGGTGCAATCTGTCTCCTTCATTAAAGGAAAAATTGGGATTAAAGCTGACATTCCAGAATCTGGGGCGGATTGAATGAATTGGTTGAGAAGGTCCAGGAAAGTGTTCCTTTTGGTGAAGGCAAGCTGCATTGGTCCCTCTCAAATTCATTATGGTAATGGAGGTGTGGGTTGAATTACAATATTTGTTTGCTGTAGCGACTGCTTTGTAGACATGATTACAAAGTAAGATGTATTCCTTCATTCCCGCACACTACTGTAAATGCATTTAAGTTCGCGGGGATTTAATTTCGCGGTAGCGGGAAAATGTACTTTTCGCGGTGGTTTTAATTTCGCGGTAGCACCATGCACTGTAGTCTCTTACTGTTATGAAAAAAATGTTTGCGGTGGTTTTAAATTCGCGGTGAAGCGGCCGCCGCGAAAACTGCGAACATTAATCCACCTCGAACATTTCTGCATTTACAGTATTCAAATTTGTTGTCAATTCTGTCACAATGGAAAAAATTCCTTGAGCTTTAAGTAGGATAGATAGGGAAGGAAGAAGAACCTCAAAGACTACCATGCGTAGCTGACATTTTGGTGACATAGATGAGAAAGTGACTGTGTCCAAATTCATATCCTGGGTTGCCTGAGTAACTGCTTTTTGGCATCTTATTACCTGGATATCTAACCTTCATTGACGTAACTGATGTTGCACAGCTGTTAATGTGTTATTAGACATGTAGTGTTTTACCTGCATAATCGGACTAACACCTACATGTAGCTGTGATTTGTGAATGTTGATTGCATGTACTTTGCAGGAATGCCTGATTCCATTTCTTTCTGGCAATTTGACAAGCAAGTCATTTTAAGATCTTTTTAAAGTATATAATATTATCAATACCTCATGCTGCGGTACATTTTATACTAGTAGTAGTGTATACTATGTAGGTGCTTGTTTATTTTTGTCTTGGTGCCAAACGATGCACATAGATTCATTATACTTTTGAAATTATGATGAATTATATTTCTGATTCATCAATCATCAAAGAAGGTTAATCTGCCATTTGGGTCAGTTGGGAATTTGCATATCTTGTAGGGTCAACAGGGTAGCCGACATCATTGACATAATGTGATTCTGCATTGAAGATTGATCAGTGTTTTTGTGAAAATGATAACTGTTTGCAGACCACCGCATGCATCATTGCTCTTAAACCTGGCTTTTACTTTTAGTTTTAGCCAGGCATGCGTCATGGTGTCATTTAGACTCCGTTTCTTAAAATAACAAGAAATTTGACGCGCTAGACACCCTTACACTGGGGAGCAGATGCTCTGACAAGTAAATGAAATTCTGATTGACCAGGGATACCACTTAATGGGTGATTTGTTGTCCCAGTCTTCTACTGTGACCTCTCTGACAGTAATTTTGCCCCTCAGGATACCTTTAACTTTTGCACCATTTTAACTTAAGATTCTCTTAAACTCTGCACCATGGAAGGTGAATGCCCCCAGACCCCCTACAATGGTTGTGTCTATATCACTTATATTTTTGGACACCCTATGATAAAATCCTAGCTAAAACTTAGTAGAAGCCAAGAGATGTGGCCTAGATTTGTAGTGTGATTGCAGATAACGCACTGATATCACTGACTGTAGACACTACGATATTAGAAATACAATTAGTATATATTTCAAACGTAATCTATTTATGATGTTCTAACAGGCAAGTTATCAGGACAGATCACTTACATTGTATAGGCCTTTGTTGTGTTAGTTTTGTTAGATTGCAACCCTAAATGGGTATAAGAATTGTTACAAATTGTGTAGTTGTAAGCAGAAATTTGGACTTGGTTTTGCATGCTGCGTCACACTCCACTAGCCTGTCCTGAAAGTCAAGTAGGCTCATGACTAATGTTCTTGGCTTTCTTCATGAAGGCAGCAGCCTTTAAAATGTGTCAGCCTTTTTATCTTGAAAGATCACCGCAGGGTCCGCACCAGTCCTTTTTACCCTAACTAGTCCCTGAGATATAGATCATATCATTATAGAGAGGTATTGTGTGTACATGGTAATCCATCAAAGTGGTAAGGGTATGTGATACAACAGTACCCCAACCACAGTAGAGCAGTTGTTATTTGTAATTTGTAACAGATCACCATACATTCTGCTGGAACAAGCATTGAAACTTTACAGTATACATTCTGAATATTACAACGAAGGTATAAAAAATAAAGGAGGTTGAAAGACTTCTTGGTATGAATGAATGAATGAATGACATGTTGCTTTGGTGTACTCACAGCCACACTGAGAAGGTAACTTATGGAAAAGCCTTAGACTGATGTTAAGTTTGCCCTGCCATATTCATGTAACTCTTGTGCTACCCTACTGTAATGAATCATGTCTATTTCGTACTACATATTGATGCTTATCATTGCAGTCAGTTGCTTAGGAATACCTATAGGCTATTTCAACATGTCATTTCAATCAATCAATGTCACAGTGTAACTGTGAGCTTAGCTTAGCTATTTGATTGATACCGGTAGTCAGCCTGGCTGTCCTTTCAAAATCATGTTTTGGCTGGAGGCCAGATTCGTCAGGCTCCATGTATGCGGTGACAGGCAACTTTATTCCCATTAGTCTCAAGGAGAGTAGCAAGTATCCGTGAATAGTTTGATCAGGTTGGTACATCATGGTATAAAGAGACTCTTTTTACATAACCATTGCTTTAGTCTCACCAGTGTTTCAGTGACCGTTCAGGACAATTCTGACTGGTTCACATTGTACTGCAGGTTGGTAAGAATAAAGCAATGGTTGTGTAAAAAGAGTCAAAGCCAGGTCACGAGACCACTTCAAGGCAAAGAACAAGGAAGTTGGAAATAACTGTGCACGGAGATAGCAGTGGACATTTGTTTTAAAGACAGGTGGGAAACAGTTGTCGTCGAGAGAGTTCCATAAATTTGCTGTCCGGGGAAAGAAACTGTTGCTCTAGAACTTGAAAACCGGCAATTGAACAGTATAGCGATGTGAGTTTAAAGAGAACCTAGTGTTGCGCTGAAAGGCTCTCAGTGGAGGGACAAGTAGTATGAGATCATTGGAGCAATAGCCATGGAAATAACCGGTAAAAAAGGGACAGGGATACAACGTTTCACCTGTGGGAGGGAAGGTCAAGTTAGATGCTAACTGATTGCCAATGGCCATACAAATTCTTCTTTGAATAAAGTCTAGAAGTTGCAGACAGTCCCTATTCAGTGTAGCAAGTAGTGGGAGGTGACTTTGACTAGCAGTATGAAAGCTCCATGTAGATGTATGACAAGGTTCAAACATGCATGAAACATGCTATAGCAGGTGTTATCCTGGGACTCTTACTAACGTCAACACTGTTGTTCCAGGTTCTCCCTGGTCCACAGGATTGGACAGGCGTGCACGGCTCTAGCATTCGGCCTCCGCAGGAAAACCGAGTTCCTGGCTGCCCTGGCAGACTACACGCTCAGATGTTACGATACAGGTACCATTTTCTTTCATGTATGAAGTGATCAAATGTATCGTTTGTCATGAAAAAAAATATATTAAATTAAGTACAAACAAATCTGCTGTAAGGGCAATGCTTTAATTTATGATTCTTTGTCAAATTACATGTAGAGCTGTGAAATTTTAGGCACAGGTAAAGGTACAGGTACAGGTACAGGTACACGGGTTTAGGTACAGGTCCGGACTTTTACCTGTACCTAAACAAATTTGATCAATTATCTGTAAATTATAAATGTAGCCAACTGTCTTCTTTAGTGAGAAATTGTCATCTTGTCCAGACCTGTACTAGTACCTAAACAATTTTAAAGGTATGGTACAGGTATGGGTATTTAGGTACACATCCCTTAGCTTTACAAGTGACTGTAAACTCATCAATGCTTTGACTTGCACATTGAAATTTCCAAGAAGTCAATAACTACTGCTCTTGATCATAGCATCTTTAGGCCAAATCCATTTGGTCATATTGCACTTCCTTCAGTGCATAGCTCAGAGACATATATATGGTATGGATTTCTACACTTATGATTGACATTCCCTTATTCGAACTTCATTGCTGTCAGTTATATCTCCTTAACAGACTTTTCCTGACGTTGAGTCACAGTTTACGTTCTTTAGGCGGCAAGTATCTCCAGCAGACGTATTGATTATAATTGCAAGATTAGGAACCTTAGAAACCGCCTTGAGCTGGCATGGTCCAAGTCTCCATGGTAAATACTTATCGACTATAGTACGGGGCCATCAGTCAGCCACCAATGCTCATGATATTTTAGCCCTTGATGCTGTATGCCAGTGATAAACAGTTCCCAACCATAAAACCTGCCTTACTGTACTTCTGAACACAAAGTACATCCCAGAGCAGATAAGTCATCTTTACATTTTCATCCCTCACGAGCCTTTTCCTCTACAAAAACATCGCTCCATCTCTCTACAATGTCAGTGATACATGACATAGAGGGTCGACATTTTCACGAAGCCCTGTCCAAAATCCTGGATGATAGGGGAATTTTGCATCCCGCGCACATACACAGAAGGGTATCACTCCATAACAGTTGACACCCCTTCACATATAGATGGATGGGTGGTTCCATGGACTCTGACACGCAGGAACACACTGAGTAAAGTTGAGGTGCTGCAGTAACATGCTGTGCCCCACAGGTGGTGCTTCCATTAAAAGGATAATCCAGCGTGTCGACAATTACCGCTTTGACCATGTTGATACCGCAGAGGTCTGTCCTCACCAGCAATTATATAAGGAAAATGGCAATTTGTTAATCATTGACATGTACTGTATATTTCCCAAAGGGCAGACTCATTATGTCCCTGCTCACTCAAGGTAGCACACAGACCCATCTATGACTCTTTGTATCTGTGATATGTGGAAAAATGGCTGTGACAGTGTCCCAACCAGCCTGAATTTTTTTTCCAGCCCCTGGATTTTGAATGGAAAAGCTGTCGAGCCTAGGGGAGTCTTTGGGGCATGCTTTCCCGGGAAAATTGTGAAATGTAGACCCTCTGAAATGCTATTTCCTGCATTTTGATGGGGTAAATTTTGCCTGTAGACTTGAAGCTTGGTTCAACGGCATCTGTCGTGGTGAAAAAATCTACATGGATTTCAGCTCGCAGAGCACAATTTTTTTCCGTCCCCAAGAGCAAAATTCCGTCAAAGGACGGAAAAAAGGACACTGGCTAGAACCTTTGGCTTTGATGTCCATAGAATACTCTGTGGCAGCAGTCAGCTGTCTAATATGTAAATTTGCGCCAAGTTTTTCATTTTCTGGCTCGCTGGCGACTCGAGCAACACACACTTCCATTAACTACGAGCTTCCTTCTGCGATTGTGTTTGCTGATTGCATTCCTCCGTCAGATCATGGAAAGGAAATCAGTCGGAAAGGAATTCATTAGGACTCCAACATAAGTGTAGAGCTCGTATTTGAGTGCTTTAACATTTAGCACACTGAAGCATCTGTTTGGTTAGCAATTCCCTACGGGGGGCAGGGTTAGGCTGCATGGATAAGGTTAAGTGTACGTGTCCCTTTTGGAGGTCATATCATATATTCAGAGGCAGTGGCTATATGTGGTCGTTCATCAAAACACCAGCCTGATCAACCAGCATTGGTATTTCCCCAAGGAGAATAAGATTTAGTGACAGGTGCTGATTATGTGAGGACTGAGGGATTAAGCAGGGATGGGCATGGCAGATTGGGAAATTATGTCTCATTTAAACTCCTCCCCTCTGAAATTAAAGGCACTTGTAGAGCGAGCCTCCACCTCCAACTATTCTCATGCAAACGACAGGAATTTCATTTATTACATTAACATACAGTAGTATATTCATAATATATTGACTTAAAAATCACCTTTGTTACAGGGCTGAAAAGTATGCAGGTACTGTAAATGCATTTAAGTTTGCGGGGATTTAATTTCGTGGTAGCAGGAAATAGGACTTTTTGCGGTGGTTTTAAGTTTGCGGTAGCACCATGCAATGTAGTCTCTTAGGGTCATGGAAAAATGTTCGCGGTGGTTTTAAGAAAACAGTGAACATTAAACCACAGTGAAAGTTTCTGCATTTACTATTAATTGTCTGTGCTATGGCTCGTAAAAAAATGTATACAAGTTCCCAACCCCTACATAACTGTCAGAAATCATACAAAATGATCCAAAACGTCTCAAGTTAACTTGTCCACAAACACTCAAACACACACACAATTACCCTGCTGCAGTGCTGACAGAAAGCACCAGGTGAACCGTTTTCGAACAGGACCTTCGTTTCCGTAACTACTACTCAAATACCAAATATCATTAATGTCCATCCACAGCTACTCTAGTTAAATGCTGTTGACCTTACATATACTATAGAGACACAACATCATGTCTTAACCGAAATTATAACCTTCTTGGCAAAGGTAAAAAGTGTGCAGCAAATTGAAAATCATGTAATTTCATCTGGTTACTTTCATGCGCAAATAGAGTCATGCATCTTTTCCTTCTCCAGATTCCAGAGAGCTGATAGCACAGATGAAAGGCCACGACGCTGGCGTGCACACCATTTCTCTCCATGCCTCCGGGCGTTACGCAATCTCCTCGTCGAGCGATACGGCGCAGCTCTGGGACCTGGACACCTTCCAGAGGAGACGGAAGCTGAATATTAAACAGTCGGTCGGAATTGTGAAGGTAACGATATGTTAGCCCCTGAACACTCTCCCTTGCACACTGCACACAGTCCTGGTCAGGGCAATATACTCTTTGCAAATTACCTAAGGCCACACCAATTTAATTTGTTGGTTCACAGATTATTAAAAAGATAAAAATATAGCAAGACATCATAACACCATAGGGTAACTTGAATACAAATGTATTCACTCCATAAACTCAGTGCACGAAGGCACAAACCTGGTCCTCAGGCTTTCTTTTAATTATGCTTTTCTAGTTAAACACATCTTTTTCATTTTTTTTAAATATCTGTGAACCAACAAAATAAGTTCATGTGGCCTAAATTATGTTGTCAAACACATCCTAGATTTTCTGTCCTGCAAAAAGGCACCTTTATTAACTTTTAATTACTGGTATGCTATAATGAATGTCAGTTGTTCTTTTCCACTTGTTGTAACAATAATGTAAACTTTTTAGTTTATTTTTATTTTTAGTGTGTTCATGGTCTGATGTTTGCACGTGATGGCATGTAACTGCATCCTGTGTCCTCACAATCTTCCACTCAGGGTAATAACTGGAAAAATTGCCTTTTGGTACAGTGAGTGAGCAGCTAGTGAAATGTATTTTCCCAGTAGGACAAACTGAAAATGCACAGTTGATCAAATCTCCATCACAGTGTACATGTATGCTACTGCTGTAGATAACTGTGGGAGATAGAATCCAATATTTCTGTTATATAATATTTTGCCTGTCAGGTTTCTTGTAACCTTGAGATATGATCCATGTCTATTCACCTTGAAGTTGAATATTTTGAATATTTGTACAAAGCTATGGGTAAGTTAACCCTCACTATGCAGATCCCAGCAGTATTTGATATGAACTTGGCAAAAAAGAACTTTCTAACAGTGGGCCCACAGCTTGCAAGGGTTAAATCTGTACTTTTTTCTGACGGTTTGATTTTTTTTCCGAGAGGAAAAAGTAGATTTCACTCTCTGTCTGTTAAAGTTTTACATTGCCAACGATAAGTCAATATAGAGGGTAGAACAAGTCATCCGTGAATGTCAAATGTTAGTACCCCATATAACGGCTGACGTAGCCTTTACAGGTTTCATACCATATTTCCCAGGATAACTCATAACAATTATGATTACGTCACACATTTCTTTTGAGAAATATCAGCCATCCCCACAGGTTCTATACCTTTATAATTATATGGATCAATTCTAATTCATTTACAAAACTTGGTAAACTTTTACTTGTTGTTAATTATGATTATAATGCCAGGTTAACATGATCATTACAAAATGTATACATTGTATTCCTAGTTATATTATTACTGACAGTAATTTATGCTGCTCTTAGTACCTCTTACAAACATCATACTTTGTGTATTCCACAAGTGTTTCAAACGGAACTCCAAGGGCTATAAGCCCTGCATATCAATGAACATTTCATAGCATTTGGAGTGGTTATTGATTCAGATCAGTTATCTGTAAGCTGTGGGAGCCGTTCCTTGTGGTTGCAGAAAGGCGCCACATCCAGTGACCTTACGGCGGCACAAGCGCTGATAAATCATACACGGCGCCCCACCGTGTCCTTTATCATGTCAGCCTGTATGGGAAGAGGCACCGCGGGAGCTGCACCCCTTGAATGTCAAATGTTGGTGCTTTTTATGGCAATTGCTATAAAAGTTTGGAGGAGGTGGCATTATGTGTCCCATGGGTCTGACACAGAAGTAGTTACCAGGGTCCCGGCTGGCTAGTGCATTTTAGCGTAACGGGCCACCACTCGAGAATTTGCATCATTGCCACGCTACAACGAGGACCATTGCGCTAATTTTCAAATAGCGTAGTGGTACTTTGCTAGTAGTATGTACTTTTGGAACAATGTCTGATCAAATATCAAAATTGATATGACCCTGTGAACTGACCCAAAAATTAAATTATTTTACATTTGGTATCTCCCCAATATGACTTTTATGAATACCCTTACGGCCTCAGGAGGTCAACTTTTACCCTTCATTTTAAGAATCTCCTCACCGTGGAAGGGACTTATGACCCCCCCCCCCTTCCACACCATCACACGATTGGTCACTTAACTCACTTTTTATTGCCGTTACACTAAAATAAAATCCTGGCGAGAACCCTCACTTACAGTAAATGTAATTATTCTGTCATCTTTAACACTGTTCTTTGTAGGGAAAAACTGCCATCAATAATACACCTAGTAAACACACTAACAGATCATTTTTAGTTTTGATAATGTACTTGAGATTTACACAAATGAGTGTACAAATCAACTGCATAGGAGATTAACACATTCATTTTACTGTCGGGCAAATTACTCCAATAAAATTCTTGATTTTTCAACTTAGCAATTGAACAATAGATTCAGATTGAATAGTAATAGATAATGATAATGAAGTGATAACAAAACAGGCTACCTGAGCCAAAGTCATAGAAACTCTTTTGATGAAAGAAATTAGAAACTCTTTTGATCAACCATATGTCTCTGAGTTTTTAACATGAGGACGGATGAGATACAAGTACCACTGGTTGGACAAGTCCATTGGCCTGATTGCCCCAGGCAATGGAAACTGCTGATTGGGCAATTGTATGTCCTACTATAATTGCCCAATCAGGCAAGGACAATTTTTGGGATGCCCACTATAATCCCCCCCAAATTTGTCTAGATGACATAATTATAAACTCTGAAGCTTTTTTTCATTTCAAAATAAAGTGATTTCCTTGCTGCAAGTTAAAATGAATATAGTGTGTCATTTAAATGTCCCCCAATTGAAAAGTTAGAATTACAATTAGAATTTTTAAAACTTGTCCAAGACCCTGAGTACACACTTTGTGTCATCAGATGTACAGTAGGGCTTGGTGCCTCATCCCCAGTCTGTTGAACTGATTGGTATGCATACAGGGACACTCTTTTATTGGAAAGCTTTATCAGTCTTGTAGGGAAGGTTTTCAGGGCAGAAGGTTTTTGCTCAGGTTATACAGCAGGGCTCTTTGCAAATCTTATTACATTGTGCTGAGCTTTCACACTAATTTCACTTTTTTTTCCTCTTAAAACTACTGGTATATCTGATATTGCATTCATGCCATGACTTGAATTTTGAGATGAGAGATACTGTACATGATGTATTGACAAAAGTTCCAACAAATTTTGGGGGCTTGATTAAATGTCCAGTTTAATGGATTATTTTCCAGAAGGTCATGTAGAGAGGAGTTCTAGCTGAGTCATTTCCATATTGAAGGCAAGCAGAAAATAAGATTTTCCCCTTGCAACCATATACCTCGCTCGAAATACTTTTCTTTAGCGAGGTTGTTCAGGCTTAGAGTCAAATTTTCTCTCTCAAAAGCCAGGTTCCACCATCATTATTGCAGGTTGCAAGATATTACTTTCTTCAAATCAGCTACTAGTACTTATCCATTATCTTTTCTTCCAGTTACATTTAACTATTTATGTTTTATCTTATCAAGAAATAAATACAAATTTTAATTTAAAGCTTAAAATTATAATAAAAAGCACACAAGTGGGGGAAAATCAGTGTTCCAACTGCAAAATTTCAGGTTGCACACTGCGCTGCCTGGGTTTGAAATTAAGTTACCCCAAACAAAATAATTTTATTATAATTGCATTTGCAAGTGTGCAAGGGGGTGTTTTGAGCACTGCATATATGTACATGTACGTGACAATTTTATATGCATGTAAGGTCTCAGAGACATTGGCAAGCCGTTGTAATGAAAATGTAGGCGGGAATTCTATCTGATTTATGAACACGGCTCCTTTCCTTTGGCTTGGAGACTTTCCAGGTTATTCCACAGGGATGAGAAGTGCCAAACATGATCCATTGGCTAAGGGTTTGGGGCAACCTGTTGCTTTGTTTGGGGAACATGTCAATTTGTATCTATCACCAGGTACAGTAATGTACTAGAATGAAGGCCCAAGAGTAAATCCTGCCTAGAATGACCATTGTCAGATATTGGTCAGTTAGTTAACATGAAGTCATACAGACTGGGATGGTGATTGGCCTGATTCCATGCACACTGTGTCTGACAGGAATGTTTGAAGAGGAATTTATATCAGGGAATGCATACCTGTTGACGTCAGAACCATCCATATAGTATATGTTCCTGCATGATTACTAGCACAACAACCTGAATGTAAACAGCAACAGGGCTCAAATATCACCTGCATGTGCAGGTTAGTGCAGGTAAAATTGGAGCTGTACAGGTATTTCTGGTGTCTACCCGCACCCAACCTGCACTGGTCCACGTACTGGTATAGGTGCCTACATGATTACAACGCAACAACCTGAATGTAAAAAGCATTGCACAAGTCAGACTTTTCCAAGTCTGCTTTGCGCGACTTGTATCTCTATTACGAATAATGATTGATTGTAAGATTTTCCAGCACCCATGCACATCTGTCTTCGTACTCTATAGTTTCCCCATTCATTAATGACAAACTGAGATTTTGCCTTAAGGTTTAATGCAAAGAAGTAAATCTTGGCATGACATTCCAGCTGCTTATATCTCATGTAAGAAATCCCTGGATATTTGTTATCAGCAGCTCCTGTCATGTTTGTTATACAGCTACATGTGTTATGTTTGAATGGTTCATTTGTCTCCAAGTAAGGGAAGAAATACAAGATAATTGCAAGAGTTGCTTTTGTCATATAAAACAGACATGCTTGCCATCATTAAGTAAGGTAAACCAAAATCATGTCTATGATAGGGCTCTGAGTCCATATCCCTCAGTATTGATCATGGTAATCAATAACCTAATGATTTGATGTATTGTCAGGCTAAAAGTGCTTGTAAGTGTGCTATGTTTTGATAACAAAATACCATAAACAGTTATCGGTTATTAGCCTTGGATATCTTCCTTAGAATCAAGCTTTTAGCAAGGCATACAATGTACGTCATGGCGTCATCTGGACACGCTTGTCATCAAGAAATTGGACGCACTAGAGGCCCTTACAATGGGGAGCAGATCCTCTGACAAGCATGACATTGACCAGGGATGCCAACAGGTCATTTGTGGTCACAGTCTTCCACTGTGACCTCTCTGACAGTATTCTTGGCCCTGAAGGTACAGGTTAGAATCCTCCATTTTAACTTAAACGTTAAAGTTCTTGAAAACTCTGCACCATGGAAGGTGGATGCCCCTGTACCCCCTACAATAGTCGCGCCTATATCACTTACCACGACTCACCAAGAACTTTTGTCATGTGTTCTGTGCAGGTGTTGTTCGTACCCCTGAGTAACACCATCCTGACGTGCTTCAAGGATGACTCCATATTCGGCTGGGAGAGCGACACCCTTCAGTGCAGATTCCAGCTCCCAGTCCCAGAAGGCAAGAGCCCTCAGTACAAGGCCTTTGCCTGCCCCCGGTGAGCACAATCCCATCAAAACATTAACCTTCTAATGGGCTCCATTGAACTACTTTTACACGTTCCTAAGTGTCTGACCATACCTGACCTTTGTTGCACTACTGTACACAATAAAAGCCTTTTTTTACCTACCTTGCAGCCAAACATCATGATCTGGCAAGTCACCAAAAATTAGACGTCAGAAATTTGGTCTGGGGGAAAGTTATGTTTTTAAGTGTCTAAAGGAGACAAGATCAGGCTGTCCATCTAAGTGGTATATGTGGTAGCCTGGGCATGATGCCTGCAATAAGATTACAGGGATTAGGATGGAATCAAACCTCAATGTTCGCTACCAGAACATCTCAATCTTCCCCCGTATTGACGTAACCAGGGAGGTAATGTTAATGTTACAGAGCTGGCTACAAAGCCAGATGTAGCTGCGGTTCGGACAGGATGACAGTTGATGAATGTACGGGATTATCCCCAATTTTGCTGCAATGAAATGGGTTACCGAACTGTAGGGAACATTTAAGGTCATATTTCTTCACCCTGTGTAAATGTGCTCACGCAAAACGTTTAAAATAATACTACCGCACTACTGTTTAAAGACTTGTGTACCGCAAAGAATCCTTAGATTCATCATCATCATTGACTGTGTTCTGCATGTATAGTCTTTAAAGAGTTCTGTAGCTGAATGCAGTCTTTAGATTTGCTATGTCCGACTCATTGACAAGTGATCTATCCCCAGTGATGGGAGGCTTCTAGCAGCTGGGGGGAAGTCCAACTTTCTCCATCTGTGGGCGCTGGACAGCAGGCGACTGCTGAGGATCATACAGATGCCACCCAAGGTGCGGGTGGTGCGACAACTAGAGTTCCTTCCAGACAACTTTGATGGTGGATCAAGTCAGGTGGGAAGTGTCTTAAATTCTTTCTTTATTTGTGTGTGTGTGTGTGTGTGTGCGTGCACGCATCTGTTTTTCCGCATGTGTTTTAAGGATCTTTAATTCTTTGTGGAAAATATTACTTTCACCAAATGCCTACAGCTCTTAAACTAAAAGTGACTGGCAAAAATACTTTGTGACTGAAAGATACCTGTTAACCATGTCCTACATGTTGTATTGCATTTCTGGTGCAAAAAGGGCTGTCATATTCCAAAGTGTCCCGAGGCAATGCATCAGATAATGGTTACTATTCAGAGAGCACTTGTTGATATCAGTACTTCCCCACTGCACACTAAAGCCTGCCTCATGGCCATGAACCTGAAGTAGTTCTGTAATGCTCTCTCTATAGATCTAGAGTGCATGTCAAGCCCTCTATAGATATCTCCATGTGACAAGATATTCAGCTTGCCAGCACAAATTTTGCATAAGTTTAGGCCACACTAATTCTGTTTGTTGCTTCTCGGATTCGCCTGTCCATTTGTTTAATTTTCAGAAAAAAAGTCCTGAGAAAACATGATTTTGCCATCACAAACATGTAAATATTACCATTCAAGAACCATATACACATAATTTCAGTCTAAAACAATGCCTTTTATTCAGAACATTAATATCAACAAATCAAAGGAAGGGAATCATTCAGTATAAAACGTGCCATTAAACTCCTCGGGCTGTTTTTTTTGTCATCTAAGCCGTCTTCACCCCATACCTTTTGAAAAAAATCAATTTTATTTTTTATTTTTTTCAACCTGTTGGTCCAATTTTTTTCTGAAAAAATCCAAGAAGCAAGAAATAAATTTGGTTTGGCCTTACCAGTACTCTATCACTCAACCCCTTTTTCTACACTGTTTCCTTCTCCAGACACTTGGTGTTTTAAGTCAAGATGGCATCATGAGGTTCATCAACATCCACTCCTGCAAACTGCAGTTTGACGTTGGTAGCCATGACAACCGCATCACCAATGCCCTGATAGGTGCAGATGGCAGGCATGTGGTGTGTACCATGGAGGATGGGTCCATCAATGTGTACAGTGTGCAGGCACTGACGTCAGAACTCAACAAGGTGAAACTTCTTTTTACTTCCTTGTTGTTCTGCCTCTCATGTATCTTCTGCATAAGCCAAATACCAAAGAAGAAGTAAAATAATCAAAATTACCTTTTAATTTTATTGGTATATAACTGATGATTACTCTCCTTGAGTCTATACACGAGTCAGGTGTAGGAGGAACCCCTTGCATCCTTGGTTGGAAGTCCTCCTAGGAGACGGAAACTCCAAACAACAAACCTGCATCTGCTGGGGCCGTCTTAAACGTGGCACGCAGTTCTTGTCCCTGTGGGACTTAGTGCGCCAGTAGACGAGAGGGTAGCAAAGGAAGTGCACACCCCTACTTCACCTAAAAAAGTCACGTGCAGGCCAGGCAGACGGGTCGCCTAACCCACCCTGTCTGCCTACCATTGTCTTCTAAGGCGGATAGATGCCAACTCTCCTTCTCCATTTTTTTTGCTCTAAATGTTTGTTTTTGCCTGACACAGCCTCCACCGCCACTTTTAAAAGTGGTGTCCTCTGACAAGGACAGAGAAAAGTCCATCGTTTCCAGAGTGAGTGACGTACCCAGCATCGCGAGACCCAAGTCTGCCGCAGTGGGTAAAGGTGTGCGACCCTACAGCAGGACGGCCACACGTGTGCCCAGGAGGGTCAGAGGTCAGCGGCCTCCAGATAGAACGGACACCGCTGTGGAGGTAAGACGTTTCCATCAGCATGGTAATCACATCATCCGCTGGACTCATTCCAACCTAATAACCACCCTGCCTTCCAGGTGCTATGCTGTTAAAGGGATTGTAACGCTAATACCTTTGTCCAAAGGCAATAACATTATGGCATGAGCTATATCATCCATAAAAGGCACCACGATTTTAAACCTGCCTTGTGGCCATGAATCTTAGATACAGCAGGGACACATTCTCTCTTTGCAGTATCAGAGTGCATGTCATGCCCTTCATATATTTAGCAATGTAGAGGTGAATTCACCTTGCTGGTGAACTGTTTGCATGAGTCAGCTTCCTAATGCATATATTCTATACAGACTGACCTATCGGATGGGCTGCACAGGGGCAGACTGCTCTCCATACTTAAGGGATTTGGAGAATACCCAGCCAAATACAGGTGTGGACATTTTCTGATTAAATTATGGCAGTTTATTTTGTGGTAGATTGTACAACAGGTAAAGTGAACTCACTTGTTACATACAAAAGTAATCAGTAATGACTGTTTCCAAAATCATATCCAGTTGCTTGAGTTACTGTTTTTTGGCATATATCAGTACTGTACTTACATCATGTTGTATTCCTTGAATTATTGTTTTGATCCACAGTTGAAATGGGAGATGAAAATGATACACATGTAGAAACTGTATCTTCCATTAGTTACATGTAGTTAAAGAAAGGTATTATTTTCCCTGAAGCACTTTAGCATATTGATGTTAGGGATATAAAAACAATAACCGTAATCAAAAGTAGTATCTTAGACCCAGTCCCAGACTGTATCAGTTTGTAGCCGTACATGGTATAATTGAGTACATCAGCCTACATGATAAATCAAAAAGTTCACAAGTAAAAGAAGTTCATTACTGGAAAAAGCATTAATTTCGGGCAAACGAAATGATACTTCGGGCAAATAAGTTTTTTTTATGTACTTGCCCAATAGGACAAAAAACCTGTCCAACCCTGCACAAGGTTTGACAAATTTTCTAAAATTCTTACTGGGCAAGCACATAAAAAGTTTACTTTGCCCAAACCAATTTTCAATCGCCCTGAATATTCAAATGTTTCTGTTATATGCATTTTCACTTCCAGCAATGGAGCAATGAAGCTAAAAAGTAATGAGTATATTAAAATCTCACTCAATGGAAAAATCTAACTTGCCCGATCGGCCAAGTGGGGTAATGTAAATGCAGAAACTTTTGCGGTGGTTTTATTTTTGCAGTTTTCGCGGTAGCCACTGAACTGCCAACTTAAAACCACCGCAAATATTGATAATACATTATGCAAATACAGTACAGGTTCGCTGGATAGTGCTGGATAGTGCTACCGCGAATTTAAAACCACCGCGAACACACCATTTTCACGCTTCCGCAAAATTAAATCCCTGCAAACAAAAATGCATTTACAGTATGTCATTCACTTCCCGATCAGAACTTTCAATTGCCCTGGACAATAGGGCAAGTTGACTTCTCCAACCCTGCCTGTGTGTGTAATAATGTACTTGGTGTTACAGAATGTTTATCTGGAGATCCCTGCTGAAGCTACCAGAGAACCATGCAGCGTACAGTGCACTACTGGACAAGGGTGTCCATAGTTCATACGTACGGCTACATGAGCAGTACCCTATCAAGAGTCAGAAGCTGCTCAGGGTGCTGCAAAGGTCAGAGTAAACTCTTTTATGATAACAACAATAATCATAATTATCTCCATAATCATGTTTAATTAATTTTTTTATCAATCTTTCAGGTAGTCCCTACAGTTTTAGAAAAAAAATGATTTCCAAGGGAGCCCCAGTCTCAATAATCATAATAATCACAATAATCATAATAATCACAATAATCATGATAATAATGATGATAATAGTTATTTATTTGGTGCTCAAAAATGTACAGATTACCAGGGCCCTAAAATTGGGCCCTGAATTACTCCAGTACTCACATTGCTGTTACAAACTTAACACGGACATTTGAAATTGTTCACCATTGTCAATATGTATTGAAATATGTTTCAAATCATGCGCCGTTGTTTTCTACAAACTGTTGGTTGTAGGAGTTTTACTGTAGAATTAGAGGTTATGTTGGCTCTGTCAGAATATTTCTACTGGTTGATTTAATCCTGTATTTATGTCTTATAGCACATAATTTACAGTGGGGTCCTAATGCATTAGATGCCCAGTAACATGCAGTAATGTTGGTGTAATCTGCACTGGATACAGATACACCTACGTATGTACCTAACATCAAAATTGAATGTCTTAGCCCATGTTGAAAATCACGAATCATTCCCCCTCTACCCCCCAAAGATGAACGATACCTTATCATGCCTATCCAGAACTCTACAAAGAAGGCTACATGCACATACATGCACCTTGCCTTCACTTTGCAGCCTTTCTAACGTTGCCACATCATCAGACTCAGTGTTTTTCTCCCACAGGACATTGTCAGCTCTAGCCCACTGGTCCCCCATATTTGGAGAGACAGACTACCTTGCCCTGCTGGCCTTCCCATTTGTCAAGCTGTTTCAGAACAATCAGATGGTCTGCTTTGAAGCTATCGCAACAATTCTCGGTAAGAATTACCATAAAAATCTTTAAAGTTTGATACTTTCTTCAGTCAGTTTTCTTTTTTAATAGATCTGAACCACTTTTCAAAATCAATTTTGCCAAGCAGCTTTGAACATTGCACTATATACTTTCAATTTGTGTTCAATCTCTGCAAAAAATTGCTTTGAATTAGATATTACATGTGTATGTTTTGCTGTTTTCCAGTAAACTGGTGCCAGCAATGGTTTGAGTATTTCCCCAACCCTCCCATCAATGTGCTGAACCTGGTGGAGAACCTGCTGGCTTATCACGACAAGCACCTCCTGCAGCACCTCATCACATATAACATCACTGCACAGGTCAACCGCCACTCTGTATTAATGTATTATAGCACAGAACATAGCATAGCTGAAAGTGTGTGGTGCTGACCTTAGTGCTGAAATTGAAATAGTTGTAGCACAAAACAACCAGATGCATTTTCTCTCAGAATACGGTAAATGCATTTAAGTTCACGGGGATTTAATTTCGCGGTAGTGGGAAAACAGATGTGGTTTTAAGTTTGCGGTAGCACCATCCACTCAGTCTCTTAGCCATGGAAAAAATGTTCGCGCTGGTTTTAAGTCCACAGTGAAAACCGCGAACATAAAACCACATTGAAAATTTCTGCATTTACAGTATGTTGTTACAGCAGCTGATTTGACATTCTGTGTTGGTTTCAGTGTTTCAGTGTCATGTTTTCGCAGCAGCTCCAGAATTAATTTCTTCTATCTGGACTTGTCATGTGCGAATCCAGAGCTGATTGAACAGTCATTGGAAAGCTGTTTGACATACAGATAACATGTTGTAGATTTATAATTCCTTTTTGCAAACTATGTGTAAATTGATATTTTAGATTCCACCCGGTCTTGATAATTCATGTGTATTATTATGACTTATCCTTTTCCTCCAGACATATGCATGGCCGCTGTTGGAAACCCTGTTCTCAGAAGTGCTAACCAAAGACGAGTGGCTGAAGCTGTTTGACAATGTCTTTTCAAACCGTCCATCCTTTCTGATCCTGTGTGTGGCCGCCTACGCCATCTCAGCACGGGGACCACTCACGAAATGCACTGATGTCAGTGACTTTGAGGTATAGTGTCTTCTTGTTCTACATGAAAGAAAATAAAAGATGAGTACAGTAGTTAGTTAATTGCAGAACAGATAACCACACACTTCTGCTTATTGCATGGAGTCCCCAAATCCCGTGGTGGTGTGGTCCACTTGATAACTTCGTTTTGTTGCACCATGGGGATAATTGCATGAAATACACTGGCAAATGGGGTGTGCAATTAAACGACTTCTACTGTTCTTTGGTGGGGAACATCAATTTGGTCTTCATATTGAAGTTACATGTAGTTTAAGGATAGGGCATCAAAGATCCCTTTCTCATTTATGTTGAGAATCAAACCATACATTTTGTCCGAGCTGACAAATTTATCAATGTCCTTTCAGTACTTCTTCCACCATCGGAATGCCATAGACATTGGAGCAGTGATTCGCGAAGCGTACCGGCTCCAGGACACGACCCCCAAAGACATCCATCCCCGCCGCGTGATGGAAGAGTTCCAACCCCTGACCCGGGGACAGTACCCAATCTTCAACAAATACCCCACATTCATAGTGGACTATCAGGTAATCAGTGTTCTCACCAGGATTTTTTCACAGCATAGAGGTATCTTAGTGCAGCAAAGTCAGGTGATAAGCAATGCAGGTTTGATAATTGTAGGGGGTCTGGGTGAAACCTTCCCCTGAAAATTTTCAAATTTATAACCTTCAGAAACAATATTTCCTGCAATTTGAGGGCCAAATTTAGTGGCATAAATCTAACAGAAAAGTATCCTTCTTTGGTTGAAACACAGCATAGGGGCACAAATCACGGCATAGGGGCACAGATCACAGCATAACGCCATAAGGGATCTAAATCACAGCGTAGGGGCCCCCTATGGCTTGGCAAGAACACTGGTAATGCTAGACATACCATCATGGTTGGCACGTACCACTTTTGAAATATTCATGGTGGTGGTTTCATGTTTGCAATTTCAAGGGTGAGCTCTCCATTGTGAAATCATCGCAAGCAATACAGATTTTCTCTCAGTAATGCACTCTGTGTGCCTACCCAAAAAATTAAATCCACAAGCACCTATTCCTCCCTACTATGGAAGTCAATCCTCTTAAATTAACAGTACTTACAGTATGTTTCTAATCATGAAATATTCTTGCATGACAATTTTCATGTCATAAGATGATAAAGAACACTCTTTGAAAACTTTGGTCGATTTTTATATTATTCTTGAAAATCTATTTTGTAATAGCTTCCAACTTGACCTTTGTGAGCTGTAGGGGCGACGTTCATCTGTCAACTTCAGCACACTGTAACCAAGGCCCTGTTGGCGAGAAGGTGTTAGTCCAGATCAATAAGCCATCAGCAGGGATGGTTGACCTGCTAGGCTCTCACCTGTCATTCCTGATTTGTTCCTCCAGGTTAAGGAGAGGGAGAGAATCAGAGAGGAGGAGCTTCAATATCTGCAGGAAAGGTGAATAACGAGTATATTTTTTTTAAGCTCTTATTCGGTAGTATTAAGATGTACATCTTGTATTGACATGGCCTCATGAGTTGTGAGGCTTATTTGCATTACTGATGTGAGAGTTTCAAATTTGGTAGATTTTGTGAAACAGAACACCTGTGCATAACAAATGTTTTTTTTATTGACACTTCTTGTTAATACCCCGTAACCACCCCTTCTGGATATCACTAAAGTGGTTTGTGCACATTGATTTTGGCCTGGTGGCTGCTGGTACAGCCTTTAAAATGCCTCTACTGTCAGTGCCCAAACAATGTGGCCCAGCTGGTAGTCCCACTCTCTTATGGTACATGAAAAAAATAAAATGGAAAACACTCTTTGTTTGCAGAAATCAGCTGGTATGTGACTTCCCCTAGTTTGTCTATTGTAGTCACATTAATTGTAGACTACAATGGAAAAATATTTGTGGTGGTTCTAAGTTTGTGGTGAAGTGGCCACTGCGAAAATCGCAAACATAAAATTTCTGTGAATTTTTCTGCATTTCCTGTATCAGGGACACATTGCTAACTGTAGTTTTGATTTTGTTGATTGAAGACAAGTGACAGAAGAGTTGAAGAGAGAGACAGAGAGAAAGAGACATCAGGAGGAGGCATGGTACAGACAGCAGGAGCTTCTGGAGGAGGCTGAGGAGACCAGGAGGAGAGTCATCGCAGACGAGGAGCAGAAACTAACCGACCAGCGGGTCAGGTGGGACAGAGGGGTCTTCCTAGAGGGGTCACCAGATAGGAGTATAGAGAATTATATCTCATTAACTTGAACTTATGCAGTTTCACTGCATGTCGCTAGGGGTTGCACACAAAGCACTATGGGACCTTGCGTGACGTCATACCTCAATCGTTGCCATTTTTCCTTGTGTGTTTTGGCGGCGGGTGCATTTATTTCAAGCTCCTAGTTTTGTCCCTTTTTTCGGTCTTTTTCCCCAAATTTTTGCACGTCTTTCGGTGCCCAGCATGCCAGAAAGAGGCAAGAAGAAACCGAAGGAGAAGCATCTGTCTTCGAATATGCGCACATCTTGTCAAACAGGGTCACAACTTTTATCTGATTTCACCCATTTTTACTGCATATAACTATATAAGTTGTTACCATACTAGTAATTGTTTCCTTTGCTTCAATTTAAGGGCAGAACATAAAATTTTGTAGCTCCATTGCAAAGCATTTACTACATATACTAGTATATACCATACACAGACTGGTAAGGATTTTTCAGATTGCACTTCACTCACTTTCCTGGGAACCTAACACTTCTGATATCCAGACTATTTGACGAATAAGGTACTTCATCTATGTCAACCCAGGCTTGCTGCCATGAGGAGAGAACTGCGGGTAAAGGAGCTGCAGTTACTAGATGCCGCTAGGCGGCGCTTCATGGAGCACCAACATAGACAGAAAGAGACTGAGCTGAAGCGACTGGATGATGAGATTGAGAGAAAGGTATGGCATCTTCCCTTATCGATTGCACCTGTTGTTACCAGTCAACAGGGCTGTTTCTAGCTTAAAATTTTTTTCTGTCCCATTCATTGTTTGAGAGCCCATGTTGTTGGTACATTTTCAACAGTTTCATGTCAGTTTTTGTTACGAATGGGGTAAAGTTTTTTACTTTCCAACAAGTTAATTTTTTGGGATTGGAAAATATCAATGTCATGGTAGAAATACTCAGTAGGTAGAACGATAGACAGGTCAAACAGGTCAAAACTTTGTTCAATCACTGTTGATACTGTTGACTGGAGGGTTTAACCGAATGTGCTTCCAACATGTAGGTGCGACTAAGGGAGCAGGAGACACATGCAGCCATCGATGATGTGGAAGTGAAGAACATGGAGCTGCATGCACAGAGAGGACTGTTCGAGCAGGTATGCAAACTGAGTTTATTTATAACAGCAAGAATTACAAACAAATAAAAAATCCTTTGATGGTCTTTTTTGACATACAGGTACATAAGACAATACTGACTGAGACTTAGCAATAACTGTACTTAACTTGTACCCAAAAGTCACTTGAATGGTAACTGACATTTTGCAATAGAAATATCTTTTGCAGTTATGTAGATGAAATGGCATTTTATGCTACATTTATAGAAAACTTGTATCATCCAGAATGGATGGTGACATTTGCAAGTTGTTTGAACTAAAAACTTTGAAAGGTTACATGTACGTCATTCAATATCAGTGGCTGCATTTACAAACTCTACTTTCTGGTCATAATGATATCAGAGAATAAACATGTCCTTTTTTGTTTTCAAAGATGTATCTTCATTTATTAAGATGACAAGCCTGTTTCTCAGGAGCTTGCTCGTGATGAGGTGGCAGCATCGTTCCTACGGCGTGCCGACATGGACGCACACAAGAGACAACAGGACCTGGAGGACAGGATACAGCAGAGGATAGGTGTGCTGGAGAGGGAGAGGGAGCAGATCATCAGGAGGGTGAGGGGTAGTACTACTACTCTGTGGTTGTCAAGGGAGATCATCGACTTTTTATGTACCCGAATTCACCTTATCTTTTATATGTATCACTAGGAAACTTCTTCACGAGGGACGGATTTTCATTGGGGACATTTGTGCAAGGGGGACACTTTTTTATCGGGAACATTTCTGTATGGAGGGACAATCTTTCATGGGGAAATTTTTCACGGGGGATATTTCTGTATGGGGGAACTTTTTCAAGGGGTACACATTTTCATGGGGGGAAACTTTTCATGGGGTACACTTTTTCATGGGGTACACCTTTTCAAGGGGGACACTTTTTCAAGGGGGACATTTCTGTATGGGGAGGCATTTCTCATGGAAGTTCTTTGATAGATTCAAGACTTTCAAAACTGAACAGGTGGTCGCTTTATCCAAGGAATATTTCTGATAATTGAAGCACCCTACTTTGATCAATTAGATTTTTTTTTTAAAGCTATTAAATTTGCATCAACTGCTTGTCAGAAAGTTAGATTCAAAGCACCCCCCACATGGTGTTTTTCGATATGTACTTGATTAGTGTTTTCTCTTGTTGGACCGTTCCAAAAAAATGGACCTGATAAAAATCAGTGGGCCAGCCTTTGGACTGATTAGAAAATGAACAGAATATATCGGCAGAATTTTACCCTTTTGGGGTTTACTGGTGAGAGGTCCAATAAAGTAACAAGTAGAGTGAAGTAGAGTAGAGTTAAAGTCTCACTAAGACCACTTTCAGTCCGACCCGATTTTTTCAGATCCCGTAGACACATGTCAAAGACCGCTACCTCCTAAAGTTAAAAACACAACTTTTCACAGACAATAAGGTCCAGGATCAGGTTCGGACCTGTACCGGTACCCTCCCCTATACTGACGTGTTTCCACCCTGTACTGTAGGAGGTTGACCCCTATACGTGATGTGTTTCTACCCTGTTCTGTAGGAGGTTGACCCCTATACGTGATGTGTTTCCACCCTGTACTGTAGGAGGTTGACCCCTATACGTGATGTGTTTCCACCCTGTACTGTAGGAGGTTGACCCCTATACGTGATGTGTTTCCACCCTGTACTGTAGGAGGTTGACCCCCATACGTGATGTGTTTCCACCCTGTACTGTAGGAGGTTGACCCCCATACGTGATGTGTCTCCACCCTGTACTGTAGGAGGTTGACCCCTATACGTGATGTGTTTCCACCCTGTACTGTAGGAGGTTGACCCCTGTACTTGATGTGTTTGCACCCTGTACTGTAGGAGGTAGAGCGTGGCCTGGCCCGTGCTGAGCAGCAGAATGTGGACACACAGATGGACCTGAGGGTGGAGCACAGACAACAGCTGGACGACCTGGACAGGGAGATCAGGATGTTACAGGTACACCAACGATGATGATGATGTCTGTCCATTATCAATTGATGTTGTTCACCGACTTCAAGGTCCATGTACTAGTATATTCCTTGTATTCTGTATTACCCGAGGTATCGGCCTGGGACCAAGGGTGATACGGAATACACTGTGCTGTATATTATTCATGCCATACCTAGGTCAGAAAACCCTGATTTAATTGCCAAACTACTCATAAATAGGATGAAATTTAAAATTTGACACACTGTTTCAACCTACACCAACAACTTTATTCTTTAACATCAATTCGAGAAAAATTAGAACAAAAGAACTCCATTCGGAGTACACCCTATTTGATCAATGGAAGCCTATGTGATACAACTAAGAAGCCTGTGTGATACGGAAAATTGTCACCAGGTCTGGAAGACCTGTATAGACCATTATCATGGCCCAGGTATGACACAAGATACCCTACACCATAAAGCTATGGCACGGTGCACAATTATGATTCAGCAGTTGCACAGGCTGTCAACCTCAGGTAATGCATCTATGCACAATTAGAATTGATTGATAGAAATGTTTGATGAAAGCCATTATGAAATGGAGATGAAATGAAGCAGTTTGCATACCACTTAAACAATGTGAAATATGCCCTGATATTATTCCACTTTCCAAGCTATCAATTCTCATTTAGAATTCTTAGAAATAGTTAGAATTACTACTTGTGGAGTACTAGTATTTCATCACAGGATTTTATGAGATATTGTATTTTTGTACAGCTTGCTAAAATGAATGCAGCCAACAGACAGGTGGAAGAAGAGGTACATCAACTTATGAAGGAGCTAGAGAATAAGCAGGTACATGTATTTTATGTTCACAATCATTGCCAAGGAGGTGTGTGTACCACAATGTCATATAACGGTGCACATATAGGAAATGTCAATAGTGCTCTACAGGTATCATTTCTTCAAAAGCTTAGTGTCACTGGGATTTTTGTCACTGTCGGTAGGTATATCCTTTTGGTGTCAAGATTCATGATGCTTGTCCACACACATACAGCGCTTGCTGCTTATTTGGAAGGGTAATCCATTTGGGGATGTAGGCGGACATTGTGGCTGTTATGTGGTCTTAGGTGTGTTGGTAATGTCAACATACTCTCACTGTGTTTGACTTTTGGGAACATCCCAGTGGAGGTAACATTTAGAAGCTCACTCTAAGGCTTATGCATTAGACATGTAGGGGATCAACCCTGTATAGCACAGGCATGCTAATCAGCAGTAGGCTTTTATATGGGATTTTATTATAGGGAGTTCAAATTTCTTCGTGACTGAAAGTTGCCTCACAGTGAGTTATATCTATTAGGGGAATCTGGGGGCATTTACCTTCCATGGTGCAGAGTTTTAGAGAATTTCAAGTTAAGATGGTACATTCTATGGTATCCTGAGGGGCAAACTTACTGTCAGAGAGGTCACAGTTGAAGACTTTGATCACATTTGACCTAGTAGCATCCCAGGTCAATCAAAATTTCATGCTTGTCCGAGTATCTGCTGCCCTGTGTAAGGGCCTCTTTAGGGCATCTAGTGCGTCCAATTTCTTGGTGTTGTTTTTAGGATAGCGAGTCCAACTGATGCCTGGACGCACGCTTGGCTAAAAGCCTGATCAGCAGTAGTGTGAAGTATTGGGTTCCTCTGAGTCTTCTGGATTTTGTACCCATCAAACATCCAGACTTAATAACTTTATAACTCAAAGCCTAAATAAGACCTTGCCCTTCCTTCTCTGATTGGATTCACCCATGCATGAAATTTGTGCTACAGTGGAAATCAAGAGGTGTGGAAATAATTGATTTCATTATTGCTGTCTAAGCCTCGTAGCAACGTATACATTTTTAAACAGTTTACATAGACACCAAGAAAGCTAAATTAAAAGCCTCACATAGAGAATAAAGGGTTGGCCAACACAAGGATGTGTATGCACAATAAAAAGTTCACACATTATATTATCCCTGTTTTGGGGAATTAACCTTCTTGATGTAGTTCCAGTCCTTACTAAAGGCAGGGTTTTTACTCTCCACCCTTGATGGAGGCACATATTGTGATTTCTAAACTCAAACAAATGGATGACCTGTAGCTTCAGGAAGACGCAGCAGGGAGGGCAAGTCTGCAGAATCAGCGGAAAATAGCACTGGAGTCTGAGCAGAGGAGGATGGGTCTACTGAGGGAAGAGCAGGGGGAGGAGCAGCAGTTAACAGAACAGCTCAGACAGGATGAGTCCTTTGGTAAGGGCTGTGTTTAACTACTGTAGATGCAGAAATGTTTGCGGTGGTTTTATGTTTGCAGTTTTTGAGAGGTAGTATCACCGCAAACATTTTTCCATTACAGTATGTGACTACAGTGTATAGCACTACCACAAACTTAAAACCACCATGAACACTCCACTTTCCTGCTAACGTGAAATCAAATCCCAGTGAACTTTAATGCATTACAGTAATCAGTTACATGGTAGTATACTGCTAGTGTATTGTGGGAATGTGTGTTTAACATTTGGAGTCATTAGTAATCAAAGCAGAGGTAAAAAGATTAATGTATTGTATGATGTGTTATGACACAAGAAAACAGCATATATTGTTAATAACGGATGTGCCCATCGTCCCAATAGAGAGGTTACGAGACTTGAGGGACAAGGGAAGGCCTGATGGGGGAAAGACAACAGAGAACAAATGTCTGAACAACTCAGGGTCTGGATCAGAAGCATCTTCACAGTGTAAGTGTATTATCATATAAGTTGTCCCTTTATCAAGATTTTCCCATACAATGTCCTTGTATGAATTGCCCCCCAAAAAAGGTAACTGAGGCTGGAGCTAAAGGGACACTGTTATAAGGTTTTGAAAGTGCCAAGTGGTGACTTACCTAAAATCTTCAATTCTCAATTTTGACCTTAAATCTGCTTTCCTTTTAAACCTGCTAATGATCAAAAACCTTCTTGCATGTAATATAAACATTGGTGAGAAACATTCTGTAATGTTTTCTCTTATAACTGACAGCTTTAATTACAAATTACATTACAGGTGTAAAGGCATGGTACCAAATACTTTTGAAAACAGAGTTATCTTTTTCAATATCACAACATCTATCTCATTGCATAGTTTCCTTGGACCGTGGTCGTCAGACATTTGAGAGAAGGGAGCAGGAACTGATGAAGGAGGTTAGGGACATGAGGAAGAAGCTGGCTGAGAAGACACGACAGACACAGCCTCCTCCAAGCTTTAATGTTGATGATAATGATGATGATGACCTCAGTGGGGGAAGCCTCTAGACCAGGCACATTGACAGGATTTTTCTTCAGAATAAATCTTGGGGATTATACATAGCCTCAGAAAAATTAAGATGAGTCAGGAGTTGGATGGTTTGCAAACAAAATGTTGTTTTTTATCATTCACACCATGTTCATGAGATGGAAAAACAGTTTTCCAATGTACGTCGATGAAGGTTAGACATCCAGGTACTAATGAGATATGCCATAAAGCAGTTACTCAAGCAACTGGATATGATTTTGGAAATGGTCACAGACAGACGTTTCAGATAGCATCCACTATCTTTCATTAGTGACACTGAAGAGATCTGGGAGAAACTGGTCTTTTATACCCTAACTCGTCTTCTGGACTGGACTCTTGTGCATTCATAATTAGGGTATAAAAGACAAGTTTCTCCCAGATCTCTTCAGCGTCACTGATGAAAGATAGTGGATGCTATCTGAATTGTCTGACCGATTCCAAAATCATATCCAGTTGCTTGAGTAACTGCTTTTTAGAGTTTTCCAATGTTTTGTTTGATCTGACCATGTACGTGAGATGGAAGGAGACCATTTTTCAAAACATTCTGACTGCTTGCAACTGCCGTTTATTATAGATTTGAATGTTTGCAACTGTGCTCACTCGGTAAACTTAATGTAAGAAACATTGTTCAGTTGTTACAAGCATATCTCATTTAGATTTTCTGCATTTTGGATCTTTTTGCAATGAGCCTTGTTCAGCTCCCTAAGTTCAAATTGTAAATATAGTTTATTTTCCTACAAGATACAAAATGTAGGTAAAAAAATTTTATTCGCTGTTAGTGAAACAAGTAAAAATTTAATTGTAAATGTTATTTTAAGAACTGGACTTGAGATTGTTTTGCTTTTGCTGTGTTTAGGAAGTTGAAGTGTGCAGATAAAAAAAGCTAGAACAGAGAACCAAGTAACATTGCATATTAAGGACATTAGTATCAGTATGGTTTGATCTTTTACACTAATTTGTAATGTTATGTACAAACACTTTGAAGTACAATTTGACAGAAAGAATGTCTCTTACCAGTACAGTATCTATCTCTCTATATATTGCAAAATGAAACTGATTTTTAATGAATATTCTGTAGATACACAGTCTATTGAAACAATATGAACCATATTGGTGTAATTGTTACATTTGTTAACTGTTTTTGAGTGAAATAAATTTTACACAGTTTTCATTACTTGCTGTGTTATGAAATGGTTACAACAAATGCAACCTGCCCCTTCCTTAGTTTTTTTTTCAAGTCCAAGTCTTTAGTACTGAAATTGGTTCATACGACAATTGCTTTGTTTATATGTCTCAGCAATGAAATGTTCTGCTTGAATTTTCCAATATTTGCCAGGAACCAACAAGTCACACATCCTATTTTAAGGTAATTAATTCTCCATGTTGTCCTGAAGTTACTCCACACTGTCATGGTCACTGTGGCTGGCTCAGAGCAGGAGTTCCCTGTTTGGATCCAGTGCTGTAGGGACAATAAAGTTGGTGTTTAAAATGATACAGAGGTATAAACTACCAATAAACCTTTTGCATGCCACGCTATGCTTGTCAAACACATACATCCTCAACACAAATTTGGTTGCTGGTGAGTTGTAGGGTACAAATGCATGATTTCTCAATCAGAGTGTATTGAATAGTTTAATGTTTAGTACTGCCCTCTACTGATAGACACAAGAAGTGCATGTAAGACCATGTAAATGTGGTTCCTAATGGTAGTTAAAATGCACCGCCTTAGACAATGGATTCTTTACAAGTCCATACTTTGATCACTTACGGATAACTGTTTGGTGTAAGATGTGAAGACCTCGGCTGGTAGCTCAGCTGGAAGAACAGGAAAAAACGGTCAGTTGTCAGCTTTTGACTTCCACAAAGAGCTTAAAGATTAACTGCTCATCTACTGCACCCTATGTACCTTTTCTCGTCACAATATGGTGTGATTTGTGGCAGTAACATGTAAACGTCTGATGAAACCTACATGGATCTTTCTTTTGCTTGGGTCCCACTGACTGCTCTGGGGCTGACTTGATGTGTATGTGGTAGGCTGACCTGGAAATGTTAAACATTACTTTGTCATTAGCTGGAGCTAACACATGAATTTCTTGAGTTTGTCAAATCTCCTGTCGGAATTATAGATGACTTTGTGATGTCAACCCAAATGAAAACAACAGCCATACCTTTCACTGTTAACATGTTGTAATGATACTGATTTAGCACGGTTGTGACAGAAAAATCTTCTTAGTCGAGAGAAGAAGAATTCATCTATACATGTGTGTACACACCCAGCCCCTATAGAGGAGATTTTAAAATTTAACACAAAACTATTTTAGCATTTAGAGAAGTTCTGGATAAGATGCCCTTACCCTGATGAGCAGAGTTTGGCTGGGAGCTGGGACTGTTGTATGGTAGCTGCCGCTTGGGAGTTGCAAACATGCTCAGGGTACTGGCAATTCTGCTGTCGGCACTTCTGTTGACAAGAAATGCTATGTTGACAAACAGGTTCCCAAATGACTAGACAACAAATATTGGAATGAACATCTACTCTAAAAAAGTGTCTGAGAGACAACGAAGCGTAAGTTCCTGTTGGTTCTATAAAAAGAATTCTCCTATATTCTAACAACCAGATGAAACTATTTTCAAAAGTTGACACAGTTATACAGGGTAGCTGCTGCCCACTCAAGCCCTGTGGATGCCCCTACTTATGACTCAACAGCCCTCTATATTCTACAGAGAAGTTGTACTGACCTGGGGGATGAGCCAGTGGACATAGGAGACCCTGCACACTGCTGGGAGCCACCGGACGAACCCGAGTCACCATGGGAACCTGGGTTGGAGATGGCCCTGCAACATGCACATCCACGATGTTAGAAATAAAAACTTCCATACCACAGAGATCCTAGATTTCCAATCCACCTGCATGCATCAGAATACTTTGAAATGCCCTTAAGGAACTGGATCAGATGATTCTGAATTTGTGACCTAAAATCATTCTTCAAAGGAACAAAAGATGAAACAATAATCTCTCAAAATATAGCTTTGATCTTTTGCTAAAGTATGTAAAGTTGAACATAATTTAAATCCTCCAAGAACTATATATAAGAATGTGATGGGAAACATCATCTGATATCTACCAAAACTCAAGATGTACCAGTACCTTATGATCTGTCCTGTAGGAGTTCTTGTTAAACCAGGGACCACAGGAGGGGTTCCTGTAAAATATAGGATGCCAGGAGGCTTGTGTTTAACATGATAACATTTGTCTCTGGCTTTCAGCTGCCTAGATCCAGCATGTTTCTTACTTTACCTTACCTCTTTAGAAGATATAAAGCAAGCTTCAGGAGATGCAAAGGAATGAACAGCATTTCAATAATGCTATCATCCTCTCAGTGATTCTAAATCCTTGGGCAGTTGACAAGCTACTTCTACTTTCTTGAAAGGCTGCATGTATTGATGTGCCTTTTTTTAAATTTTATTTAGTACAGCTTTCAACAGAGGTATTGCATGTTGCCACGGGTACATCGTAACATGTGTCACCATATGCATGTAACAGCCTTGGTGCTGAAAATCCTGCTGCTGTTACTTATGCTATGTACTTAATGGATGACTTCCAGCCTGACAATGGTAGGAAAGGATGATTTTCGATGATAAATTGTCTGAGGGTTCTACTTGAAGATTGCATTGTTGTTTGCATACTTCTTAAGCCCAAATCTTACCCATCTTGCCATCGATAGGTGGTGTCCTCATGGTGATCCTGGCAGGGCCTGTTGGTGTGCGGTTTCCCTGTAGGGACATCACATATATGTATGAATGTAATTGCACAGAATATCAAATGTATTAATGTATGCTTTGAACTCTAATACATACTATAGGTACATGTACTTACATCCTATGCAATTTCAACTGTTGTAAGTCAAAAAGAAACATGAAAAAAGGCATCATTTTGTTAACTTACTGAAAGAGGTGAATCACCCATATTTGGCCTGAAAGAAATAATTCATATCAGTTTCACATTTGTACACATTACAATATATTTCTGTCTATGTTGATTTGTTTCTCAGTAGTTTGAGAGAGAAACTACCAGCATTTAAAAATGGCAATGTTATGGAAATGTCCCATTTTTAACACTTACTAGTATAATCACTGTGTGTTTTCAATAAGTTATTCAAAGTCTTCAATCTTTTGTAGCTATGTTTGGTCTTATTGCTTGATCACTACAAACGTTTTCAGACCTTTTGTGGTAACACAGATCTGGCCTTGTGAACTAAGTTAACTTACGTGCAGGGCAGACTTTTGCTGATTGCAGTAGTGTACGGAGACTTGTGCGGTCCATGGGAGGGAGAGGGGGTTCCTACATTGTAACAAGAATCTTTTGATATTTTACACTTGCAACACATTGCATATCAGTCAGTATGAATTGCCAGTCCTCATATCTAAATACAATATGTGTGGTACTTGTTAGCTATACCAAACGTTTAAGTCCAGGTACAGTCCAGGTCCAGAGGATCAGGTCCAGGCCCGGACCTCAACCTAATAGTTTGTGAATAGGAGATACTCAAAACAATGGTTCATTTCATTACAAAGCAATCTGTTTGGTGGAGTATCCTATCTTCACGTAAACAATGCTACGACAATAATAATGTTACCTGTAGTTCCAATACTATAAATAGGAGTGGGAATTATACTCACGGTGGACTCTTGGCTGCATGTTTGGGTGCGGAGAGGTGGTCACAGGTCTAAGACATGACAATTGCAAAATGCTTGGCCTTGACAAATGACTTCAAAAATATGCATACATGTACAGTCAAGGCAAAGTTCAGCTATCCAGAACATGTCATACAACAAAACGTAAAACCAGTCTTCTCAGTTGAAACTAGAACATCCACTGACTTGTTTCATTCTTATGTCATATCATTATTTAGGTCTTGTGTTTTTGCCAATGCCAAAACCGTATCCGGCACACATATACATGTCCTATACATGCCGCACCCGGATATATCCAGGATAGCGTATTCCCCCGAAGTAGCAGCTTTGCGCGCGTGTAGCGCACAAACCCAGTAAGTCAGGGACTTTGGGCTCGTTCTAGGGTTTCTTTTTTTAGGTCAGCGGCCAACCCTGGCACTGATAGCATTTTATAGAGCTGAAACTCTGGCAGTTTAAGGGTTAAGAACAATGAACTAGTTTGACCTGATACAGTATGTTGGATTATTAGATTGTTAAGATATTGGAATGATAAATGATTGGGAGTACCTTTGTGAAAGCCTGCTTGCCATAGAAGGCTGCAAAAAAGATTTGTAGACATTTACATGTATTTTGAATCACAATAGATGTGTTCATGATATAATTATACAGATGTAGGGAATTGCAATTGAATTACATAATATGTCTTAAGAACATTTCCTAACACCTACCTTTCCACCTAGAAGGTGCCTCAGTTCAGCATTTTCATTTCTAAGCCTCAACATTTCACTGAAAAAATAACAATCATTTTTTTATCTTGAAGATGATATGCAAACAAAGAGTGTTTAAGCAGATGATCAATTAGAAAATGCTGGTTTTATTCAACTATTGAACAGACAGTCCCTGAAAGACCATACCTTTCCATTTCTTGCACATGGAGTGTCATCTGCTGTTTGACCTTCTTCATTTCAGTTGAGAATTTAGCATCCTAGGGAAAAACAGCCAGACACATCATAACATGACACACAATTCAAGATATGTACCTGTAAATGCTCAGTGTATGAAGACTTCCATGCTTGTGTTCAATGTGGAATGATCCCTTCTAGTGGGGGTTAGATGCATTGTTTGTTACAATTGTTATATCACCACCATCATCGCTGGGAAGCTACTATGAAATATACTACATATTTCTGTTAATCAGCAGCCATGTCATAGAGATTAGCTATGAAATACATTTGTAGTTAGAAACTACCTTTTCTCTCATGTATGCCGTCAGCCTCTGACGGTGATTCTTTTGGAAATCAATGACCTGAAAGGGGATTGAACAAATACATGTAACAGATGAATAGACAAAATAAGCTTATCAGCCCATCAGAAAGCTAGTATAATTATTGAAGCTCAACTGTAGTTAAGTGGTGATAGCATAATGATTGGCAAATTCAGACAAAGTCTTCAATAGGAGAACACAACCGTGTCCACACCTGGAGTAGCTGTTTGTGTTGCTTCTTTGCCAGTTCTGCTGGATCTGTGAAGAAAATCTCAACATCCGGCTTCATCTGCAAAATGGAATGAAGACAAGACAGTAATGGTATTCTAAACACGGTACTGACAGCAGATGTGAATAGGAGATAACAGAATTTGAAAACATATTGTTACCTATGTGATTGGACATATAACGTTAACATTTGCTAAAAGCTAAAAGCCGAAATCTTAAAACTGAAGGAAGATTTCAAAACTCACATGGGCTGAAAGTATGATTGTTGTGCACTTTCCGCCACACATCTTACACCTGTCTTTGGCACCTGTGGAGTAACAGAAAAACAACTACAATAAAAGTTACTGGGAAGAAAAGCATCATCGAGTCACTTTTTCTAGACTGTCTTAGGCAACTGACTTGGCAACGTTTACTGATTTTACATTTGCTGTGTTTGAATAGTTGAAGTAAATTTGAGCCATCATAGAACAACGTGATTGTATTGAGTACCTGTCATCACACAGTCAGCACAGTAAATGTGTCCACAGTTGGTCAGATGGAACTTTTTGCCATCTCCGGGTTGTCGAAAACAAAGGTTGCAGTGGACCCAGTCAGCCATTCTGAAAATGTTGATCCCACGGACTGCTAGTTGTCAGGCTGTCTTCCTCTTTTTTCTCACAATCGAACCCAGTCACCTCATTCCAACGATTACCTTGGACGTTGCTGTGATGTTTAAGAGTTCCTTGTGAGAAGTAATATCGCTTGAAACAATTCTAGGTCTTGTTGAAGTGTGTTGTGTGGGTTCAACCTTTCCAGAATTCATAAAATGGCGCCGCGCCTCTAGAATTGACGTCTCGTAAAATCTTGTAAATTCTCGCAAGCGGAAGGTTCGAGATTTCTCATCAAAGGTGCAGGCAAACGCAAAAACACAGAAATTTAACAGCAACAAAAACTACCACGAATTTTATCCTGTACCCTCAAATATAATAAAATTGTAAGATAAATGTCAGACATTATAACTTTTATTGATATAGAATGCTAAATATTTCTTCTAGAGGAAACAGATAATTGCAATCGTGTTTGTGTTTGGCTGCGGTGAGAAACCGGAAACTCGAAAATATTGGAAGTACAGCGTTTCGCCACGTCAGGTCTAAAATTTCCTGCAGTTTCCACCCCTGAATCTGACATTTCCCACCAGTTCTCCTCAGAACAGACACGTCAGACTTTCAAAGATGGCAGAAGGGAGTGATATCGGGGATTGGTTCCGTAGTATCCCGCTTATAACGCGGTACTGGTTCGCCTTGTCCGTCGCCCTCCCCCTCCTGGGTAGGATCGGGCTTGTTGATGCAATGTCCATGGTTCTACACTGGGACATGACGGTCTACCACTTCCAGGTGAGAAACAACTACAGATAGTGCTTGTGAAGTAGGAAATAGACTTACGTTATTCCAGTTGGTATGAATATTCCTCTTATTGGAAGTGCTGTTGCGTCACCACATGCACATCCAATTGTAGAAGCTACACTAACGTTACAGAATAATTTGTACACGTGAGAATTGTTATGTAAAATCCTGGAACAGAATCCGGTTGGGTAAGAGGTACATGTATAAAACTAAAAGCTGCCAATAGTGACTTCAGGAGCATTCCCTAATAGTCTTATTTGAGCTAATATAGTACTATTTATATATAATAGTATTTGATTATGAAGGAGTATTGGATTGTTATTATGATCTATTGATTTAGAATCTAGAAGCACGGAAAAGAATATAAACAGTAGTTACTTTTGTTCCTCTCCTACATATTGTATGGAAGCCTCCTACGTATTGTTTGGAAGCCCAACTTGTTTTTATTGTTAAATCTGTCATGCCACTCTTACAAAGTACGGATTTTCCTTACATTACGTATTAGAGACCATGTTGCATGTGTTCATTTCATGAAGTTCAGACTTTTTTATAGATGAGGTGAAATTTTTTCCCGATAACTTGAACAAGCGTCTGTTCAGGGGCAGAAAGACGGGTTGTGGAGACAGCCCTAGTCCCAAAATACCACATTCAGACTTATTGTTTGTTGAATGTAGTGTTATTAGGGAACATATGGCATTTATTAAGGATGGTGGTAGCTGATACTGTATTCCTTTGTTGAGAAAACTATTCATCATCAAACTATTGTTTTGTCCACAGATCTGGAGACCGGTCACTGCCCTGTTCTTCTACCCCCTGATGCCACAGACTGGTTTCCACTACCTGATCAACCTGTACTTTCTCTACAACTACTCCACCAGGCTGGAGACAGGTCTGTATACACCTGCTTCATCATAGCATGGATGCCAGGCCACAGAAATCAATAATATCTATTGTGTTAACTTTATCAGGGCCTAAATTGGACTGGCGTGCGGTGGGGGGTATAGTTTGACTTTTCTTGGAGGCATGTTGGTCTTTGACTACAGCCTGAGGAGTTGGCTTGTGAAGGCCCTGGAAACAGTCTGGCATCCAGGCTGGCTTCATCACTGGACTGGTTATCACAAATTTCTCAGGACATTGTTCTAGATTTCCCTACATACAGTACATCAAATTTTCTTAGGCAATCTGTACTAGCACCAGGAAAAGTTAAATCAGGAGGAGTACAATTAGGGACCGTACGGCGTTTAGTGAGGGGGGAGGGCCGGTCGCCAGAGGGTCGGGTCAAAAAATTTTTGCATGGCCCTCCCCCCAGGTAAATTTTTTTTTGCTAGGCCCTCCCCCCAAGACAAAATATTTTTGCTTGGCCCTCCCCCCTCCTATCAACTTTGAAAAAAAATATTCAAGACGCCAATAAAACACTGCGCTCCCGCATTCGGAAATGTCCTTTGCGTCATACTTTTTCATGATTTTCATCGAGAAGCAGATCTCTCACCCCTAGTAAAAAAAGGAAAACAGAATGGCTCAAAATATCTGCTTAATAGAGGGATAAATATCTGCTTCATAGAGGCATAAATATTTGCTTTATAGAAGCTATTTCATTGTTTTGATATTAAAACAACACCTAAAAAGCATTTGTACCTGGATTTCTAGTAGATTTGCGCCACGAAGCGGCGCGCACCCCGCTCCCTAAATTTACGTATTGCAAGCTCGCGGGCCTGAGCGGCTTGACGGAAACTATTTTCAATTTACATATATTTTGGACTTTTTCTTGGTTCTGTGGTGGTAATAACTTACGGTAAATCGGGGGGAAAAATGAAAACCAAAACGACAGCACGATTCGACTTCCAAAACTGTAGTGGGGAGGGGGCGCCGACGCGTGACGCTCAGATTTTCCCATGGCGGGGTAAGACCGGTCGCCGGCGGGCGTGAGACCGCAGACTTGCAGGAGATCTTTTAGAAATGCCACGCTATATTTGCCACGATTTCCTGCATTGCTTTTTTATGGGAAAATTTGCTGGTTAGATGACATTTCTATGAAAAAAAAAATACGAGGGTTTCAAGTTTTTGAGAACAACGTTCCGAACACCATGTTCGGTGCCAAAGGCACGAAGAATCGCAAGGTAGGTCCGGGAGAATTTTGAAATCTTGACCCTCTTAAAAGCTATTTCCTTCAGTTTGAGGAGATATTTTGCTGACAAACAAAGCTAACTTTAATAGCATTTCAATTTAGAAATACAAAATTAAATCCCCCCCAAACACATTATCACGATGTCGGTCATCAAAGGCGCGAGGCCGGTCACGTCAAAAGGGATCCAGGGAAATTTGCAAATATTTACCCTCGAGCTCTGAAATGCCATTTCTTACATTTTGAGGGCAATAAGACAGGGGTAAATTTTGCTGGCAGACTAGTACAGAGTTTAATAACATTTCTGTACGCGAAGAAGGTTTTCGAGGGCGTCATGCATAAGCCCCGCCCCCTCCCTTTCGCATTTTCACTGTGTCCCGAGCGCCAACCTCGGGCGATCCCTTGCAGAGGTCCAGAAAAATTTTGAAATCTTGACCCTCTGAAACGCCGTTTCTTGGATTTTAAGGGACATATTTTGCTGGCAGACCAAGCTATTTTTTTTTGCTTGGCCCTCCCCCCAAGTAAAAAAAAAATTGCTAGGCCCTCCCCCTGGCAAAATATTTTTTTGCTTGGCCCTCCCCCCCCCTGGCGACCGGCCCTGCCCCCTCGCTAAATGCCGTACGGTCCCTTACATGCGTAGATCTTATAGTATACAGACATAGAAATAAACTTTTGATTTGAAGTAAAGTGAAGGACATAAGTCTTTTAAGGTACAGAGAGAGGTGACAATTTTTGTTATAACTAACAGATAAAACTATAACATTGCATTTGGGTCACTGTCTATAATGACTTTTCACACATTCTCATAATTTCTTCCATCTATGTATTGCAGGTCTCTTTGATGGCAGACCAGCTGACTATCTCTTCATGCTGATATTCCAATGGCTGTGCCTTGTTGTATCCTTTTTGGGGACCATGAAGCAATATTTTCTGCATACATATGTAGTACTGATTACTAACAGAATATATGTATGAGTTCATAATTAACACAAACAGAATGTATGCAGAGCTGCACCACATAATAGGTAATGATTTTGATAAGGTCCTCATATTAATGATGAAACTTCATGCATCTTTGGCTCCTTAACTCTGCTCACCAGATCATTGGATTCATGGCAGAATTGTATGTAAGTATTAGCTACATTTACTATGTCTACTATCTTGTGAACTCTTATTTTGAGTCATCTATTGAATATTGTGTGAAAATATTTCCTAAGAATATTCTTTGTTGTTGATAGCTGTAGCGGCTATCTGTAACAGTTATAGAAAAGTCCTTTTGATGTTTCTTTGAATATTAATGGTTATGTATTTCAGCACCTGTACCTGTGAAATGACATTGTCTGTTTTGTACTCTCAGCTACTGATGGACCCCATGATCTTAGCTGTCCTGTACGTTTGGTGCCAGCTGAACAGGGACACGATTGTATCCTTCTGGTTTGGAACACAGTTCAAGGTATATCATGTCGCAATCATTTCTTTTGATCATTTCACATTGAATTAGTTTTGTTTTATACACACAGGAATTACTTTTTACTTTTTTTTGTTCTCATAGCATTTTGTGCCCTGTATTGATTTTAATGCACCAGTACTTTTTTTCCTTTGAAATAATGTGTCAACTTTGTGCAATCTCTAAAAGATGTCTCATTTGCTTAATGCAATCATTGCAGACTAGTTAGATATTTCTGACAAAAATGACATTTTGCAACTTTTTTATTTCGCAGGCCATGTACTTACCATGGGTGCTGGTAGGCTTCAATATGATTCTAAGGGGAGGGTAAGTACTCTTTGTTCCACTTCAGAGAAGTATTAGGTCAAGGAGTTGTTGGCTTTACCTTTCCTTTGTTTTGATATGAGCATGTGTACTGTATTAAGAACAGCCAAATGCTACAATACATTGGATGACTTCTCAGCTTAAAATCATTGCTGATGGTTGGTTTAAGTTATATTTTTAATACCATAGCAGTTTGTTCCATGTCTTGTTAGTAAATCCACCCTGTTTCCCCTTACAGAGGATGGACTGACCTGCTGGGAATCTTTGTCGGACATCTGTACTTCTTCCTGATGTTCAAGTACCCACAGGACTTTGGAGGAAGGTCCTTCCTCAGCACACCAGAGATTCTGTAAGTCCTCATTTTTACCGCACCTCTCAATTTGATATTATTCCTTTGTATAGATGTATTCTGGATAGCATTGACTTAGAAATGAAAGAAATATTTCGAAATTTTACTACTGCAAATTCATTTAAGGTCGCAGGTATTTAATTTTGTGGGAGCAATCGAGTGTTTGCGGTGGTTTTGAGTTCACGGTAGCACCACACACTGTAGTCACATACTCTAAAGGATAATGTTCACGGTGGTTTTGAATTCGCGGTGAAGTGGCCACATGAAAACAGCGAACATAAAACAACCGCAAACCTTTCTGCATTTACAATGTATCACTTTAGCCTAAATTTAGGTTCCCTGAATTTAATGCTCAAGTCATCTTTTTTATTTGACTGTAGTGTAGACTATCTTGAAAAATGGTATATGAAACAGATACATTTCTGAATGTCCTTGTCCCTTGACCCCCAGGTACAGGTACCTGCCCAACCGCAGGGGTGGTGTGTCGGGGTTCGGAGTCCCCCCAGCCAGTCGCAGGCGACCTGACAACAACCAGCATCAGGGGTGGGGCCAGGGGAACGTCCTCGGGGGAAACTGATTGAAAAATTAAATGCTGACATAGAAGTTGCTCAATGGACAATTCCTACTATTGTTTTCTTCATCAAAAGATATCATTACAAGGGAAGTGTACCAAGTTGCATTTTGAAGACAAGAAATATCTCTAAGGTCAAACAAAGTTAATTTGTTGGTTCTCGGATTTAAAAATAAATAAAGAAATTTGCTGAACTGGAAAAAAATATAATGAAGACAAAGCCCAAGGACCAGGTTTATGCCTTGTTGCATTCAGATTTCTGGAGTAAAAACAGTCATATTCAAGTTTTCCTCCCTTGGCTGCCCGTTGCATTTATGATGTCCGGCTTGCTATGTTTTCACTTTTAAAAAAGTGAGAACCAACAAATCAAATTGGTGTGGCCTAAGTAACCTTTGTAACCATATTAACCTTAGTCATGCCGCAAGCCACATGTACTGAAGTGTTACTAAGGGTTCTTAACTGTGTATATATATCTGTAGACGTTATGAGCTTTGGATCAGTGATATTCTTATCTTATTCATATCTTTAGATGTAAAATACCTGAATTTACGAACTCTCCAACTTTGGTTTTCTGGCTATAATGGGACACAACAGTTGAATTATGTGGAGTAGTAAGGAAAGGCAAAAGTTCTGGTATTTATTGCATTATTTGGGCTATGACTCTTTGAGTGAATGTATCAGATCTTTCACCCTAGTGTTCATATTAAGTTAGGTAACAAGCATGTACATGAAGAATAAAGCTACAATCTACAACATGGTGTGACAAACTATCTATGGCAGTCTAAAGACCAGTTAGTCTTAGAGTCTTAGGGATTTAAAAATTATTCCCATAATGTTCTTGTTTGGTCCTAAGTAGTTTTTGTGTTATGGTTATCAATGTTTTGTTTGATTCATAAATTGTATGTATTTGTTTCAATGATTTGAATAGATAAATAGAAATCATTTTAGATAGTTGGTACATGGTTGGTGTGTCATATTTGTGCAAGTAGTGTACATGTATCAGATTATAGCTTGAAAAGGATACTTTGCCCTATGTATAGTGGTCATTATGATTCTAACCTTAATTATGAAGCATTACAGCCATGTAGATACTGATGTCAAACTTGTACTTATGTATTTAGTTTTTCACTAGGTGGTTGACTACTGGTAGCTATAAAAACAAGAAGAAAGTGCAGAACTATAAAAACAAGAAGAAAATGCAGATTTTAGACGTTGGTTAAACATTGTTTCCAGCCCATGTGGATGTGAAGTGCAATTCTCACCTATCGTTGAAGAGGTTCTCACATAATCTTGATGTCCTGACAAATATCAATGGGAAAATGTTGTACATCTGTAAATTGAATATAGCTGGATGTATGAAATAAAGAACATGTATTGAATTTAATGCTGAGTTTGAGTTTCCTCAGATTTTTCCTCAAATAGTTCAGAATATTTTTAAACCATTTTTGTTGGTCAAAAGTAGGATGTGATGTATTGGATTTATCTCAGATCAGCAAGGACATGTAATGTAATGTGTTTTACCATGTATGATCATTTATATCATTTTGGGTTAATATGTCCATGAACAGCAGACTTGGATTTGAAACAAAGCCAGAATTTAGTTCCCATACAAAGGGAAACACACGAAGAAACTTTTTTGTATCTTAAAAACACTAGTACTCATGGCATCAAATTTGATGATGAAAAGTTGGAGAGGAAGCACCCCTTCCAGTCTGTACGTAATGGAACGGTCCAACATGCCTCAAAACGCACCTGCCGTAAATCTGCAGTTATTACGACTACCAGAAACCGTTTGCACATGCGCACTTGGAACATTCCGTGCAAGATGGCGACCGCAGGTAAGATGATTTTCCGTTTGTTTACCTGTTGTTACCAAAGTATTGAACTTCCTACGTCTTTTACGATGCATTTAGACTAATATTAACATCTCCAAATTGTAGCAAACAAGCGACAAAGTTCTAAGAAAGCTCAGTTGTCTTCCTAAACCAGAGGAATTTTCATTCAGCAATCGATGAAAACTTGGCTGAGCTGTGCACAGGTGTGTGCCTTTCGAACAAACCACGTAACGATCGGGTGTAGAGTGTCATTTTTAAAACAATTAACCTGTCAACAGTGACAGCTACCGGCATTTAACTGTCCACTTGTCAATTTAAGGTTCTGTAGATTCATCCCGTGTTTGAAGAAGAGCCGTAGACACGATTTTTTTCACGTCTGTAAAGAACTACCGCCCCATAGGCCATATTCAAGATTTTTCTACGGGTATTTTTACAATCATGAATGGATACTTTATGATAAGAAAAATACTTTTTGCCTTTTTTTGTCATCGCCAGTCCCTTAGTTAAACGTTCTTTCTGTTTCTGCAGCTGTACCAGAGTTTGACGACCTTGAGCCAATGGACTTCCAGGAGGAAATGTTGGGGTCGTCCAAGTAAGAAATCTTTCAGGAGATAAGATAAAAGATATCTGTATGATTTTTGATAGAGGTGGTATAACCGTCCTTTTCAGCTACGCAGGGCAGCAGCATCTGGTTATAATTTATCCGGCTGTAACTTGTATTACATTAACTTGTCACGTCTAAACTTTGCACATCTGACTGCAAATATTTGTTTGAAGCTACATGTATCTTAATGTGAGGATGCGCCTTGTACTAGTTGTAGTTATACTGTACTTGAGGGCATGAAACTACCCTTAGTGTTAGCTCAAGGATAGAACAAGTATTTGAACACATCAATCCTTGGTTGAGAACTTTGGTACTTGAAGGTGTGACTATTTATTGTCCTTGTCCTAGCTGGTTTAAGACACACAGTAGTGGGTACATCTACCAGTTTTATTATCATTTTGTACATCATGCATCAGTTCAGTTCAGTTCATTGATTTCAAAAAAGCTTTTGACTCTATTAATCGTACTACTATGTTTGAAATTCTGTTAGCATATGGCATACCAACCCCATCATGCATAGTCTTTATTTTTTCTTCTGTCTTCAAGTAATATCCACTGCAGGTCTGTTTTCATATAACTTATAAGAGATAAAATGATAACATTTGTTTGTATTCTTATTCTCAAATTTCTCAAAAGATATGTGCCATTGCAATAGTGTAAAATGCACTGTTTTTAATGGCTTTACATTGATGTCATCATGTTAATCCCCCGGCCACCATGTTGGCATGTACGTCTTGGATTAAGAAACTGCATCTTCATGTGCTCTACAGAGGTACATCGAAATCCAACATGGTGCAGATGGCATTGAATGGAAAGCCTGATATTCTGCAAGGAATATATGTGTGGTAGTCTTTTTGTAGACTATTCTACTCCACTAGCAAATTACCCACTGTAAAGCTTTTCCTATTCATGTACATCTTTCACATTGCTTGTTGAAATTTAGATATCACAATCCCAAATCCTTCCACTTGCAGCTCTAGTATAGCAGACACCAAGTTTGATGTGACAGTCGGCTATATCGAAGAGATCATCATGGGTAAGTTTCTGCCTTATTCATACATGAATTATTCATACTTTCATCATTTAATACTCCCATTATCCCATTTGATTTTAGGAACAATCAGGGTTGGACAAGTTTTCTGAAATTCAGTTGTCCTACCGGGCAAGTACATCAAAAATTTTCTTGCCCAAACCAACTTTTCACTTGCCCAAAATTTGAATGGCATTTTCAATGTGTTTTCACTTACAGCAATGGAATTCTTTTATTGTTAGCTCTATTATTCTGTGTTGACAAATGCTTGATGCCATGATTGTGAAAAGTGACTAGGGAGTAGGAACAAAATCTCACTCATGGAAAAATCTTACTTGCCCGATTCTTACTTGCCCAATCAGACAAGTGAGGTAGGACATGCACTTTCACTTGCCCTGGACAATAGGGCTAATGGACTTGTCCAACCCTGAAACATATATGATTAGTGAAACGAGTAATGATGAATTTAATGTTAGAGGACAGATCATGCCAAGAGCCTGGAACACAATACAGATGTCCACAAAGAAAACTGAGCCCACAAGGCCACTTATTGTTTGTGCCAGCACATAGTGGTCATCTGTACAGTCTCCCATCTGTGAATTGGTGTTTTATTGACAGAAGATCTTGAAATCATATGATGGCTCGATTGCTTATTGTTTGTTAGCGCATGAAAACAAGTTAGTATCAGTTATCAGGGAAATAGAACATGCAGGGATGCCAGAAATCTCAAAGGTTTTTTAAGGTTCTTCCCCCAACTTTGATTATTTGCATATCTATAGTTGATTATGATAATAGATACAAAGTAAGTAAGACAAAAAAAGAAAAAGCATGAAGAAAATATTAAGGAAACCAAGCTGACTAATGAAATAATACAATCTAATGTCTACGTTTAACAGAAGTTAATGTAAACCAAATACAAAAGGTAACTGTAGTGTCATTTGAATAGTTAGTTTAGTTATGATGTTTATTGTTTATTTTGTTATTGTTTGGTTACTTTTAAATGTGTTGGTGACATTTCTACTAGAGTCTATCTAACATAGTTTTTATTTTGCACAGATGAGGAGTTTCAAGATCTACAGAACAATTTTCTGGACAAGTACTATGTAGAGTTTGAGGACACAGAAGAGAACAAGTTTGTGTACACTGACATTCACAAGGAATGGGTAAGGATACGGCCTAGGAAAAATGTTATTTTTCCTGTCTCCCTACGTATACTGATAATATTTGGGGGGGGGGGGGCAGTGGCATAGTTTCCTGTTAGAATTTTTATTTAGCCTGCTTCCTGTTTCCTGCTTCCAAGAAAATGATTGCTTGTTGTATCTAATGAAGGATAAACTCAAGGATAAATGTATCCACAGATTTGTAACCATTATGCACAGAACTAAAGTTTCACATTGAAAATTTAAGTATCCTCATGCATTTCAGTTTTACTTTGTTCAACTGTATTGTATCACTGAGAGTTTTGGAAAAATTAAAAAAAAAGATTATAATAAAAAGATAATCCCTACCTACTGACCCTTTTTTTCAGCACTGAAACAGGAAACACAACATTTTTTTGCCTATGACTAATCTTCATGATGATAGACTATGACATGGATGGTTATCATGTAGTCATGTACAATGTCCATCTCTCAGTTATAATGCACAGCCCTAAATGTGCATTACCTTGTCTTAGAAGGTATTCAGTAGATATATCAGTAAGTGTTAAGATAGTGAGTCGTCACACCCTGTCAATGTGCCAGCATTTTGCTCTACTTTCCTTTCAAACATAAATTGAAGTCATAAATAAGTAATTAGGCTATCTCAGCTGATTTTAGGCATTTCATTGCTGTCTATTCATTATTTATTCAAGCTTAACCAAACTGCAATTCTATGGAGGATTAATGATTGTCATACCTACTCAAAATGGCTTTAATTCTACGAGCAGTCCTGTGTTTTTCTTAAAAAGCTTTCTTGTATGAAACATTATCACAAGATATGCTTTGATGTCAAGTGTGCAGTGAGTGTTTCTATAAAGCAAGTACTCATTTACATACTGCATATTCAGTTTGTTATAGTCAATTATGTTTTGTTAATCTTCATTTTTATTCATCTTCTGCATACAAAACCTAGATAATGGTTTGTGACATTTCAATTTGACCTATGATCTCCCATGTTCACTTTAGATTATCTCAGTTGATTTTGTGTTTACTTATTGTATAAGTTTTGTTGCATATGTTTCGTTTTTATTGCTAAGCGTGTGTGTATATGAATCATTTCAGACTCCAATAAGAATAGTGGTACTATGTTGGTGGTATCACTGATGGAGATCCTAAGTAAACGCTTACCTCAGCAGTGAAGAAAATAAGGTATTGCACCAACACACCCTTGCTGATGGCTTGATTTTTCCACAGGTTGAGACAATAGAAAAGTACCTTGAGACCAACCTGGCCAGGAAGATGCCAGGGTTCCACATGCAGGAGTTTGCACAGGCTCTGGAGTGAGTTTGCTTCCTTCAGCTTCTTTTGTGTGTTCATGTTTGATTACAAAATGTCTAAATATTGTGAGAATTAGACAAGGCTGGAAAGAAATAAGATTGGGTCATTGAATGTGCCATGTATGACTCCAGATGGATAGTGCAAGTGAATTAAGCGATCACCATTGTGACAAGAGTAGTTCTATTAAAGTCAAACCTGCCCGAGGGACCACCTCTTCTCAGCGACCGCCTGGCCATTTCGACCGCTTTTTCTCAGTCCCGATTTTTTTCCCCATTGACTTAAGCATTAAGCGACCTTTTCTCAACGACCACCTGGCCAACGCGACCGCGACCGGCCCAAATTGGGACCCCCAACGACCGCATCATTTTTAAATTTGAGGTTTCATCGATTTTTTATGATAACTAGCGCGATTTTGTGTCAAAATCGGCCAGTTTGCATCGGATTTTGACTGCCATTACGATATTATGTTTAGAATAAATGGGTGGGTCAATGGGGCAGTCTACTGTAATATGGGAGGAAATTTCGTTGTAAGAAAATCCGAATTTAGTTGTTACAGAAGTTTTTTTTATAAAGTGAACAAATGCTGAAACGTATATAGCCTCGTACTGTTTTAAAGAAAGATCTCTGTGTAGCTCAGATCTGTGTGAGTGCTTTTGTACAACTGTACTGTACATTCACCCGTGGATATAAGTACGCTGTCGGGACGTACCGGGCATCGAATTAGAAAGGTGCACCGTAGTTATTTCAGATACGGCGATCAAGACAAAAACGTTACTGTACAAATATTGAGCTTTAAAACACTGTATCGTATAAAAGCTCGATAAAAGCTTGGGGTTAAATTTACAATTTACAGTGTTCGTGTTGTATTTCAATTTAAAGACCTCGCTTCTTTGCGTGCGTGCAGTGTGCTTGTTATGTGCAATTAAACACAACGGAAACCATTTATACTTTGCATCGGGCATGTTTTGAGTCGATACTCTTCTCAGCGACCACCTGTCCAAATCGACCGCTTTTTTTGGTCGTCTTGGGAAGGTTTGACTGTATCTGATTGAGACATGATAGTGTAAAACATCACATCATCAGTTTTGTATTTCTTCTGTATGGGCATCTAATTTGAGATGATGGTGATTGATATGTGGATGTAAAGACTAAGTTGTATTTGTGACAGGACAACATTACATTGAGTTTTTTTTTCCCCTGGGTCACGTTGTGTTTACCAGGTCCAGAAAAGACGAGGTTTGTGGAGAGATCTTCGACATGCTGGTATCCTTTACTGACTTCCTGGCCTTCAAGGAGCTCATGTTGGACTATAGGGCAGTAAGTAGTGCTTTTTTGTTCTTGTTATGAAAAGACCAGCATTGTAACTTTAATAGAACACCTTAACTCTTCTATGGAGCTTACTTTGCCTTTGCCAAAAATCAGCTGTAGAAGTTGAGTTGGTATGTGAGATGAACATACTGTATTTCCAGTAATTTAGCATAGGATGGTGTATTTGAAGTCATGGAGGTTCTCCGGTGAAGGGAAGGAATGGCTCTAAGTTTTTCATTGTTTGCGTGTCCATAAGGAAGTTAGTAAAACAGAGCATATGCCAAGACATCTACATCTTCATCTGTATCAGCACAACACCAAGTTATCCCACCAGGGGCAAAGTTCGTGTGGGTGGGGTGGGGGTGGGAGATGTGTACAGGGCTTTACGCCACACAAACCCGCATGATGATGTTTTGGTAATGTATCTTCATAGAAGAAATGACATGGAATGATTTGGATTGCTTGTCTGAATAGTTCTGTTTTCAACAGGAAAAGGAAGGCCGGTCCATAGACCTGCTGGAGGATTTGGTGATCACATCCATGTCCAAACCTGCCGGGGGAGCGGCACCAGCACCTGCTGTGGGGGGAGGCAGCAGGCAAGGCACCACACAACCTCAGCTAGCTGTACTACCTGCTGCAGGGGGATCCAAACACTCCAGTAAACACAGGGTCAAATAGAACACACAAACACCTGTATCATGTGTACATCTAACATGTGGAGACTTTATCTTACTCATGTCTGTCTGTATTAATTTTGAAGGGTCTGCGATCCTCGACTGTTCTATAGAAGGCTTGTATGTTAGCCTGAAAACAAGACAAGCGTTTAGGGAAAGACACAGCACAAATGTAAGGCTGGCAGTTACAGATTGAAACATTTCTGTAGCCATTGTTCAGGGTAATGTCTAGTTCTCATTATGTATCACTTGAACTTCTACCAATGTGTAACCGCACATAAGGCCATGTTGATTTGATTATATGGATGACATCCATGGGCACATCAATTTTCGGCCGTTTCCAAAAATAAAAAAGAGCTTTCAACCATACTCTAAATCGTACAAAGAAGCATCAATATAAGCAAATATATGCCGTAGACTGCAAAAATAAACATCGATAAACTTTTACTAATGTCATAGAACATTACAAGATCAAAGAAGATATGAACAAAAATGAGGAATCTATTGTTCTGGATAGTATATTCTGTCTGTTCGGTCATTTGTTCAACCTTCCTGACCAGTTAGATTTAAAACGGAAGTCATAGTTTTTTGGACAAACTTTTTTTATTTGCACGCTCGCATCAATTTTTGTATCCCAAGAGATGTCCTCCATATAATCAAATCAATGTGGCCTTACTACATACCAGTTGAATCTACAAACAGCAATAGACAACTCCATATTTGGTACAAACCTTCTCCACATTTTTGTTGTCCTATAGGATGCAAAAGGCTGTAGTTAGTTACTGATCATCATCATATCATAGTTATTGATGAGACTGTTGGATAAGTCAAGAACAAATGAAATACATTCTAGTTTTAAGTTACACTTTTTATGTTCTCACTTACAGTAGGTGATAAGGTTATTTGAAGAAATGCTGTACATTGTATATATAATGGTGATAGGGTAGTGATGTATAGCTTTTGTATTTACATAAATGTATTGTGCTGATAGTTACTTGTTCTTCTCTCAACTCAACATTTATTGCCTACGTATAATCTTTCCTTGCTTAAAGCATTCCAATAACAGACCTTTAAGAAAGGGGCTCTAGTAAATGTGTTAGATGTTGTATCCAAAGAAAAAGTAGCCTAGGTCCATTCCATGGTTCCTCCATGCAGTTCCAGTTTGTATATGACATCAAATAAGATTTTGAAAGTTCCAAACAGCATTCCATCTAGTAGCCTTAGTGTCTTTCTGTGTACAACCATTGATGTTATGTTTTGTTGTTCCTATGTATCTGTTGTAAGATTGTTGTGATTTGTGAAACTTGATTGATAGATGCTTGCAGGAAGTCAGTGTCACATGCTTTTCTGGTTAAAATATATCTGATCAAAGCTACAAAAAATATAAATGTCCATGCATTGGCTTTAGTCCAATATTGTCAATGTGTTGGGTTACCAAACATTTTCACTACTCAGTGTAGAAAGCAAGGAAAACAATTTTGTCAGTTGTCCCCTTTCCCCTTCAGTTCACCTGATCTGACCAAAAATTTGACTGTGTACATGTACTTGATTTGGCCCACATAGTTACTCTCCAAGCAGAGGTTAGGCTCCGGCTGTTTTTTAACGTTTTTCTGGTCGTTTTTATCGGGCTTTCTATTTTGTCATTTTTTTTGTTGTGTCCGACACAGCAAGATATAAAAAAAATTGAAAGCCCGATAAAAACGACTAAAAAAAACGTTAAAAAAACAGCCGGAGCCTAACCTCTGCTTGGAGAGTACCACATAGTACATTGTGACTAAAAATACCAGTAATTGGTTTTCTTATGAATAACTGCTTAAAGACTATTTTGAACATTCCATGACAGAGAGAGTTGTATTTCATCTTAAGTGGTCCATGACTGAGAGGAAAGAATGTGTATGATTTTGGCAACTCTTTAAAAATGGTTTTAGCTGTAATTATGTGAACTTCACCTATGTATTTGTGAGTTATCCAAGAAAGATTGACCACTTACTTACAACTTTTCGAAGACAGTGCATTTGAATGTTTGCTGGGCTTTCAAGTTAGGATAAGTTCTGCAAGGGCTTGTGACTTTCATTTGGAGGCCAGATACTCAGCAATCTTCTCAGCAAAATGTACCTTCATACCTTAGTATGAACTGCATTGACTTTCCTCAGCAAAAACAGAGAGGTTTTGTCCCTATCAACCTCTCACATGAAGAAACATTCAGAGCCAGGCCATCGTAATACTTCTCTTGAAGACTATCGTGTCTTAAGTTTTTGTTAGGAAAAGAATGACTATAAGTGCATTTGTACCAGTTTGATCATGTTGAATTGTTGAATTTGTTGTGCACCCATTTCGCACTATTGTGATATGAAACTCTGTAAAATAAACTTATTGCTTCTACTAAGTTCTAAATATGTACATTTGTATTACTTTCTGTGTTCTTCCGTTGTCACTGCCTCTACCTTATTTTTATAGGACTATTGGATAACCACAGGAGGGTAAAATGCGAGCAACACATGAAGCATGCTATCATACGTTAGATTGGTAACTTGCACGACTAATGTTAAAGTAATATGTCTCATTACATTTACATGTCCTGATATCTAAAAGCATGCGTTCGTGCAGCTGTTCAGTTTTTGGCTCGGAACGGAGTAATAACGTTACATGAATGAGACAATAAAGACCACAGGAAGAGTAACTACAATGTATGTTGACAAGCTATAATTGTGGATCTGAATAAACTCAAGTCAAACATTTTAGAAGGGTCGTGAGAATCTGTCCACCCTCCTGAAAATCATAGCATCGCCGGGTCCCCAACCACTTCTGAAACATCTTGAATCACAATGTCAAGATTCACTTAGAACTATTGTAGATAATAAGGCTGATTTTCATCATTGAGATCCATCCATTTTGAACATTGTAAGGGGGGGGGGCAGTTTTCACGGGAGGGCCAGATATTTGGGAAGGACCATGGGAATCAGTCTGGGCTCTCTTGAAAATCGCCGTATCGTTTCGCAACTTTATTTGCATTTATTTGAAGCATTGTATTTATTTAAAGAACTTTATTTGCATTTGGCAGACTTCACTGTCTGAATTATAGCTAGTTTACAATTCTTAAAAAACAACTTTCCTATAGTGTTATAAAGTCTAGAGGTATAACCAGAAAATTATTATACAACCACACTGAAATCTCAATGCTAAGACTCACGTAGAGATACCGGAGTAATAAAACTCATTATCATCTCATAAAGATTTAGATCCCTTCATCTGGAAGAAGTTGTTGGGAGGAATAATTTTCATAGGTAGACCAAATATCTTGGAAGAGCCATACATAAAAGTCTACCCGCCCTGCTAAAAAGGCCGTATCATTCCACAACCATTTCTGAAACATGTTAATGTCATTTTCTGCTTGATAACGAAGCGGGTAATATATAAGTTGAAGGAATTGGAACCCTGGTCTGAGCTATTCTCTCCTCTCTTGTCCAGGTTAGATTATCACGCAGTATCCTGGGTACGAGACTTGGAAATTTCCAAGATGGTCGACGATCAAAACACACCGACGTTGCGTTGTTTTGAGAATCGCATTAATTTGCTCATTTATAGCTTCAAAATTGGATACAACTTGCAGTTGAGGAAGGCAGAACCTGTTGTGGACTTTTAGGATATATCTGGGTTTCCTTTATTGAATTCGGGCACGTGGTACCTTGACCAGGATTATTTTCGTCACTTGAACAAGAATCGTGTGGGCTGAGGGCACGACTGGCCGCAAGGTGCTACACAAATGTCTGAGGTGGGTGTCTTCCTCGTTGTAATTTGGTTAAACAATAATGAAATTATCTGCGTAAATTCAGAAGAAAAAAATCAGCATTTCAAAATATGATAAAAATACACGTAGCTATTCAGTTTAAGTCGCTATTATGTACATTTTTGTGAAGTTTCATTAATGATCATCGTATTGCGAGCCAACGGAAACGTCTTTTAGCATTTTTGTCTTAAAATGAGCGCGGCCTTATCATTCTTGATCGCGTACGTCATCATGAAGTCATACTAATTTGCATAGATTATCTTTAATCGATGACGTACAACCGAAAACAACGTCCATACATGTCCATACATTAATTAAAATGGTATGTTTGAAACACCAAAAACACCCCCCCAAAACTCATCAGCGACGACTCCTGAGTACCTTAACGCTGATAATAACACACGTTAGCTATCTATTATATGTATTTAGAAATCTACATTTAACAGTAGCGCGCAGTGTATGTTGGAATTATTCGATGGAACCCTATGTGATACAACTTCGAAGCCTGTGTGGTACGGCTTTTTATCACACGGTCCGGAACACATGTATCGAACGTTATCGCGGCGCAGGTATAACATAAAACATATTACATGATGTATGTTGCCTAGACAAACATTTTCAAGTTCAGTCCAATAATCCAGCCAGATCTTTAGGAGGCCAAAACAAATATTAAGTCCGACCTCACAATCTTCCAAATGGAGGGATTTTATAGTCATGCCAATCAGTTTTACAAACAAGGACAGCGAATGAAGGTTCGCCTGGGATATAGCCCTTCGGGAACCGCAAAGTGAGCCCATTCGATGGAACTTCCAGAATCTTAAACAAAATGTGCGTTACTTTCATCACTTGAATGTCATAGTAAAACCCGTGGCGAGAAGGCAGAAAGCAATTTGAGTACTAAAATTATTTCGTTACTTTTCTACAAGGCTCAAAAGCGAATGAAGGTTCGCCTGGGGTAACCGCTAAGCGGACCCTTCGATAACCGCAAAACGACCGCATACGATGGAACTTTCAGAATCTTTAACAAAATGTGCGTTACTTTCATCACTTTAATTTCATAGTAAAACCCGTGGCGAAAAGGTAGAAAGTATTTTGAGTACTAAAAATTACTCCGTTACTTTTCTACAAGGCTCGAAAGTGAATGAAGGTTCGCCTGGGGTAACCGCTAAGCGGACCCTTCGGTAACCGCAAAGCGACCCCTTTCGATGGAAATTCCAGAATCTTAAACAAAATGTGCGTTACTTTCATCACTTGAATTTCATAGTAAAACCGGTGGCAAAAAGGTAGAAAGTATTTTGAGTACTAAAAATTACTTCGTTACTTTTCTACAAGGCTCGTAAGTGAATGAAGGGTCGCCTGGGTAACCGCTAAGCGGACCCTTCGATAACCGCAAAGCGACCCGATATGGTGGAACTTCCAGAATCTTAAACAAAATGTGCGTTACTTTCATCACTTGAATTTCATAGTAAAACCCCTGGTAAAAAGGCAGGGAGCAATTTGAGTACTAAAAATTACTTCGTTACTTTTCTACAAGGCTCGAGAGCGAATGAAGGTTCGCCTGGGGTAACAGGTTAGCCTACGAAGCAGAAACACTGTCACAAAAACCGTAACGTTATATATGTTTTTGAAATGGGATATATATTTTTAGAAGCAGTCAAATTAAATCCATATATGTTTTGAAAATGCGATATGTTTTTTTTTAAGAAGTCAAATAAATACACATATGTTTTAACAATAGATATATCTTTTGAAAACAATATGCAGTTTAAAATCGCAAGTTTTTTTTAAACGTGTCAGAAATTGGCAAACAATGGTATCATTGGTTAGGTCTCTTTGTGGGGAGTTGAACACTGCAATCCGTTTTTTGATAGCTCTTGTTATAGGCGAGTTATTCGCGTTTATAGCTAAGTCCCCCTAACCGCACCTCAAAATGTTGATTTTTAAAAAGTGTCCGAAATAGGCAAACTATGGTATCATTAGAAAGGTCTCTTTGTGGGGAGTTAAACACTGCAATCCGTTTTTTGATAGCTCTTGTTATAGGCGAGTTATTCGCGTTTAAAGTTAACAACATCAAACCTCAACTTAAAATGTTGATTTTTAAAAAGTGTCCGAAATAGGCAAACTATGGTATCATTAAAAAGGTCTCTTTGTGGGGAGTTGAACACTGCAATCCGTTTTTTGATAGCTCTTGTTATAGGCGAGTTATTCGCGTTTATAGCTAAGTCCCCCTACCCGCAACCCAAAATGTTGATTTTTAAAAAGTGTCCGAAATAGGCAAACTATGGTATCATTAGAAATATCTCTTTGTGGGGAGTTGAACACTGCAATCTGTTTTTTGTAGCTCTTGTTATAGGCGAGTTATTTGCGTTTAAAGTTAACCACATCTAACCTCAACTTAAAATGTTGATTTTTAAAACGTGTCCGAAATAGGCAAACTATGGTATCATTAGAAAGGTCTCTTTGTGGGGAGTTGAACACTGCAATCCGTTTTTTGATAGCTCTTGTTATAGGCGAGTTATTCGCGTTTATAGCTAAGTCCCCCTAACCGCGACCCAAAATGTTGATTTTTAAAAAGTGTTCGAAATAGGCAAACTATGGTATCATTAGAAAGGTCTCTTTGTGGGGAGTTGAACACTGCAATCCGTTTTTTGATAGCTCTTGTTATAGGCGAGTTATTCGCGTTTATAGCTAAGTCCCCCTAACCGCGACTCAAAATGTTGATTTTTAAAACGTGTCCGAAATAGGCAAACTATGGTATCATTAGAAAGGTCTCTTTGTGGGGAGTTGAACACTGCAATCCGTTTTTTGATAGCTCTTGTTATAGGCGAGTTATTCGCGTTTATAGCTAAGTCCCCCTAACCGCGACTCAAAATGTTGATTTTTAAAAAGTGTCCAAAATAGGCAAACTATGGTATCATTAGAAAGGTCTCTTTGTGGGGAGTTGAACACTGCAATCCGTTTTTTGATAGCTCTTGTTATAGGCGAGTTATTCGCGTTTAAAGTTAACCACATCTAACCTCAACTTAAAATGTTGATTTTTAAAACGTGTCCGAAATAGGCAAACTATGGTATCATTAGAAAGGTCTCTTTGTGGGGAGTTGAACACTGCAATCCGTTTTTTGATAGCTCTTGTTTTAGGCGAGTTATTCGCGTTTATAGCTAAGTCCCCCTAACCGCGACCCAAAATGTTGATTTTTAAAAAGTGTCCGAAATAGGCAAACTATGGTATCATTAGAAAGGTCTCTTTGTGGGGAGTTGAACACTGCAATCTGTTTTTTGATAGCTCTTGTTATAGGCGAGTTATTTGCGTTTAAAGTTAACCACATCTAACCTCAACTTAAAATGTTGATTTTTAAAACGTTTCCGAAATAGGCAAACTATGGTATCATTAGAAAGGTCTCTTTGTGGGGAGTTGAACACTGCAATGCGTTTTTTGATAGCTCTTGTTATAGGCGAGTTATTCGCATTTATAGCTAAGTCCCCCTAACCGCGACTCAAAATGTTGATTTTTAAAAAGTGTCCGAAATAGGCAAACTATGGTATCATTAGAAAGGTCTCTTTGTGGGGAGTTGAACACTGCAATCCGTTTTTTATAGCTCTTGTTATAGGCGAGTTATTTGCGTTTATAGCTAAGTCCCCCTAACCGCGACCCAAAATGTTGATTTTTAAAAAGTGTCCGAAATAGGCAAACTATGGTATCATTAGAAAGGTCTCTTTGTGGGGAGTTGAACACTGCAATCCGTTTTTTGATAGCTCTTGTTATAGGCAAGTTATTCGCGTTTATAGCTAAGTCCCCCTAACCGCGACTCAAAATGTTGATTTTTAAAAAGTGTCCGAAATAGGCAAACTATGGTATCATTAGAAAGGTCTCTTTGTGGGGAGTTGAACACTGCAATCCGTTTTTTGATAGCTCTTGTTATAGGCGAGTTATTCGCGTTTATAGCTAAGTCCCCCTAACCGCGGCCCAAAATGTTGATTTTTAAAAAGTGTCCGAAATAGGCAAACTATGGTATCATTAGAAATATCTTTTTGTGGGGAGTTGAACACTGCAATCCGTTTTTTGAAAGCTCTTGTTATAGGCGAGTTATTCGCGTTTAAAGTTAACCACATCTAACCTCAACTTAAAATGTTGATTTTTAAAAACGTGTCCGAAATAGGCAAACAATTGTATCATTAGAAAGGTCTCTTTGTGGGGAGTTGAACACTGCAATCCGTTTTTTGATAGCTCTTGTTATAGGCGAGTTATTTGCGTTTAAAGTTAACCACATCTAACCTCAACTTAAAATGTTAATTTTTAAAACGTGTCCGAAATAGGCAAACTATGGTATCATTAGAAAGGTCTCTTTGTGGGGAGTTGAACACTGCAATGCGTTTTTTGATAGCTCTTGTTATAGGCGAGTTATTCGCGTTTATAGCTAAGTCCCCCTAACCGCGACTCAAAATGTTGATTTTTAAAAAGTGTCCGAAATAGGCAAACTATGGTATCATTAGAAAGGTCTCTTTGTGGGGAGTTGAACACTGCAATCCGTTTTTTGATAGCTCTTGTTATAGGCGAGTTATTCGCGTTTATAGCTAAGTCCCCCTAACCGCGACCCAAAATGTTGATTTTTAAAAAGTGTCTGAAATAGGCAAACTATGGTATCATTAGAAAGGTCTCTTTGTGGGGAGTTGAACACTGCAATCCGTTTTTTGATAGCTCTTGTTATAGGCGAGTTATTCGCGTTTATAGCTAAGTCCCCCTAACCGCGACTCAAAATGTTGATTTTTAAAACGTGTCCGAAATAGGCAAACTATGGTATCATTAGAAAGGTCTCTTTGTGGGGAGTTGAACACTGCAATCCGTTTTTTGATAGCTCTTGTTATAGGCGAGTTATTCGCGTTTATAGCTAAGTCCCCCTAACCGCGACTCAAAATGTTGATTTTTAAAAAGTGTCCGAAATAGGCAAACTATGGTATCATTAGAAAGGTCTCTTTGTGGGGAGTTGAACACTGCAATCCGTTTTTTGATAGCTCTTGTTATAGGCGAGTTATTCGCGTTTAAAGTTAACCACATCTAACCTCAACTTAAAATGTTGATTTTTAAAACGTGTCCGAAATAGGCAAACTATGGTATCATTAGAAAGGTCTCTTTGTGGGGAGTTGAACACTGCAATCCGTTTTTTGATAGCTCTTGTTTTAGGCGAGTTATTCGCGTTTATAGCTAAGTCCCCCTAACCGCGACCCAAAATGTTGATTTTTAAAAAGTGTCCGAAATAGGCAAACTATGGTATCATTAGAAAGGTCTCTTTGTGGGGAGTTGAACACTGCAATCCGTTTTTTGATAGCTCTTGTTATAGGCGAGTTATTCGCGTTTAAAGTTAACCACATCTAACCTCAACTTAAAATGTTGATTTTTAAAACGTTTCCGAAATAGGCAAACTATGGTATCATTAGAAAGGTCTCTTTGTGGGGAGTTGAACACTGCAATCCGTTTTTTGATAGCTCTTGTTATAGGCGAGTTATTCGCGTTTATAGCTAAGTCCCCCTAACCGCGACTCAAAATGTTGATTTTTAAAACGTGTCCGAAATAGGCAAACTATGGTATCATTAGAAAGGTCTCTTTGTGGGGAGTTGAACACTGCAATCCGTTTTTTGATAGCTCTTGTTATAGGCGAGTTATTCGCGTTTATAGCTAAGTCCCCCTAACCGCGACTCAAAATGTTGATTTTGAAAACGTGTCCGAAATAGGCAAACTATGGTATCATTAGAAAGGTCTCTTTGTGGGGAGTTGAACACTGCAATCCGTTTTTGATAGCTCTTGTTATAGGCGAGTTATTTGCGTTTATAGCTAAGTCCCCCTAACCGCGACCCAAAATGTTGATTTTTAAAAAGTGTCCGAAATAGGCAAACTATGGTATCATTAGAAAGGTCTCTTTGTGGGGAGTTGAACACTGCAATCCGTTTTTTGATAGCTCTTGTTATAGGCGAGTTATTCGCGTTTAAAGTTAACCACATCTAACCTCAACTTAAAATGTTGATTTTTAAAAAGTGTCCGAAATAGGCAAACTATGGTATCATTAGAAAGGTCTCTTTGTGGGGAGTTGAACACTGCAATCCGTTTTTTGATAGCTCTTGTTTTAGGCGAGTTATTCGCGTTTATAGCTAAGTCCCCCTAACCGCGACCCAAAATGTTGATTTTTAAAAAGTGTCCGAAATAGGCAAACTATGGTATCATTAGAAAGGTCTCTTTGTGGGGAGTTGAACACTGCAATCCGTTTTTTGATAGCTCTTGTTATAGGCGAGTTATTTGCGTTTAAAGTTAACCACATCTAACCTCAACTTAAAATGTTGATTTTTAAAACGTGTCCGAAATAGGCAAACTATGGTATCATTAGAAAGGTCTCTTTGTGGGGAGTTGAACACTGCAATCCGTTTTTTGATAGCTCTTGTTATAGGCGAGTTATTCGCATTTATAGCTAAGTCCCCCTAACCGCGACTCAAAATGTTGATTTTTAAAACGTGTCCGAAATAGGCAAACTATGGTATCATTAGAAAGGTCTCTTTGTGGGGAGTTGAACACTGCAATCCGTTTTTTGATAGCTCTTGTTATAGGCGAGTTATTCGCGTTTAAAGTTAACCACATCTAACCTCAACTTAAAATGTTGATTTTTAAAAGTGTCCGAAATAGGCAAACTATTGTATCATTAGAAAGGTCTCTTTGTGGGGAGTTGAACACTGCAATCCGTTTTTTGATAGCTCTTGTTATAGGCGAGTTATTCGCGTTTAAAGTTAACCACATCTAACCTCAACTTAAAATGTTGATTTTTAAAACGTGTCCGAAATAGGCAAACTATGGTATCATTAGAAAGGTCTCTTTGTGGGGAGTTGAACACTGCAATCCGTTTTTTGATAGCTCTTGTTATAGGCGAGTTATTCGCGTTTATAGCTAAGTCCCCCTAACCGCCACTCAAAATGTTGATTTTTAAAAAGTGTCCGAAATAGGCAAACTATGGTATCATTAGAAAGGTCTCTTTGTGGGGAGTTGAACACTGCAATCCGTTTTTTGATAGCTCTTGTTATAGGCGAGTTATTCGCGTTTATAGCTAAGTCCCCCTAACCGCGACCCAAAATGTTGATTTTTAAAAAGTGTCCGAAATAGGCAAACTATGGTATCATTAGAAAGGTCTCTTTGTGGGGAGTTGAACACTGCAATCCGTTTTTTGATAGCTCTTGTTATAGGCGAGTTATTCCCGTTCTTAGCTAAGTCCCCCTAACCGCGAGCCAAAATGTTGATTTTTAAAAAGTGTCCGAAAATAAAAAGGCAAAGTATGGTATCATTAGAAAGGTCTCTTTGTGGGGAGTTGAACACTGCAATCCGTTTTTTATAGCTCTTGTTATAGGCGAGTTATTTGCGTTTATAGCTAAGTCCCCCTAACCGCGACCCAAAATGTTGATTTTTAAAAAGTGTCCGAAATAGGCAAACTATGGTATCATTAGAAAGGTCTCTTTGTGGGGAGTTGAACACTGCAATCCGTTTTTTGATAGCTCTTGTTATAGGCGAGTTATTCGCGTTTATAGCTAAGTCCCCCTAACCGCGACCCAAAATGTTGATTTTTAAAAAGTGTCCGAAATAGGCAAACTATGGTATCATTAGAAAGGTCTCTTAGTGGGGAGTTGAACACTGCAATCCGTTTTTTGATAGCTCTTGTTATTGGCGAGTTATTCGCGTTTATAGCTAAGTCCCCCTAACCGCAACCCAAAATGTTGATTTTTAAAAAGTGTCCGAAATAGGCAAACTATGGTATCATTAGAAAGGTCTCTTTGTGGGGAGTTGAACACTGCAATCCGTTTTTTGATAGCTCTTGTTATAGGCGAGTTATTCGCGTTTAAAGTAACCACATCTAACCTCAACTTAAAATGTTGATTTTTAAAAAGTGTCCGAAATAGGCAAACTATGGTATCATTAGAAAGGTCTCTTTGTGGGGAGTTGAACACTGCAATCCGTTTTTTGATAGCTCTTGTTATAGGCGAGTTATTCGCGTTTAAAGTTAACCACATCTAACCTCACTTAAAATGTTGATTTTTAAAAAGTGACCCAAAATGTTGATTTTTAAAAAGTGTCCGAAATAGGCAAACTATGGTATCATTAGAAAGGTCTCTTTATGGGGAGTTGAACACTGCAATCCGTTTTTTGATAGCTCTTGTTATAGGCGAGTTATTCCCGTTCTTAGCTAAGTCCCCCTAACCGCGAGCCAAAATGTTGATTTTTAAAAAGTGTCCGAAATAGAAAAACAATATGGTATCATTAGAAAGGTCTCTTTGTGGGGAGTTGAACACTGCAATCCGTTTTTTGATAGCTCTTGTTATAGGCGAGTTATTCGCGTTTATAGCTAAGTCCCCCTAACCGCGACTCAAAATGTTGATTTTTAAAAAGTGTCCGAAATAGGCAAACTATGGTATCATTAGAAAGGTCTCTTTGTGGGGAGTTGAACACTGCAATCCGTTTTTTGATAGCTCTTGTTATAGGCGAGTTATTCGCGTTTAAAGTTAACCACATCTAACCTCAACTTAAAATGTTGATTTTTAAAAAGTGTCCGAAATAGGCAAACTATGGTATCATTAGAAAGGTCTCTTTGTGGGGAGTTGAACACTGCAATCCGTTTTTTGATAGCTCTTGTTATAGGCGAGTTATTCGCGTTTAAAGTTAACCACATCTAACCTCAACTTAAAATGTTGATTTTTAAAAAGTGTCCGAAATAGGCAAACTATGGTATCATTAGAAAGGTCTCTTTGTGGGGAGTTGAACACTGCAATCCGTTTTTTGATAGCTCTTGTTATAGGCGAGTTATTCCCGTTTATAGCTAAGTCCCCCTAACCGCGACCCAAATTGTTGATTTTTAAAACGTGTCCGAAATAGGCAAACTATGGTATCATTAGAAAGGTCTCTTTGTGGGGAGTTGAACACTGCAATCCGTTTTTTGATAGCTCTTGTTACAGGCGAGTTATTCGCGTTTAAAGTTAACCACATCTAACCTCAACTTAAAATGTTGATTTTTAAAAAGTGACCCAAAATGTTGATTTTTAAAAGTGTCCGAAATAGGCAAACTATGGTATCATTAGAAAGGTCTCTTTATGGGGAGTTGAACACTGCAATCCGTTTTCTGATAGCTCTTGTTATAGGCGAGTTATTCCCGTTCTTAGCTAAGTCCCCCTAACCGCGAGCCAAAATGTTGATTTTTAAAAAGTGTCCGAAAAAAAAAATAAAAAAAAATTAATACGCAAAGTATGGTATCATTAGTAAGGTCTCTTTGTTGGGAGTTGAACACTGCAATCCGTTTTTTGATAGCTCTTGTTATAGGCGAGTTATTCGCGTTTATAGCTAAGTCCCCCTAACCGCGACTCAAAATGTTGATTTTTAAAAAGTGTCCGAAATAGGCAAACTATGGTATCATTAGAAAGGTCTCTTTGTGGGGAGTTGAACACTGCAATCCGTTTTTTGATAGCTCTTGTTATAGGCGAGTTATTCGCGTTTAAAGTTAACCACATCTAACCTCAACTTAAAATGTTGATTTTTAAAAAGTGTCCGAAATAGGCAAACTATGGTATCATTAGAAAGGTCTCTTTGTGGGGGTTGAACACTGCAATCCGTTTTTTGATAGCTCTTGTTATAGGCGAGTTATTCGCGTTTATAGCTAAGTCCCCCTAACCGCGACCCAAATTGTTGATTTTTAAAACGTGTCCGAAATAGGCAAACTATGGTATCATTAGAAAGGTCTCTTTGTGGGGAGTTGAACACTGCAATCCGTTTTTTGATAGCTCTTGTTATAGGCGAGTTATTCGCGTTTAAAGTTAACCACATCTAACCTCAACTTAAAATGTTGATTTTTAAAAAGTGTCCGAAATAGGCAAACTATGGTATCATTAGAAAGGTCTCTTTGTGGGGAGTTGAACACTGCAATCCGTTTTTTGATAGCTCTTGTTATTGGCGAGTTATTCGCGTTTATAGCTAAGTCCCCCTAACCGCGACCCAAAATGTTGATTTTTAAAAAGTGTCCGAAATAGGCAAACTATGGTATCATTAGAAAGGTCTCTTTGTGGGGAGTTGAACACTGCAATCCGTTTTTTGATAGCTCTTGTTATTGGCGAATTATTCGCGTTTATAGCTAAGTCCCCCTAACCGCGACCCAAAATGTTGATTTTTAAAAAGTGTCCGAAATAGGCAAACTATGGTATCATTAGAAAGGTCTTTTGTTGGGAGTTGAACACTGCAATCCGTTTTTTGATAGCTCTTGTTATTGGCGAGTTATTCGCGTTTATAGCTAAGTCCCCCTAACCGCGACCCAAAATGTTGATTTTTAAAAAGTGTCCGAAATAGGCAAACTATGGTATCATTAGAAAGGTCTCTTTGTGGGGAGTTGAACACTGCAATCCGTTTTTTGATAGCTCTTGTTATGGCGAGTTATTCGCGTTTAAAGTTAACCACATCTAACCTCAACTTAAAATGTTGATTTTCAAAAAGTGTCCGAAATAGGCAAACTATGGTATCATTAGAAAGGTCTCTTAGTGGGGAGTTGAACACTGCAATCCGTTTTTTGATAGCTCTTGTTATAGGCGAGTTATTCCCGTTCTTAGCTAAGTCCCCCTAACCGCGACCCAAAATGTTGATTTTTAAAAGTGTCCGAAATAGGCAAACTATGGTATCATTAGAAAGGTCTCTTGTGGGGAGTTGAACACTGCAATCCGTTTTTTGATAGCTCTTGTTATAGGCGAGTTATTCGCGTTTAAAGTTAACCACATCTAACCTCAACTTAAAATGTTGATTTTCAAAAAGTGTCCGAAATAGGCAAACTATGGTATCATTAGAAAGGTCTCTTAGTGGGGAGTTGAACACTGCAATCCGTTTTTTGATAGCTCTTGTTATAGGCGAGTTATTCCCGTTCTTAGCTAAGTCCCCCTAACCGCGACCCAAATTGTTGATTTTTAAAACGTGTCCGAAATAGGCAAACTATGGTATCATTAGAAAGGTCTAATTGTGGGGAGTTGAACACTGCAATCCGTTTTTTTGATAGCTCTTGTTATAGGCGAGTTATTCGCGTTTAAAGTTAACCACATCTAACCTCAACTTAAAATGTTGATTTTTAAAAAGTGTCCGAAATAGGCAAACTATGGTATCATTAGAAAGGTCTCTTTGTGGGGAGTTGAACACTGCAATCCGTTTTTTGATAGCTCTTGTTATAGGCGAGTTATTCCCGTTTATAGCTAAGTCCCCCTAACCGCGACCCAAAATGTTGATTTTTAAAACGTGTCCGAAATAGGCAAACTATGGTATCATTAGAAAGGTCTCTTTGTGGGGAGTTGAACACTGCAATCCGTTTTTTGATAGCTCTTGTTATAGGCGAGTTATTCGCGTTTAAAGTTAACCACATCTAACCTCAACTTAAAATGTTGATTTTTAAAAAGTGACCCAAAATGTTGATTTTTAAAAAGTGTCCGAAATAGGCAAACTATGGTATCATTAGAAAGGTCTCTTTGTGGGGAGTTGAACACTGCAATCCGTTTTTTGATAGCTCTTGTTATAGGCGAGTTATTCCGTTCTTAGCTAAGTCCCCCTAACCGCGACCCAAAATGTTGATTTTTAAAAAGTGTCCGAAATAAAAAAATTATATGGTATCATTAGAAAGGTCTCTTTGTTGGGAGTTGAACACTGCAATCCGTTTTTTGATAGCTCTTGTTATAGGCGAGTTATTCGCGTTTATAGCTAAGTCCCCCTAACCGCGACTCAAAATGTTGATTTTTAAAAAGTGTCCGAAATAGGCAAACTATGGTATCATTAGAAAGGTCTCTTTGTGGGGAGTTGAACACTGCAATCCGTTTTTTGATAGCTCTTGTTATAGGCGAGTTATTCGCGTTTAAAGTTAACCACATCTAACCTCAACTTAAAATGTTGATTTTTAAAAAGTGTCCGAAATAGGCAAACTATGGTATCATTAGAAAGGTCTCTTTGTGGGGAGTTGAACACTGCAATCCGTTTTTTGATAGCTCTTGTTATAGGCGAGTTATTCGCGTTTATAGCTAAGTCCCCCTAACCGCGACCCAAAATGTTGATTTTTAAAAAGTGTCCGAAATAGGCAAACTATGGTATCATTAGAAAGGTCTCTTTGTGGGGAGTTGAACACTGCAATCCGTTTTTTGATAGCTCTTGTTATAGGCGAGTTATTCGCGTTTAAAGTTAACCACATCTAACCTCAACTTAAAATGTTGATTTTTAAAAAGTGTCCGAAATAGGCAAACTATGGTATCATTAGAAAGGTCTCTTTGTGGGGAGTTGAACACTGCAATCCGTTTTTTGATAGCTCTTGTTATAGGCGAGTTATTCGCGTTTAAAGTTAACCACATCTAACCTCAACTTAAAATGTTGATTTTTAAAAAGTGTCCGAAATAGGCAAACTATGGTATCATTAGAAAGGTCTCTTTGTGGGGAGTTGAACACTGCAATCCGTTTTTTGATAGCTCTTGTTATTGGCGAATTATTCGCGTTTATAGCTAAGTCCCCCTAACCGCGACCCAAAATGTTGATTTTTAAAAAGTGTCCGAAATAGGCAAACTATGGTATCATTAGAAAGGTCTTTTGTGGGGAGTTGAACACTGCAATCCGTTTTTTGATAGCTCTTGTTATTGGCGAGTTATTCGCGTTTATAGCTAAGTCCCCCTAACCGCGACCCAAAATGTTGATTTTTAAAAAGTGTCCGAAATAGGCAAACTATGGTATCATTAGAAAGGTCTCTTTGTGGGGAGTTGAACACTGCAATCCGTTTTTTGATAGCTCTTGTTATAGGCGAGTTATTCGCGTTTAAAGTTAACCACATCTAACCTCAACTTAAAATGTTGATTTTTAAAAAGTGTCCGAAATAGGCAAACTATGGTATCATTAGAAAGGTCTCTTTGTGGGGAGTTGAACACTGCAATCCGTTTTTTGATAGCTCTTGTTATAGGCGAGTTATTCCCGTTTTAGCTAAGTCCCCCTAACCGCGACCCAAAATGTTGATTTTTAAAAAGTGTCCGAAATAGGCAAACTATGGTATCATTAGAAAGGTCTCTTTGTGGGGAGTTGAACACTGCAATCCGTTTTTTTGATAGCTCTTGTTATAGGCGAGTTATTCGCGTTTAAAGTTAACCACATCTAACCTCAACTTAAAATGTTGATTTTTAAAAAGTGTCCGAAATAGGCAAACTATGGTATCATTAGAAAGGTCTCTTTGTGGGGAGTTGAACACTGCAATCCGTTTTTTGATAGCTCTTGTTATAGGCGAGTTATTCCGTTTATAGCTAAGTCCCCCTAACCGCGACCCAAATTGTTGATTTTTAAAACGTGTCCGAAATAGGCAAACTATGGTATCATTAGAAAGGTCTCTTTGTGGGGAGTTGAACACTGCAATCCGTTTTTTGATAGCTCTTGTTATAGGCGAGTTATTCGCGTTTAAAGTTAACCACATCTAACCTCAACTTAAAATGTTGATTTTTAAAAAGTGTCCGAAATAGGCAAACTATGGTATCATTAGAAAGGTCTCTTTGTGGGGAGTTGAACACTGCAATCCGTTTTTTGATAGCTCTTGTTATTGGCGAATTATTCGCGTTTATAGCTAAGTCCCCCTAACCGCGACCCAAAATGTTGATTTTTAAAAAGTGTCCGAAATAGGCAAACTATGGTATCATTAGAAAGGTCTCTTTGTGGGGAGTTGAACACTGCAATCCGTTTTTTGATAGCTCTTGTTTTAGGCGAGTTATTCGCGTTTATAGCTAAGTCCCCCTAACCGCGACCCAAAATGTTGATTTTTAAAAAGTGTCCGAAATAGGCAAACTATGGTATCATTAGAAAGGTCTTTTGTGGGGAGTTGAACACTGCAATCCGTTTTTTGATAGCTCTTGTTATAGGCGAGTTATTCGCGTTTAAAGTTAACCACATCTAACCTCAACTTAAAATGTTGATTTTTAAAAAGTGTCCGAAATAGGCAAACTATGGTATCATTAGAAAGGTCTCTTTGTGGGGAGTTGAACACTGCAATCCGTTTTTTGATAGCTCTTGTTATAGGCGAGTTATTCGCGTTTATAGCTAAGTCCCCCTAACCGCGACTCAAAATGTTGATTTTTAAAAAGTGTCCGAAATAGGCAAACTATGGTATCATTAGAAAGGTCTCTTTGTGGGGAGTTGAACACTGCAATCCGTTTTTTGATAGCTCTTGTTATAGGCGAGTTATTCGCGTTTATAGCTAAGTCCCCCTAACCGCGACCCAAAATGTTGATTTTTAAAAAGTGTCCGAAATAGGCAAACTATGGTATCATTAGAAAGGTCTCTTTGTGGGGAGTTGAACACTGCAATCCGTTTTTTGATAGCTCTTGTTATAGGCGAGTTATTCGCGTTTAAAGTTAACCACATCTAACCTCAACTTAAAATGTTGATTTTTAAAAAGTGTCCGAAATAGGCAAACTATGGTATCATTAGAAAGGTCTCTTTGTGGGGAGTTGAACACTGCAATCCGTTTTTTGATAGCTCTTGTTATAGGCGAGTTATTCGCGTTTAAAGTTAACCACATCTAACCTCAACTTAAAATGTTGATTTTTAAAACGTGTCCGAAATAGGCAAACTATGGTATCATTAGAAAGGTCTCTTTGTGGGGAGTTGAACACTGCAATCCGTTTTTTGATAGCTCTTGTTATAGGCGAGTTATTCGCGTTTATAGCTAAGTCCCCCTAACCGCGACTCAAAATGTTGATTTTTAAAAAGTGTCCGAAATAGGCAAACTATGGTATCATTAGAAAGGTCTCTTTGTGGGGAGTTGAACACTGCAATCCGTTTTTTGATAGCTCTTGTTATAGGCGAGTTATTCGCGTTTATAGCTAAGTCCCCCTAACCGCGACCCAAAATGTTGATTTTTAAAAAGTGTCCGAAATAGGCAAACTATGGTATCATTAGAAAGGTCTCTTTGTGGGGAGTTGAACACTGCAATCCGTTTTTGATAGCTCTTGTTATAGGCGAGTTATTCCCGTTCTTAGCTAAGTCCCCCTAACCGCGAGCCAAAATGTTGATTTTTAAAAAGTGTCCGAAATAGGCAAACTATGGTATCATTAGAAAGGTCTCTTTGTGGGAGTTGAACACTGCAATCCGTTTTTTGATAGCTCTTGTTATAGGCGAGTTATTCGCGTTTATAGCTAAGTCCCCCTAACCGCGACCCAAAATGTTGATTTTTAAAAAGTGTCCGAAATAGGCAAACTATGGTATCATTAGAAAGGTCTCTTTGTGGGGAGTTGAACACTGCAATCCGTTTTTTGATAGCTCTTGTTATAGGCGAGTTATTCGCGTTTATAGCTAAGTCCCCCTAACCGCGACCCAAAATGTTGATTTTTAAAAAGTGTCCGAAATAGGCAAACTATGGTATCATTAGAAAGGTCTCTTTGTGGGGAGTTGAACACTGCAATCCGTTTTTTGATAGCTCTTGTTATTGGCGAGTTATTCGCGTTTATAGCTAAGTCCCCCTAACCGCAACCCAAAATGTTGATTTTTAAAAAGTGTCCGAAATAGGCAAACTATGGTATCATTAGAAAGGTCTCTTTGTGGGGAGTTGAACACTGCAATCCGTTTTTTTGATAGCTCTTGTTATAGGCGAGTTATTCGCGTTTAAAGTTAACCACATCTAACCTCAACTTAAAATGTTGATTTTTAAAAAGTGACCCAAATGTTGATTTTTAAAAAGTGTCCGAAATAGGCAAACTATGGTATCATTAGAAAGGTCTCTTTGGGGAGTTGAACACTGCAATCCGTTTTTTGATAGCTCTTGTTATAGGCGAGTTATTCCCGTTCTTAGCTAAGTCCCCCTAACCGCGACCCAAAATGTTGATTTTTAAAAAGTGTCCGAAAAAAAAAATAAAAAAAATAATAGGCAATGTATGGTATCATTAGAAGGTCTCTTTGTTGGGAGTTGAACACTGCAATCCGTTTTTTGATAGCTCTTGTTATAGGCGAGTTATTCGCGTTTATAGCTAAGTCCCCCTAACCGCGACTCAAAATGTTGATTTTTAAAAAGTGTCCGAAATAGGCAAACTATGGTATCATTAGAAAGGTCTCTTTGTGGGGAGTTGAACACTGCAATCCGTTTTTTGATAGCTCTTGTTATAGGCGAGTTATTCGCGTTTAAAGTTAACCACATCTAACCTCAACTTAAAATGTTGATTTTTAAAAAGTGTCCGAAATAGGCAAACTATGGTATCATTAGAAAGGTCTCTTTGTGGGGAGTTGAACACTGCAATCCGTTTTTTGATAGCTCTTGTTATAGGCGAGTTATTCGCGTTTATAGCTAAGTCCCCCTAACCGCGACCCAAATGTTGATTTTTAAAAGTGTCCGAAATAGGCAAACTATGGTATCATTAGAAAGGTCTCTTTGTGGGGAGTTGAACACTGCAATCCGTTTTTTGATAGCTCTTGTTATAGGCGAGTTATTCGCGTTTAAAGTTAACCACATCTAACCTCAACTTAAAATGTTGATTTTTAAAAAGTGTCCGAAATAGGCAAACTATGGTATCATTAGAAAGGTCTCTTTGTGGGGAGTTGAACACTGCAATCCGTTTTTTGATAGCTCTTGTTGTAGGCGAGTTATTCGCGTTTAAAGTTAACCACATCTAACCTCAACTTAAAATGTTGATTTTTAAAAGTGTCCGAAATAGGCAAACTATGGTATCATTAGAAAGGTCTCTTTGTGGGGAGTTGAACACTGCAATCCGTTTTTTGATAGCTCTTGTTATAGGCGAGTTATTCCCGTTCTTAGCTAAGTCCCCCTAACCGCGACCCAAAATGTTGATTTTTAAAAAGTGTCCGAAATAGGCAAACTATGGTATCATTAGAAAGGTCTCTTTGTGGGGAGTTGAACACTGCAATCCGTTTTTTGATAGCTCTTGTTATAGGCGAGTTATTCGCGTTTAAAGTTAACCACATCTAACCTCAACTTAAAATGTTGATTTTTAAAAAGTGTCCGAAATAGGCAAACTATGGTATCATTAGAAAGGTCTCTTTGTGGGGAGTTGAACACTGCAATCCGTTTTTTGATAGCTCTTGTTATAGGCGAGTTATTCCCGTTTATAGCTAAGTCCCCCTAACCGCGACCCAAAATGTTGATTTTTAAAAGTGTCCGAAATAGGCAAACTATGGTATCATTAGAAAGGTCTCTTTGTGGGGAGTTGAACACTGCAATCCGTTTTTTGATAGCTCTTGTTATAGGCGAGTTATTCGCGTTTAAAGTTAACCACATCTAACCTCAACTTAAAATGTTGATTTTTAAAAAGTGACCCAAAATGTTGATTTTTAAAAAGTGTCCGAAATAGGCAAACTATGGTATCATTAGAAAGGTCTCTTTGTGGGGAGTTGAACACTGCAATCCGTTTTTTGATAGCTCTTGTTATAGGCGAGTTATTCCCGTTCTTAGCTAAGTCCCCCTAACCGCGACCCAAAATGTTGATTTTTAAAAAGTGTCCGAAATAAAAAAGCAAAGTATGGTATCATTAGAAAGGTCTCTTTGTGGGGAGTTGAACACTGCAATCCGTTTTTTGATAGCTCTTGTTATAGGCGAGTTATTCGCGTTTATAGCTAAGTCCCCCTAACCGCGACCCAAAATGTTGATTTTTAAAAAGTGTCCGAAATAGGCAAACTATGGTATCATTAGAAAGGTCTCTTTGTGGGGAGTTGAACACTGCAATCCGTTTTTTGATAGCTCTTGTTATAGGCGAGTTATTCGCGTTTAAAGTTAACCACATCTAACCTCAACTTAAAATGTTGATTTTTAAAAAGTGTCCGAAATAGGCAAACTATGGTATCATTAGAAAGGTCTCTTTGTGGGGAGTTGAACACTGCAATCCGTTTTTTGATAGCTCTTGTTATAGGCGAGTTATTCGCGTTTATAGCTAAGTCCCCCTAACCGCGACCCAAAATGTTGATTTTTAAAACGTGTCCGAAATAGGCAAACTATGGTATCATTAGAAAGGTCTCTTTGTGGGGAGTTGAACACTGCAATCCGTTTTTTGATAGCTCTTGTTATAGGCGAGTTATTCGCGTTTAAAGTTAACCACATCTAACCTCACTTAAAATGTTGATTTTTAAAAAGTGTCCGAAATAGGCAAACTATGGTATCATTAGAAAGGTCTCTTTGTGGGGAGTTGAACACTGCAATCCGTTTTTTGATAGCTCTTGTTATAGGCGAGTTATTCGCGTTTAAAGTTAACCACATCTAACCTCAACTTAAAATGTTGATTTTTAAAAAGTGTCCGAAATAGGCAAACTATGGTATCATTAGAAAGGTCTCTTTGTGGGGAGTTGAACACTGCAATCCGTTTTTTGATAGCTCTTGTTATTGGCGAGTTATTCGCGTTTATAGCTAAGTCCCCCTAACCGCGACCCAAAATGTTGATTTTTAAAAAGTGTCCGAAATAGGCAAACTATGGTATCATTAGAAAGGTCTCTTTGTGGGGAGTTGAACACTGCAATCCGTTTTTTGATAGCTCTTGTTATTGGCGAGTTATTCGCGTTTATAGCTAAGTCCCCCTAACCGCGACCCAAAATGTTGATTTTTAAAAAGTGTCCGAAATAGGCAAACTATGGTATCATTAGAAAGGTCTCTTTGTGGGGAGTTGAACACTGCAATCCGTTTTTTGATAGCTCTTGTTATTGGCGAGTTATTCGCGTTTATAGCTAAGTCCCCCTAACCGCGACCCAAAATGTTGATTTTTAAAAAGTGTCCGAAATAGGCAAACTATGGTATCATTAGAAAGGTCTCTTTGTGGGGAGTTGAACACTGCAATCCGTTTTTTGATAGCTCTTGTTATGGCGAGTTATTCGCGTTTAAAGTTAACCACATCTAACCTCAACTTAAAATGTTGATTTTTAAAAAGTGTCCGAAATAGGCAAACTATGGTATCATTAGAAAGGTCTCTTTGTGGGGAGTTGAACACTGCAATCCGTTTTTTGATAGCTCTTGTTATAGGCGAGTTATTCCCGTTTTAGCTAAGTCCCCCTAACCGCGACCCAAAATGTTGATTTTTAAAAGTGTCCGAAATAGGCAAACTATGGTATCATTAGAAAGGTCTCTTTGTGGGGAGTTGAACACTGCAATCCGTTTTTTGATAGCTCTTGTTATAGGCGAGTTATTCGCGTTTAAAGTTAACCACATCTAACCTCAACTTAAAATGTTGATTTTTAAAAAGTGTCCGAAATAGGCAAACTATGGTATCATTAGAAAGGTCTCTTTGTGGGGAGTTGAACACTGCAATCCGTTTTTTGATAGCTCTTGTTATAGGCGAGTTATTCCCGTTTATAGCTAAGTCCCCCTAACCGCGACCCAAAATGTTGATTTTTAAAAGTGTCCGAAATAGGCAAACTATGGTATCATTAGAAAGGTCTCTTTGTGGGGAGTTGAACACTGCAATCCGTTTTTTGATAGCTCTTGTTATAGGCGAGTTATTCGCGTTTAAAGTTAACCACATCTAACCTCAACTTAAAATGTTGATTTTAAAAAGTGTCCGAAATAGGCAAACTATGGTATCATTAGAAAGGTCTCTTTGTGGGGAGTTGAACACTGCAATCCGTTTTTTGATAGCTCTTGTTATTGGCGAGTTATTCGCGTTTATAGCTAAGTCCCCCTAACCGCGACCCAAAATGTTGATTTTTAAAAAGTGTCCGAAATAGGCAAACTATGGTATCATTAGAAAGGTCTCTTTGTGGGGAGTTGAACACTGCAATCCGTTTTTTGATAGCTCTTGTTTTAGGCGAGTTATTCGCGTTTATAGCTAAGTCCCCCTAACCGCGACCCAAAATGTTGATTTTTAAAAAGTGTCCGAAATAGGCAAACTATGGTATCATTAGAAAGGTCTCTTTGTGGGGAGTTGAACACTGCAATCCGTTTTTTGATAGCTCTTGTTATAGGCGAGTTATTCGCGTTTAAAGTTAACCACATCTAACCTCACTTAAAATGTTGATTTTTAAAAGTGTCCGAAATAGGCAAACTATGGTATCATTAGAAAGGTCTCTTTGTGGGGAGTTGAACACTGCAATCCGTTTTTTGATAGCTCTTGTTATAGGCGAGTTATTCGCGTTTATAGCTAAGTCCCCCTAACCGCGACCCAAAATGTTGATTTTTAAAAGTGTCCGAAATAGGCAAACTATGGTATCATTAGAAAGGTCTCTTTGTGGGGAGTTGAACACTGCAATCCGTTTTTTGATAGCTCTTGTTATAGGCGAGTTATTCGCGTTTATAGCTAAGTCCCCCTAACCGCGACCCAAAATGTTGATTTTTAAAAAGTGTCCGAAATAGGCAAACTATGGTATCATTAGAAAGGTCTCTTTGTGGGGAGTTGAACACTGCAATCCGTTTTTTGATAGCTCTTGTTATAGGCGAGTTATTCGCGTTTAAAGTTAACCACATCTAACCTCAACTTAAAATGTTGATTTTTAAAAAGTGTCCGAAATAGGCAAACTATGGTATCATTAGAAAGGTCTCTTTGTGGGGAGTTGAACACTGCAATCCGTTTTTTGATAGCTCTTGTTATAGGCGAGTTATTCGCGTTTAAAGTTAACCACATCTAACCTCAACTTAAAATGTTGATTTTTAAAAAGTGTCCGAAATAGGCAAACTATGGTATCATTAGAAAGGTCTCTTTGTGGGGAGTTGAACACTGCAATCCGTTTTTTGATAGCTCTTGTTATAGGCGAGTTATTCGCGTTTATAGCTAAGTCCCCCTAACCGCGACCCAAAATGTTGATTTTTAAAAAGTGTCCGAAATAGGCAAACTATGGTATCATTAGAAAGGTCTCTTTGTGGGGAGTTGAACACTGCAATCCGTTTTTTGATAGCTCTTGTTATAGGCGAGTTATTCGCGTTTATAGCTAAGTCCCCCTAACCGCGACCCAAAATGTTGATTTTTAAAAAGTGTCCGAAATAGGCAAACTATGGTATCATTAGAAAGGTCTCTTTGTGGGGAGTTGAACACTGCAATCCGTTTTTTGATAGCTCTTGTTATAGGCGAGTTATTCCCGTTCTTAGCTAAGTCCCCCTAACCGCGACCCAAAATGTTGATTTTTAAAAGTGTCCGAAATAGGCAAACTATGGTATCATTAGAAAGGTCTCTTTGTGGGGAGTTGAACACTGCAATCCGTTTTTTGATAGCTCTTGTTATAGGCGAGTTATTCGCGTTTATAGCTAAGTCCCCCTAACCGCGACCCAAAATGTTGATTTTTAAAAAGTGTCCGAAATAGGCAAACTATGGTATCATTAGAAAGGTCTCTTTGTGGGGAGTTGAACACTGCAATCCGTTTTTTGATAGCTCTTGTTATAGGCGAGTTATTCGCGTTTATAGCTAAGTCCCCCTAACCGCGACCCAAAATGTTGATTTTTAAAAAGTGTCCGAAATAGGCAAACTATGGTATCATTAGAAAGGTCTCTTGTGGGGAGTTGAACACTGCAATCCGTTTTTTGATAGCTCTTGTTATTGGCGAGTTATTCGCGTTTATAGCTAAGTCCCCCTAACCGCAACCCAAAATGTTGATTTTTAAAAAGTGTCCGAAATAGGCAAACTATGGTATCATTAGAAAGGTCTCTTTGTGGGGAGTTGAACACTGCAATCCGTTTTTTGATAGCTCTTGTTATAGGCGAGTTATTCGCGTTTAAAGTTAACCACATCTAACCTCAACTTAAAATGTTGATTTTTAAAAAGTGACCCAAAATGTTGATTTTTAAAAAGTGTCCGAAATAGGCAAACTATGGTATCATTAGAAAGGTCTCTTTGTGGGGAGTTGAACACTGCAATCCGTTTTTTGATAGCTCTTGTTATAGGCGAGTTATTCCCGTTCTTAGCTAAGTCCCCCTAACCGCGACCCAAAATGTTGATTTTTAAAAAGTGTCCGAAAAAAAAAAAACTATAGGCATCATGGTATCATTAGGGTCTCTTTGTGGGGAGTTGAACACTGCAATCCGTTTTTTGATAGCTCTTGTTATAGGCGAGTTATTCGCGTTTATAGCTAAGTCCCCCTAACCGCGACCCAAAATGTTGATTTTTAAAAAGTGTCCGAAATAGGCAAACTATGGTATCATTAGAAAGGTCTCTTTGTGGGGAGTTGAACACTGCAATCCGTTTTTTGATAGCTCTTGTTATAGGCGAGTTATTCGCGTTTAAAGTTAACCACATCTAACCTCAACTTAAAATGTTGATTTTTAAAAAGTGTCCGAAATAGGCAAACTATGGTATCATTAGAAAGGTCTCTTTGTGGGAGTTGAACACTGCAATCCGTTTTTTGATAGCTCTTGTTATAGGCGAGTTATTCGCGTTTAAAGTTAACCACATCTAACCTCAACTTAAAATGTTGATTTTTAAAAAGTGTCCGAAATAGGCAAACTATGGTATCATTAGAAAGGTCTCTTTGTGGGGAGTTGAACACTGCAATCCGTTTTTTGATAGCTCTTGTTATAGGCGAGTTATTCCCGTTTATAGCTAAGTCCCCCTAACCGCGACCCAAAATGTTGATTTTTAAAAAGTGTCCGAAATAGGCAAACTATGGTATCATTAGAAAGGTCTCTTTGTGGGGAGTTGAACACTGCAATCCGTTTTTTGATAGCTCTTGTTATAGGCGAGTTATTCGCGTTTAAAGTTAACCACATCTAACCTCAACTTAAAATGTGTGACCCAAAATGTTGATTTTTAAAAAGTGTCCGAAATAGGCAAACTATGGTATCATTAGAAAGGTCTCTTTGTGGGGAGTTGAACACTGCAATCCGTTTTTTGATAGCTCTTGTTATAGGCGAGTTATTCGCGTTCTTAGCTAAGTCCCCCTAACCGCGACCCAAAATGTTGATTTTTAAAAAGTGTCCGAAATAGGCAAACTATGGTATCATTAGAAAGGTCTCTTTGTGGGGAGTTGAACACTGCAATCCGTTTTTTGATAGCTCTTGTTATAGGCGAGTTATTCGCGTTTATAGCTAAGTCCCCCTAACCGCGACCCAAAATGTTGATTTTTAAAAAGTGTCCGAAATAGGCAAACTATGGTATCATTAGAAAGGTCTCTTTGTGGGGAGTTGAACACTGCAATCCGTTTTTTGATAGCTCTTGTTATAGGCGAGTTATTCGCGTTTAAAGTTAACCACATCTAACCTCAACTTAAAATGTTGATTTTTAAAAAGTGTCCGAAATAGGCAAACTATGGTATCATTAGAAAGGTCTCTTTGTGGGGAGTTGAACACTGCAATCCGTTTTTTGATAGCTCTTGTTATAGGCGAGTTATTCCGTTTATAGCTAAGTCCCCCTAACCGCGACCCAAATGTTGATTTTTAAAAAGTGTCCGAAATAGGCAAACTATGGTATCATTAGAAAGGTCTCTTTGTGGGGAGTTGAACACTGCAATCCGTTTTTTGATAGCTCTTGTTGTAGGCGAGTTATTCGCGTTTAAAGTTAACCACATCTAACCTCAACTTAAAATGTTGATTTTTAAAAAGTGTCCGAAATAGGCAAACTATGGTATCATTAGAAAGGTCTCTTTGTGGGGAGTTGAACACTGCAATCCGTTTTTTGATAGCTCTTGTTATTGGCGAGTTATTCGCGTTTATAGCTAAGTCCCCCTAACCGCGACCCAAAATGTTGATTTTTAAAAAGTGTCCGAAATAGGCAAACTATGGTATCATTAGAAAGGTCTCTTTGTGGGGAGTTGAACACTGCAATCCGTTTTTTGATAGCTCTTGTTTTAGGCGAGTTATTCGCGTTTATAGCTAAGTCCCCCTAACCGCGACCCAAAATGTTGATTTTTAAAAAGTGTCCGAAATAGGCAAACTATGGTATCATTAGAAAGGTCTCTTTGTGGGGAGTTGAACACTGCAATCCGTTTTTTGATAGCTCTTGTTATAGGCGAGTTATTCGCGTTTAAAGTTAACCACATCTAACCTCAACTTAAAATGTTGATTTTTAAAAAGTGTCCGAAATAGGCAAACTATGGTATCATTAGAAAGGTCTCTTTGTGGGGAGTTGAACACTGCAATCCGTTTTTTGATAGCTCTTGTTATAGGCGAGTTATTCGCGTTTATAGCTAAGTCCCCTAACCGCGACCCAAAATGTTGATTTTTAAAAGTGTCCGAAATAGGCAAACTATGGTATCATTAGAAAGGTCTCTTTGTGGGGAGTTGAACACTGCAATCCGTTTTTTGATAGCTCTTGTTATAGGCGAGTTATTTGCGTTTATAGCTAAGTCCCCCTAACCGCGACCCAAAATGTTGATTTTTAAAAAGTGTCCGAAATAGGCAAACTATGGTATCATTAGAAAGGTCTCTTTGTGGGGAGTTGAACACTGCAATCCGTTTTTTGATAGCTCTTGTTATAGGCGAGTTATTCGCGTTTAAAGTTAACCACATCTAACCTCAACTTAAAATGTTGATTTTTAAAAAGTGTCCGAAATAGGCAAACTATGGTATCATTAGAAAGGTCTCTTTGTGGGGAGTTGAACACTGCAATCCGTTTTTTGATAGCTCTTGTTATAGGCGAGTTATTCGCGTTTAAAGTTAACCACATCTAACCTCAACTTAAAATGTTGATTTTTAAAAGTGTCCGAAATAGGCAAACTATGGTATCATTAGAAAGGTCTCTTTGTGGGGAGTTGAACACTGCAATCCGTTTTTTGATAGCTCTTGTTATAGGCGAGTTATTCGCGTTTATAGCTAAGTCCCCCTAACCGCGACCCAAAATGTTGATTTTAAAAAGTGTCCGAAATAGGCAAACTATGGTATCATTAGAAAGGTCTCTTTGTGGGGAGTTGAACACTGCAATCCGTTTTTTGATAGCTCTTGTTATAGGCGAGTTATTCGCGTTTATAGCTAAGTCCCCCTAACCGCGACCCAAAATGTTGATTTTTAAAAAGTGTCCGAAATAGGCAAACTATGGTATCATTAGAAAGGTCTCTTTGTGGGGAGTTGAACACTGCAATCCGTTTTTTGATAGCTCTTGTTATAGGCGAGTTATTCCCGTTTTTAGCTAAGTCCCCCTAACCGCGACCCAAAATGTTGATTTTTAAAAAGTGTCCGAAATAAAAAAAATATGGCAATGTATGGTATCATTAGAAGGTCTCTTTGTGGGGAGTTGAACACTGCAATCCGTTTTTTGATAGCTCTTGTTATAGGCGAGTTATTCGCGTTTATAGCTAAGTCCCCCTAACCGCGACCCAAAATGTTGATTTTTAAAAAGTGTCCGAAATAGGCAAACTATGGTATCATTAGAAAGGTCTCTTTGTGGGGAGTTGAACACTGCAATCCGTTTTTTGATAGCTCTTGTTATAGGCGAGTTATTCGCGTTTAAAGTTAACCACATCTAACCTCAACTTAAAATGTTGATTTTTAAAAGTGTCCGAAATAGGCAAACTATGGTATCATTAGAAAGGTCTCTTTGTGGGGAGTTGAACACTGCAATCCGTTTTTTGATAGCTCTTGTTATAGGCGAGTTATTCCCGTTTATAGCTAAGTCCCCCTAACCGCGACCCAAAATGTTGATTTTTAAAAGTGTCCGAAATAGGCAAACTATGGTATCATTAGAAAGGTCTCTTTGTGGGGAGTTGAACACTGCAATCCGTTTTTTGATAGCTCTTGTTATAGGCGAGTTATTCGCGTTTAAAGTTAACCACATCTACCTCAACTAAAATGTTGATTTTTAAAAAGTGACCCAAATGTTGATTTTTAAAAGTGTCCGAAATAGGCAAACTATGGTATCATTAGAAAGGTCTCTTTGGGGAGTTGAACACTGCAATCCGTTTTTTGATAGCTCTTGTTATAGGCGAGTTATTCCCGTTCTTAGCTAAGTCCCCCTAACCGCGACCCAAAATGTTGATTTTTAAAAAGTGTCCGAAATAAAACAAAATATGGTATCATTAGAAAGGTCTCTTTGTGGGGAGTTGAACACTGCAATCCGTTTTTTGATAGCTCTTGTTATAGGCGAGTTATTCGCGTTTATAGCTAAGTCCCCCTAACCGCGACCCAAAATGTTGATTTTTAAAAAGTGTCCGAAATAGGCAAACTATGGTATCATTAGAAAGGTCTCTTTGTGGGGAGTTGAACACTGCAATCCGTTTTTTGATAGCTCTTGTTATAGGCGAGTTATTCGCGTTTAAAGTTAACCCATCTAACCTCAACTTAAAATGTTGATTTTTAAAAAGTGTCCGAAATAGGCAAACTATGGTATCATTAGAAAGGTCTCTTTGTGGGGAGTTGAACACTGCAATCCGTTTTTTGATAGCTCTTGTTATAGGCGAGTTATTCGCGTTTATAGCTAAGTCCCCCTAACCGCGACCCAAAATGTTGATTTTTAAAAGTGTCCGAAATAGGCAAACTATGGTATCATTAGAAAGGTCTCTTTGTGGGGAGTTGAACACTGCAATCCGTTTTTTGATAGCTCTTGTTATAGGCGAGTTATTCGCGTTTAAGTTAACCACATCTAACCGCAACTTAAAATGTTGATTTTTAAAAAGTGTCCGAAATAGGCAAACTATGGTATCATTAGAAAGGTCTCTTTGTGGGGAGTTGAACACTGCAATCCGTTTTTTGATAGCTCTTGTTGTATGGCGAGTTATTCGCGTTTAAAGTTAACCACATCTAACCTCAACTTAAAATGTTGATTTTTAAAAAGTGTCCGAAATAGGCAAACTATGGTATCATTAGAAAGGTCTCTTTGTGGGGAGTTGAACACTGCAATCCGTTTTTTGATAGCTCTTGTTATTGGCGAGTTATTCGCGTTTAAAGCTAAGTCCCCTAACCGCGACCCAAAATGTTGATTTTAAAAAGTGTCCGAAATAGGCAAACTATGGTATCATTAGAAAGGTCTCTTTGTGGGAGTTGAACACTGCAATCCGTTTTTTGATAGCTCTTGTTATTGGCGAGTTATTCGCGTTATAGCTAAGTCCCCCTAACCGCGACCCAAAATGTTGATTTTTAAAAAGTGTCCGAAATAGGCAAACTATGGTATCATTAGAAAGGTCTCTTTGTGGGGAGTTGAACACTGCAATCCGTTTTTTGATAGCTCTTGTTATTGGCGAGTTATTCGCGTTTATAGCTAAGTCCCCCTAACCGCGACCCAAAATGTTGATTTTTAAAAAGTGTCCGAAATAGGCAAACTATGGTATCATAGAAAGGTCTCTTTGTGGGGAGTTGAACACTGCAATCCGTTTTTTGATAGCTCTTGTTATTGGCGAGTTATTCGCGTTTAAAGTTAACCACATCTAACCTCAACTTAAAATGTTGATTTTTAAAAAGTGTCCGAAATAGGCAAACTATGGTATCATTAGAAAGGTCTCTTTGTGGGGAGTTGAACACTGCAATCCGTTTTTTGATAGCTCTTGTTATAGGCGAGTTATTCGCGTTCTTAGCTAAGTCCCCCTAACCGCGACCCAAAATGTTGATTTTTAAAAGTGTCCGAAATAGGCAAACTATGGTATCATTAGAAAGGTCTCTTGTGGGGAGTTGAACACTGCAATCCGTTTTTTGATAGCTCTTGTTATAGGCGAGTTATTCGCGTTTAAAGTTAACCACATCTAACCTCAACTTAAAATGTTGATTTTAAAAAGTGTCCGAAATAGGCAAACTATGGTATCATTAGAAAGGTCTCTTTGTGGGAGTTGAACACTGCAATCCGTTTTTTGATAGCTCTTGTTATTGGCGAGTTATTCCCGTTCTTAGCTAAGTCCCCCTAACCGCGACCCAAAATGTTGATTTTTAAAAGTGTCCGAAATAGGCAAACTATGGTATCATTAGAAAGGTCTCTTTGTGGGGAGTTGAACACTGCAATCCGTTTTTTGATAGCTCTTGTTATAGGCGAGTTATTCGCGTTTAAAGTTAACCACATCTAACCTCAACTTAAAATGTTGATTTTTAAAAAGTGTCCGAAATAGGCAAACTATGGTATCATAAAAGGTCTCTTTGTGGGGAGTTGAACACTGCAATCCGTTTTTTGATAGCTCTTGTTATTGGCGAGTTATTCGCGTTCTAGCTAAGTCCCCTAACCGCGACCCAAAATGTTGATTTTTAAAAAGTGTCCGAAATAGGCAAACTATGGTATCATTAGAAAGGTCTCTTTGTGGGGAGTTGAACACTGCAATCCGTTTTTTGATAGCTCTTGTTTAGGCGAGTTATTCCCGTTTTAGCTAAGTCCCCCTAACCGCGACCCAAAATGTTGATTTTTAAAAAGTGTCCGAAATAGGCAAACTATGGTATCATTAGAAAGGTCTCTTTGTGGGGTTGAACACTGCAATCCGTTTTTTGATAGCTCTTGTTATAGGCGAGTTATTCGCGTTTATAGCTAAGTCCCCTAACCGCGACCCAAAATGTTGATTTTTAAAAAGTGTCCGAAATAGGCAAACTATGGTATCATTAGAAAGGTCTCTTTGTGGGGAGTTGAACACTGCAATCCGTTTTTTGATAGCTCTTGTTATAGGCGAGTTATTCGCGTTTAAGTAACCACATCTAACCTCAACTTAAAATGTTGATTTTTAAAAAGTGTCCGAAATAGGCAAACTATGGTATCATTAGAAAGGTCTCTTTGTGGGGAGTTGAACACTGCAATCCGTTTTTGATAGCTCTTGTTGTAGGCGAGTTATTCGCGTTTTAAAGTTAACCACATCTAACCTCACTTAAAATGTTGATTTTTAAAAAGTGTCCGAAATAGGCAAACTATGGTATCATTAGAAAGGTCTCTTTGTGGGAGTTGAACACTGCAATCCGTTTTTTGATAGCTCTTGTTATTGGCGAGTTATTCGCGTTTTAGCTAAGTCCCCCTAACCGCGACCCAAAATGTTGATTTTAAAAAGTGTCCGAAATAGGCAAACTATGGTATCATTAGAAAGGTCTCTTTGTGGGGAGTTGAACACTGCAATCCGTTTTTTGATAGCTCTTGTTATTGGCGAGTTATTCGCGTTTATAGCTAACCCCCTAACCGCGACCCAAAATGTTGATTTTTAAAAGTGTCCGAAATAGGCAAACTATGGTATCATTAGAAAGGTCTCTTTGTGGGGAGTTGAACACTGCAATCCGTTTTTTGATAGCTCTTGTTATTGGCGAGTTATTCGCGTTTATAGCTAAGTCCCCCTAACCGCGACCCAAAATGTTGATTTTTAAAAAGTGTCCGAAATAGGCAAACTATGGTATCATTAGAAAGGTCTCTTTGTGGGGAGTTGAACACTGCAATCCGTTTTTTGATAGCTCTTGTTATGGCGAGTTATTCGCGTTAAAGTTAACCACATCTAACCTCAACTTAAAATGTTGATTTTTAAAAAGTGTCCGAAATAGGCAAACTATGGTATCATTAGAAAGGTCTCTTTGTGGGAGTTGAACACTGCAATCCGTTTTTTGATAGCTCTTGTTATTGGCGAGTTATTCCCGTTCTTAGCTAAGTCCCCCTAACCGCGACCCAAAATGTTGATTTTTAAAAGTGTCCGAAATAGGCAAACTATGGTATCATTAGAAAGGTCTCTTTGTGGGGAGTTGAACACTGCAATCCGTTTTTTGATAGCTCTTGTTATAGGCGAGTTATTCGCGTTTAAAGTTAACCACATCTAACCTCAACTTAAAATGTTGATTTTTAAAAAGTGTCCGAAATAGGCAAACTATGGTATCATTAGAAAGGTCTCTTGTGGGGAGTTGAACACTGCAATCCGTTTTTTGATAGCTCTTGTTATTGGCGAGTTATTCCCGTTCTTAGCTAAGTCCCCTAACCGCGACCCAAAATGTTGATTTTTAAAAAGTGTCCGAAATAGGCAAACTATGGTATCATTAGAAGGTCTCTTTGTGGGGAGTTGAACACTGCAATCCGTTTTTTGATAGCTCTTGTTATTGGCGAGTTATTCGCGTTTAAAGTTACCACATAACCGCACCCAAATGTTGATTTTTAAAAAGTGTCCGAAATAGGCAAACTATGGTATCATTAGAAAGGTCTCTTTGTGGGGAGTTGAACACTGCAATCCGTTTTTTGATAGCTCTTGTTATTGGCGAGTTATTCGCGTTTATAGCTAAGTCCCCCTAACCGCGACCCAAAATGTTGATTTTTAAAAAGTGTCCGAAATAGGCAAACTATGGTATCATTAGAAAGGTCTCTTTGTGGGGAGTTGAACACTGCAATCCGTTTTTTGATAGCTCTTGTTATAGGCGAGTTATTCGCGTTTAAAGTTAACCACATCTAACCTCAACCCAAAATGTTGATTTTTAAAAGTGTCCGAAATAGGCAAACTATGGTATCATTAGAAAGGTCTCTTTGTGGGGAGTTGAACACTGCAATCCGTTTTTTGATAGCTCTTGTTGTAGGCGAGTTATTCGCGTTTAAAGTTACCACATCTAACCTCACTTAAATGTTGATTTTTAAAAAGTGTCCGAAATAGGCAAACTATGGTATCATTAGAAAGGTCTCTTTGTGGGGAGTTGAACACTGCAATCCGTTTTTTGATAGCTCTTGTTATTGGCGAGTTATTCGCGTTTTTAAGCTAAGTCCCCCTAACCGCGACCCAAAATGTTGATTTTTAAAAAGTGTCCGAAATAGGCAAACTATGGTATCATTAGAAAGGTCTCTTTGTGGGGAGTTGAACACTGCAATCCGTTTTTTGATAGCTCTTGTTATTGGCGAGTTATTCGCGTTTTTAAGCTAAGTCCCCCTAACGCGACCCAAAATGTTGATTTTTAAAAAGTGTCCGAAATAGGCAAACTATGGTATCATTAGAAAGGTCTCTTTGTGGGGAGTTGAACACTGCAATCCGTTTTTTGATAGCTCTTGTTATTGGCGAGTTATTCGCGTTTATAGCTAAGTCCCCCTAACCGCGACCCAAAATGTTGATTTTTAAAAGTGTCCGAAATAGGCAAACTATGGTATCATTAGAAAGGTCTCTTTGTGGGGAGTTGAACACTGCAATCCGTTTTTTGATAGCTCTTGTTATGGGCGAGTTATTCGCGTTTAAAGTTAACCACCTAACCTCAACTTAAAATGTTGATTTTAAAAAGTGTCCGAAATAGGCAAACTATGGTATCATTAGAAAGGTCTCTTTGTGGGGAGTTGAACACTGCAATCCGTTTTTGATAGCTCTTGTTGTTGGCGAGTTATTCCCGTTCTTAGCTAAGTCCCCCTAACCGCGACCCAAAATGTTGATTTTTAAAAAGTGTCCGAAATAGGCAAACTATGGTATCATTAGAAAGGTCTCTTTGTGGGGAGTTGAACACTGCAATCCGTTTTTTGATAGCTCTTGTTATAGGCGAGTTATTCGCGTTTTAAAGTTAACCACATAACCTCAACTTAAAATGTTGATTTTTAAAAAGTGTCCGAAATAGGCAAACTATGGTATCATTAGAAAGGTCTCTTTGTGGGAGTTGAACACTGCAATCCGTTTTTTGATAGCTCTTGTTATAGGCGAGTTATTCCCGTTCTTAGCTAAGTCCCCCTAACCGCGACCCAAATGTTGATTTTTAAAAGTGTCCGAAATAGGCAAACTATGGTATCATTGAAAGGTCTCTTTGTGGGGAGTTGAACACTGCAATCCGTTTTTTGATAGCTCTTGTTATAGGCGAGTTATTCGCGTTTAAAGTTAACCACATCCACCTCAACCCAAAATGTTGATTTTTAAAAAGTGTCCGAATAGGCAAACTATGGTATCATTAGAAAGGTCTCTTGTGGGGAGTTGAACACTGCAATCCGTTTTTTGATAGCTCTTGTTATGGCGAGTTATTCGCGTTTATAGCTAAGTCCCCTAACCGCGACCCAAAATGTTGATTTTTAAAAGTGTCCGAAATAGGCAACTATGGTATCATTAGAAAGGTCTCTTTGTGGGGAGTTGAACACTGCAATCCGTTTTTTGATAGCTCTTGTTTAGGCGAGTTATTCGCGTTTAAAAGTTACCCATCTAACCGCGACCCAAAATGTTGATTTTTAAAAGTGTCCGAAATAGGCAAACTATGGTATCATTAGAAAGGTCTCTTTGTGGGGAGTTGAACACTGCAATCCGTTTTTTGATAGCTCTTGTTATTGGCGAGTTATTCGCGTTATAGCTAAGTCCCCCTAACCGCGACCCAAAATGTTGATTTTTAAAAAGTGTCCGAAATAGGCAAACTATGGTATCATTAGAAAGGTCTCTTTGTGGGGAGTTGAACACTGCAATCCGTTTTTTGATAGCTCTTGTTATTGGCGAGTTATTCGCGTTATAGCTAAGTCCCCCTAACCGCGACCCAAAATGTTGATTTTTAAAAAGTGTCCGAAATAGGCAAACTATGGTATCATTAGAAAGGTCTCTTTGTGGGGAGTTGAACACTGCAATCCGTTTTTTGATAGCTCTTGTTATAGGCGAGTTATTCGCGTTTAGCTAAGTCCCCCTAACCGCGACCCAAAATGTTGATTTTTAAAAGTGTCCGAAATAGGCAAACTATGGTATCATTAGAAAGGTCTCTTTGTGGGAGTTGAACACTGCAATCCGTTTTTTGATAGCTCTTGTTATTGGCGAGTTATTCCCGTTCTTAGCTAAGTCCCCCTAACCGCGACCAAAATGTTGATTTTTAAAAAGTGTCCGAAATAGGCAAAATACTATGGTATCATTAGAAAGGTCTCTTTGTGGGGAGTTGAACACTGCAATCCGTTTTTTGATAGCTCTTGTTATAGGCGAGTTATTCGCGTTTATAGCTAAGTCCCCCTAACCGCGACCCAAAATGTTGATTTTTAAAATGTCCGAAATAGGCAAACTATGGTATCATTAGAAAGGTCTCTTTGTGGGGAGTTGAACACTGCAATCCGTTTTTTGATAGCTCTTGTTATAGGCGAGTTATTCGCGTTTAAAGTTAACCACATCTAACCGCAACTTAAAATGTTGATTTTTAAAAGTGTCCGAAATAGGCAAACTATGGTATCATTAGAAAGGTCTCTTTGTGGGGAGTTGAACACTGCAATCCGTTTTTTGATAGCTCTTGTTATAGGCGAGTTATTCGCGTTTAAAGTTAACCACATCTAACCTCAACTTAAAATGTTGATTTTTAAAAAGTGTCCGAAATAGGCAAACTATGGTATCATTAGAAAGGTCTCTTTGTGGGGAGTTGAACACTGCAATCCGTTTTTTGATAGCTCTTGTTATAGGCGAGTTATTCGCGTTTAAAGTAAACCCCCTAACCGCAACCCAAAATGTTGATTTTTAAAAGTGTCCGAAATAGGCAAACTATGGTATCATTAGAAAGGTCTCTTTGTGGGGAGTTGAACACTGCAATCCGTTTTTTGATAGCTCTTGTTGTTGGCGAGTTATTCGCGTTTAAAGTTAACCACATCTAACCTCAACTTAAAATGTTGATTTTTAAAAAGTGTCCGAAATAGGCAAACTATGGTATCATTAGAAAGGTCTCTTTGTGGGGAGTTGAACACTGCAATCCGTTTTTTGATAGCTCTTGTTATTGGCGAGTTATTCGCGTTTATAGCTAAGTCCCCCTAACCGCGACCCAAAATGTTGATTTTTAAAAAGTGTCCGAAATAGGCAAACTATGGTATCATTAGAAAGGTCTCTTTGTGGGGTTGAACACTGCAATCCGTTTTTTGATAGCTCTTGTTATTGGCGATTATTCGCGTTTATAGCTAAGTCCCCCTAACCGCGACCCAAAATGTTGATTTTTAAAAGTGTCCGAAATAGGCAAACTATGGTATCATTAGAAAGGTCTCTTTGTGGGGAGTTGAACACTGCAATCCGTTTTTGATAGCTCTTGTTATTGCGAGTTATTCGCGTTTATAGCTAAGTCCCCCTAACCGCGACCCAAAATGTTGATTTTTAAAAAGTGTCCGAAATAGGCAAACTATGGTATCATTAGAAAGGTCTCTTTGTGGGGATTGAACACTGCAATCCGTTTTTATAGCTCTTGTTATTGGCGAGTTATTCGCGTTTAAGTTAACCCCCTAACCGCAACCCAAAATGTTGATTTTTAAAAAGTGTCCGAAATAGGCAAACTATGGTATCATTAGAAAGGTCTCTTTGTGGGGAGTTGAACACTGCAATCCGTTTTTTGATAGCTCTTGTTGTATGGCGAGTTATTCCCGTTCTTAGCTAAGTCCCCCTAACCGCGACCCAAAATGTTGATTTTTAAAAGTGTCCGAAATAGGCAAACTATGGTATCATTAGAAAGGTCTCTTGTGGGGAGTTGAACACTGCAATCCGTTTTTTGATAGCTCTTGTTATAGGCGAGTTATTCGCGTTTAAAGTTAACCACATCTAACCTCAACTTAAAATGTTGATTTTTAAAAAGTGTCCGAAATAGGCAAACTATGGTATCATTAGAAAGGTCTCTTTGTGGGGAGTTGAACACTGCAATCCGTTTTTTGATAGCTCTTGTTGTTGGCGAGTTATTCCGTTCTTAGCTAAGTCCCCCTAACCGCGACCCAAAATGTTGATTTTTAAAAAGTGTCCGAAATAGGCAAACTATGGTATCATTAGAAAGGTCTCTTTGTGGGGAGTTGAACCTGCAATCCTTTTTGATAGCTCTTGTTGTGGCGAGTTATTCGCGTTTAAAGCTAACCCCCTAACCGCAACCCAAAATGTGATTTTTAAAAAGTGTCCGAAATAGGCAAACTATGGTATCATTAGAAAGGTCTCTTTGTGGGGAGTTGAACACTGCAATCCGTTTTTTGATAGCTCTTGTTATAGGCGAGTTATTCGCGTTTATAGCTAAGTCCCCCTAACCGCGACCCAAAATTTGATTTTTAAAAAGTGTCCGAAATAGGCAAACTATGGTATCATTAGAAAGGTCTCTTTGTGGGGAGTTGAACACTGCAATCCGTTTTTTGATAGCTCTTGTTATAGGCGAGTTATTCGCGTTTTAAAGCTAAGTCCCCTAACCGCAACTTAAAATGTTGATTTTTAAAAAGTGTCGAAATAGGCAAACTATGGTATCATTAGAAAGGTCTCTTTGTGGGGAGTTGAACACTGCAATCCGTTTTTTGATAGCTCTTGTTATAGGCGAGTTATTCGCGTTCTAGCTAAGTCCCCCTAACCGCGACCCAAAATGTTGATTTTTAAAAAGTGTCCGAAATAGGCAAACTATGGTATCATTAGAAAGGTCTCTTTGTGGGGAGTTGAACACTGCAATCCGTTTTTTGATAGCTCTTGTTATAGGCGAGTTATTCGCGTTTAAAGTTACCACATCTAACCTCAACTTAAATGTTGATTTTTAAAAAGTGTCCGAAATAGGCAAACTATGGTATCATTAGAAAGGTCTCTTTGTGGGGAGTTGAACACTGCAATCCGTTTTTTGATAGCTCTTGTTATAGGCGAGTTATTCGCGTTTTAGCTAAGTCCCCCTAACCGCGACCCAAAATGTTGATTTTTAAAAAGTGTCCGAAATAGGCAAACTATGGTATCATTAGAAAGGTCTCTTTGTGGGGAGTTGAACACTGCAATCCGTTTTTTGATAGCTCTTGTTATAGGCGAGTTATTCGCGTTTAAAGCTAACCACCTAACCTCACCAAAATGTTGATTTTTAAAAAGTGTCCGAAATAGGCAAACTATGGTATCATTAGAAAGGTCTCTTTGTGGGGAGTTGAACACTGCAATCCGTTTTTTGATAGCTCTTGTTATAGGCGAGTTATTCCGTTATAGCTAAGTCCCCCTAACCGCGACCCAAAATGTTGATTTTTAAAAAGTGTCCGAAATAGGCAAACTATGGTATCATTAGAAAGGTCTCTTGTGGGGAGTTGAACACTGCAATCCGTTTTTTGATAGCTCTTGTTATAGGCGAGTTATTCGCGTTTAAAGTTAACCACATCTAACCTCAACTTAAAATGTTGATTTTTAAAAGTGTCCGAAATAGGCAAACTATGGTATCATTAGAAAGGTCTCTTTGTGGGGAGTTGAACACTGCAATCCGTTTTTTGATAGCTCTTGTTATTGGCGAGTTATTCGCGTTTATAGCTAAGTCCCCCTAACCGCGACCCAAAATGTTGATTTTTAAAAAGTGTCCGAAATAGGCAAACTATGGTATCATTAGAAAGGTCTCTTTGTGGGGAGTTGAACACTGCAATCCGTTTTTTGATAGCTCTTGTTATTGGCGAGTTATTCGCGTTTATAGCTAAGTCCCCCTAACCGCGACCCAAAATGTTGATTTTTAAAAAGTGTCCGAAATAGGCAAACTATGGTATCATTAGAAAGGTCTCTTTGTGGGGAGTTGAACACTGCAATCCGTTTTTTGATAGCTCTTGTTATAGGCGAGTTATTCGCGTTTATAGCTAAGTCCCCCTAACCGCGACCCAAATGTTGATTTTAAAAAGTGTCCGAAATAGGCAAACTATGGTATCATTAGAAAGGTCTCTTTGTGGGGAGTTGAACACTGCAATCCGTTTTTTGATAGCTCTTGTTATAGGCGAGTTATTCGCGTTTAAGTTACCACATCTAACCGCGACCCAAATGTTGATTTTTAAAAGTGTCCGAAATAGGCAAACTATGGTATCATTAGAAAGGTCTCTTTGTGGGGAGTTGAACACTGCAATCCGTTTTTTGATAGCTCTTGTTATAGGCGAGTTATTCGCGTTCTTAGCTAAGTCCCCCTAACCGCGACCCAAAATGTTGATTTTTAAAAAGTGTCCGAAATAGGCAAACTATGGTATCATTAGAAAGGTCTCTTTGTGGGGAGTTGAACACTGCAATCCGTTTTTTGATAGCTCTTGTTATAGGCGAGTTATTCGCGTTTAAAGAAGTTAACCACTAACCTCACTTAAATGTTGATTTTTAAAAAGTGTCCGAAATAGGCAAACTATGGTATCATTAGAAAGGTCTCTTTGTGGGGAGTTGAACACTGCAATCCGTTTTTTGATAGCTCTTGTTATAGGCGAGTTATTCGCGTTTATAGCTAAGTCCCCTAACCGCGACCCAAAATGTTGATTTTTAAAAGTGTCCGAAATAGGCAAACTATGGTATCATTAGAAAGGTCTCTTTGTGGGGAGTTGAACACTGCAATCCGTTTTTGATAGCTCTTGTTATAGGCGAGTTATTCGCGTTTAAGTTCCCACATCTAACCGCGACAAAATGTTGATTTTTAAAAAGTGTCCGAAATAGGCAAACTATGGTATCATTAGAAAGGTCTCTTTGTGGGGAGTTGAACACTGCAATCCGTTTTTTGATAGCTCTTGTATAGGCGAGTTATTCGCGTTTATAGCTAAGTCCCCCTAACCGCGACCCAAATGTTGATTTTTAAAAAGTGTCCGAAATAGGCAAACTATGGTATCATTAGAAAGGTCTCTTTGTGGGGAGTTGAACACTGCAATCCGTTTTTTGATAGCTCTTGTTATAGGCGAGTTATTCGCGTTTAAGTTAACCACATCTAACTCAACTTAAAATGTTGATTTTTAAAAAGTGTCCGAAATAGGCAAACTATGGTATCATTAGAAAGGTCTCTTTGTGGGGAGTTGAACACTGCAATCCGTTTTTTGATAGCTCTTGTTATAGGCGAGTTATTCGCGTTTATAGCTAAGTCCCCCTAACCGCGACCCAAAATGTTGATTTTTAAAAGTGTCCGAAATAGGCAAACTATGGTATCATTAGAAAGGTCTCTTTGTGGGGAGTTGAACACTGCAATCCGTTTTTTGATAGCTCTTGTTATAGGCGAGTATTCGCGTTTAAAGTTACCCATCTCACCTCACTAAGTTGATTAAAGCGACCCAAAATGTTGATTTTTAAAAGTGTCCGAAATAGGCAAACTATGGTATCATTAGAAAGGTCTCTTTGTGGGAGTTGAACACTGCAATCCGTTTTTTGATAGCTCTTGTTATAGGCGAGTTATTCGCGTTTAAAGCTAACCACATCTAACCGCGACCCAAAATGTTGATTTTTAAAAAGTGTCCGAAATAGGCAAACTATGGTATCATTAGAAAGGTCTCTTTGTGGGGAGTTGAACACTGCAATCCGTTTTTTGATAGCTCTTGTTATTGGCGAGTTATTCGCGTTTATAGCTAAGTCCCCCTAACCGCGACCCAAAATGTTGATTTTTAAAAGTGTCCGAAATAGGCAAACTATGGTATCATTAGAAAGGTCTCTTTGTGGGGAGTTGAACACTGCAATCCGTTTTTGATAGCTCTTGTTATAGGCGAGTTATTCGCGTTTAAAGTTAACCACATTAACCTCAACTTAAATGTTGATTTTTAAAAAGTGTCCGAAATAGGCAAACTATGGTATCATTAGAAAGGTCTCTTTGTGGGGAGTTGAACACTGCAATCCGTTTTTTGATAGCTCTTGTTATAGGCGAGTTATTCGCGTTCTTAGCTAGTCCCCCTAACCGCGACCCAAAATGTTGATTTTTAAAAAGTGTCCGAAATAGGCAAACTATGGTATCATTAGAAAGGTCTCTTTGTGGGGAGTTGAACACTGCAATCCGTTTTTTTGATAGCTCTTGTTATAGGCGAGTTATTCGCGTTTATAAGTTAACCACATCTAACCTCAACTTAAAAGCGTGACCCAAAATGTTGATTTTTAAAAAGTGTCCGAAATAGGCAAACTATGGTATCATTAGAAAGGTCTCTTTGTGGGGAGTTGAACACTGCAATCCGTTTTTTGATAGCTCTTGTTATAGGCGAGTTATTCGCGTTTAAAGTTAACCACATCTAACCGCAACCCAAAATGTTGATTTTTAAAAGTGTCCGAAATAGGCAAACTATGGTATCATTAGAAAGGTCTCTTTGTGGGGAGTTGAACACTGCAATCCGTTTTTTGATAGCTCTTGTTATAGGCGAGTTATTCGCGTTTATAGCTAAGTCCCCCTAACCGCGACCCAAAATGTTGATTTTAAAAAGTGTCCGAAATAGGCAAACTATGGTATCATTAGAAAGGTCTCTTTGTGGGGAGTTGAACACTGCAATCCGTTTTTTGATAGCTCTTGTTATAGGCGAGTTATTCGCGTTTAAAGTTAACCACATCTAACCTCAACTTAAAATGTTGATTTTTAAAAAGTGTCCGAAATAGGCAAACTATGGTATCATTAGAAAGGTCTCTTTGTGGGGAGTTGAACACTGCAATCCGTTTTTTGATAGCTCTTGTTATAGGCGAGTTATTCGCGTTCTTAGCTAAGTCCCCCTAACCGCGACCCAAAATGTTGATTTTTAAAAGTGTCCGAAATAGGCAAACTATGGTATCATTAGAAAGGTCTCTTTGTGGGGAGTTGAACACTGCAATCCGTTTTTTGATAGCTCTTGTTATAGGCGAGTTATTCGCGTTTATAGCTAAGTCCCCCTAACCGCGACTCAAAATGTGGATTTTAAAAAATTTCCGAAATAGGCAAACTATGGTATCATTAGAAAGGTC